>CM067766.1:14681785-15363928 GCA_034642375.1 Vigna nakashimae | reverse complement strand
CAATAGGGAATTCCCTTCATCCGAGGACATTTATTTTTCATCAATTTTTTTAACTGCATTGTTAGTCATTTTTGTCTTGTCTGAAAATTAAGCTTTATGAAAATTTAAGCAACCATTATTCAATCCGTGTGGACTTTTATTGGGCTTGTAATGTGGCTTGGGATAAAGGGTATTGAAAGAAAGGATATAAAGGCTCAAATAAATTTTTGTGGGTTATTTGAAACAAGAGTTACCATCTACACTTTGTACCAGTTATTTGTCAAAGCTGTTGATTTTCTTTGCTAATTTGCAAATTTTACTCTTTGTTTGTCATCACTTTGTGATTCTTTGTATTTTTACTTCACTTTTGAGGAAATCACTTCATTTGATCACTAGGTGTGTTCCTTTGCAATTTGAGTTGACTTCCACCGTGATGGTAAACCTTGTTTGGGTAAATTTTGAAAAGAAATTTCTTATTGGCTCAAAATTGGTATCAAAGGATATATTTTTTTGTTTTTTTTTTTTGGATGAAGAAAGATGGCCACACATCATTTCAAATTTTGGTTGTTTCATTTTCAAAAGATTAATTAGGAGACAAGACTAAATGATCTCAACAAGAGTCATTTTTCATCCTTTTTCTTTTTCCCCTTTTTTTTTTGTGTCCCAAAGGAATCAGGGATCTCCCAACTGAAAGCCAGTGTAGGTAACGGAAAATCTGCCCTAGTGTAAAACTTTGTGTTTATTATTTGGGCTCTAGAACAATGATTGGGTCAATCTCTTGGTATAGCGAGGGCTGAAGGATGATGTTTTCAAGCAATGCACACATAGATATCTCTTAAGAATATGTGATTTAAACATTTGACCATAGGAGATTATGACATCCATTACATTTTTTGAAATCTCATAAAATGGATGATTTGCATCGAAAACAATTGACTCAACTTTTGCGTATTTTTTTGGTTTTATGTGTGAAGCAAAGTAATATGAAATGGAAATGATGATACCAGTTGAAAAACAGATTTTTTTTTTAGATGAAATTAGGTTTTGGTGGCCAGTGTGAAAACTGGGCTTACAGGCCAGTGTAAGAACTGGGCTTTTGTGGGCCAATGTGGCAATTGAGATTTTTCAGCCATTGTGGAATTTGGGCCTTGCGAGCCAGCATGAAAACTGGGCTTTGCAAGCCATTATGAAAAAAATGAACTTTCTGGGTTAATATGGAAAATGAGCTTGGGAACCAGTGCAGAAACTCGGCTTGGTGAGCAATGCGAAAATTGATATGAGAAAACTCGATTTTAGAAAAACGTTTGAAAAATAAAAAATGTTTTTTTTTTATTCAATCATTTTTTTTATTTACACAATGTGAAAAATATTAAGCATATTAGAAAAATGTTTTTGTGTTTTTATCTTTTAGAAAATAGAAATTAATGAGAAATATGCATGTAATGGGCCGAGTTGGGCCAAAAACGTTTGAACATCTTCAAAAAAACATATTTCGATTTGATTATTATTTATTATTTTTTTGTTTTTTACTTTTTTACTTTTCGACACGAGAAAATCCAGATCGGATCGGACCTGAGGAGAAGTAACAAAGAAGGAAGCTGGACTTACCAGGCACATTGACCCAATGGATCAGATGACCTGAGCCGTATGAACTTAACACAAGAAGGTGACAAAGAAAACACATTTTTTTTCATTTTTCATAGTTTATGAAACAAGCTAAAAGAAATTTATTTTTTCCATTTTTCATTATCAGAGGATTTCACAAGAAAATTTTGCAACATTACTAGACTCAATGGGCCCAACACTATTCTTTTTACAACCATGACCAAATCTTCAGACCAGGGTCTGAATTCCTGTATCTATTTTTGCACAAATACTTGTTCACACAAATGGAAAGGGAAATTATTAATTGAAAACACAAAATCTACATAAACATGTATTTTTTTATTTTTTTTCAGAAATTCAGATGTACTGGTTCAAGAGAAAACACATATGACAACGTGGCTTAATGGGCTCAAAAACTGTTCATCTTTCATTCTCAGTTTTTTGACAAAAAATTCAGAGAAAATCACACATGATAATTTTGATAATTGTATTGGAAAGATACTGTTGAAAATTTGTATTTTGAGATATGATTTTGATTTTCTTATGTTTTATTCGACCTTTATTTTACGAGACTACAGAGAAACTTGGGTCAAACTTGGATCTGAAACAAATTGAAATGAATGCACGGTAGTGTAAGCTTAATGGGCCTGTCAAACCCAATACCAAAGCGAATCAAGGGACTGAAATTGATTTTTACATTTTTTGTTGTAAATGAAATATGACATATGTGAAAATTATGCAAGGGAAATATTTTTTATATATACCCTTTTTTTTTTTGAGAAAACAAGCTAAGGAAAAACAAATATTCAAAATGGGCCCAAATGGGTTCGACAACTACTATTCACGCTCTTGCACTAAAATGTTTTTTCTTTTTTTTTTTTTGAAAATGAACTTGATTCCTTTTTTTTTGATATTTTTTTTTACAACAACCTATTATACAAACGCAAAATGTGAAGACAAAATATTTTTGACATATTTTCAAAAGAAGTAGACTCGAGAGAAAACCATGAAGGCCATTGGGCCTAATGGGCTCGAGCACTGTTCCCTTTCATTTTCAGATTTTTTTTAACTACAAATTCAAAGAAAATCACACAGGACAATTTGAACAAATGTATTAAACATCATTCAACAGCAAAATGTGAAAACAAAATATTTTTGATATTTTTTCAAAAGAAGTAGACTCGAGAGAAAACCATGAAGGCCATTGGGCCTAATGGGCTCGAGCACTGTTTTTTTTTATATTTTTTTTTTATATTTTTTTTAGATTTATTCAAAATGTAGAAGGAAAAGGAATTAAATCAAACAAATTGGTGTGATGTGAAAATTATGAACATTTCCAAAATAATTTTTCACTCAAATTTATATTTCAGAAGAATTGGGTTCAAAGAAGGCTATCCTGACATTGAGGCCCAATGAACCTGAAAAATGTCCTTTATCGCAGATGAAAAAGAATTTTGAACACTTCAAATTTTACATCACTCCAATTATTATTTTTTTTGAAAATTTTCTAATTATCATATTTTGTTTTGTTTTATATTTTTTTTTTTTGAAATCTGATCCTCCCAGAAGCCTCTTATTGGGCCGGATTGACCCAACAAACCCTACCCGTTTTCATTTTTCCACTCAAATTTTTTTTTTTTTTTTTTTTGAAATTTGAAATCAGAAAGACCGGGACTGTGACAACAGTTTCGGTACTGAGACCGGAACTGTTGTAACAGTGGAAACAACTCAGCTTTAAAAGCTCACTCCCTGGCATCTGAGGGCATTTCCTGACCGCTCGCTCTCTCTCTAAAACATTCCTCCGCTCTCCCTTCTCTCTAACTCTCCCTCTCTTGAGCTTCTCGATCTGCTAGGAGCCTCTGTCCCCGCGTGCCTCTGAAGGCCTCCGAGTGCTGCGACGAGCTTCTGTAAGCCTTTCTGCTTCCGGGTAAGTCCTCCTTCTTCTAGATCTTCCTTTTCTTCTTTGGTGTTTTTCCTTCCATGCTTTCAAGTTTTTCTTTTAAGCTTTCTGCTCTTCTTCACCTCTTCCCCTTTTCCTGCTTTTACTCTTTCCGTTCATCTTTTGTGCTTAATTCTTTCCGTTATGCTGCTCTTTCTGCTGTCATGCTTTTTTTCTTTTCTGCAAGCTCTTCATTTTCTTCTGCTTTTTTCGCTTTATCTGCTTTTATTTCCATCTCGCCTTTCTCTGCATTTCTTTCTGAGCCCTTTTCTTTTGATCTTAAAAACTTAAAACACTTAAAAACACAACTGTCTTAACAAAGATAAGGGGTATATAGGCTGGAAATCAGACGCTAATCTCCCTTCGTTTGAAGGTATGACAGAGACAATCGGGTAGAACAACGCCACGTACCCCATAAAAACAGAAAACTTAAAAGAAAAATTACTCGTATGAACACAAGGACATGGACATGGACAATTTGGACGTAGATCCGTTTAGGAACCTTTGCGAGGACCGTGAAACAGATCTGAGACCAAAAACTGAAACATCAAAGCATGACTGGACAAAATAAATCTAAAAGGAAATAAGAATAAATAAAGAAAACACTGAATAATTTTTTTTTTTTATCGTTATTTATGTTATGCTTATTTTTCTCGTTTTTGTTCTTTTTACATTTATTTATTTTTTATTAAAGTATTTGTATATTACGAGAGGAAGGATGAGTGATACGGAATCAGAGAGATATACCAGTCAACGGTGGCGTCCAACCGACGATCAAATCAAGATGATGACCAAAATATTCAACTATGGGGTCACACACCCAAGCCGAGCGCAAGTCGTCGAGATCGCGTCTCGACTAAGGGCTTTCGGCGAAGCCACTGAATACAACGTACACTGCTGGTTCAACAACCACGGCAATCGGGTCAAGCGCTGGCAAGCGGAGATAGACCCCACTGGCACTCTCTTTTCACAACTGCCGCTATACATGTACGGTAAGACCTCTGATCACACCTCCATTGAATTTTCCATTCCTCTTCTATTATTAACACAAGTTTTTTTTTTATTTTTTGATTTATTATATTTTTTTTTTTTTTGAAAGAAAACAACTGGGTGATTATGAGGGCACCGAGGCTGCTGAATCTGTTTCCCGTTCCGATCATCATTGACGATGATAGAGATGAGAGACAAATCCCTCCACCCAAGCTTCTCACATTCCGAACCAGAGCTCCCTCAACGGAGCTCTCCCTTAGACCACCACAACCAGCTCGAGAATTCTTCCAGTTTTAATGTTTTATGTTATTTTTTTATTTTTATGTTTTTGTTGGCCGAGTGTGGGCAAAATATGGACAAGGCATGTAATCTGAACAATTATATTTTTTATGTTTTTAATTTTTTGTTTATTTCCTGGACTGTAACCTTAACGATCGTCCGCGATCGACCACTGCACACCCTTACTATTATTGCTCTTATGTGTGTTTTTTTTGTGTAAGGTAAAGTAACCTTGCGTTTTTTTTTAGATCTAAAATTGTGTATCCCTGTTTTTTTTTGTATTCTGGCTTTGTATTCAAATTAGTCTCTCTGTTCAAACCTTTTTCCTCTGTAAAGTTTGCTCACTTGATGAAATAAATTAGCCCCTTATGATTTTTATTTGACACACTTAGTCTAACATTTCCAATCAATTATTTGTACGAAACGAAAAGAAAAAATATTTACAACTAAGGAAAATAATGAAAATGATTTCGAAAAAATGAGATTTGAAGTAAAACTCAAAATTAATTGTATGAAGAAGAACAAGGGTTCGGTAATTTGCAAGGAAGACAAGTGATTTGAAAAATTTGTTTTTTTTTTTAGTCTAAACAAAGATTCGAATCCAATAAACCTTTGAAACAATAAAGAAGAGGACCTAAAAATATTTACAATAAAGGAAGATAAGGAAAATTAATTTCGAAAGATGAGAACTGAAGTAAAACTCAAAGTTATCTGCATGAAACAACGAAGAAATGGGCTCCAGATAAGCCTCTGATGGAAAACATGATGAAATACACGCTGACACAACCGTATGGATGGAAAACATGCCTCGCGAGAAAACAATTAAATTCGGGCAAATGACACTGCAACTTTGTCTTTGATTATCAAATTTGACATTTTCGAAAAAACAGGAGTTTGGCAATTTGCAAGAAAGAAAAGTAACTCAAGATTTTTTTAATTTTTCTGTTTTTGTTGTTTTTTTTTTGTTTTCCGCAATACCCTTTCAGGACTCGATTTCCAGCACTGCTTTGAGAAACCCTATAGTGAATGTTCACGTTGAAAGTCATGGATGAAAGTGCTATATCGATGTGCATACCTCCCCGGTAGTAAGACACTTCACCGCATCAAA
The DNA here is from genome assembly GCA_034642375.1 of Vigna nakashimae. Taxonomy (NCBI): domain Eukaryota; kingdom Viridiplantae; phylum Streptophyta; class Magnoliopsida; order Fabales; family Fabaceae; genus Vigna; species Vigna nakashimae. The sequence continues at coordinate 15,358,028 of CM067766.1, read as the reverse complement.
ATCTCTTGTATAATGACTTATGTTTTCCTAAAGCCCAATTCATTTCTTTTGGTGTCATCAGAGACATCCTTAAGCATCGCCTCACCGTTGGGTTGACTTTCTTAGAACTTTAACCATCTTGAATCAATTAGAGTTTGGCTTTGTGCTGAAATACCCAACACTGTCGATGGAATCATAAGTCCTGGATCATGGAGGTTTAACAGGCTTCACGAAACCAGTATAGACAAGGCCTTTTCGTAGGAGACTTGGTAGCATCACGCGTAAGTCATAAGCATTTTTCTGCCCAGTGATTTGGTGAGAAATTGAGTTTGGATCTTGTTTCCAACTATGTTTTGGAAACATTTGAGATGAAAGGAAGGCCGAATGACATTTGAGCGGTGAGAAACGGTTAAACTCTTCCTTCTGCTCCCTTCTTAGGCTTAGGCCCGAACTTGTTAACATTTACCATCACTTCAAATGAAAATGGAATAAAAGATGCTTCAAGAATTCCTCTTAGCCGTGACCTCCTCGCCATCTGTCCAAACACACCTCTATTGGACCTGCCGTTCCTTTCTCTCCAAGCACCTCTCCAATTGAGTCCGCATACATCACTTCTTCCCAAGCTGCAGGATGCGTGCATTGCCAATTGCTGGATGCCACCTCTCTGCTGGGATCCCGTGTGCACCCCCTCCAAATGAAACCAACCCATTGCCTTTTGAAGACGTGGCATGAGCCTTGCTGGACGCGGGAGTGGAATTGTGGCAGCACCACTTGGACGTGAGCACCCCCTTCACGCTGGACTGTGGAATTCTCTGCTGTTGGACGCGCGTTGGATGGACGCTGCTGCCTTCTTTCTCCTGGACGTACGTATTGCTTCCGGACGTGCGTTGGATGGACGTTGCTGCCTTCTTTCGGCTGGATGTGCGCTTCTTTGCGGGAAAATGAAGCTTCCTTCCTTCATGCTGAAATGAATGCGTGTAGGCCGGACGCTCCCTCCAAGCTGTTGGACGAACGCTGGAAGCGTGAATGAAGAATGTTGGGCCTGCCACCCTTCTTCGTGCACCTCCTTCTTTGGTACCAATTTCCATTTCTCATTTAATCTCCAAATGTCCCAAAATTTATCCAACAATTTCCCATTTGCTCATAGAAGGGTGATTGTAGAGTTTTTAAGAGCATGACAACTATCTCCTTGTCACTCGAAGGATACCCTACTTGTGCAGCAATCTTTTTCCACCTTTGGGCATACTCTTTGAACGATTTGAACTCTCTCACTATGCTTTGCAATTGCAATCTACCAGGTGCTATAATCCAGGTTGTACTTGTACTAGCTCAAGAAAGCATCCACCAGATCCATGAAGATTCAAGATGAGTGCCCCAATTAGAGTCATGCCATCCAAACTCTCGAAAGAAAAGAATTAGCAACTTTTCATCACATGCATGAACAACCATTTCCTTGCCATACATCATGAGATGGCTCTTGGGACAAGCAGTCCTTCTATATTTCTTAAATTCTAGCAACTTGAACCTTCAAGGTATCATCAGATCCGAGACCATGCAACACTTTCAAATAGCGCTCCATCCATCTTTTATGGCCTTCACAATTTTTCTAGCACCTCAAATTTGTGCCTGACGACCTCAATATTGACAGGGTGAGAAGATTTTGTCCTCATCATGCTCACAATAATTGGCTTAATAATTTCCCTAAGGACCATGCAAGTGGTTGTCCCAAACTTGTTTCCTCCTTCAAATGTGTTCTCTTCGGTCTTTTGTGGGCTTCATGCCCCAAGTCTGCCCCTCAGGGCGGAGTGTAATACGAGGAAAGACCAATAAGGAGGGAAAGTTTGTGCCATTCACACTCTCTATTGTAATTGTGGTGCGTGCAAATCTTCAGGTCCTTGTAAGGCGTTTAGGGCCTCTAAGATTAAGCTCGTTTGTTCCTTCAGTTGTTGGATATCGACTTTCATTCCTTCTTTTGGTTCTCCAAGATTTGTTAACTGGTTCGAGTCCTTTAGGGTATCTTAGATGTTTAGCTGTATTTTATATTTTTTTTTTGAAACAAATTAAGAAAAGAAAATAAAAACAAAAAAAATAAAAAAAAGACAACATAGTTCAAATTCTCTAGTCAGAAATTATAAAGCGGTGAAAATATTGCCCCGGTATAATTTGGAAATTAACACGAAACAGAGTCAATAAGGTGGTTCATCATTTAGAAGTTCCCAAAATGCGAGACATAGTAATTCTTGGTCAACCATAACAGGCTTTAGTCGTCACATTCTTCATTTATCTGATCAGTTTCTCGCAGCAATTTAGGAATGTTTCAATCCCCTTAGGCGGGCTGAGGATTGGCAATGCAGACTCAACATCAGCTACGAACTCAAGGATGTTTTCAATAGCTCCATTGGCAAGGGAAGCTAGCTATGAGAGACTTCTCTTCTAATTCTTTGTAACTTGTCCTTGTTCAACGACATACTCTTTCATATAGATCATTAATTATAGACGTCTCCTCTTTAGCTTGATGCTACATTTTTCCAACTTCTCAACTGCTGCTCCAATCCGCTGCTCAGCACTACGAAGTTTTTTTTTTTTTTTTTTTTTTTTTGCTTCGGTAAGGAGGGATTGACTTGAATGGTAACTTGATTGTCCTAACCCTCTCTGTGATTCATTGGCCAAGGGAATCTTTATTAAAAGTCCATGATCTTGGGTCTCCCTTGAAATGAACAACATTTTTGTAGGCGTTCTTAACTCGATGAAGCATTTTAGCAAAAGTTCATTCCTCACAAGATAAAATGGCCATGGAAGAAGATGAAGAACCCAAGAGGAAGAAGGGAGCGTTCCCACGAGCCCTAGTAGCCCTCCAAGCTCTCCTCTGAGTGAGATGCACCTCCAAAGAACCAAAGACCGTAGCCCCTTCGCGTTTCTGGGTTAAATAGACACATAAGCAAAAGTCGGGCCTGACGCCCCTTCTGTCTTGCGCCCGGGCGCGAGACTCTCTGGAAAAGTCGAAAGTGGACGAGCGTCCACTAAAATCGGGACGAGCGTCCCAAATCTTGGACAAGTGCCCTCTTATCACCCAGGACGAACGTCCTCTTCTATCCTGGCCAAGCGTCCATTTCTGCCTGGACGATCGTCCTCTCTAAGTGTCCTGGATGAACGTCCTCTTCTCACGTCATCTGGACGAGCGTCTTCTTCAAAACGAGCGTCCTCTTCTGCTCTAGGACGAGCGTCGTCTTCAGAGAGCTAGACGAACGTTCACTTGGCGTCACTCCGGCGACGAGCGTTTCTGCATGTGTGACGAGCGTTTCTGCGTGCCTTGTGGTTGGTTCATCTCTATAATTTGTTGGAGACTCTTCCAAGCTCATTTTTAGCTCCCGCAATGATATATAGTCTGTGATCTATGCTGCCAAGGGACACACCATTTAACTTGTTCTTCGTTTAAACTTGCACAAAGTTGCGCCCATTCATTTGCTCCTTTCACATTTGGTTTGCACTGCAATAGCTCATCCATGGGGTACGGGGAATTTAAGGCGTATCCAGTATCACGGGAAATGAACCACATATACAGCACTGGTAGACAACATAACATCTTTCCCCCTTTTAGTTCGTAACAACGATTAAGGGTCCCATAAACTTTAGCCAGGACGGCAGTGACTGGATCCTCACAACGCTCTTTGTATCCCACAAATGGTTCACAGCGGCATAATCGACGAGGTTCTTGACATTTAGGAGAAAGCATGACACCATAGAAGAGAAGAGCTAATACATCCGTAAACGTTTCCCAATTTTTCTCTTAAGCCAAACGATGTAGGTATTCCTACAAGTATCCTTGAGGATCCTGGTTCGCACTAGTTATGAGTAAGGGTATATTTCCCGAGGTAAATGTAGGCACCTTGCATCCGAGAAGTGTATCTAAGGTTTACTCAAATTCCTCCACTCTGGCAGGTTCAACAAATTCTTATACTCCACCAATATTACCCTCCTTTGTTTGACGTGCATCAACAAAATATATGAACTCGAATACCCCTTGACTCAGAATTCCATGTTAATTCTCATCTTTAGCTTAAAGGCCTTAATCACAACTTTATAATTTTTGACTAGAATCCACAAAATGTGACAAGACTGTAAAAAAAGCAATGAGTGAAGAAAAAAGGAAAAAGCAAAAGAAGGAAAAAAGATAAAGAGATATGATGATATGTACAAGGTGAGTGATTTTTATTAAGCGAACATGAGGGTTATAAGAATACACATTTCTCCCTTTTGTGCCTTATCAAAGGTTGAATGACAAAAGTTCTAAGGCCAAATATATGCACTCACAAGGATAGCTTCCTAATGCTTAAATCAGGCCACCAGAGCTATGGCTCTTTTCACTGTTTCTCCACAACAGTCAGAGTAATCAACTAGATGTGGAGACACAAATGAAAAGAACAGACTCTGACTGGGGTTCTCACGATAGCCAAACAGGAAGTATGTCCCAAATGACACCGCTACACAACCCCTCTATTTCTAAGTTGCGCTCAGACCCGGGTATAGGGCCTCACTCATGATATGCATAATGTGTGTGTGTGAAGGGAGAATGCAATTGTACATCCCAAACCCTCACCTGCAAAACAACCAGAAAAATCCCAGGCAGATACAAACATGTTTTCTACCCTAGGGTTCAAAATAGAACGATCAAAACAAACACACCTGCAATTATTTCAAATATCAAATAAAAGATAAAGAAAAAGGAGAAGAAAAACACAAAGAAAAACCACATTGAATTCGCACATCTAATTAAATGGCCTGACTCTCTGGCATCCCCAGTGGAGTCGCCATCTGTCGCAACCGGAATCGCGACGGGACGACGATCCGAAAAATAAAACAAGTTTTTGAAAAAGAGATTTTGGAGTCGCCACCATAGTTTATTCTGGAAAACTACGGGAAAACCATAAAATGATAAGGCATGGTCAATTTGAACCAGATTCTCGGTTCGGGAGTCGGTTACGTGTAGGGAAGGTATTAGCACCCTACAACGCCTGCCCTAGGGCAGTACCTTTAACTAAATGCGCGAATATGGATGTGGTTTTCAAAATGTTTAACTTTCCCCTAAAATAAAACTCTAAATAAACAAACAATATTTTTTAGTTTTTTTGGGTCCGACAAGGATTGACCTTGCTCCTACGTATTCTCATGTGAGAAATCAGGGTTACGTAGTTCTTTTAGAAATTGTTTGAGAAATTTGCTTGGAAAATTGTTTGAGAAATTTGTTATGGATAATTTGGATTTTTGGGAGAGTGAGCCTGACAAGGTCTAGCCTTGCTCCTACGTATCTCCACTTTTGGTGGAGAATCAAGGATCACGTAGTTCTGACAAGGCGATATTGTTTGTAGTTTTGAAAAAGGCATGTTTTTGGTTTTTTGAAGATTTTATATTTTTTTGTATTTTTAATGAAAAAGAAAAGGTTTTTGGCACAAGGACGATGCGTGCGATCACACATGTGCCTAAACCTTTAAAACAAATTTTGTAATTTTTGAAGAAAGAGAAAAGGTTTTTAGCACAAGGACAATGCGTGCGATCACACATGTGCCTAAACCTTTTGAAACGTATTTTTTTGTATTTTTGAAGACAGATTATTATTATTATTTTATTTATTTATTTTTGTGATTTTTTATGTAAAACTTCAATAGATATAAATAAAACAAAAGGGTGTAGAAACCATACAAGGAGTTACATGCAATAATGACCAAATAATCAAATAAAGAAACAATTATAAAAAAATAAAGCAAAATAAAAGTCCAACATGAATAAGAGTACAGAGATAAAAACCAGGAGTGCCGAGTGAAATTGAAGCTCCTTTGTTTGGGCCAAAAATCCTTATCTTCCACTTGGTGTCTGTCTGAGGTGCAAAAACGAAAATGGGGATGCATCCTGAAATAGTGTTCTTAGGTCCATTCTTTCTTTTTTATTATTTGTTTTTTTTTATATTTTGTTTGCACACAATGGGCTTAAGTCCGAATGAAAGTGGGGTGTGAAAGGGGTTGTGCAAGGGAAATTGTATTTTTATTTTTATGTGTAAATATATTATATGTATATTTTTTTTAAGTGAAAGCTGGATCAAAAGCAAAGGCCCAAGCCTTTTCGTTCTTTGGATCAGGAAACCCTCAGGGGTTCTTCAACTTTTTTCTTTACCATTTCACTCAACTGAAACCCCAGGATCTCCTTCTCTCTTCCGCCTGGCATCCTCGTTGCCGGCTCGCCGGCGTCCCAACCAGAAACGGCCACCGCACTCCAGTCAACGTCGTCACCACCTCCGACAACCATGGACGAGAACATCGCCGGCCGCAGCTCCAAGCTCCCTTTCTCTTCTTCGCGCGCGGGAGGTTTGCGCCGGACTGATACTGGCTGCTACCGCCTCCGAGACTGTCACGGGCCACTGTTAGATCTGGCCACTGCTGCTACTGCCGAGCCCCGATCCAGCCGCCACGACGAAACGACCCTCACGGGGGGTCCTCCATCTGGTCCACGACTCCGCCGACAACGCCACCCGGGCCGCCACGGTCTCGGATTCCCCTGGTACAAACGGCAACCCTGGTCTTTGGGATTCTTAGTGGTTAATGGATGGATATAGGTCGTGAGCGTTGACAGAATGGAGGAATCAGCTGAAGCATATTTGGTTTTCTGTTTGTTAGGGTGAATTGGTTTGGAGGGTATGGTTTTGTTGAGTGAGTGGTTTTTTTTTTCTTGTGGGAGTTGAAGATGATTGAATTTGAATTTTGAAGTTGGATGATGAAAATGGAGGAAGAAGGTGAGGTGGTTGGGTCACGGTGGGTGTTGGAGATGGGAGGTTCTTTGATGATAAGTGTTCGTAATAGCAGGGGGCCTGAGGTGTAGATGAAGGCCAGAGGTGTTCAGTGTTGAGGATCAAGTGTCAGAGAGGGGTCAGTGGTGCCATGAAGGGATCGTCGTGAGAGGCAAAGTCCCTTGTCAGAGGTGGATGATGAATGAAGAGTAAAATCCAGAAGATTTCCCCCCCTTTTCCCTCTGCTGCTTGCTTTCTTTTATGGCCAAATCTCAGAACCCGTGAGCCTCCCAATCTGTTCAGAATTCTTCCCGTGATCCTCTTTTCTTTGCATGCTGAGCTACAGTTTTTTGGCCGTGAGAAAATAGGGTGAGGGCCCCTGAATCTTGTCTTCTTCTTCATACGGTGGACACCCTGTGCGTGTGGTTGCTTCCTCTTCTGTGCATGCTGGATGGTGATGCTGGAGATGGTGGAAGGTTGGTTGGTGGTGAGTGGAGCACTCACTGTAATGGGAGGTTGATGGTGCCCTGGAGCCACGGGTGATCAGGACGAGCGGCCGCAGAAGACTAAGGACGATTTGGACGAACGACAGAGGGATTGAAGTGAGGGTCAGCACGAGCGCCAGGACAGGGCAGGAACGGTCTGGACGAACGCCTCGCCGAACGCCCTACAAGTCAGTATGAACGAAAGTCCAAATAAGGGAAAAGTACGAATGGTGGAGGTCGAACGTTCGAATGAAAAGCGAACGTTCAAATGAAAACCGAACATTCACATAACACAACAAAACCGAACGTTCAGAAAACATGACCGAACGTCCAAAACCGAACGCTGAAGACAAATATCATGGAGACCGAGCGTTCAATTTAAAGACCGAACGCTTATTACACAAAATAAACGAACGTTTAATAAACAAAAATAACCGAACGGTAAACATGAGAGGTTGAACAGTTGAGGGCGAGGACGAACGTCCAAAATGAACAAATGGCCGAACGGTCGAATAGTGAACGTTTGAGGATGACCGAACGGTTGAAGATGAGGACGAACGTCCTAAAGAACCAACATGCCGAACGGTCGAACAGTGCAAGTGACGAACGGTCGAACAGTTTGGACGAACGCGAGATCATAGGGGACGAACGTCTGATACCCTTTTTTATTATTATTATTATTTTTTTTATTTTATATACATTTTTTCAATTTTTCCTTTTATGAGGATAAAACAATAAAACAAATTATTTAGTCAATCCGGACGAAATTGAGTGTTGACACACTGTTCCACTTATTGTCATTAGTAGTCATGCTTTCAATTATTTCTGTGGCTTCCTCTGGAGTCTTCCATTTGATATTGCCTCCAGCTGAGGCGTCAAGCATCATCATGGTTTGTGAACCAAGACCTCCAAGGAAGATTAGGACTACTTCTCCTTCGTTAAATCCATGTGTGGGAGTCTTTCGTAATAGGCTTTTATACCTGTCCCATGCATGCCCCAGTGATTCTTCCATGCCTTGTCTAAATGAAGAGATCTCTTGCTTCCCTTTGTTGATTTTAAAGCTTTGTTGCTGCCATTGTTGTTGTGGTTGGTTCTCAAATTGTCCGGCAGCTTGCCAAAATTGGCTTTGATCCATGCTTGAGTGAGGTTCCCACCATTGGTTGAGATTACTTTGGTAGAATTGAGTGCCCATATAGTTAAATTCTTGACCAAATTGCATCCTGCAAACATTAGGCACAAAACCCTAAAAAATATTTGTTAGCACAAAAAGATATAAGAGAAGATATATATTCAGAAGATAAAAGATTCAGAAGATAAAATAAAATAAGATAGAATAAAATAAAATAAAATAAAATCTAATCTAATCTAATAAGATAAAATAAAATAAAATCAAATCTAATCTAATCAAATCATATAAAATAAAATCAAATCTAATCTAATCAAATAAGATAAAATAAAATAAAATAAAAACAGAAAAATAAAAACAGAAATTCAAAATTAAAGTCAAAGATAATCAATAATCACACAAATTAACCAGTTAAACCACGAGTCCCCGGCAACGGCGCCAAAAACTTGATGGACAAATTTATGAACACCAAAATATGATGTCACAAACTTGTTTCACAATCGGCAAGTATGACCGAATCGTTCAAGTAATAAACTTGGTAAGACCAAGTATCGTTCTCCCAAAGGACTCACGGCCTAGTTTAGTTATGTGATTTGATGATTAGCTAGGACTTACAAACGAAATATTTGGATTTTAATATGCAAGACAGAAAATAAACATGTATGCATGAAGTTTGATCAATGGCAAAGACAAAAGATAAACACTTTCAATGAAATATATGAATGAATATGTTGTTGGGGGTCAATTTCATCTCATCCACTCTCATACATTTTAGGAATTCAACATTCAAATCATCATTGTTAATGCCACTCTCTAAAGTACCATTCTAGATGGCTTCTCCCTAATCACGAGTTCATACAATTCCTAGCATTCCTAATGATTAGTTCATAAGTGCAGGAGCTTAACGACAACCAATATAATATTGGGAGAAATTCCCCGGATCTAGACTTCCCCGTACGTGCCCGTATCGACAAAACCAATAATCATGCATCGAATGAGTTAAACTATGCAAGCATTAAGCAAAGAGGAAAAACCCTAACTAATGATGAGAGAAAGCATAAATCTTAGATTAAGATGCAAGCATAAATTCCATATATGAGAGCTTCAAGAGATTACATTGATTCCCCAACAAACATACAAGGTTTAGTTCACCATATTCATGGTGAACCTAGATGAATAACAATGAAAGAATGAAAGAATAAACCCAATAAAGGTGAAGAGGTAGCCTGAGCATCCAAGATCCTCCTTCAAAGGGGTGGAAGAGAGAGTGTTTGCCTCGTTTCTACCAAAGATATCAACCCTAGGACGTGCAAGTCCTTAAATAGGGCATAAAAATAACATAAAACAAGTCCAAGCCCATAAAAACAAAAGAAAACCGGTCCAAGCCCACTTAGAATGGCGCTCAGTGGTATTTTACCGCTCAGCGGTGATTGCGCGTCTCCTTTCTTCCCCTCAGCGGCCATTTTGCCCCTCAGCGGAAGTCCCGTGACCTCTTGAGTGCCGCTCAGCGGTAAAAATGCCGCTGAGCGGTGCTTTCGGCTTCTCTTTTTGCACTCTTTGATTTCTTTTCTGATTCCATCTCTCTCCTTCTTCACTTCTTTCACTAAATTCACCTTAAAACCTGCACAAAAACACTTAAATCAAGCATAAACCTGTCCAGCTCTCTTATTTCTGAAAATATGGATAAAAGCATGATTTCAAGCTAGTTTTTAAGTCTAAAGGTTGCTTTTAATATCAATTTTAAGCATGAAAATAACAGTTTTTCAACTGTTATCAGTACTTTTTCTTTAAAAAGGGATCTTGTTGCTTACGATGACATCAAGAACAGGATATTTAGTACAAAACAGGACTCCCTTTCCGTATCAGAATATCACGGAATCCTGAATGGTCTTTGGATGAAACTCGATCAGATCCAAACAATAAAGATGTGTAAAACAAATGTTGTCGCTCTTGCTGAATTCATTGAAGGGGAAAAAATCTTTAAATTTCTCCAGGGCCTGAATCATGAGTACGTCCCAATCCGGGTTCAAATTTTTGGAAGAGAAAAATTACCACCCCTGTCAGAAGTTTTTTTTTGTGGTAAGAGGAGAAGAAACTCGGAGAACTGTCATGCTTCATGGAGGGATCTCCAACACAGGCTCTACCATGATAATTGGAAAGGGAGTCCATAAGGGAACAAATGCTGGGGGAAAGACGTTTGAAAAGAGGTACTAATGGGGATTATTGTTCATACTGTAAAAGATTTAGACATACCAAGGAAACATGCTTCAAACTCCATGGAAGAAAGAATGTTCTCGAGCGCATGGGAAACAACAAAGGGCCTACTCAAAGATGGGTAAATCATACTACCTTAGAACCTAAAGCCACCAATCAATCTAGTCCTTCCCAGTCTAATCCACCACCACCACCAGATCTTGATATGAAAGCTTATAAGGAGAAAATCGAGCGCTTGGAAGCAATAGTTGAATCAATGAGTAAGCCCTCTGGATCATGTACTCTGTACACAAAAGGTAAGATTTGTCTCAATACTGTTGGTCATGTGTCTCAAGGTATTTCGATCCTTGATTCGAGTGCAATTGATCATATGACACCTTTTAGTGGGTATCTCAACTCATATGGAAAAATCAATAAAGAACAATTTATTACAGTTGCAAATGGTCAAGGTATACCTGTATGCGGCTCTGGGAATATATTTTTGGACTCGTCTATTATATTGAAGGATGTTTTACATGTTCCTCAATTAGCTAATAGTCTTATCTCTGTGCAAAAACTCACAAAGGATTTAAATTGTTCAGTAATATTTTTTCCAACTTATTGTTTTTTTCAGGACCTTGCCACAGGGAAGACGATTGTAACTGCTAAGGAGCAAAGTGGGTTGTATTTTTTAGAGTTTGATGACCAAAGCAACACACAAATCATGAGTCAACAAGCTATATCTAAGATGTGGGCAAAATCTCAAATATGGTTACATCATCAAAGGCTTGGGCATCCTTCATTTAGTCTTATCATGTCCTTGTTTCCCATTTGTTTACCAAGGAGTTTGTTGAGTCTTTTAATTGTGATATTTGCCAATTGTCAAAACACCATCATGCATCTTATCCTATTAGTAATAAAAAGAGTATTTCTCCATTTGATTTAATTCACTCTGATGTTTGGGGTCCTGTCATAGATTCTATTTCTGAAGTCAAATGGTTTGTTACCTTTATTGATGATTGTACCCGTGTCACATGGACATACCTTATGAAAAATAAATCCGAAGTTTTTCAAATTTTTTTAATTTTTTCCGTCTTGTCCAAACTCAATTTGGAAAAAATATCAAAAGAATTAGGTCTGATAATGGTACTAAATATGTGAATCATGAATTTCTCAATTTTTTGTCTCATAACGGTATTGTTCATGAACTAACTTGTGTTAATACCCCTCAACAAAATGGGGTTGATGAAAGAAAGAATCGTCATCTTCTTGAAGTAACTAGAACTCTTCTTTTTCAAATGTCTGTTCCAAAAAATTACTGGGGAGAAGCTGTGTTAACTGTCACATATCTCATCAATAGGTTACCCACTCGTATCTTAAATGACATTAGTCCTATAGAGTCTCTATTGTCTTTTGTTCCTTCTTCTTTCCTAATAACGAGTCTACCTAGTCGAGTCTTTGGATGTGTTGTTTTTGTTCACTCTCATCATCCTAACCAGGGTAAATTAGATCCCAGAGCTCTTAAATATGTCTTTATTGGGTATCCTTTGAATAAAAAAAGGTAGAAATGTTATCATCCTCAGAGTCATCGTGTCTTTATCACCATGGATGTCACCTTTCATGAAACAAAATCCTTTTATGTCAGTCCACCACTTCAGGGGGAGAAAGCACTTGAAGTGGATGAACTCTCCTTCTTGTCATTACCATGTTTGTCTTTGCAGGATGCCCAATACCTAAGCAATGAAGCTACCATAGTCTACAGTGAGGAAAAAGAAGAAGATATTTTTTGGCAAAAAATATGAAAGAAGAGAACAACCCACTTCGACTCTCGAGCAAGAAAAATTTTCTAATCCAAAGGTGAGGATCCTTGAAGATATCAATGAGGAGGAGGTATGTATTATTGAGGATTTACCCATTGCATTGAGAAAGGGAAGAAGATCATGTGCTAAATATCCTATTTCTTAGTATGTTTGCACTAACAATCTCTCTAATAAGCACAAAAGTTTTATTATTGTCATTGATGCCATAGAAATTCCTACCTCAATCCAGGAGGCCATGAAACTTGAACATTGGAATCAAGCCATGAAAGAAGAGATGAATGCATTAGAAAGAAATTCAACTTGGGAGATTGTTGATAAGCCAAGAGACAAGAAGGCATTAGGGTGTAAATGGATATTCATAGTGAAACACAAGGTAGATGGGAGAATAGAAAGATATAAAGCTAGATTGGTGGCAAAAGGATATACCCAATGGCAAAGATGAATTATGAGGAGACATTTGCCCCAGTGGCAAAGATGAATACAGTTCGGGTTATTCTTGCTTTAGCTTACCATTTTGGATGGGACTTACACCACCTGGATGTGAAGAATGTGTTTCTTCATGGAAATCTAGATGAGGAAGTGTACATGGAGATTCCCCCAAGTTTTGAAGTGAAAAATGAAAGAAACAAGGTATGGCTCCTGAAGAAAGCATTATATGGTCTTAAGCAATCCCCTAGAGCATGGTTTGGAAGATTTACAAATGTAATGGTTTCCTTGGGATACAGACAAAGCCAAGGAGATCATACTCTATTCATAAAGCACTATTCTACAAGTAAACTTACTTTATTGCTTGTCTATGTGGATGATATGATTATTGTAGGAGATGATGAAACAAAAAAATTGGCATTAAAACAAAAATTGGTAGCTCAATTTGAAATGAAAGACCTAGGAAAACTCAAATATTTTCTTGGAATAGAGGTTGCCTACTCCAAGAACGAAATTTTCATCTCCCAAAGGAAATGTGTACTTGATCTCCTCAAAGAAACAGGAAAGTTGGGATGCAGAACCTCAACAGTTCCTATATAACAAAATCACAAAATTGGAAGTGAAGAAATGTCTCCTGTAGAGAAGGCCCAATATCAGAGGTTGGTGGGAAAATTGATTTATCTATCACACACAAGACCAGACATTGCTTATGCAGTTAGTGTAGTGAGCCAATTTATGCATGATCCAAGAGAGAGATACATGCAAGCAGTTGAAAAATATTCTCCAATACTTGAAGTCAAGTCCAAGAAAGGGGCTATTATTCAAAAGGGAAGACACATTGACTATGAAAATATATGTTGATGCTGACTATGCAGGTTCTATTACTGATAGAAAATCTACTTCTGGGTATTGTGTATTTCTTGGAGATAGTCTGGTAACATGGAGAAGCAAAAAGCAAGATAGAGTATCCCGTAGAAGCTAAATTTCGAGCCCTTGCTCAAGGAATGTGTGAAGGACTCTGGATGAAAATCATTTTGGATGATCTTAAAGTCAAAGTGGAGCACCCGGTGCAACTACACTGTGACAATAAGTCTGCTATGAGCATAGCCTATAATCTAGTACAACATGATAGAACCAAACACATTGAAATTGACAGACATTTAATCAAAGATAATCTTCACAGAGGCTTTGTGATTACAACTCATGTTCCTACAGAACTTCAAATAGTAGATATTTTTACAAAAGGGCTTCCTCCGGGTAGATTTCAAGATCTTGTAGGCAAGTTGGAAATGATTGATATTCATTTACCAACTTGAGGGGGAGTGTTGTAATTTAAGATAATATCTTTAGAATCTTCGTAATTAGAGGAAATAGATACATAATCTTTTATTTTATTTTATTTTTCCTAGTTTTCCTAGTTTCTCTATTTCCCTTTTTAGGAGACCTAGATTATTACAAAATAAAGGGTATGAGAATGTATTTTTTATGATTGAGAATAATAAAATAAGTCTTATTTTCAACTATATCTATCAAAGATATGTATTTCTAAAATGTCTATCATCTTAATTTTAGTTTTATATTCTCTCAAAATAAAATAATTCACATTTTAAAATTTTATTTCGAAAAAATATATTATATATCAATATAGTTACGTTATTATATTATATACTTCATTGAACTTAAATTTGTATATATCCTTTTTTTCATTCTTCATAATTTACCAAGCAAAGTCAATAGTTATAATTAAGAAGTTCTTTACAAAATCAATTTTAATTTCAGAGAAATTTTAAAAATTACATATATATATATATATATATATGTGTGTGTGTGTGTGTGTGTGTGTAAGACCCTAGGAAATCAGCACTGCAAATTATCTGTCAAATCACAATCAATGCACGCCACGTCATTCGCAGAGCCATTAAAAATGCACCAAGCACTGCATGCACGAGCGCCACTTGTCGCGTTCGAAGCTTCTGAAGTCAGAAGTGGGGGTGCAGGTGTCAGCAGAGGAGACGCTCGTCCGTTTGGACGTGGAATTAACAAAACTGAGTTTTGAAAAAACTCTCTCTCTCACCTGCACGCACTCTTCATCTTCCTCAGAGCTCAACTCTTCATTTTTCTCTACCTTCTCTCTAGAACCAGTCCACCTTCTCTCTACTGTAACTCATCACTCTCTTCTCCGATCACGTTTCAGAACCGTAGGAACGATCCCTGAGACGTGAGCGTTATTCTGGACCGAACAGAATTGGAATCTGAACTGGTAAGTTCTCATCTCTGATCGTTCGTCCATTAGGTTGCATGCGAAACCAGTTTCTGGGCTCATGCATGGGTTATAACTGAGTTATTTTGATTTTTGTGTTTAGATTGAGTAAAAGTTATTAAGTGAACCTTGGAGTAGAATGCTGTTAGAGGACTAATCACACCTTTGCTTTAGGACGTTTCACGTACTGATCCGGGTAAGGGAAGCTTATTGATTTAATTTATACTTGTATGTGGTATGAAAGCATGATATGAATATATGTATATGGGCTGTTTGAGTATGCATGAGCGAACCCTGATTGTACTGAATGAATATGAACTCTGTTGGTTGAAATGCATGTTGGTTTTGATACGTATGAAAAATGGATTACTAGTGTATAGTTTGATTTATTAATATGATGAATTCTATAAAGTATGTGAATTAATAATGAATATGAATTTATAAAGTATGAATCGTATGAGAAAGATTGAGTTAAGATAGTTGAAAAATCTGGAATCTGTTATAGATGAAAAATCTGAATGTAAATTACTCCCTATGATAAAGTACGTTCGTCATCGTACGGTCTTATACCGTTCGGTTTCCCTGAAAATGACTTAGAGTAGAATTCTTTCATTCGGGAAGAATTCGGTTTGAGAACGAGCGTCCTCATTTGAATTACTATGTTTGAGCGTTCGTCTCAGCATAGAGATGTCGTATACCTTAAATTCAATAAATATTAAATTACACCTTTATACTTTAAAATAAGTAGCGCTCGGTCTTATACCGAGCGTTCGTCCTAAATAGCGCTCGGTCTTATACCAAGCGTTCGTCCTAAATAGCGCTCAGTCTTATACCAAGCGTTCGTCCTAAATAGCGCTCGGTCTTATACCAAGCGTTCGTCCTAATCATTGTTCGGTCATCTACCTAGCGTTCGTCCTAATGTAGTGTTCGGATTTATACCGAACGCTCGTCCTTACCTTTGATTTCTTAACGGACGAAATTAGCGTTCGTCCAAATACTTAGTAAATGTATAATGGTTGCGTTCGGTCATTGACTGGTATTCGATTCCTTTAAACTAATGATTCTCAGTGTATTCAAATTCTCTTCTTGTTGTATCTTCGTCCAATTGGATTCGGCTTAACATCTTGGTACTTAGAATATTTTGAATATTTGTTGTATCACCCTAGAGTCATTGCATTCAAATGATTTGAGTAGCTGTGTCATTCGTCGAATAATCAAGTGTCGTTTTGTTCTGATTGGTGACGAGTTCTTCTCGGTCTCGCGGTTCACGTTCGTCCTCGTCCTTCAGAGGATTGAACGTTCGTCTTTTTATGGAAGTGGAACAAAGAATGAAAATGTTGTTAAGAGGAAGTGTTATGATGTGCGAACAGTATAATAATTGAAATTATGATTATGGAATTTGAAAGAGCGTTCCAGGGAGGAACGACTCTTACATATATTGAATATTAAATTTGGTAAAGTATGACTGTGGATAAGTTAAGACTTGCTGTCCATCCTGATGTTCCGTGAGTACTCATCCTCATGTAGAGGGAGTATGTCATGTGTGGGAACGGCAGGAGGTCCTTAGTCCATAAGTTAACATGGGCGACGTAAGAACGGACTAACCTCGAGTGGCAGCTGTTGAGTGTATCCCAGTTACTACATCACTCGAGTGCAAGGACGCTTGTAACTACACGGTTTCATACAGTCCGGACGGTCTGTCTAGTATATATATATATATATATATATATATATATATATATATATATTTCTATGTTATTCTATGTTAAATTACATGTTGTGTGAATTGTAATGTTGAATGTATATGTTGATTGTATGAATTAAATTATATAAGCTTACCCTTTCGTTTTTCCTTGTGTTGTCCTCTGTCTATGTACGTTCGTCCTGTCTTGCAATGATCATCCGTGTGGATGTGAGCAGAAGGAGAGGCCACTTTGGAGGAAGTGATCGAGGAAGAGAACTTGGTTGAAGTTGAAGTGAAAGCGGAGCAGTAGGACGTCCGTCTTTCTTTTTAGTGTTAGACGTTCGTTTTTGTATGGGACGTTCGGTTATTTCTTTTTGTAGAACCGTTCGTCCTAACTTCTTGTATTTCTGCACTTTAAGCCGTTCGACTTTTGAATTACGTTTTATTAATGTAAAGACTGCAACGTTTTACTGTTAATTGTAATTAATTCTGATTTATGGTAATTACTGTATTTTGGGATGTTACAGTGTGTGTATGAAAGTTTGAATCGTAATCAGAAATCACACTTATTCAGTTGGGGAAAAAATTGAGAACACAAAATTCTTATATTACTGTATTTTTTTTCTAGAAAAATAAGCATTAAAAAATAAAATAAATATATAATTTTATATTCCCTTCTTATCCATGTAATTGTTAAATGAACAACGACAATTAATAACAATTCCGGCATTACTTTATCCTCTTTTTTTCTAACAAAATATAGTTATACCTATTCTTAGAAAATTAATACCTATACAGTTTTGTATTCTTTTCAAAAATAAGAAATTTCTCATCATATAAATATTAAAAATGGAAGAGAGATTTGTTTTACATTTTTTTTTGGTCCAACAAACATCATAAAAATAAATATTTCTATACTTTGATAGAAATGTTATGATGATATATGTAACATCCCATAAATACAGTAATAAACCAAATAAATAGAATAATCACATTAATAATATATCAATTCAATCTTACATTAAAGTTAAAGCACGCTTGTAACCGAACGACCTCACATAAACTAATTACAAATATTACAGATGTTCAATATAAGCATAATTGACCGAACAATTTACAAAGCAAAATACCGAGCGGTTAAGTCAAGAAAAAGGGAAAGTGGTCGTTCTAAGACAACACACTAATATAACTAAACTAAACAATTAACCGAACGTACTACTGTTCAGCCTTCACTTTAACATCAACAAGGTTCTCTTCCTCTAAAATTCCTTCTTCAAGCGTCTCCTCCAGTAACGCCTCACCATTTGCTCACATCCACACGGATGATCATTGCAAAGACAAGACGGACGTACAGATACAAGACAATACAATGAAAAACACAGGGTAAGCTTATTTAATTTAATTCAAGTAATAACATGCATTTCTCAACATATCAAACATATAAATATTCCAATATACAAATCAATCAATTTCAGAGTTCAATCAATTCCTGATACTAGACTGACTGTCCGGACTGTATGAATTCTGTGTAGCTACGACGTTCGTGCACCCAGGTGGTGTAGTAACTGGAATTTCTCATCAGCTGCCACCCGAGGTTAGTCCCTTCCATCCAAAGTACCCCTAAGGACTAGGACCTCCTGCCGTTCCCACACATGACATACTCCCCTCTACGTGAAGACGAACACTCACGGAACATCAGGATGAATCGCTAGCTAAGCTTTGTCCACATTCATATTTTACAAATTCCAACTTTCATCCAAGAGTCGTTCCTCCCTGGAACGCTCGTTCAAATTCCACAACCATTATTTCATCTCATATACTGTTCATTCTTTATAATCTTTCACTTTAATATCATTTTCGTCTTCCATTCCAATTACATAAAATGACGAACGTCCATCCCTCTTAATAACGAGGACGAACGTAAGAAACGAGACCGAAGAATCCCCCGTTCCAAAACAGAATAAAACCGACTACAATAACACCATATATGACGAACGTCATTTACCACTTGAATCAGTTGAAGGAACTGACTCTTGTAAGTTCAGATCAATACTCAAAGAATAATTTAAGTATAGGGCTCTAGGCCGGATCCAATGGATATAGACACTTCACGACGATTTAAGAACCATTACTTAGAATAATTCAATTACAGAAACCGCCTGCCAGTCAATGACCGAACATGGTAAAAGGATTTACTGAATTTGGACGAACGCTATTTCCACACGCTTGATAATTAAAGACGAGTACAAGCGTTCGGTTTAAGACCGAGCGCCACTCATAACGAACCCTTTGGGTCGACACCCATCGCTGATTTGAACTCATAATAGAAATAGAAATAAGGGTAATACGGGATGATGAAGATAGGATTTAAGAATGACTAAGTATCCAGATATATGTTTACAAGATTCTCACTTCCTCACATAACACTCAGGGCATCTACGCTTGGTCGAACGCTCAAATGTAGCACTATTACAAGAGGGCGTTCGTCCTCAACTAGAATTCTTCCCAAATGAAAGAATTCAATTTCAAAGAAGTTTACTAGCAACACCGAACGGTCAAGGACCGTTCAATGACAAACATACGTTATCATAGGGAAATTTATATTCAAAGTTTCATTTACATTTACTCATTTCTCAGCATATAATTTCATACTTTCAAATACTCATATCATAGTACATTTCATATTTCTCATGCATCAGCTCATAATCTTTATCATATATCAAAAATCAAATATCACAAAGTCATGCTTCATACAACTCACAGAACGTCCATACAGCACAATACAAACATACAAATTAAATTGAATAAGCTTCCCTTACCTGGATCAGTGGGTGAACGTCCTAAGAGTAGGATTTTGGTTCGACCAACTACAGCTTTCTACCCTCAACGATTTCTTAATTCTTCCAACTAATCTAACCATATAAAAATCAAGAATAACTTAGATTATGCCCCTTTATGCAACCAGGATTTGGTTTTGCATGTAACCCAAGAACGAACGGCTAAGGTCGATAAACTTACCAGTTTCAGAATCTGGAACTGTTCGGTCCAGATTGAAGCTTACGACGCCGGGAATACGTCTACGGTCTCTGAATGATGAACGGAGAAGATAATAGTGAGTTACAGTAGAGAGAAGGGGAAATTTTCTAGAGAGAAGGAGGAGGAATTGGAAAGTCAGAGTTTGGGAAGAAGAAGGTGCATGCAGAAGAGAGTGGGCAGGTTTTTTCAGAAATCATTTTTGTTTACCCCACGTCCAAACGGTCGTGCACTCTCCTGTTGACACCTACACTCCACTAACTGACTTCCGAATCTTCCATTGTGACACTTGGTGTTAGCGCAGAGAGTGTTGAGTGCATTTTTAATGCATCTGAGCAGGGTTTTGGGGTGCATTTAATGAGATTAAACAGGTGGAGTTTGGTTGTATTTAACGAGGCCTGACAATATAGGTTGGATATGTTTAAATTTTAGAAAATCTAAGCATTCTATTTTTGTAATGTATATATGAGAAGGTGATATTTTTTTATTGAACTTCAATTTATTAATTATGTGTTTCAATTACATCCTCCCACATTTTTTCCCCTTTTTTGAAAAAAGTAATGATTATCTTATCCAAATTTACTAAATATCAATCAAGTATGTCCATGGAAATAATTCTTTTCAATATAATATTCTTATAAATATGATTTTTTGGAATGCAAAATTATTCCGTTAAACAAAACCCTCCAAATTATATTTTAAAACAACATGTAATTGTATAGGATTAGTTTTTGAAAATTTTCTAAACAACATACTACATGGTACAAAAGGAATAAAAATAAATACATTAATTTATACATAAACTAAATGTATTTAGTTTGTTGATAAATAAAAAGTTAAAATTTTAGGAGGTAGATGATTTTTAATGTATATATTCAAATAAAATATTTTCCATTTACAAATTTTCTCTTTGATTTTTCTTTCTTCAAAACAATAACATTCTTTTATATTTGACAAAACATATAATTACAATATGGAAAATAGAAGAAATCACATGAAACGAGTGAATTTGAACTTTTGGCATAGGAAATACATTTTTGAGTCAATAAAGAGTATTCTTACATGTTTATTGAATAAAAAAAAGTTAATTATAACTTCAACGAGATGCCTATTTCATGAGCAATTCCATCTTTACATTCCTTTTTATTTTGGATATTGAACTTTAAAAGTATAATTTATTATTGTAAAGAATTTGAAAATATTTATGAAAGTAACGTTATTCAAGTAAAAAGATATAATAAAATTTATTGGCTTAAAATTAAATATTTCAATCCCACCTAAAAAGATAAATTGATAGAAAGATAAATGGAGAAATATATGAATAGGTAAATAGATACATAAAGAGATATATGAATGGATAATGATAATTTATACTTTATATGACAGTTTTAATGAATTGTTTTAAAAGTGATATTGTATATGGTGTTTCACATTGGACTTTGGGAAAAGAAATAAATTTTTCACAAATTGGGTAATATCTCTTCTCTTCTATTTTTATCACTCCTTAACCAATTTTATTTATTTTTTGAATAATGTTTTCTTTCCCGCTCGTCCATGAAACTTGTTTAGATGTAGTTACAATAAACTCTTGTACAATAAACTCTTACACAATAAACTCTTGCATGCACTCACTAGCAAAGTCCCTTCTTTCCTTTCTTTATGAAAACCTTTATGAAGTGTGAGTGGCTGGAATTTGGTTTGTAATGGTTCAATTGCTAGTGCGAGGGTGGTGTGTGATTGTGATGCGAGAGTATAGTCAACGATAGCTAGGGTTTTCATTTATGAAAATAAATATATGTTTTTTATGGCTCTTTGAATTTTTTGAAAGATAAATTGGGAAATTCATTCATGTTATTGTATTTAATATGAACAATGGTTGCTATATTTGAGTATCATATGAATGAATTTTTTTTAAAGTTATTTTAATTAAGGGTTTTGTATTTTGATGAGCGCATTTGTGGGTTTCGTTAAAATGACTTAGGGGTATCTTGTACATTGTTTGAATCAATTTTTGACATTGTAGGAAATGAGTTTCTATCTAACATTCTACCATAGGGGTAAATTTGTGAGGTTGAAGAAGTTATGTTAGAAGAGTGGGGAGAAACATAGGATACATAATGTTGACCAAAATGTGTGGTCCTATTTTGAAGTTGTAGGCATGGTAATGAATTTTAAATATGTTGATCAATTAAAGTTATGGGAGAAGCTGAGTAAGAGAATCCTAGATAGGGTTTTGAAACTCCTTAGTTTAAGCAGGGATGCCATGGAGTTAACAAATTATGTAGAGGAAAGTAGAGATAAAGTAGATATTTATGTTGAATATATAGTTAATGAAAAAAAACATTGAGTTTGTAGACTTTATTAAAGGTAGTACAAGTGGTGGGGTTGAAAGCAAGGAGGTTGTTACCAATGTGAAGCATTATTGCTTTGAAGTAATTTTGATGATGATGCACTTGAAGACTTGAAGAACCTATATTGTAAATGTTAAAACAAAGTAGAAATCATTTGTATAGGAATTACTTTACAAATTGTAAGCACTTAAAAGTTTCATAACTTAGTGATTTAATTTGGCAATAATCGATTATCATAGGATATAATTGATTATCACAAGCAAAAGTAGAAAAGGGTTAGTCTCGGCAATAATCGATTATCATAGGGGATAATTGTTTATCATTGCAAGTTTTGATATTGTCTAGGATTCGACAATAATCGATTATCACTAAGGATAATCGATTATCACATTTTCCAAAACTCATAACGGCTTGAAATAATCGATTGTCACTTATGATAATCAATTATTATTGATAGTCGGCATTAAAAACTGAAGTTTTTAAAGGCAAGAGCTCAATAATGGAAGATGATTCTGATGATGACTAGCACATGAGCCTCATGATCAAAAGATTTGCCAAGTTCATGAGAGCAAAGGGTAAGGAAAAGTTTAGAAGTGAAAAGAAAGATAATCAAAGGTCCTCCTATAGCTACAAGTGTTATGGGTGTGGGGAAAGAGGACATGTCAAGGCGGATTGTCCTAAAAATAGAAGAAGTGAAGAAAAGAAAGAAAAGAGATTTCCAAAGAAGAAGAAAGCATACATTGCTTAGGAAGAAAATTACTCTAGCTCATCCAGTTCAAGTGACTCTGATGAGGAACCAAACTTGTGTCTAATGGCTAATCATGATCACACTACAAGCCAAGTAAGTTGTTCTAGCTTTGAAACTAGTGAAATTGACTTGCAAAAGGCGTTTCTTGAATTGTTGAATGAGTCTAAAAAATTGGATGGTGCATATGAGAAATTAAAAAGTGAATTTCATGATTTACAAATCAAATATGAAAAGGCATTAGATGAAGAAGTGATTTTAAGGCATTATATTTATAAAACAAAGTTGCACTTTCCCTACATACACACCACATGCAATTCGTTGAAATTGCAAAATTCCCAAAATGCATAAACAATGTATACATACTTCATGCCTCAACTCAATTTTATTCCTAAATCACTCGATAATAGTATCAACATCAATTTATACATCAACATGATGTCATCGTGGATTTAGAAATTAATACTTAGTTATCAATAAAACAATTGATCATTCCTACATGCATAATAAGAAAATGAATAGAATAACTAACTTCCCTTACACCACACCAATTTTGAACCAACAATGCCTATCACACTTCCTTCCATGGATTTTTCAATTAAATAAACTATCATTTTAACAACATCACCAAAATAACAAGTTTTACCATTCAAATAAGATATAAAACTTTTCTCTACATAGAATCACAAAAAAAAAGAGATAGGTTATCTCCCATTATCTTGATTGGCAATACTTTCTTTCCTTCTTTATGATCACAATGTAGTTCTTCATCCCTTTTGATTCAAAGATTAGATGTCAATTTGATCAAAAGAACACCCTTGCTTTGCACCTACTAGCTCTCACGAACATTTTGATAAACAAAAATATTTTTATCACGACACCCTCACGTTTTGACCTCCCTTTCCCGCTATGTATATTAAATATCACATTTTAACTTTCTTGTGTTGTCTCAAAGCATGCCATGTCAGCCCTAAAGTCCATTATCCATGTGGCTCATCAAATAGGGTTCCAAAAGTGCTTTACAAAAAAATCCCATAAAATATATTGCATAAATCTCCTTACTAGGAATTAAACCCACTCCTACCATTTGAGCTACCACATATCTTTGCCTTACATACCATTTTTATAGGATTTAATGCTACTCTCCATGTTTCTACTAATAACCACGGAAATAAAAACAAAATAAAAATCAGGAGTAAGACTCAAACCCAAGGCCTCATCCTTTCAACACAAGGCTTCTAACCAAACAAGTCATCACAAAATTTTTAACATAATAATAATTTAAATACATATTACTATCTAGTATCTATTTTTTTCTCATGTAAATATTTTTCCTAGGTCTTACGTTCTCTCCTACACACAAAAATGTACTTACCAGGAGGAAGATATGGATATGCCTTTCACACGTCTGCCTCTAATTCCTTTGTGATATCCTAAGTCTTTTCGTCCCATAGCACCTTTACTGTGGGAATGCCTTTCACTCGAAGTTGTTTGGTTTGATGGTCCAAAACAATGTTGGTGATTCGTTCTGAATAAGGTAACATTGTGGTGGTTCTTGGGTTAACTCATTCTGTTGGTGTAGTTTGGAAGGAAAATCTTTTGACTTGTGCTTCAATTTCAAAGAAGGAAGGGGTTCCTTGCTTATGGTTGAAATGAACACTAAAAACAAGCTTGCCTAACTTATTGGTTGGCCTTGCTAACCTTGCTAGGCCGACCTTACCGAGCTAAAACCAGCTTGCTCACCTTTTTTTGCTGACTTTGTTGAGCTAAATATATCTTTCTTATTAACCTAGTTGAGATAGATTGACCTTGCCGACCTTGTTTGCTGAACTTGAGGGCATTCTCCTTTATTGCCAAGCTTGATGACCTTATCCTCTTTTGTTAAAGAAGAGTGAAATTGGCCCTATTGAGCTCAAACATAACTTCTTCTATTGAAAGATGTCTTTCATTTTTGTAATTTTAATTTCATTTTAATATAAATTCTACTACTTAAACTTAAATGGATATAGAAAATCAACAAAGGCAAATTAGGAATAATCTATTTTATCAATTAAAACATATTTTTAATCTATCACACCCATTACATCATTCACAAACTCTTACAAAATTTTTCTTCAAATCCCTTCATTCATCCCTTCGAATCCCTTAATCCAAACAACAATACAATCCTCCCTCCAACCTCTAAATCCATCTGCTCGCTCTCCTTCAATTCTACTATATAATCTAAACACTACCTTATGCATTAATCCAATGCTCGAGCTCAAGGGATCAATGCACAAGTGTTATTGATTCTGATAACCTTGAACTCTTGAAACTGATAACATTGACTCCTCGGCTCAGCCAACCACTTATTCAAGTGAGTGTAATGTTCAAGACTGAATACTATGACTAACAAGTCAAACAACTCTCTAAATACATTATTAATCTTAGATAACTCAATATAAATAGGTGACTTAAGTAAGTTATATATTATTCTTATACACAAGAATTTATAAAATTCTAAAACCTAAATCGACTTGATCAGTATCTTGTTTAGATACAACCCAATCAGACCTTTCCTTGTAATCTATTTATTTGTGGATCACCAAATCAACTTATAATGTTTTGAAAACATAATCCAACTAGTTGTTGAATATTTCTTAGATCCAATGGTTCAAAGTTTTAAAGGTTATACTTAAAAGATGGTGTGTTCCCAAATCAAACCTAGTTACCAATTATATATATATATATATATATATATATACACACACACACACACACACACACATATATATCACAATAAAAATAACTTATGTATAGAAGTTTGTCCAACGGGCACTTTATTAGTGCATTAAGCCAAGACAACAATATTGCTAACTGTCTTGACATCTGTTATTCCATTTTGTATATAAGGCACCTGTGCTGCTACTGTCATATACACAAATACAGTTTATATACTCAAAATATCTCTCTCTTCTTCTATTGCTCATTCCATTAAACTGGTATCTAGAGCCAGGTCGAGTGAGGACTTGAGGAGAGTCTTGATCACGACACAATGTGGCTGGCCAGAGTGATTAAAGGTGAAGGAGGAAGAAGGGTGTCAAGATTCTATTTCTTGATCAAAGAAGTGTGTTTGAAGCATGGCGAAAATAGATGTTCCAACAACAAACCTTCCAATACTCACAAAGAAGAATTGGAATAGATGGAGCACACAAATGAGTGTGTTGTTCAGATTTCAAGATGTGAGTGATGTCGTTGAGGGAAATGGGCTAGATCTTGATCTTGGTGCTTCAAAAGATCATAAAGTTATAGTCAGGAAGAAAGACAACAAGGCGTTATTTATCATTCATCAATGTGTTGATGATACTCACTTTGAAAAGATCTAGAATGCAACTATTGCCAGAGAAGCCTGAAGTATTTTGGTGCGATGCCATGTGGGAGGAGAAAATATTAAAAAAGTGAAACTTTAGACGCTAAGAAGATAGTACGAGTTATTATAGATGGAGGATTGTGATAAAGTTGGTGAATACTTCAACAAGATTCTGACCATCACGAATCATATGAAAGGGTGTGAAGAGTCAATCAATGATCTTATGATTATTGAGAAGATCATGAGATCCTTGCCATAGAAGTTCGATTACATAGTGGTTGCAATTGAAGAATCGAGAGATCTTTCAAAAATGATGTTGAGATTGTTAATAAGGAGAACACATGTTTAACTGAACCCACAATCTCTGTGATGTATGTTTTTTATGATGACAACACATAGTTAATAAAAACACATGTATATGTATTGTGCTCTATGTGTAATATGCTTATATGCTTAGTATGAGATTTAATACAAGCATAACTACGAAAATATTGTGTTTTTTGTTGCATACTACTGTGTTGGAAATGTGATTATATCTGAGTATGCATAATATGTGTTTTGAAATGGAAAAACCACATGTACCAAGCATATCTGCATGACTTAATCGATTCCAATGATGGGTTAATCAATTAAGGTCATCATACAACTTAAGCTTTAAAATGTGGCAAAACAACAAGTTTTAAATCGATTATGTTAGTGGTTAAATCGATTAAAACTAGTGGGTTTGCACAAATCTTTTTCAAGTGTGCTGTGATGGATTTTGACAAGAAAATTTTTCAAAAATATACTAAGTGTTAAAACTTAATCGATTACATGCATCTTGTATTCAATTAAGTTTGTTAAAGATTTGAAAACTATTTCATTACTTGACATAACGGTCACAACAGTCATATTTTTAAATATGTTGACCAAGCATTATTTACAAATCGATTACATTAATTGTGCATTCAATTATTGACTTTGATTGTTGTTAATCTATTATAACTGTGAGATGAAATCAATTAGATTAATAGCATAATTGATTTAAACGCATCTGATTTGACTTATGTTATATATTATGACTTGAAATTTTGTAAGAAGAAGAATAATTGATTTTAACACTTTCATATTTGTTTCAGATAAATGCTTTGAAGTTTTATAGAAGAGATAAACGCTCCAAGAAACAAGAACTACTGTGGTGAACAAGACTTGATGTTTTCTTGAGAAGTTGGATAGATTGATTCAAACTGTTTGATCATTCTGCACAACAGAGCTGCATATTGTTGCTTCATGAAGCTCTTGCAAACGCTTTAGTGTTGTTGTTTCCCTGTGGTGTATACAGGAAGAAGAACGTGTGGTTCTTGACTTTGAGGGGGATCTCAAAGGGGTTGATTGAAGGAGATGATTGTTCTTGATGCTAGTTTGTTGTAATTGGCTATTTTAGATTAGTGAGTTAGAGTGGTTGTTTACATTTTGATGAGTGAGGTCATTGTAAAAACCTTGTTGTAAAAACTCAGATCTTATAGTGCAATTGACTTTCGGTCTAAGGTTGATCGGAAGGACACTGGATGTAGGCTTGGCCGAACCAATACAAAAACTCATAGTTTGAATCTTCTTCTTCCTAACTCTCTGCATTTAATCAATTGCATATTACTTGTATTTGAATACGCATACTGTCACATTGCATACATTTTTTACTTGTGATTCAAGAAAAGTTTAAAAACTTATAGTTTTGCGAAAAAGATTTCAAAAGCAATCATTTTTATACAACACCAATTCACCCCTCCTCCCATTCTTGGTGTGAGAAACGAAGCATATCTTTTTAACAAATGAAAATTAAGGAACTGCAAAGCTCCTTGGAGGCACATGAAATGAGGTTATTAGATAGAAATCCAATCAAGAACAGTGAAAAAGCCCTGAAGGCACATCATTCTAAGAATAATGAGAGAAAGATGTTCAAGAAATGGAAAGGTAAATACGCAAGAGGGAATTGGAAGACTGGTAAGGTTAAAGTTGATCAAGAAGACAAACTTGTATTAGTGGAGAAGAGAGGCGAATCAGACAAAGGTTACCAAAAGAAGGATAAATGAAGTGTAGAATGCTTCAATTGCCATAGGTATGGACACTACGCTTATAAGTGTTGTGCTGATAAAGGGAAGCAGAAGAAATCTCAAGGGAAAGAGGCATACATTGCACAAGAAGACTCTGACTCAAAACCCCTTACACTGATGGTGACCACTTCTTTTAAAAATTCAAAGTCTCAAGAAAACTTGTGGTATTTGGATTCAAGATGTTGGAATCATATGACATGCCACAGAGAATGGTTGATTAACTTTGATGAAACAAAGAAGAGTAAAGTGAAGTTTGCTGATGATAACACATTAAAGGTGGAAGGAATGAGAGATGTTGTTATTAGAAGAAGAAATGGCTCGCATGCTGTAATAACCAGTGTATTGTTTGTCCCTACTATGAAGTGTAATCTCTTAAGCATAGGTCAGTTAATTCAAAGAGGATTCACAACAGTCATGGGAGGTTTGAATAAGGTTGAATTGTTTGATGAAAACAACAATCTAATCTTGAGAAACAAGATATCCAAGAACTGGACATTCCAAATCAATATGGAAGCAATGGAGAATTGTCAGTGTATGTCTACGGTAAATGTTAAAGATGAAAACTGGTTGTGGCATCTAAGGTATAGTCACTTGAATTTCAGAAGTTTGCAGCAACTAGATAGGAAGAAAATGGTTATTAGATTGCCTAACATTTGATTACCAGAAAAGGTGTGTGAAACTTGCTTTGCAGGAAAGCAACCAAGAAGAGCCTTTAAAGCACATTCGCACAAGAGAGCAAAGGATTGCTTAGAGATAGTGCACTCATATATATGCAGACCAATTGAAGTCCCATCATTGGCTGGAAATAGGTATTTCATCACCTTTATTGATTAATATAACAAAATGATATGGTTGTATGTAATCAAGATGAAGAATGAAGCATTAGAAGTCTTTATGAGATTCATGGCTTATGCTGAAAGAGAAAGTGGAAGACACTTAAAGATTCTCAAAACTGATGGGGGAGGAGAATATACTTCCAATACATTTGAGAACCATTGTCAAACGTGTGGAATAACTCACGAAGTCATTGCACGTATATACCCCAACACAACAAGCTTGCAGAGAGGAGAAATCGAACAATCCTTAACATGGTCAGGAGCATGTTAAAAGAAAAAGCACTGCCACAAATTATGTGGGGAGAAGCAATGTCAACAGCCATATACCTTCTTAATAGGTATCCAACCAAGAAGCTTGAAGGGAAGGTACCGCTTGAAGTGTGGACAGACACAAAGTCGACAGTTGGCCACTTTAAGATCCTTGGATCACTTGCCTATGTACACGTACAAAATCAGAGAATATCAAAACTGTAGGATAAGAGTGAAACACTGATATTCATTAGCTATCACTCTACAGGATCTTATAAGCTCTCGATCCAATTAAAGAAAAAGTCATCTTGAGTACAGATGTGATGATTCTGGAAGATGAAAGTTGGAACTGGAAGCATAGGCAAACTAGTTTGGTGAAAATTGTAATAAATGGAGAAATTGATAAATTCAGATCAGCTGAGCCAGAAGCAGTCTTTGGAAGCAGTGACAGTTTGCACAATTCTAAGACACAGTCTGAATCTGTTAGGCCATGAAGACAACATATGTTACCACAAAGACTTAGCGAATGTGAAGTGTACTCTAACACACAAATTGGTGAGGAAGAAGACTTGGTTCACATGGAATTATTTGTAGGAACAAAACCAATAGACGAGGATGAAGTGTTAAAGAAACCTGTGTGAAGAAACACTATGATTGAAGAAATCAATTCCATTGAGAAAAATGAAACATGGAGGCTTGTTTATCTTTTAGTTGGAAAAAGATACATCGGAGTGAAGTGGGTTTTCAAACAGAAGTTGAAACCTAATGGATCAGTCTCCAAACACAAGGCTAGGCTTGTAACAAAGGGCTTTCTTCAATGGCAAGGCTCCAACTT
Organism: Vigna nakashimae; assembly: GCA_034642375.1. Lineage (NCBI taxonomy): Eukaryota > Viridiplantae > Streptophyta > Magnoliopsida > Fabales > Fabaceae > Vigna > Vigna nakashimae. The sequence continues at coordinate 15,327,792 of CM067766.1, read as the reverse complement.
TTCTGAGGTGTTTCCACTAGTAGCACAAATAGAAACTATTCAACTAGTGATTGTCGTGGCATGTTCAAGGAGTTGGCCATTGTTCCAACTTGATGTGAAATCAACTTTCTTTCATGGACCTTTGGAGGAAGAAGTGTACCTCTAACAACCTCCTGGATTGATTAAAGAAGGCAAAGAACACCAAGTCTACAAGATGTAGAAAGCATTATATGGGCTGAGACAAACTCCCAGAGCCTAGAATAAATGTATTGACTCCTTCTTAATCAAACTCAAATTCACCAGATGTGTTGCTGAACATGGTGTCTACGATAAAGGAGGCACAAGAGATTTGTTAATCATTTGTCTATACGTAGACAATCTGCTTATCACAAGATCAAATCCAATTCTGATAGAAGAATTTAAGAGGGTCATGGAGGCTGAATTCAAAATGACAAACCTTGGGTAGGTTAAGTTACTTCCTAGGAATGGAATTCACTTATACTACTACAGGGTTAATCTTGCATCGAAAAAGGTATGCTGGAGAGTTGTTGAAAAGATTCAATATGATATCTTGCAATGTTGCAAGAAATTCAATGGAGGTTAATCTGAAATTGGTGAAAGACGATTCAGAGGAGTGAGTAGATGTGTGATAACGGTTGAATATACCGTTATCTGTGATGCAATTTTTATACTAAAACAACCTATTGGATGAATCGGAAGTGTACCGAATCGCACAAGTAATAGAAAATGGTAAGACCAAGTATCGTATCCCAGAGGACTCTTGGCACTAAACAGTCGTGTGATAACTCGATTAATTAAAACTTCAAGAAAACGATATCATTGGTTTCAAATGCAAAGACAAAAAATTAAATATGAATGCAGTTTGATCAATAGCATAATAACATAGTGAACGAATGTTGTTTAATATGAGATGAATATGTTGTTGGGGTTAGATTTCACCAAGTTCCCTCTCATGTATGTAAGAATTCTTCTTTATGCATTAATGTTAACGTCACTCACTAAATCATTTAAACCCGATCCCTCGGCGAAGAAGTCTTTCCTTAGTCACCAGTTCATGAAATTCCTAGCATTCCTAGTAATTAAATTTGAAGATCAAGAGCTTTAAGACGACCAAGACTCATACCCTCATCCCTGATCAATATTACTCTTAGGAGAATTCAACAAGAACCTCAATTGTATGGAACCTCCCGACACTCATGCAATTCAAACATCATTCTATGAATGAGTTAAACAAAGCATGTAATAAGCATTGATGAATTACTCTAGCAATTAATGAAAAAGCATATGTTATTAAGAATCAATTCAAATACATGCAAGTTCACAAGGTTACATCATCCCCAAGAAAAAATAGAGTTTAGTTCACCATAGACATGGTAAAACTAGATGAATAATGGAAAAGCATGAGATAGCAAAATCCTAAAAGTAGAGGATGGAAGCTCCCGCATCTAAATTCGCCTTCAGAGAGTGGAAGAATGTGTTGTTGTGCTGCTTCAGCCAGAGATATAAAACATAGGACGCATGGGTCCTTTAAATAATGCGAAGACAGAACAAAAAAAAAAGTCCAAGCCCGTGTTGCTAGCGCTCAAGCGCCCCACTTAGGGCGCTCGGGCGGTGCACGGTAGTCTTCTACACTCAAGCCTTCCAGATGACGCCCAAACTTCGAGCTTCCTACGCTCAAGTGTCCTAAAAGGGACGCCTGGGCGGTGAGCAGTGGTGTGCCACGCTTAGGCCTTCCAGATGAAACCCAAGCTTCGAGCTTCCTGCGTTCAAGCGCCCCAAAAGGGGCGCCCGGGCGGTGAGTGGTGGTTTCCTGCGCTCAAGCCTCCAAAAAGGGTGCCCAACCTTCGAGCACTCCTCCATTCTAGTGCTTTTCTAGGCCTTTCTGAGCTTCATCTCCATGGCACTTCATCCCTGCTTTCCATATTATCTCATTTTCTATCAAAACAAGGAGAATTAATCATAAAATCATTGAATTCAACCTAAACTCTCTTATTCACACAACTTAACAGAAAAACATGATTCTAAGCAAGTTTCTAAGTAGAAAAGAGTACATTTAGTATCAAAATTACATCACAAATAACGACATTTTCAACCGTTATAACAACCCTTTTTGACTTAGAAGCTTGCTTGAACTCATGTTTTTAGCTTATTTGTGTGAATAAGAGAGTTTAGGTTATGCTTGAGGATTTTATCACTAAATTTCCTTGATTTTGAAGGAAATTGGAATGAATTTAAAGAGGATTAAAATATCAAGGAGTAGGAACTTAGAAAGGACAGAAAGAGCACCAGAAGAAAAGGCTGCAGAACCTCGTAGGACGCTTGGGCGTCCTTCTCTATAGCCCTTAGTGCAGGAGTCTTGCACTCACACTTAAGCGTCCTTTCAGGGGCGTTGAGCATCGGTTCTCGAGAACCGTGTCACTCCTGGGCGTTCTTCTTGGGGCGTTGAGCGCCATTCTTTTGCAAGCTCGCTGGGCGCCCTAAGTAGGGGCACTGAGCGCTGACGACGTTGGTCCATGATCCAATTCAGCCTTATTTAAGGACTTGCACGTTCTAGAGAGCGTATCTTTTGACAGAAGGGACACAAATTCAAATATTTTCAATTCTCTGGAGGCAGAATTGGATGCGGAAGCTCTTCTTTTTGATTTTTAGGGTTTAGCTTTCATTCTCATTTCATTGTTCATATAGTTTCTCCATGACAAGGGGAAACTAAATGCAAACTCTCATATTTGAATTGATTCCAATTTATTTATGCTTCTTTCATTAATTGTTAGGGTTATTGTCCTTTGCTCTATACTTGTTATGTTTAACTCATTCATGGCATGATTATTGGTTTTCTTTGATATGGACACATACAGAGAAACCTAAAACTGGGGAATTTCTCCCATGGGAACTATTGCCTATACATAGGGATAGAACACTTGGTTATCTTAAGCTTCTGTTCATAATGCAAAAATAATTATTAGGGAGACAAGACATTGTAAACTAGTAATTAAGGATAGGCTTTCTTCGCCGAGACATCGGGTTCTAAGAACTTTAGAAAGTGACATTAACAATTAATAAACCCAACAACATCTTCATCTCATAATTCAACATCATTATTCACTTTTTGTGTTTATCTTTAATTGATCAAAATTGCATTCATATTTTCTTTAATTGATCTAAATTGTTCTTCAAAGTCTTAATTAGTTAAGTAATTACATGACTGTTTAGTGTCGTGAGTCTCTTGGGAAACGATACTTGGTCTTATAATTTATTATTACTTGATACGATTCGGTACACTTGTCGATATCTTAACACGTTTTTGGTGCCGGTGTCGTGGTATAAACTATACTTTTGTGTGATTCTTAACCGATTAGACTTTATCTTTAATTTTATCTTTTTGTTTTAAATTTTTTGTTTTTTTATCTGTTGGTGCTAATTGGGTGTTCTAGTGTTTTATTCTCTAGTGTATTCAGGGTATAATTCGGACTAGAAGCACGAAAGTTTCTGAACCTCTTCTTGCATGTCTGGATAATAGTAGAAGAAAAAGGAGGAACAAGACTCTTTTACAGTCTTCACCTCAAAGATCTGACTAAGAAACAAAAAATATGGCTGAAGGCATAATGGTAGACGTACCCTAGCAGATTATGCAACAATTATTGGCCCTCATCATTTTAATAGCATTGCAAGGCCGAGGGTTAATGATGCAAATATGGAGATGAATACTGCTTTGATTCAATTGGTGAAGAGCAATCAATTCAAGGGATTATCAAAAGAAAATCCATATGAGCATCTAACCACATTCAATGAGATATGCAATACTGTGAAGATCAATGGCGTGCCAAATGAAGTTATTAGACTTAGCTTATTCCCTTTCTCTTTGGGAGGATATGCTAAGATGTCATTGAATTCTTTTCCAGAGAACAACTTTACTGAGTGGGAAGTCGTGATTGCAAAGTTTCTAAACAAATACTTCCCACAATCAAAGGTGAACAAAGATAAACATTATATTTCTTCTTTCAGGCAGGGCATGGATGAAACATCAGGTCAAGCGTGGGACAAATTTAAAGGCTTGTTGAGAAAGACACTCACACATGGCTTTGATGATCCTATAGTAGTCATTCTATTCCTTGGAGCTCTAAGCTCACAAACTAAATTGATGATGGATGCCTCAGTTGGAGGTAATATCAAGTGCAAGACTCTAGAGGAAGCTTATGAGTTGATTGAAAATATGGCTACAGATGATAATGAGATGCACAATGAAAAGGCTCAATTTCAACCGAAAGAAGTTCTACAATTACAATCTCAAGATGCTCTGTTGGCTTAGAACAAAATAATGACTCAACAATTGGAGATTTTGATGAAGAAAATCTCTCAACTGCCTCAAGAATTGCAGAATGTTTCTCAAGCTCAACATCAACTTTGTGAGCTATGTGGTGGAGATCATATCAATGAAAAATGCGTCATGCAAGCTATTACCCAAGAAGAAGTCAATTTTATGGGTAATCAGGGCCGCCAAGGTAATTATAACCAAAGGCGAAAACCTCACCCAAGTATGGTTTAAGGGCAAGCTGGACAATTCAATAAACCATCACAACAACAATGACAACCACAACCTTCCTTATCTGAAAGAACTACAAAGTTAGTAGAGACACTCCAACAACTCATGCAAGTGTCAATCTCCAACCATAAAAGCACTGAAGTTGCCATTAGAAATTTGGAGATACAGGTTGGTCAACTAGCTAAGAAGTTGAAAGAGATGCCTGATAGAAGTTTTGGGTCTAATACTAAGGTTAACCCTAAGGAGGAGTGCAATGCCATTATGATTAGAAGTGGCCCGATGCTAGATGAGAGAAAAGTTGAGAGAAAAGAAAAAGCTAAGTTGAGTGAAAAAGAAGAGATGAATAAAGAGAGAAAAGAAGAGATGAATAAAGAGAGAAAAGAAGAGGCTGAGAGAAAAGGTGAGAAAGATGAGAGGAGAAAGCAAGGAGAAGAGGATGAGAGGAAAAAAAGAAAAAACTAATTGAGAAGCCCCTTCCTTATCCAAAATGTTTTTCAAAGACTGAAAAAGAGAAATAATTTGGGCGTTTCATGGAGATCTTAAAGCAATTAAAGATTACTATGCCCTTGACCGAAGCACTACAGCAAATTCCTGCTTATGCTAAGCACATGAAGCAATTCCTTAACAAAAAGAAGAAATATTTATATGAGGAAACAATTGAAATGTAGGGCAATTTCAATGCCATTGTGCAGAAGACTCTCCCTCCAAAATTCAAAGATCTGAGAAGTTTCAATATCCCTTGTACCATTGGGAATCATGATATAGGGAAGGCTCTAGTTAACTTAGGGGCTAGCATCAACTTGATGCCCCTATCTTTACTCAAAAAGATTGGTGGTCTGGAGGTCAAACCCACAAGAATGGTGTTGCAAATGGCGGATAGGTCCATCAAGCATCCTTATGGTGTAGTGGAAGATGTTTTGGTTTAGATAGATAAACTCCAATTTCCGATGGACTTTGTAGTGATGGAGATGGAGGAAAATGTAAAGATACCACTCATCCTTGGACGACCATTCATGAAGATAGCTAAGGTTGTCATTCATGTAGATGATGGAGTTTTAACATTGAAGGACCAAGAGAGAGAGGTAACTTTCAATGTTTTTGAAGCTAAGCAGTCAATTCAAGAAAAACATACTAGTCTTAAAACAACAAATGAAGTTCTATCAATGACTAGTCTACCTGATAAAGTTGCCAAGTTGGTCAAAAAGGGCCTTAGTTGTTTCTCTATAAAAGTGGAAGGAGAGGACGGAGAGAAGGAAGAAAAACTGGTTCACCAACACCGATGTGAAAAGTGATGAACCCAAACCTGGAACACCAGTGAAATTCAAGAACAGGTTATGGGTTGTCATGACTATTAAGGCAAATGGAGTTTTTGAGATAGATGCTCCTTACTCTAAGAGATCAAGTTGGTGACAAGAAAATTGCTGAGATTTTGTTGGTGTCATGAAGGAAGGAGGAACGCCAACATTAAAGATCTAGATTGAGCTTAATGGTGTCAAGCTAATGACGTTAAACACGCGCTTACTGGGAGACAATCCAGCTTTCTAAACTTACTTATTTACTTTTAACATTTTTGAATTTTTAGTTTTAGTGTGTGATGTACTTGGCTTAATTGAACTGTCTTCAATGGTTTGGCTATGATGTGTGTTTGTGATGAGTAATATTGTCTTGTGTTTGCTCTATTGTTTTGAGATGTATGATTGAGATGATGATTGGTTTAGCTTTCAAGCATATATGGTGGTTGCTCATAGTTGTGATGCATGATTTCAATTGTGATTAATATATTGGGTAGGATGTTTATCAAAATGTGGAACTTGAATTAACTTGTGAAAGGTTGGACTCCACAATCTTTGATTGATTGAATGCTATTACTTTGGAAGCATGATTGATTTTGCTTGATTTTTTTATGATTGAACAACTTGCTTGCTTGTTACACATGATCAAGGCCATGTTTTTCTTTTCCATATAAGCCAATGCCAATATGTGAACCCAATAAAGAACAATGTTTGTTCTGTCCTTTAAACATTGAGCCTAAATATGAAAAACCTTTTTGAAATCCTTGCCTTGAGTTCAGTAGAGTATGTTTATGTGGTAATGGATAATGGTTCGGGTTGTGGGAAACCGGGAAAGAACTTTGTGAAAATTTTTAAAGGAGCATTGAGCAAAAGAAAAAGCAAAAGAAAAAAAAAGAGAAGAAAGAAAGAAAAGAAAAGGTTAAGCTCAATGCAAGTAAAGTTGAGAATGAGTTCAAGATTGGTTTCTCACATAAAAGCAAAAAGAGAAATTAATTCTATATCATGAAGTAAACTGCTCACTTTCTTAACTTAAGAAATTTTTTTGTCTAGAAAAACTAATTTTCTTCTTAGCCCGACCATGTTAAAAGCCTAGAAAAAATCCTTGTGATGATAACTTGCTGGTGAGTGTGTTTGATGTGTTTAAATGAAAAGCAAAGTTGATTCATGTGACATTGTGATGGTAGAGTGCAAGAGTGTCACCTTATTATACACATTTGAGTTAGAGTGAAACACTATCCTGGGTGATGAATTGTTCCATGCACTTTATGATAACATTCTTGCTTGGTTGTTGATTGTTAATGAAGTTGGCATCTGTTATGAATGTTTTGATTATGTGAGCACCATAGTTGAGCTTGATTGGCTAAAACATTGTTATATACTTAAAATGTTTTTTAGTGTGCTAGACCATTGTAGTTTTGCTATGTTGTTAAGCCAGGTTTTGTTTTGCTTGAGGACAAATAAAGTATCAAGTTTAGGGTTGTGATAACAGTTGAATATACCGTTATCTGTGATGGAATTTTGATACTAAAACAACCCTTTTTGACTTAGAAGCTTGCTTGAACTCATGTTTTTAGCTTATTTGTGTGAATAAGAGAGTTTAGGTTATACTTAAGGATTTTATCACTAAATTCCCTTGATTTTGTAGGAAATTGGAATGAATTTGAAGAGGATTAAAATATCAAGGAGTAGGAACTCAGAGAGGACAAAAAGAGCGCCAGAAGAGAAGGTTGTAGAAGCTCGTAGGACGCTTGGGTGCCCTTCTCTAGAGCCCTTAGCGCAGGAGTCTCGCACTCACGCCTGAGCATCCTTTTAGGGGTGTTGAGCGCCAGTTCTCGAGAACCTGTCACGCCTAGGCACCCTTCTTGGGGCATTGAGTGCCATTCTTTCGCAAGCTCGCCTGGGCGCCTTAAGTAGGGGCACTGAGTGCTAACAACGTTGGCTCATGATCTCATTCAGCCCTATTTAAGGACTTGCACATTCTACAGAGGGTATCTTTTGATAGAAGGGACACAAATTCAAATATTTTCAGCTCTCTGGAGGCAGAATTGGATACGGAAGCTCTCCTTTACAGTTTTTAGGGTTTATCTTTCATTCTCATTCCATTGTTCATCTAGTTTCTCCATGACAAAGGGGAACTAAATTCAATTTGTTGTTGAGGAAGATGTAACCTCTGAACTCTCATGTATTTGAATTGATTCCAATTTATTTATGTTTCTTTCATTAATTGTTAGGGTTATTCTCCTTTGCTCTATGCTTGTTATGTTTAACTCATTCATGGCATGATTATTAGTTTTCTTTGATATGGACTCATATAGAGAAACCTAGAAGTGGGGAATTTCTCCCATAGGAACTATTGCCCAAACATTGGGATAAAACGCTTGGTTGTCTTAAGCTTTCGTTCGTAATGCAAAATTAATTATTAGGAAGACAAGACATTGTAAACTAGTAATTAAGGATAGACTTTTCTTCGCCGGGACATCAGGTTTTAAGTACTTTAGAAAGTGACATTAACAATTAATAAAGAAGAAGAATTCATACATGCATGAGAGTGATTAGGTGAAATCTAAATCCAAACAATATTTTCATCTCATAATTCAACATCATTATTCACTTTTGAGTTTCTCTTCAATTGATCAAAATTGCATTCATATTTACTTTCTTGTTTTTGCATTTAAAAACCCTAAATTGTTCTTCAAAGTCTTAATTAGTTAAGTAATTACATGACTATTTAGTGCCGTGAGTCTCTTGAGAAACGATACTTGATCTTACCATTTATTATTACTTGATACGATTCGGTACATATTAACAAGACTCTGTTCAAGCAAATAATCGACTCTTTGAGATTTCTCTGTAACAGCTTACCAGAGTTATTGTTCAGCGTTGGTGTAATAAGCCGATTCATGGGCAGCCCGATGAAGTCTCATCTTGCTGTTGCAAAGAGAGTGCTGAGATATGTTTAAGGCACTATTGATCATAGAATACTCTTTGCCATTGGAAGACAGAAATCTGAGTTGGAGCTGATTGGGTATACTGATGCAGATCATTGTGGTGATCCAGTCGAAAGGAAGAACACTTCTGGATATGTGTTTCTAATAAATAGAGCACCTATATCGTGGTTTTCTAAAAAGAAACCAGTAATTGCTTTATCCATTTATGAGGCAGAATACATTGCAGGGAGTTTTGCAGCTCGCCAAGGTGTATAGCTGGAAGAATTATTAAAGGAGTTAGGGGTTTCTATGAAGACCACACTGCAGCTAAGAGTCGACAACATTTCAGCCCTAAATCTATCAAAGAATCCAGTGAGCCATGGCAGAAGTAAACATACAGAAATCAAGTATCACTTTCTCAGAAACTTGGTGAACAAAGGGAAAATTGTTTTGACCTACTGCAAAACAGAAGAACAACTGGTGATCTGTTTACAAAAGCGTTGAAGATAGATAGATTTGATATCTTAAAAGAAGAAAATTGGAAGTGTATCACCTAAGTGCTTCTTAGGGAGAAATATTAGTGCATTAAGCCAAGACAGCTGTATTGCTAACTGTCCTGACATCTGTTGTTTCATTTTGTATATAAGACACCTGTGCTGTCATATACACATATACAGTTTATATACTCAAAATATATCTCTCTTCTTTCTATTGCTCGTTCCATTACACTTATCATTCAAATCTGTTAGAGTGTCCTTATCTCTTTTGAATAAAAGGTTTACTTCAAACACATGAAATATATATTGTCCATGATTCAAAAGACAGTTTAATGGTCTATGAGAGTAGTTCATGATACTTGCCACCATTTGCAAGAGAGTTGCTGATGAAAAAATGGAACGGAACACATTTCTTCATAAGCACATAAAAAGAATGAAACAAACTTCTTTCTTTTAAAAATATAATTAATTTATGTACAGGTTATAACTTATTTAATTAATTCCAACTTTTAGAAAAGCTTATTTATGCTTGAGCAATTTCTGATGTCATTTCCACCACAAAATACTGATGTAATTTCTAACATAGTCAATAGGCTCAACTGCAGAGATCACAGAAGACACAAACTGTAAAAGAAGCAACTAACTAAGCTGAGCAAGAATGTCTACAAGCTTAACCACCTTATTCCGCGACAACTATCAACATGACAGTTTGCACTTGACCACGAGCATAAAGCACAGACAATATAAAAACAAATTTAGGGACATAATATTCACTACGCAGTTGGTTGTGGCACAAGCTCTGATATGGCAGGAAAAGAAGGTTCTTGTTCTTCTTTCTGCAATACACCATGTTGCAGTTGATGTGGCTGTTCTCCTTGCCAGTTCCAAACAATGTCCTTAAGTGCAGGCCTCACTTCCTGATTCAAAAGTTTCTGGTACTCCAATGTGTCTCCACTAGACTTTTTTAACTCCACAAGATGGAAAACTGGGGTGATCTCAAAAATCTCAGCATCAATACCCAAAGGCCCTTTTCTGCCTACCTTGGAACCTTCCAACTTGAACAAACCTCCATCTTTCTTCTTGAGCTTCAACCGCAGGCGCTTGCAGATTTCTTCCAACTTGGAGATGATAATGGGGGCTGGCTTGTCAGATGTAAATCGTGCTTCTTTCTTTCGATCAGTCTCCTCAAACAAACCAGACAAGTCAAAACCTGAGGAATAGGAGATGATGTCAAAGGCATTTAGATTACAGGGTTTTGAGTCTTTTGCTGGTTCAATAGGATCTCCATTCTCACAAAAACCAAATAGTCCATCAGTATCCAGAGGGGATAGTTCTTCGTCTTTGTTCTGAGTAATGGTGGGCTTCTGTAACCCCTTTCTGAACCAAGAACTTTCCATAATTTTTGCCATTGATATCCTAGTCTTCGGGTTTGGATCCAAGATTTTTGACAGCAATCTGCGCACATCTGGTGCAAACCAGTTAGGAAATTTGAATTCTCCCTTGCCAATCTTCCTGTACATCTCCATCAGATTTGGATCTCTAAATGGAAGAAAACCAGCTAATAGAACATACAAGATCACCCCACATGACCATATGTCAGCTTTGGCTCCATCATAACCCCTTCTGTTTATCACTTCTGGAGCAACATAGGCAGGGGTACCACATGTGGTATGGAGTAACCCATCTTGGTGCTTAGTTTCGGCCAGGGCACTTAACCCGAAATCTGAGACCTTCAAATTCCCATCTTCATCCAGTAGAAGATTTTCTGGTTTCAGATCACGATGACACACACCTCTGCTATGGCAGTAGTCTACAGCACTGATCAACTGCTGAAAATATCTCCTAGCATCATCCTGGTTGAGCTTTCCTTTTGATACCTTGTCAAATAGCTCACCGCCTTTTACAAACTCCATGACAAAGTAAATTTTGGTTTTGCTGGCCATCACCTCATAAAGCTCAACCACATGTGGATGCCTGATTAGTCTCATCACTGAAATTTCACGCTTAATCTGTTCAATCATCCCAACTTTCAGAATCTTCTCTTTATCGATAATTTTTATGGCCACACTCATGCCAGTTATGAGGTTCCTAGCATGGTAAACCTTTGCAAAAGTTCCTTGGCCTAGTAATCTCCCTAGTTCATATCGTTGCATAAGCACACCTCCTTTTTGCTCCATTTCTACACACACTTTTAGCGTAAAGAATGCTACAATCACTTTGCCAGAAGCAGGAAAGTGCTACTCAAGAAATTCAAAGCTCAACCATCTTCACAGTCATAGTATTTTGAGATTGTACAATGACTGAGATTTCTAGGCACCTCAGTTGCTTGAGCGAGAAATAGATACAAGCAATGGACTAAACATCCAATGTCATCAGGATTGAATGAGGGAAGCTCAGATAGAGGTACGAATTCATTAGCCTCAATGAAGGAAATTTTAACCATCAAACACATCTTTCAGCATTCCCTGATATTGGTGATGACACCAGAGAAGACTGAAGAATATGGTCTTATCAGAAAGCTTGAAGAATAATTAAGGAATGAAGTAGCACCTAGTTTAGCCTTCCAATTTCCCAGCAGCAGGAAAGACACACCTAAAAGAATGATAAAAATTTAATAAGAAAAGTCGAAGAATCTAATCTACCAAATGAATTTCATAAAACTTTGACAAACATAACCAGTAAAACAATTTTCGTAACTTCTTTCCAAGTTTTGATCATACTTAAACAGGACTGATTCCAAAGACAGTATTTAGCACATCAAATACAGTTCTCTCAAAAAAATAAATCATTCGCAACAGAAAACTATAACAAGTTTAAACAAGTGAAAGACATATAAGATGTTAAAATCTAACAATAAATCCAAACAAGATATGACAATTCATTATGCAAAAGAAATACAATTTAATCAAGTAATCAATCATAAAAAGGACGATGCAAAACCTGTATCCTGTTTTGAATTTCACAAACAAATCAAGTCATTTACAATCATGTTCTCAAGTTAATATTGTAAAAGTAAAACACTTAATTGTTAATTGAGAAGGAAAAGGAAATTCAAGAAGGTTTCAAACAGGCAAGTATAACTATAACTTGGTTGGGACCGTTTCCACAAACATGTGATTCCACTTTCCACTACCTAACATCCGCAATCAATCTACCAGTTTTCATGCTTGTGTCACATGTGACTAAGTCCTTGTTTCTACAAATTGGCAACAAAATCTTCTAGAAGAAAAGAATTAAAAAAATAGACGTAAATTGGCAATTAGCCATTAAGAGATAAAAAGAAACAAAATAAAACAGAGATACAGAGGTAAACACAGGTTAACCCTTCAAAATAACAAGCATCCTCTATCAGAAATTCGGTTTTAAAATACAATATCTTCTTACAATTTATTTGAGACAAACCATTTGTTATTTTTCAAAAATTTGACGGACATGCACTTAGATCCTCTCAAGTTACACAAAAAAATAAGCTTTTTTCTTTTATATCAGTACACAAAAACCAAGTTTAATAAACAATGCATGTGTTATAAGTATTTTTGTGTCTTCTTCGGCATGAAATATATGGCGTGTTTGCAAATCAGTTGAGAAAAAAGAAGTCATGGTTTATATGTAGAAGCTACAACCAGCAACTTCTTAAGAAACCACGTTCAAAACGTAGAAAATCAGATCCTTAATTTGAAATCAAACAGCTGATAGGGTATATCTCAGAAGCAAAAATTAAAATCCCCCACAACCATGATGAACGACTTTTCTCGTGAAGAAAACAGTCCGAAACGATTCAGAAAATGAGAAAAACCACTTTAAACCCCAGAACAAGAAAATAAAAAATTTTCTAACTTTCAGTCGATAATGAATCAAGCTTTCAAAATTTCAAACAAGAATGAAGATCTAAAAGTAACCCAGAAAAATAAAGAAGAAAGTCGAAATGGGTGATCTGAATTTACCTGAAAGATGATTACAGATTATTTCTCTCTCTCTTTTTCCTTTGTTTGTTTTGTTTTTTTTAGTACAAGCAAGGAGATGAATAATGGTGATGATGGAGGCGTTATAACAAAGAATGAGAAGGAAAAAGACAGATTAGTTGCTGTCAAGTTAACAAAGAGAGAATCATAGAATATTCTAACACCTTCTAGTTTTAACAGTCATTCACAATATGAAACATGCATTCAATAATTAATTACTATGTTTCTAAAAGAAAGTAAAATATTTATTACATTTAATAATAAAACTGTTATATGAAAATTATGATCAATTATATAGTTACATATTATGAATTTCAATAAAGTCGTAAAAACGAGAAGGACGAGTAGACTTCGTTAGATTTATGAGAACAAAATTTTCCTCTAAAATTATATATAATAATTATGTTGTTTCAAAATTCAAACATTATACAAGTGAAATTCTATCAAATTGTATAAATATTTAAAATAAAAAATAGCAATCACGTAAAATCTCAACACTCATTACGTTTTTAATCCATATGTATTGTGATTGAATCTGATTTCCCTCTTAAATAATATAATATGATTTGGATTTTCTTTTACTAGCTGATTTTTTTTCCTTTTTTTCTCATAATTTAAAATACAAATTTAATAAATATATCCTGCATAAAAAAATAGATTTTAATGCATTAATAAACTTACATAAGATACATTAAATATATAAAAGGCTCTTTAATAATTAAAAAGAGTATGGTTCTCGTTATAGAAATGCGTATATATTTCCCAAAACAAAAATCGTGAGACTAACTTTTTAAAGTATAGAATTTCCTGTCAAAGTAGATTTTTCCCTTTTTGACACAATCTCTCTTCTATAATTAAAGAATTATTTTCCTTTCAAAATATTTAAAAATAACTATTTACCAACAGCCTTGAACCAAGATATTTATTATATTTATTATTATTAACAACTTTTTGAAAACGATATATTGTTTACCTTGTTTTATTTTTCTTATATTTTTTCATGACATGCTCTTATCTGTTACAAATTTAACATGCGTGTACAATACCAAAAAAATTACAAACTTTAATATCATTTAAAATGGTAAATGGAAAACCAAACTCAAAAGAATTTAAAAATTACTTGTCACTGAAATTTCTTTCTCTTTTTGCTTTCTGCTAATTAGAAGATTTATAATGATAGTTTATATTTTGATCTCACATTGTTATAATAATTGACTGGAAAAGATATATGCTTTTTTTCGATAAAAAAACATTCTTAATACTTTATATAACTCAACTTTTAAAATAACCTACTTAACAGGAGAAAAATATGAATTCTAATTTTAATGTTTCAATATTTTTGCATCATTTAAAAATCGAGATTTATATAAATATTTTTTGAGATTTCAGACTTCAGAATAAATAACATTTTAAATATGATAAAACTTTACACACAAAATTTCTTCAAACTCTAAGAGAAAATTTATTTAATGAAAAACTCTTCCCATAGATGAAAAGATAAATGTCTATCTAAACCTAAACAAATGTACTGTAAGAACTAAAAAAAATATATAGAATGAAAAAATAGTTTATAAAACTATCATAATAATTTAATATGTCTAATGAACGAGAACTAAGAACATTTAATGACACTAACAAAAAAGAAAATAATATTTTAAGACATAAATTTTTTATATCTATTTAATATTATTCTTTTTTATTTTTTATTACTTTTTCTTTCTTAAAAATATAAAATTTTACTCTCTTTTATAATATGGTTTAAATAAATATAAATATTTATCACCTATAATTACTCAACGGTTTGGCCAAACAACATTCAACACCAAACGACACGTGGCAAGGAATATGCGCATCTTTACCAGCCACGAGCCAGGTAAAGCCTTCCCGTGTTGCGGTTCATTTACGGTAGTACCAATAATGAGACACGTGTCAAAGTTTGATTGGTGGTGACGCTTTACATGTCGACAGAGTGGGGACCACTGTTCCAGATTCTGAATCCGGGTTGACGCGTTTCTGACTGCATTGCATGAATGAGCGTCATTTAGGTGCATTGTGTCTTTTTATCATTGGGAATTTTATTTATTTAAATTTTGAAGATAATATTTATTATTATTTTTTTAATACATCTTTGTTTTTTCTTTGATTTTTAATCGTTTAATCCATTCATAATAATTTAAAGAAAATAATTATTAATATTATTTCTAAAATTAAAATATTTACAAGAAAACAAAAAACAAAACAGAATTTTATGTTATATCAATTGAAAGAAACAAAATTATTTTTCGTTAAGTTAGTCTTTATTTTGAAATAAAAAATATTTGTTTGAATTAATTTTATATGTTTTATTTCGAGTTTGGAAACCATTAGATTCGGAAATAAGAATGATAAGTTTTTCAAAAAAAAATTATTCTCAAAGGACTAACTAACTTAAGCGGCGCTTATTGATTAGGAAATTAGAATGACCATATTTAAGTTTATATAATTAATAATTTTGGGATAAAATAATATTTACATTAAATGTAATTTGAATAATTAATTTTCATACAAAGTTATTAGGATTTATTCTTCACACTATAAGTAGTGTGAGACTTTCTCTTTTTTACACATATATTCCATTACTCTTATATTGACTTTACTTTATCAAGGAAAGAATGAAAGATCTTGCCAAGAAATAGGGAATCTAGGTACTTCGTTTTTTATGAAGTTCTACCACGTACAAATTAAACGAAAAAATTAAAAGAAAATAAAAATGATAATTTAAGAAATGGTTTTGTAATAATTTAATCTAAAATACTTTGAAATACTATTATTAATGTTAATAATTGTATTCAAGTTATTATTATTTTTTGATAATTCAATATCTAAATAAATTAATATATATATATATATATATATATATATAATGTATATAAATTAATATTGACTTCAATTCTTAGGTGATATAGAATTTGTTTCAAACTTAAATATATTAAGATAAGATGTCAATCACCATTTGAATTATTGTGTGTTTTAGAGTTGACATTCATATTATAGTGTTATCTTTAAACACATCTCACAGGGTTGAAGAAAAAAATATGTATTTAAAAAATTCCTAAACAATTTATTCCTAATAATATAAGAACTCAACTGAGAATCAAAGAAAATGAGAACTTTAGAACCTCGTTTTTACTCCTAGGTGTCAACCTTAAATCTCTTGAGATAATATTTATAATTTGAAATTTAAAACTTTGTTACAAATTTTCTTTTAAAAGACTTTTCGAAATGTTAGAGAAAAAATATATATTTAAATTATTTTTAAATTCGACTCTTAACTTAACCTATTTTTATTTTTATTTTTTTTAACTTTGTTTCTAATATTTATCATCATCAAAACATAAAATGTCTTGCATTCTAACATCGATACTCTATGTACCAAAAACAATTATTTAACTCAATTTAGTATAAAATAACGAACCAATCATCTCTCAAGTTTTATTATTATTATTATTATTATTATTATTATTATTATTATTATTATTATTATTATTATTATTATTATTATTATTGTGACTATAGGCGACAATACTAACCAACCACTAAGTTTTTATTCAATAGTTTAAACAACATGAGTAAAATATTCATTATATTCCTCTCCTTTTGATTGGACAAATAATTGATGTACTA
Organism: Vigna nakashimae; assembly: GCA_034642375.1. NCBI lineage: Eukaryota > Viridiplantae > Streptophyta > Magnoliopsida > Fabales > Fabaceae > Vigna > Vigna nakashimae. The sequence goes on along the minus strand of CM067766.1, from coordinate 15,310,911 downwards.
AGTACTCATAAAGAATGAAATAAGTCAACCACAAACTTTAGAATTTAACATGTGGAAAAATATTGTGCATATTTTTAACTTATTTATTTTGAAAAATTATGAATTTACTTATTGTTAAAACTTTTGAAGTTTGGATTTAACTTGTTAGTGTATTTATTGTTATAAAAGCTGACAAAAGTAGAATAAAGATCACGAACAATATACTTCCTGAGGCGTGTAGATCATTGTCTTTAAGGACTTATCCGCGGTGTATTGCACAAGCCTCCCAGGATACAACAGGAACTTCTCAGATATTTCTGAGGATCTCAGAACTAGCAAGGAACTATAAACAGAGTATAAGAATAACCCAGAATAATTTTAGAAGAGAAAATGACCTAAAGAATGAAACTCAGAAAAGAGAAGAATAAGAAAGAATGAAATTTTTTGTGTTTTGGAATGGATGGAAGTGCTCTATTTATAGAGTGAGAAACCAAAGAAGATTGGCCCAAGGCCCAAAACTAATGGGAAAATCCCATGCCTTACGGTTTCCACGTTGCTATATTTACTCCCGAGTCTTGTGCATCAAAATATGAACGTTGCACAAAAAAGAGACGTTGGCAGCCGAGATATTTGGAAGCACGAAAGTTGCAGAGAACGTGCATATTAAAACATGAGATATTTTGCAATATCGAAACTGCTTTTATAACAATCACCCACATATTGCAAAATATATATACAAACGAAAGAGAAGAAATTATTCTGGGTTTCATAAGATGTATTGCATCAGAGCTGGTATAGCAAGCTATATGAACCAGTCCTAGATTGAGAAACTTAACACATAGTGTAGTTGGTATAGCAAGCTATATGAACCAAAGACACTTGAGTGTGTTAGAGGTTTATGAATCACAGTACACCTCCACAATCCTTGCTGTTTTCGCTGTGATGTGCTTACTAGGCCATGCGCGTGCCCAATATTCATGAGTGCTCTAGAGATCATGCCAAGATCTCATGCAAGCGGCCCCACTTGACACTCATATAGGTGATTTCATCAAGTGTATGCTGCAAATCATACACCACCCGTAAGGGATATGAAGATCATTAAAACTTTGATTAATTACAAAGTTTAACCTCTCAATAATGCAATCTCTAGCACTTTCACACACACACACCATAGGAATGGACATATTTGATTTGAAATCAAATTAGTGCTATCAGAACTAACAAATGACTTGTTTTTACCCATATGAACCTTATTCATGGGATCTCCAATCACAAAGGTTGGGTTACCATCACTTGTTTGCTTGCTAGTGGCTTAAGTCCCATTCCCCTCGATGTTTCTAAGATCATATTTCTTCCCAAGGGTTTTGTCAGAGGATCTGCTAGATTCCGTTCTGACTTCACATAGTCAATGGAAATAGTTCCACTCTTTAGCAGCTGCTTCACCAAATTATGTCTCAATTGAATATGTCTATTCTTTCCATTGTAATTCTTGTTTTTAGCTATAGCTATTGCCGATTGGCAATCACAGTGTATTGACACCGATGGGGTTGGTTTCATTCCTAGTGGAATGTTTGCTAAGAAGTTTTTCAACCACTCAGCCTCACTTCCAGTCATCTCAAGAGCGACAAACTCAGATTCCATTGTTGATCTTGCAATAATAGTTTGTCTCGAAGATCTCCATGTAATCGCACCACCCCCAAGTGTGAATACATAACCACTAGTGGATTTTGTCTCATCTGAATCAGAGATCCAGTTAGCATCACTATACCCTTCTAGTACAGCGGGAAATCCACTATATTCAATGGCATAATCCATTGAACCTCTTAAGTATCTCATAAGCCTGGAAAGTGCATCCCAATGTTCTTGATTTGGACATTGAGTGTACCTACTTAGTCTACCTACTGCATAAGCAATATCGGGTCTAGAAAAGCTCATCAAGTGGAGTAAGCTCCCAATTATCTGGGCATACTGAGGCTGAGATAATGATTCTCCTCTATTTTTCATTAATTTGGAGTTAGCATCATAAGGGGTACTCACGGGTTTGAAATCATAATACCCAAACTTCTTAAGAAGTTTCTCAATGTATTGTTCTTGGGATAGTAATATACTATCTCCCTTCCTTATGATTCTAACACCTAAAATTACGTTGGCTTCACCCATGTCTTTCATTTCAAAGTTCGATCCTAGAAATAATTTAGTTCTAGTAACAATCTCATTGCATGTACCAAAAATTAACATATCATCCACATACAAACATATAATGACACAATCACCATTTTCAAATTTAGAGTACACACATTTATCAGCATCATTAGGTGAAAAACCATCACATAACAATACATTATCTAGTTTTTCATGCCACTGTTTTGGTGCTTGTTTCAATCCATACAAAGATTTTAAAAGTTTACATACCTTATTCTCTTGACCAGGTACAACACACCCTTCAGGTACAACACATCCAATATAATAAATTACAATCATCACAATTAAAATTCATAATTTCGTATCTACCACAATAACATGAATTCATTCCAACGAGATATATTGCACAATAGTTTAACAGTACATAATCTGTTCAACAAGATTTAAGTTAAAAGCTTGTTGAGTAGACTTCCAGGAAAGAGAGGTGCGTCACAATGGACAACTTAAGTACCAAGTCTTTCCTTAGCCAAAGTGTTCCTCAACTAGTTTTTAACAAATTTCTTATTTACAGATTCAAAACAACAGCATATAATATTAACACAGAAATTCAATATAGATAGATATACAGTAAGTATTAACAATATTCACACAAAATTTCAAGACATGAATAGTAATAAAACAGTACTAAATCATAATATAAAAGCTTAGAAAGGTTAGCTCCCCTACCTCAATTCTAGACTTCTCTTGCTCCTAATTTGTTTTCCCGAAAACTCTTCAGAACCTCTACTCTAAAATTTCTTCCTACTCCAAAAACTTCCTAATTTCTTCTTTTCTCATAATTCTCTCTACTTCTTGGTGCAAAAACTCCATTCCTCTAATCTCTATTTATAGGTAAAATTTTTTACTATTCATTAATTTTTTAATATTATTTATTATTTTAATATTATTTTAAAAATAATATTTTAATCAACAACTTGATCAAATCTGATCCAATCTCCTTCCATGCTACGTAGGAATTCTTATCCTTTCAATTTTTTTTTACTATTTACTATTCACTATTCACCTTTCTTAAAAAAAACCTAAATAAGTTATCAAAAATTTGAACCTCTCCTTCTAAAATTACTATAATTTTTATATCCAAAAATTTAATTTTTTTTTCTATTCATAAAATTATTATTACTAATAAAATGCTAAAATTTACTATTATAAATATTTTTCATGAGTCTTACATGGTGTGTTGGGTAAGTCTTTCAAAATACAACATAAACTTTTCAAAAAAAAATTGAGGATATCAAAACTAGCAATGAATTCTACAAAGAGTAAAATAATAAATCCAAGATGATATAAGAAATAAAATAGAGAAGGAAGAAATTAAGAGAAATAGGAGAATGACACTAGTACAAAAACAGCGTATAACGTCACGCAACTTCCAACCACAAAATAACCAGCATTAAAAATGAGCGGTGACATTTTTGTAAATAAATGCAATTATTAAACGTCATTTAGAATTGTAATTCGACGTAAAAGGATATAAAACCACTAGTAAAAAAAGAGGTTTCTAACTCGCATATTACGCTTCGGTTTCAAAAAAACCGAAGCATATCAAAATGCAGTGGCAATTTCATAATTTTTGCGAAACTATATGCCTCTGTTCAATTAGAACCGATGCCTAAGGGGTATACTGCCTTGGTTCTCTTACCAACAGAGGCAAAAAACTCTACTTTCCCTCTGTAAATCAATTTTTTCACCTGCCAGCTTTTTCAAAAGAGGCATACTGCCTCGGTTATATGCAGAACCGAGGCAGTATGTCCTGCCAAAAACTGACAACCTCTGTATCTGAACGTTTCAAATCAATTTTTTCAACCTCTACTGCCTTAGTTCCATATGAACCGATGTCATAAGGCCTTTATGCCTCGGTTTAAGCACGAACCGATGCCTACAGTTAGAAACATCTTTAAATTTTGCCATTTATAATTTTTTTTTGAATTTTTTGTGAAAAGTTTAGCCTCAGTTGTCTTTACAACCGAGGCAATAGAGTCTTATTACCTCGGTTGTCTATTTAACCGAGGTAATAACTTCTTCGATTTTTAAATTTTAGACCTTTCATTCTCCCCTTTAATTCTCTCCTTCCACAACCTTCTTACCACCACCATCCTCAACTCCCACCAAACAAACTTAACCTCAGACTCACCATCCTCAACTCGCTCCGCCGCTGCTTCCACTAGTGAACGTTGAATGACTTTTAAATTTGACAATAAAAATTTGAGCGGGAGATTGAAAATTCATTCACTTTATCTCAGCGCGCGATACCCTCCTTTCTTCTCAAATTTTTCTCGAACGAAGTTTGACGAGCATCACATGTAATCTTTCTTTCATTTGATACAAATGCATGTTAATTAATTACTTTATGTATGATTTTTGTTTGTTTTAACCAATTAATTTCGTGCTCTTGTCCTTCATAGGTGCATTCTGCTTTCTCTCTCACTGTGACGAAACTTTATTCCGACGAACCCACCTTTTGAAGGTTAGTTTTCATTTTCGTTTTCCTTTTGAAGAACTTATTTGTTGAACTTGTTTGTTGTTTTTTTTGTTGAACTTGTTTGTTGTTGTTGTTTGATTGAACTTGTTTGTTGTTAGTTATTATTGTTTGTTGTTAGTACTACACTACACATTCATAGTTCATGCTTTATAAAATATCAAACACTGAAATTTGTTGTTTTTTTGCTTTTCAAGTCTCCTAGAGTTGTAAAACAGGATTATAATTAATTAAAAAAACAAAAAAAATTGATTAACATTGAATATTGACAAAATTCAACGTTAAGTTAGTGTCGTATATTAACAAAATTCGACGTAAATTTAACGTCTCCTGATATTACGTCGTTCGCAAATTCGCCGTTAAAAGCCCAAAATATTCGATGTTGTACGCGGTTTTTGTACTAGTGTGAGATGAAAATGTGTTTCGGAGGTGAGCATAAGCCTCTATTTATAGAGCTAGAAAATGATCAAAACCCCACCACATGAATCTTGTGACTTGTGAAACCTTACAAATTTGGTGAAACCGGGCACTGACCGAATGAGAGAATCAATGATTAAAAAGTAACATTTATCCATTACTTTCTCTGTAACTGACTTTTGCAATATCATATTTTATAACAATCTTCAACAAATTGCAAAAGACAAGAAAGAAAGATAAAGAAAAGATTTTTCGTGGGTTTTATAAGATGTAATACATCAGAGCTGGTATAACAAACTATATGAACTACTCCTAGATTGAAAAACTTAACATTGTGTAGATCGTATATGGAACTATATGAACTAATGACACTTGATGTGTGTTAGAGGTTCATCACAATACACCCCACAATCTTGTCTGTTATCAATGTGTTGCGCTTACTAGGCCATGTGTGTGCCTAGTATTCATGAGTGCTCTAAAGATCATGCCAGGATCTCATGTAAGCGGCCCCACTTGCCACTCATATAGGTGATTTCATCAAGTTTATGTTGCAATCATATACCATCCATAAGGGATAAGAAGATCATTAAAACCTTTGTTTAAACTAAAATTCTTTCACCACATGGAATTTTAAATACAAAGTTTAACCTCTTAATAATGCAGTCTCTAGAACTTTCACACACACCACAGGAATGGACATATTTGTTTTAAAATCAATTTAGTGCTATCAAAACTAACAAATGACTTATTTTTATCCATATCAACCTTATTCATGGGATCTTCAATCACAAAGGTTGGGTTATCATCACTTGTTTGTTTGCAAGTGGCTTAAGTATCATTCTCCTTGATGTTTCTAAGATCATATTTCCTCCCAAAGGTTTTGTTAGAGGATTTTCTAAATTGCGTTCTTACTTCACATAATAAATGGAAATAGTTCCACTTTTTAGTAGTTGTTTAACCAAATTGTGTTTCAATTGTATATGTTTGTTCTTTCCATTGTAATTCTTGTTTTTAGCTATAGTTATTACCGATTGACAATCATAATGTATTAACACCGATCGAGTTAGTTTCATTCCTAGTGGAATGTTCATTAAGAAGTTTTTCAACCACTCAGTCTCACTACTAGTCCTCTTAAGAGCAACAAACTTAGATTCCATTATTTATCTTGTAATAATTGTTTGTCCGGTTGATCTCCATGTAATTACACCACCCCAAGTGTGAATACATAACTACTAGTGGATTTTGTCTCATCTGAATCAAAGATCTAGTTAGCATCATTGTATCTTTCTAGTATAACGGAAAATCCCCTATATTCAATGACATAATCCATTGATCATCCTAAATATCTCATAAGTCTTGCAAGTGCATTCTAGTGTTCTTGATATGAACATTGAGTGCACATACTTAGTCTACCTACTGCATAAACAATATCAGGTGTAGAAAAGTTCATCAAATGCAATAAACTCCCAATTATCTAGGCAAACTAAGGTTGAGATATAGGTTCTCCTTTATTTTTCATTAATTTAGAGTTAGCATCATAAGGGGTAATACTCATTGGTTTGAAATTGTTGAAAATAAAATGGCTTAATTTCTCACACCAAGAGGGGGGGTGAATTGGTGAAATATAAAAAAAGAGAATTGACTATGAGGTGAATCGTTTCTGTACCTTATAGATCGTCTCACCAGCCGTCATTCTGAATAACTCATACTCTTGTACAAGAGAATTCTTTCTGACCCTGTTTACTTCATCTGTTCCTTCATGTGTCACCTCAAGAACCTCCCACATTTCCTTGGCAGTAATGCATTGTCATATCCTGAAAAATTCATCCATGGTTAGTGCATAAGCAATAACATTTCTAGCCTTAACATCATATTAAGCTCTTCGATTCTCATCTTGAGTCCACTCAGAAAAGTTTTTCCATTTACAACATGAGTTGGCTCAAGTGGACCGTTTAGAGTTGCATCCCAAAATCCTTTATCCCTGGATTCAAGAAAGATTTACATCCTAATTTTTCAAAAAACATACTTTTCTCCAGCAAATAGTGGTGGTCTATTTGTGGATGCACCTTCACCAAAGGTTTGAAAATTCAAAGCCATTTTTGATGATCAGTCGATTTAAGGAAAAAGATAATCGACTTGCTTTTAAAATATCTTATGAAAACCAGCTCTAGTGCCAATTGTTGAAAATAGAATGGCTTGGGGGGGGGGGGAGGGGGCTGAATTGGTGAAATGTAAAATCAACGTTTTCTTTAAATCTTTTTCGCAAAGTGGATTCCTTTAAAAGCTTTCTTGAAATGCAAGGAAAAATATTTTTTTATGTAGCGAAAATTAAATCGATTTAGTACAGTATGAAGTCGACTGAATAAAAGAGTGCAGGAATAGAAAGATCAAACACTAAGTTTTTATACTGGTTCGACCAAGCTTACATCCAGTGTCCTTCCAACCACAGGAAGCCAATGCATTATAGTGATCAAGGTTTTTACAACAAGGTTTTTATAACGACCTCACGTCAAAAATATAAAATACCTCTCTAACTCTCTAATCAAAATATAGGTATATACAAACAGACTAGCAGCAAGAATACCCTCTCCTGTAGTCTAAACCCTTTAAGCCACCCTTTAACATGTCATCCACATACATATCAAATACGAAGAGACCAAACGTATATAGACAAATACTACAAAACTGAACATTTAAATATTGTTTGGACGAACACACATACAGTCAATACTATGAGACCGAACGCACATGGACAAAATACAACGAAACTCAATATGTAAACACTGTTTGGGACGAACGCACATAGACCCAATGGTATGAGACACTCACGATTGAAACCTATCAATTTAAGACCGAACGCTAAAATCATAAACTTAAGTATATCAGATCAATATCGAACGCTCAAGATTAACACTTAAGGATACCAATTAAAGACCGAAAGCCACAAACACTAAGACCGACCGTTTAAGGTCCAAACCTAAGAACACCAAGTAAAGACCGAACGCTTACCATTACTCTTACATCAAAATCGGACGTTTAAAAGGCAGATCGCTATGAGGTGGAATACTGTTTGGACGAACCTGTACTATATTATTAACTTTTGACCACGGACGAACGCTAATGCTCGTACATGATAATACAAAACCGAACGTTTAATATATTTCTAACTTTACCTAAGGACGAACGCGAACGCTCGATACCTTAGAACACCAAAACCGAACGCTCATAGCGAATGGTGTAAGACTCTTGTAAACTCAAAATTTTACCAAGTTGTAAAAATTTCAAGTTGTAGTGCAAAATAAAATGCTGTCAAAATTTGACATGGTTTACTATTTTATGTATAACTTTATATATAATTAATATTTTGGGTTGATTCTTTTTCCATTGGAAAGTAGACTCAAAGAGCTTCGATTCGAGTACTCATACGCCTAATTCCGACTTCGGGAAGGGGTTCAACCGAACTGTCAAAGTTGTGACAGATGTGCTGTCTGGGTGGATGGCGCCCAGGGTCCTTTTCTGTGGGGCGCCCGGGCGCGAGCGTATCAATTTTTAGATCTGAAATAAGTGGGAATTGCGTGGAAAGTTGGGGAATATGCTCCATAATCATAATGTTCGTCCCTTGGGCCAGAGAGAAGCGTGGGCAGACCTCCTTTCCAATTATTAAGTGTTTCTTAATGGATTAAGGGGCCATAGTGTCTCTTGGGGCACATCTACAAATCTAGGAAAAAGGAGGAAATGGATTCTACACTTGGACTTAGGTGCTGAATTACAAAGAAGAAAGTGGTCCGTGAGAGAGTTTTCTAGAGGTCCTTGGAGCAAGGTGCTGCCCAGATTCGTAGTGAAGGATTCAAGGTGTTCCAAGGAAGTCTTCAAGAGGTAAGGGGAGCTAACTTTGATTTGGAAAAATGCACATGTGTTGTTTGATGAAAGTTCTGCGAAATGTGATGAGTTTTAATGGATTGAATGATGGGAGTTATGATGAGAATTCGTTCTAATGTGTTTGTATATATAGATATGAAGTTTTGGATGAATTGGTTCTTGAAATGGGATGAAGAACATGGTGGTTTTCCCTTAGCTTTTTCCAAATCCGAAAATCATACTTTTTGAACAAATGATTAGTTTGAATGGGATGGATGTGAATGTTTGTTGTGAGATCTTGGATTGGAAATGTCCTATTCTTAGATGATGGTTTTTGAGTATGTTTTGATGGTAAAAAGATGAATCAAATGGGTTTTTGCTATAACTTTGATATATGAAATTTGTATGAACTTTATGATGAAAAGTTGATGAATATATTGGATTGATGGTGGATTTTCGTTCTAACATGTTGATATACGTGTATATGAAGTTTTTGGTGGATTGGGTTGTGAAATGGGATGAGAAACATGATGGTTTTACCTTCCTTTTGATCAAATACGAAAATTGGGTATTTTGGTTGGATGATGAATTTTGGATGGATGAATTGATGGTTTGTGTGGAAATCTTTAATAAGAAGGAGGTATGGTGTGTTAACAATTAAGATCTTGATATAGTAAAAGTTTTATGTGATGGAAAATGATGGAGTTTATAAGTGTGGTTTGATGAGTAGAATGAGTGATGAGTTTTTGGGAAACTCACTTAAGCATGATGCAACTTCAAATTTGTTTTGATGATTGAGGACTAAATGATGTGTGTAAACTGTTTTGGGGTGGATTGGACTCAGTTTTGGAGTTGTTTGAATGATTAGAAGTTGGTAGAAATTATGCAGAAAAATATGAGGTTATGCACTTAAAGAGTTGATTTTGCATGAGTAAATAGATGGATTGATGTTTATGATGTTTGTGGTTGATTGTGGAGTTAATTTAGACTCCAAATATGTTTGAAAACATGTTAGAACTATCAAATCTTTGCTGAAAATCAAAATTGGACAGTTCTGGCCGAAACTGTCTACTGATATGGGGCCGGGCGCCGTTTGGTCGCACCGGGCGCACCTCGGACTGGTGCAATTTGCGCTGGGCGCCGCTGGACTTTGTGCAGTTCGCGCCGGGCGCCACTGAACGCAGCAGCATGCTGCAGATTTTGTTTTTGGGAGTTTTGGGGGTTCTGGATGTCCGTTTTGGACGTTCTTTAGTTCGTTTTGGGGGTTTTTGACCCTTCCGGAGCTGTTGGTGATGGTTTCAAAGATGTTTGAGTTATATTTATGTGGGTAATAAAGTGTTATAAAGAAAATGTGTTATGTGTACATTGTTTTGAGTTGTTAGATATATCTATTTGATATGGAAATGTTGTGTGATCGGTTTGACATTGCAAATTGATATGAGAATGATGTTTGGATGGTTAAGTACTGTTGAAATCATGGTTGTATATGATTTGATTATGAATTTGAGGTTATTAATGATATGGTATTGTGATAATCGCACTTATGCATTTGAATATATTGAACATATGCTAAGTTCATGGTTGGCGAATATGTGATGATGATATGATATGGGCGTTATGGTATGGTTGGATTGGTATTGTAAGGATTATTGTATATGGGTATTTTGGTCAGATGATGTTATTGAACGAGTGGTGGATAGTAAGCGTTGTGGTTGCTGGCCCGGGGAAGCTCTTGAAGAGTGATGGGAAGTAACCCTACACACGGGTGATGTGTGTAACCGCCCGGGGAATCTCTTACATTTATGTAAGAGTGATGAGGGTGACGTGGGGTACTAGTCCGGTGAAGCTCGAGATAATTAAATTGACGTTGTGCGTGCTGGCCCGGGGAATCTCTTTAGGTGAGTGATGGGGGGTATACTTGCACTTGTCCGGGGAAGCTCTTGATCAGAGTGATGAAGGGTGACATTGTGTACTTGCCCGGGGAATCTCCCTATAGAGTGACGAGAAGCAGCACTACACATTGGGGTAATGTGTAACTGCCCGGGGAAGCTCTGAAAAGAGTGATGGGAGTGACGTTCGCGCATATTGGTGTATGCATTCTGATTTGGTGTGATTGCATATTGGTGTATGCAGGTATTTGTTTATGATGCATATTGATGTATGCATGCTGTTTATTTATGTGCATATTGGTGTATGCAGGTATTTGTTTATGATGCATATTGGTGTATGCATTCTGATTTGGTGTGATACATATTGGTGTATCTAAGGTGGTTGAAGTATAATTCGTACTTGTGTGTGTAGTTTGATCTGGTTAAGATGTGAATGGTAGTGTGTTATGAAGTATGTTGGTTGTGCAGTATACTTAAGGTATAAGTATATTTGGGATGTATGTATACTGTATTTTCGTTAGCTCACCCTTTCTTGTTTGTGCATGTGAATGCGATGATCGTATAATGCGTGATGTTATACGGGAGCAGATGTTATTACAGATGTAATGGCTGATGCTTCTGAACATGCATAAAGGATGAAAGAGAGATGGGATAGAGGACTTGGGAATGTATTTTAATATTTTATTCGATCCTGACTATTTGAACATTTTATTTTCGGAATAATCGGTTTGTAATAAATAACGTACTATTTTTCCGAAGAGTTTGGATATTAAAAATTTGAAATTTTTACTTACGTGTTTTACGAAAAAATTAGTCGGCGTAACACCAAATTTCGGGGTGTTACAAATGGGACGAACGTCCCATTTTGACTCACCAAAATTGAACGTACGCGCGTTTCTACAGAATTCTGCAGAATCGCACCAGGTTTTCCAGAAACCCCATTATTCGTCCCCAAATTTCCCAGATTTGCATCAAACACAGTATATTTCAACAATCAAACAAAAAGATCTAACTCCCCTTACCTCTTGAAGACTTCCTTGAATCTTGAAATGCAGTGTGTGGATCTCCTTCCAAATTCATGAGCTCTCCACTTCTCCTCTCCCAGATCTGCAGCAAGCTTTTCACTCTTCCAGATGCAGCACCGAACACTCCTCTTGAATCAATCTCCCCAGGACTTGCAATCCAAGGCCTCCTTGCACTTCAGGAGCTCCCAACTTCACCCTCTCACAGATATGGTAGCAACTCTTCCAATCTGTAAAGCCCCTCCAAAACTCCTTGAATCTACCAACTCTTCCCTTTAAGAAGAAGAAACCGTGCACTCCCCAGCTTCTCCCTCCTTTCTTAGGCCTTGTTCACTTGAGTGGATTTGAGGGAGAGTAATTAAGGGGATTTAAGAGGATTTGAAAATAAATTTTTTTGTTGATTATTTGAGTGAATTTGGAGGTAAATGATATTGGATTTGGAAGTAAATTTTTTTAATTTGTCACGTCAATCAAATCTTACAGTAATTCTCACAAACTTTACTTCCAAATTCATTCTCAGTTACCTCCAAATTGACTCAAATAAACAACAAAAAAATTTATTTTCAAATCTTCTCAAATCCCCTCAATTACTCTCCCTCAAATTCACTCAAGTGAACAAGGCTTTAGTGCTGTGCCCACTGATGATGAAGATTCCTGGTGACTGGAGCACTTCCAGGTGGAGAGACCCACCACTCACACTGCTGGACAAAGCCAAAACAGTGGCACTTCCACTTTTGCTGAACGTGCAGCCGCCTCCCTTTTTACCACTCACAAACATGCTCCCCTTCCCCACCACTTTCTTCTTTAAAAAAAATAAAAGGACGCTCGGTCCTTACAAAAACAATCATAAAGTAGAAATTAAAACTAAAAAAGAATGGATGAAAATAAATTATATTTGAATAAATTGAAAGAACAATACTTTAATTATGAAACTGTGAAAGAATTTTAGCGAGAGGGATTAGTCTTCTATGTGAAGACCACCCAAAACATGAAGGGAGTGATGAATGGTGATTAAAGGAATTGATTGATGGATGAAGGAATAAATAATTGTCTTCGCGCCAATGATGGAGCTACTTCCCATGAACTGATTGAAATGATTCCCCTTTTTGTTATAGTCCGAAAACTCCCTGTCCATGCTGCATTCGCTCCCTCTATGTTCCTTCATTATTTTCTGTTTGATGATATTTTTTTTGCATTAGAAAAAGGGAAATATTGTCATGAGAGTTGAACATCAGTTTAAGGTGTCCTGAATTTTTCATACATTTGCTTCTGGCACCATTTTATTTTTAATTTATGTATTGTATATGTTATTTACCTGCATCCACTGTTTTTTACTCAGTGATAAATTTGCTTTGGAATCCATCACATATATTTTATTTCTATCACTACTAGGTTGCCCTTTCTTGGTCAGTTGTATTAGCATTTTGCATTGTGCCCTGTTTGCCCCTAGATATATTGCGTGATTATGTTGTTTGTGGTTTGTATATGGTTTGGCCACTGTTATTTATAACTCGTTGGATTTTATGTAGAGAATAGTTTCATCTAATTTATGAATTTAAATATAGATTATTCTTTCATAGAGCTAAGTGCTTGATTAACACCAAAAGCTTCTTTCTCCATTTTTTCTGTTTCTAGTGTCCTTGTGGAATCAGCTCTTACGAAATTAATTGTTTTGCATGTATTACCCTATGACAATTGATGCAGGAGTTAGATTTTACAAATGTTCGTGAACTTGAAGATTGCATGATTACCGTATGACAAATGTATGTATTCCCTTCCACAGAGTATTTAATGCTTTCCTACTATCCACACAATCATTATTACCACTATTTTATTTTTTATCTTGTCTTTTTGTAGAATGTTTGATATAATTAGGTTAATAAATTGGTAGGTTGAAACGATATTTGATGAATTACAAACATGATTTTTAATTTTCTATCTTTTATGGCTTGAAGTCTAACTTGTTTATTTTATGGACATTCAGTACAAACCATAGAGATAGTTGGAAGAGTCATTATGGAGAAACAGGTTTGAATACACATGATGATTTATTATGTTTTTAAAATTAATTTGGTGAAATGCTTTGTCTGACTTATTCAATTGTATACTTTGATGTATAGGTTTATGTACGGCATTCATGCAGGACAAAATACTTGGCACATGTGAACACATTATTAACAGATGTGCAAAAGACATTGATACAAACAACTCCTTTTGCATGGCTATTGTCCATTGATGTGGATGCCAAAATGAGTAGGACACTACTTTTAGAATTGTGTAGTAGATGGTCAGAGAGGAGGGGCGGGTTTGAAGTTAGGTCTGTCTTTATTCCATTCACCAAGTTAGACCTTTGTTTAGGTTTAGGGGTTAGGGTTAATGGAGAGATGTTTAAGTTGTTTAAAGACGAAGTTGATTGTCATACTAGGAGATTGTTTGACACAATTGATGTAACTGTTCATAATGTTTATGAAGAAATTCAAAAGCATATAAAAGGGGATGAAGTAAGTGATGTTTGTAGATTATATTTATTGTTAGGGTTGAGTGAGTTTTTCTTCCCAAATAGAGGTGGAAAAGTTCCCTTAGGTTTATTTGAATTATTAGATGATTTATCCTGTATTGGAAAATATAACTGGGGGCGTGTTATTTATGAGTATTTGGTTTCTAGTTTGTGTGATGTTGCACTGTGTGTGGGAAAGAGACAAAACAGATCACACTGTCATGTGGTTGGTTGTGTATTTGCATTACAGGTATATTTTGATGTTAGTTACAGAAGTTATTGTGTTATAACTTACAATTGTTACTTTTCTGAAATTGAAGTTTGTATGTAACAGATCTGGGCAATGGAACATGTTTTGTACGGTCAGAAGAAGTTGGCTAAAACAAATAGTTGTTTACCTAGAATCCTTCATTGGATACATGTTAAAGTTGGTGAAGCAGAAATTGAGAAAGCCTTTCTGTGTAATGAAGTGAGATTAAATTAATGTGTTATACCAATTGGATGTTTTTTAATTTGTATTGATTTTAATATGTTTATTGTGGTTATTTTGTTTTGTATAGGTGATTACCGAGATATATGTAAGCAATGAAGAGATGTGTACTGAAATAGTCAAAGAAGGCTTAGATGGTCATCACAATGCTGGATTGAAGGAGAACTTGCAAAGGCGATCTATGGCTGATATTGTGGCAGAAAATGAAGCTTTGGTTGCTATCATTGTTGACCAAGAGGCATCCATTGGCAAGCTGGAGAAAATGGTTGACAACCTGGCAATGGTTGTTGCACAAAAGCGGCAACAGTTTGATGATGTTACGAATTCAAATTCGAATAAAAAGTGTGACATGTCAGTTCATGAATTTGGGACAAGTAGTTCACAGGAACATTATGAGGTAGAAGTATCATCTATTGGGAAGTCAAATTCAAAGAAAGAGTCAGAGATTGAAGGTGATCGTGTGGAGAAGTCCAATTCTGAGAATGTTTTTGATGTTACACCTGCTGTTGGAAAAAGTTTCATTGAAAATGGTGGTGATGTTTTAGGTCATGCAGAGATGGATACTGAAAAATCTGACATGTACACACGTTTAAAAGCTCAACCTAGGAAGCGTGTTAGAAGTGTTCTTCTGAAAACCCCTTGGACAAGATTAGATAGGAAAAATCATAGGCGCATTGTATAGTTTATGAACTTGTTTATGTTACAATGTTAGGTTGGAATGATAAATATTGTTACCAAACTGAAATGTTATTTTGAATTATGTTAACTGTTGTATTTTTTGATGAATAGAGGTTGAATATATGAAGCATTTGTAATTGTTATTGAGATGTTATTTTTCCTGGTTGATTGAATTTGATTTGGGAATACGTAAGTTTTTCTGTTGTTTTTGTTGATAAGGGCAATTGAATTAACCATGTGCTTCATTAGAGATAAGCAATAACTCAAACAGTTTTGTAGTCAATACTGTAGATTTTTTGCTGCAGTAAGTGGTTATTTGCTTGAAAATTTGTGGTTGGTTGTAACAGATATTGTGTACAAGAATAAAATGATATCACTGATTTCAAGTGCTTTGATAGCAACAGTTGACTAAGAAGTTAATGTGGTTCCCAATATTTTGGTACCAGGAATGGTATTATGCAGAATAATAATTCGGTCATTTTAAATGGTCAGCCTTTTTGCAGCAGTTAGTGGTTATTTGATTGAAAACTTGTGGTTGGTCCTCACACATATTTGGTTCAACAATAAATTGATCAACCTCATTTCAGTGCGTTTGATATTAAGGTTTGATTAAGTAGTTAATGTGCATCGCGTGATATGGTCAAATGGAGTGGTATTTGGCAGAATAGTTATTTGATCATTTTAAATGGTTTGATTATTTGGTTCAGTAAGTGGTTATTGACGTACAATTTTCTGGTTAGTTGTCTCAGACATTTTGTACAAAAGCAGAATACTGGAAATCGATATCACTAGCAAAGTATAAATAGAACATTTGTGTCCAATGATTGTAAATATGTTGTTCACCACATATTTCAAATGACATCACCAAAAAAATGTAACAACATACATGTCAGCAATTGAATCCTAAATGTGAATATTGTATTTCAAAATACATTGTCAATATTAGTTGTGGACGACTGTGTGTTTTGCATGTCATTGTGTAATGATGTCAGCAGTGACATGAACCCAGTGGATTGCACACCTGATACCTGCATGACAGAACAAGAGTATAAAATGCCATCTAAATATATGCAGGACTTACTAAATGTGAAATCAATAAATTATAAAATCAGAATTGAATCTTACCGGTCCAATTGAGTTGGATGTTGTGTAATGTGTGTTGACTGTGACATCACTGTTGTTTCTCAATGTTGTATATGGTACGTCCGTCATTGTTTCCTTTATGAGTAGTCGATATGAAGTTAGTTTAACTTGCATTAGTTTGGAAATTTTTACATAACGAAATGATTATTGCAACTAAACATAGTAAAAATTAATAACATAATTACTTACACCAATAGCATTGGATGTTTGATTAGTGCCTTTTGTTGATGGTTTCTTTCTTTTGATTGTCCCAGTTGTTGACTTCAACCTTCTTGTCTTAGGTCGACCCTTTCGCTTCACACTTTTGGGGCTTTGGATTTGAGCAGTGTTTGTAGTGGTGTCTACATCATGGCCTATGTTACTATCACACAGGTGTTCTTCTTGTATGTGGCTATTGTTGTCGACGTATGGTGAAGATGAAATCTGTAGGTCATGCTTTGTTTACAAATGAACTAAGGTTGTCAACCAATAATTGTGTCATGTGTACTGAGTCACAAGCAATCTCAGCAATATTTCCAAAAGTCTTCATTAAGTTATCATACCGTTCAATATGTGGGTCCTTTTCGCTGTTGTTGTATGTTGCTCTAATATATGTGTGCTTTCTGCGGACCTTTTACACCATCTTCTGAGTATGTACTTAGCAGGAACCTGTATCACTCGCTCCTGGGCCAAAACACAAACACAATGTCTACATATAATGCCCCTGAACTCAAAAAGCAAACAACTGCAATTAACATCCATTGTGTCTCGCTGAAATGTAACCATGAATGCCCTCTCTTCCCTTATTTCATTATGAATGAAGTCCTCCATCACCTTGTACAGTGACGAATTATCTTGTACCACAACGCCATCAACGAAACAATTAATTTTACCTCTAAATTCTGACTGTATTTCTGCAAACTTAGCATGTGTGTAATGCTTTTGGAATTGGCGCTCTATGAGTGATTGTGAACCGCATGGAAGAGTTGTGTTTAATGATGTGAAGTCAGCTTGGGTCTCTTTTTCTGTCTTGTGTTGTAGTGCATTGTCATATTGTTTAACAAATTCTTGAAGAGTAGTGCGTGAGTTAATATATCCATCAAAGAATGCATTCATGCTCTCGCTTCTTTGAGTTGTTGACATGCCAGCCCAAAAACTGTTTCTCAAGTAACAAGGAACCAACATTTGACGTTCTTCGTAAAGTGAAGAAAGCCATTCATTATTGTGAAGTGAAAAGGTTGTTACCATCCTCTCCCATCCATAAACAAAATTATCAACTGAATCAGAATTGTACACAACTTCCTTAAGTTGGCGCTTGATATCTTTGTAAGCTGCATAACTCCGTAACTTCTCAGGTATTTTTTTCATTATATGCCATAAGCACCACCTATGACGAGTGTTAGGAAACACTAAAGAAATGGCTTTCTTCATTGCTTTGCACTGATCCGTAACAATTCCTTCAGGTGGTCTATTGGACATGCACCGAAGCCATGAATTAAATAGCCAAACAAATGAATTTGTGTCCTCTGAACATAACAAACCACAACCTAACAATATAGATTGGCCATGATGGTTAACACCAACGAAAGGAGCAAATGGCATGTCGTACTTATTCGTTAAGTATGTTGTGTCAAAAGAAATGACATCACCAAAATACTCACAAGCTGCCCTACTTCGTGCATCAGCCCAAAACACATTAAGTATGCGGTTGTCGTCATCCACATCAATCTCGTAAAAAAAATCCTTATTCAATTCTCTCATGGAAGAGAAATGATTTAAGAGTGTCTTAGCATCACCATCTTTTGATAAGGCTCTTCTTTGTTTGGCCACATAATTTCTAACATCGTGTTCGACAAACTCCATGTTCTCATAACCTCCACTTGCACAAACCAAGGACCGAAAACTCTTGTTAATCCTAACTCCTGCTTCGGCATTCAAGTCCAGAGTTCTTTTGACGTTGAGATTCATTCTTTTATTGCCTCGGAACAATCTGGACTTTGTTGGACTAATATCATGAGTATGTACATCATCAAATCCTGAAATGTACCATTTATCATCTCTTTTTGATACAATTATTCGAGCTGAACAGTCATTAGCACATGTTGGACGTCCAATCATTTGATTTTCAATGGCAGAGACATATTTTCCAGCCCTAGAACACACCATCATGAAGTAACATAATTCGTTCTTGTTGTTCTTCCTTGAACTCCTTGTACGAATTCCAAAACCCTTTGATATTGCATATTGTCTATAAAATAACTTGACTTCATTAACAGTTTCAAAAACCATTCCAATTGTTGGAGCGATTGAGAGAGGTTGAACATTGTCTTCATTTAATTCTTCTTGAGCTTTTTCGTGTTGGTCATCAATTTGAATATCATCCAAAGATGTATTTGTATGATCCATGTACCTGATTTTCGTACATTTATGTAATAAAAAAATTATTAGTACTCACTGCACTAATTAGTATGGTTCTTCATATTGAATAAAATAAATATTATATATGTCCATAACCATTTAAATAAATATTCACATATCAATGAACAAATAACCACTTACTGCAGCAATAAATGTTGGTCATCAATGTCAACTTCATCCAAAAATGTATTTAAATGTTGATCATCAATGTCATTATCATCCAAATATGCATGTATAATGTCCATGGACTTTGTTTAAGCACATTAATTCAGTTAACCTTTTATTGTTCATTATTGGAGTAATTAATATCGTCCTTCATTAATTTAAGTTAGTACTTTTCTATATGTCCATAACCAATTTAACAAATAACCACGTACCAATGAGGAAACAACCATTTACTGTAACGTTAAATGTTTTCAAACGTCCACTATGCAATGATTTCTGTCACACCGAACATTACACACCATTGTACCATGTCTATGCATTCAAAGGGGGTATACATTCAGACATGACACTAAGAACAATATGACAAACACAAAGAAGATGACAAAGATCATTTCCCAACAATAAAGGCAGTGAACAACCTTCTGGCCAGCTGTAAATGTTTCTTACTTTGAATGGAAAGTTGTAATAACTTACCTATTCAATAAAACTGCAATGGTTGTTGAGATTAATGCACTTCAATAAATGAGTCTGAGCTCTCCCCATTCGGTCATCTCGTTTGCTACCAATATTAGGGTTTATGGTTGGGTTTGAACTTCATTGTGTTGGGAACAACATTGTCTCTACCTTTTATTTCAATCATAAAACGAGAAAAGTGTGTGGGTCATTAAGTTTTGGCAGACGCATTAAATAGACAGTGATTGCATGACTTCTATCACAAGCAATCACATTTAATGTTTCTTAAGGGCATTTATGTAATTGCAGAATTGTCTTATTAAAACCTCTGGTTGGGTAGGAATACGAAACATTTCACTCCAACGGCACAATATCTGCGCTTCCTTCCTGGTATGCCCAATTTTAATCCTTCATTTCCGTCACCCCCAATTAATTGTTTGGTTATGGATTATATTTGGTTATGGCGACATCCTCTTCTTTTGTATAATTTTGAGAAGAACAACACGGACCTTCGTTATTGTCTCCCCGATTTTGAAATTTCCCCCCATTGTTAAGGTTACTTTTGCTGCATACATCCTCTGAAATTTTGTGTTTTTCTCATGCACACTTCATAGGATTTACGGAATACATCGTTCTAGTTTGGTGAACTTCATATTTTTGGTAAATTATTTTTTGTGTCAACAGCAACCGAGAGCAATGGAGTCATGGGAAGAACTTGATATTGATGAAAGTGATCTTCATAGTTTTATTCGCCGTTGCAATTCTAATGACACTGTCATCCCGGGCCCTGCTGGTGTCATTGAGGCAGCTATGCTTAACCGACAAGTGAATGAAAACATTCCAACACAAGAATTTTTGAGTGACATAGCTAAAGCTAGTTTTGATCGTGACTTCACTTGCAATGCATGGTTATGGGCTGAAAAATTCATTGACATCCACGGTAAATACCTAATTGGGAGTTGATGTTCATAGATTTTTTGTAATTTGCTATTTTAGGAAGATTATCGAAATAGTAATTTCATTTGCAGGATTGTTGATTAAACATGAGGTTGAGCATATCTCAACCCTTGATTCATTGAGAGGAACTTGTAAGTTATCGTTGTTGCGATGTATTGTTAAAGCTTGTGAACATAACGGATTGGGTGACATGAAAATAACAATTCGGGTAGGTTGATGTATATTTACTTTGACGACCATCTTCAAATATAATTCTGATAAATGATCCTCTTTCTTAACAGGATCCAACAGGGACTGTAAAAGCAAGTGTTCACCACAAGGCCATTGATCATCCTGAAATAGGTATACACTTAAAAGTTGGAAGTGTGATAATCCTACAAGATGTAAGTATATTTCATTTTCATAAACACTTAGCTATTGACCTTATATTCCCACATAAAAATATGGATTCCACCAATAATATTTATACAGGTTTCAATTTTTTCACCAATACGTGAAACATACTATCTTAACATAACTCTGAGGAATACTGTCAAGGTAAACATTTTGGTGAACAATTTTCTATTGTACTATTATATATGTTGGAAACTTTTCTATGACTTGAAATGATACTCTCGGATTGTGTAGGTTTTTGGAAGTGATATTGGGGGCCCAACTGATGACCTAGTACGTCTATCAATACCAATTGATACCAACAAGCCTCCAACACGCTCCTTTGATGACATTCTATCGAAATTGATTCCACCTCTTCACAAACCTGAAGGCACTGGATGAAAGAAGAACAATATAAATGCAACAACTTTAAAACTTTCATAATTTCCTTGCCTGTATTTTAGATTTATCATTGTTGTTTGTTGTCCAATATTGTGCGTGGTCACATGGATGTGTTATTTAGAAAAATTTGTGAACTACTTAACTTATGTTGATCAATTTGTTGTTGCATTAAGTGCTTATGTAATGTTCGTTATGTTAAAAGTTTTATATGAAGTTTATTTCGTGAAAATTAAAAGTTCATTTATTGAATTGGTTTTCTACAACAATACAAGTGGTTATTTATGCAATTTGGTTTTGTACACCATGACGAGCGAGCGTCCAATTTTCTGGAGGACCGTCCAATTTTCTGGACGAGCGTCCAATTTTCTGGACGACCGTCCACTTCTGGACGACCGTCTGAACGGGGGTCCTTCTGGATGAGCGTATGGACGACCGTCCACATCTGGACGACCGTCGTTCTCGATGAGCGTCTGCACGACCGTCCATCTGGTCCAGCGTCTGCACGAGCGCTAGACGAGCGTCCATGTGCCAGCGACGGACGTATGGACGAGCGTCCAGTAGCACATCGAGCGTCCATCTGGTCCAGCGTCTGCACGAGCGCTACACGAGTGTCCATGTGCCAGCGACGGACGTATGGACGAGCGTCCACTACCAGATCGAGCGTCCTTCTGGTCCACCGTCTGCACGAGCGCTACACGAGCGTCCATGTGGCAGTGTCGGACGTATGGACGAGCGTCCACTACCATATCGAGCGTCGACTTGATTTTCTGTGGACGACCGTCCTCTTGTGCGTGCAGGCGGCCACGAGCGTCAGCTTGCTATGAAATGTTCGTGCGCTCGCTATGTGACGAGCGTCCTGGGCGACACGGTGATGTGCTGAATCGATGGACGCTCGGTCAGCTGGACAGAACGAACGCTCGGTCAAGTGTAGACAGCGCTCGGTCACGTCATGCATAGGCGCTGATTTGGTTACAATAACTGGTTATGTTGTTAGACCTATGTGGTTATTTCTGAATTTTATTTTGTACAACACTATTACTGGTTAAATTCAATATCAAAGTTTTAATTCTTTGATGCAGTAACTGGATATATGGACAACTTTATTCAGTTATTTACTGAAGGAAAATGTTATTCCAACAACGCTTTTTTAACACAGTTTTGACAACGTGCACGTGGCAGCTTGCCATTGGCTCAGTAATTTGAAAATGGAACAGAGAAGGGGTTACGGTCATAGGGGTATTTTGGGCTTTCCAAATTAAATTTTGACAAAATTTGGGTTTCGCGGTTTAGGGTGCCACAGACGTTCGTTCAAGCATTCGTTCTTCTCGTTCGTTCAAGCCTTCTCGGTTTCGTTCTCTCCTCCTTCTTCAAAACGATTACCAGAGCCTTTTTTCAGCAGTCTCACTCATTCCTTGCACAACTTGCTCCTCCAACTCATGAGGGGTCTCCCCACCCTCCTTGGCCTGACATCACATCACCATCCACCCTCTCCCACCACTGGAACACCTGCACAAGCCTCAGACAGGTGCACATTACCATAAAAGTCAGTTTTTTTTTCCAATGGTGACCTGTGTTCATCTGACTGAGTACCTGTGTTGGACTTTTTGTACAAATTCCCAATTTCTCTCGGGTAATCGTTTACAGGGGTCCTGTAAACGATTACCAGAGCCCTTTTTGAACACTCTCACTCATTCCTTGCACAGCTTGCTCCTCCAACTCATGAGGGGTCTCCCCACCCTCCTTGGCCTCACATCACATCACCATCCACCCTCTCCCACCACTGGAACACCTGCACAAGCCTCAGACAGGTGCACATTACCATAAAAGTCAGTTTTTTTTCCAATGGTGACCTGTGTTCATCTGACTGAGTACCTGTGTTGGACTTTCTGTACAAATTCCCAATTTCTCCCGGGTAATCGTTTACAGGGGTCCTGTAAACGATTACCAGAGCCCTTTTTGAACACTCTCACTCATTCCTTGCACAGCTTGCTCCTCCAACTCATGAGGGGTCTCCCCACCCTCCTTTGCCTCACATCACATCACCACCCACCCTCTCCCACCACTGGAACACCTGCACAAGCCTCAGACAGGTGCAGATTACCATAAAAGTTAGTTTTTTTTCCAATGGTGACCTGTGTTCATCTGACTGAGTACCTGTGTTGGACTTTCTGTACAAATTCCCAATTTCTCTCGGGTAATCGTTCACAGGGGTCCTGTAAACGATTACCAGAGCCCTTTTTGAACACTCTCACTCATTCCTTGCACAGCTTGCTCCTCCAACTCATGAGGGGTCTCCCCACCCTCCTTGGCCTCACATCACATCACCATCCACCCTCTCCCACCACTGGAACACCTGCACAAGCCTCAGACAGGTGCACATTACCATAAAAGTCAGTTTTTTTTCCAATGGTGACCTGTGTTCATCTGAATGAGTACCTGTGTTGGACTTTCTGTACAAATTCCCAATTTCTCTCGGGTAATCGTTTACAGGGGTCCTGTAAACGAATACCAGAGCCCTTTTTGAACACTCTCACTCATTCCTTGCACAGCTTGCTCCTCCAACTCATGAGGGGTCTCCCCACCCTCCTTTGCCTCACATCACATCACCATCCACCCTTTCCCACCACTAGAACACCTGCACAAGCCTCAGACAGGTGCAAATTACCATAAAAGTCAGTTGTTTTTCCAATGGTGACCTGTGTTCATCTGACTGAGTACCTGTGTTGGACTTTCTGTACAAATTCCCAATTTCTCTCGGGTAATCGTTTACAGGGGTCCTGTAAACGATTACCAGAGCCCTTTTTGAACACTCTCACTCATTCCTTGCACAGCTTGCTCCTCCAACTCATGAGGGGTCTCCCCACCCTCCTTGGACTCAAATCACATCACCACCCACCCTCTCCCACCACTGGAACACCTGCACAAGCCTCAGACAGGTGCAGATTACCATAAAAGTCAGTTTTTTTTCCAATGGTGAGCTGTGTTCATCTGACTCAGTACCTGTGTTGGACTTTCTGTACAAATTCCCAATTTCTCTCGGGTAATCGTTTACAGGAGTCCTGTAAACGATTACCAGCCCCTTTTTTCAGCACTCTCACTCATTCCTTGCACAGCTTGCTCCTCCAACTCATGAGGGTTTTCCCCACCCTCCTTGGCCTCACATCACATCACCATCCACCCTCTCCCACCACTGGAACACCTGCACAAGCCTCAGACAGGTGCAGATTACCATAAAATTCAGTTTTTTTTCCAATGGTGACCTGTGTTCATCTGACTGAGTACCTGTGTTGGACTTTCTGTACAAATTCCCAATTTCTCTCGGGTAATCGTTTACAGGGGTCCTGTAAACGATTACCAGAGCCCTTTTTGAACACTCTCACTCATTCCTTGCACAGCTTGCTCCTCCAACTCATGAGGGGTCTCCCCACCCTCCTTGGACTCAAATTACATCACCACCCACCCTCTCCCACCACTGGAACACCTGCACAAGCCTCAGACAGGTGCAGATTACCATAAAAGTCAGTTTTTTTTCCAATGGTGACCTGTGTTCATCTGACTGAGTACCTGTGTTGGACTTTCTGTACAAATTCCCAATTTCTCTCGGGTAATCGTTTACAGGAGTCCTGTAAACGATTACCAGCACCTTTTTTCAGCACTCTCACTCATTCCTTGCACAGCTTGCTCCCCCAACTCATGAGGGGTCACCCCACACTCCTTGGACTCACATCACATCACCACCCACCCTCTCCCAGCACTGCAACACCTTCACCAGCCTCAGACAGGTGCACAAGTGCCTAAAAGTCACTTTTTTTTCCAATGGTGACCTGTGTTCACCTGACTGAGTACCTGTGTTGGACTTTCTGTACAAATTCCCAATTTCTCTCGGGTAATCGTTTACAGGGGTCCTGTAAACGATTACCAGCCCCTTTTTTCAGCACTCTCACTCATTCCTTGCACAGCTTGCTCCCCCAACTCATGAGGGGTCACCCCACACTCCTTGGACTCACATCACATCAAATGTTACTCTCTCCCAGCACTGCAACACCTTCACCAGCCTCAGACAGGTGCACAAGTGCCTAAAAGTCACTTTTTTTTCCAATGGTGACCTGTGTTCACCTGACTGAGTACCTGTGTTGGACTTTCTGTACAAATTCCCAATTTCTCTCGGGTAATCGTTTACAGGGGTCCTGTAAACGATTACCAGCCCCTTTTTTCAGCACTCTCACTCATTCCTTGCACAGCTTGCTCCCCCAACTCATGAGGGGTCACCCCACACTCCTTGGACTCACATCACATCAAATGTTACTCTCTCCCAGCACTGCAACACCTTCACCAGCCTCAGACAGGTGCACAAGTGCCTAAAAGTCACTTTTTTTTTCCAATGGTGACCTGTGTTCACCTGACTGAGTACCTGTGTTGGACTTTCTGTACAAATTCCCAATTTCTCTCGGGTAATCGTTTACAGGGGTCCTGTAAACGATTACCAGCCCCTTTTTTCAGCACTCTCACTCATTTCTTGCACAGCTTGCTCCCCCAACTCATGAGGGGTCACCCCACACTCCTTGGACTCACATCACATCAAATGTTACTCAAAATGACCACTCAAACACCAACATGTTACAAACAAGCCTGCAACTTAGGAGACCAAAAAAATTACGACATTTTGAAATCGACAAACCCACAACTCATAATAACAATGGTATTGAATAGATAAAATATGACACCAATTCAAACCAAAACTCAAATTTTATTTCATCGAACCAAATCGGATACATTGAACATTGTTTTCTTAATCTATTTACAATGATTACAATTTTCATTACTTTCCAAATAACATTTTCAATCAACTAAATACACAAATCACTCATTTTTTATTCTAAGCACTACGGTCCCGGTGTATGGAGTCCTAAGTGCTCTTCCCTTGTAACGCCTTCGTGATCCAACCCTAACATACGTCTTCAAAGGTTGTTCATTTCCGTCAATGTCAGTAGGGGATACAAAACCAGTGTTCACAGATGGTTCTGTACGAGGCACACTTTGTCCAACGTCATCTTTATTTTGCCTTCTTGCCTTCTCTTCAGCCAATTGTGCCTCCAAAGTTGCAACCCTCCTTTTAAGTTCTTCAATTAGAAATTCTTGTTCCTCTAAGGCACGCATAAAAGTTTCTCTGCGAGCTCTTTTTTGTTTCTTCTTTCCTCTTGGTTTAGCATCCTTTCTTTTAGGTGTTGGTCTGTATTCCTCCTTATCCTTCGTTGAAGGACCACCATAAACATCGTCAACAACCTGAAATTTAACAACACATTACAGATTACACAACTTTGGTCAATATATGAAAACATAACAAAACTTTCGATAACAAACAACTTACCAAACCTGTCTCCATACACCGTTTAATGAGGTGGCGACACGTGGCGTTGTCAAAAGAGTGTTAAAAATCTGTTGTTGGATTATCGCGGTCCTTTACTGAATATGTTATGTACAACAATACAAGTGTTCAACTTCAATTACAATGTCAAATATTTTTCGTACAGTTAGTGGTTATCTGTTAAGTTTTATATGGTTATTTGCTCAATAACTTTTGTTCACTGCAAGTTCTACTAATTTAGTTAATAGCTTATGTACACAAAATGGACTTTGGTGATACTAGTGCATAACTAATCCTTCATTATACATAGTAAACAACTGAAAAAAAGATAACAAAAATTGTTTCATATTCTATCATATTCCACCAACATCATTACAAGTTATATCCTACTTCATGACTTCTTCATTTGCTATAGCATTCCACAGTTCTTCATTACTGTACTTCTATGCATATTTCCTTCATGTAATACCCAATCACACACCGTTTGTTGTCGAATAAGTTGTAACTGCTCCCGCATTGATATTACAGTAGTGAAATATTATAATTAATAACCTGTTTTCAAAAACCATATAAAACAATACAAACATATACTTAAAGAAGACCAACCGTTGTGTAATCGGGCATTTTTTTGCCATCAAATTTAGGTTGGTTGTCCCATAACTCCATATATTTCATCACCAACAAACCACAATCATACCTACACATTAAACTAATATTACAAGGATCACATATGACACAACCTAATACATTGGTTATGGATAAGGTCACTCACGTATTTGGTTGAATTGGCAAATCTTCTTTAATGACCTTCAATTGTCGCTCCTCACAATTTGCTTCATTATCTATCATATTGAATAACTCTTGCAAACAACCGACCTTGGAAATTTGTATTCAACACATTCATTATTATTGTACACCTTTTACTCTAAAATAATACTTCCATCAAAATAACAAGTCTACAAAACAACTTCTCTTACCATTGCCTTGTCAATACCATATCTGGTCCGCCTCTTATGACCAAGAGAATCTAAAATGAAAAATTCCCTTGATTGGCAATTGACACAATAGCACCACCAATGGTCATCACTCACAGTAGGCACAAACAACTACAGAACCACAACCACAAACATCAATATAGTGAACAACACATGTTATGATAAAGGTATAGGTTCAAGTACTTACAAATTCAGAATTTAACAAATGATTTAATGAACAAGTCTGAGGTTGGAAGAAATTATGGTAATCTATTGCTTCCAATAATTCTCTTTTTTTTTTAGGAATCTTCATTCTTTCAATGATCGTTGTCTACAAAAATTGCATCAGTAACATTAGTTCAAACATACGTACTTCACCAAGGTCAAACATCAATGAATAATTAATGTACCGCAAAAAATGGATTGAAACAACATCGAGTGATCATTCCTGATTTATGCAATTGATTTAACACAAGCATCGCAGTCGCAAACAGCATAACCTACACAAAAAGTTCATAACCAATCACTGAATATCCTTTTCACATTTATATTTAATTATAATAAAATAACGTAGCATTTTTCAATCTTAACCGTTCTATATACTCCTCACATAATACTTCTACACAACAACTTTCGGGTATTTGAACTTACAATGTTATCAATTTTTGCACGAGGTCGAAAGCATTGCAAGTCTCCTCTGGTTAAGATGTTGTTAGACACCTCCACAAGCGCTCTATATACAAAACAAATTCCTCATAAATTTCAATCATAAAAACATTTATTATTAATTTTTTTAATTTTTGGTTCTATTTAGTTATGTATAACTTACACATCAGCATCATGACAAAGTGATGAAGTGCAGGTGGTGTAAACACTTCTAAAATCAATGTTGTCTTGTCTGGAAGCTCCCTCCATTCCCACATCCACAAAGTTGACAATAGCTAAATCATTCATTTTGTCAGCTGTGGATGGTTCCGCAACTGTGGATGGTCCCTCCATACCATCATTAGAAGATGGCATTTCATCATTCATTTTGTCAGCTGTGGATGGTCCCGCAGCTGTGGATGGTCCCTCCATACCATCATTAGAAGATGGCATTTCATCATTCATTTTGTCAGCTGTGGATGGTCCCGCAGCTGTGGATGGTCCCTCCATACCATCATTAGAAGATGACCTTTCATTCTGTACTTGTTCTTCAAGACGTCTTATTTTCATTTGTAGCTCATCAAGCCGTTCTGCATGCTTGTCAACTCTTCTCCTCAATACTCTCTACTCTTCCACAAGTCTAGCAAACTCTCCATTCTCATCATTTGACTCAGGGTTACTTTTCCCACCATGAGTTTGTGATTCCTTCATTTCATCATTTTGTAATTGCTCTTCAGACAAGTTGCATTCCCACAATATCTTCAAAACAAAATACAAATTTTAACAACGCTAATAAATCATATTAATCAAATAACACAACAAATGTAAGCATTATATAAAAAAGTAAGGAATTACCTCTTTGTTGAAAACTTAATTTGATTTTTTTCCTTTTATCTTTAATAACAACCCAATGAAGAAATCGGGGATAAATACATCGTCCATCAAGATGATACAAACTGATGTGTTCAACAACCCACAACTGTAAAGTTCATTACAATAGTTATATCTCTTTCAAAAAGTATCATTATTTATTTTGTAACAGTTAAATAAATGAATGTATAAACATACCTGCAGAACTGTTGCACACCCAGCCATGTGTATAACTTCGTGGTAAGATCTGCTATTGTATTTATTGCATGCCCGATTCAAACTACTTACTATCAAACCATGTACAGCATCACCCCAATTGTATATATTTAGATCATTAATGTTATCTAGTTTACTAAAAGGGACACTGTTTATCACATTACTATTCCTAGGAAAATAAAAGGCTCCAAAACCTAACAAAATATACAACCTGCAAAACATGTCAACACTTCTTTTGGATTTAAATGTCTTATGCTTCATCTTTTCCATTATACTTAAAATTGTGATGTCCTCATCCTTAAACAAGTCATTGACAATGCCACCGACATCATTCTCTAAATTAACACTCTCACCAACATTAGGTAAACCTAAAAAAAAACAAACTTCATCAACTCTAAAAGGCACTAAATTCTCCCTAATCCTAAACGCCTTATGAACCACGTCCCACCTACTGATTAACTCTATAAGAATAGGGCTAGAAATAACCATATCATCAACCATATCCACCAACCACTTGAAAGGTGTTGACTTTAAACGTTCCTTTTGAAAGGGTGATAGGCAACCGTTCACTTGAACTATATGTTGTGTCTGGACTCGATGCCTAACTCTAAGTGAGGCCTGCAAGTATAAATCAAACCATATGTTACTTAATTCAATACAACATTGTGCATATTTAATGGTAAATTAATAAAAATACACCATACTTACCATTTCACTGACTTCTTTGTCCATATCACTATATCCTGCAAATTTAAGAAAACAAAATAAAATTGATTGTATAATACTATGTATCTCACTTGACAGTCACATGTTCAAATTAATAAATTGGTTAAATACAATGTATCAAACTAATGCATGCATAAAGTGGAATCGTGATATTAAAATTTGAACATTGACCACTTACTGTACCAAAAAATACAATGTATCTAACTAATGCATGCATAACTAACCATAACACCACTATTTGCACTTTCAAATGTGGACATTGATATTGTATATAAAAACTGCTACAGATGTACAAAAACCCATTTACAAATCACCACATCCGACTAACAAGATAACCACCTAATGCAGGGAGAATATTGCAATCTGATTTCGTTTGGGAGTGGAAGAAAAGGTTGCCCTGCAAGCTCACTGGCTTAGCAGGTTGTGAAGGGTCTCCTTGTTTCTAAGGCTCTCATTGTCTCATTGAATATAAAAAACTTCTACGGCAGTACAAAACCAGATTTACAAATAACCACATAGGATTAACAACATAACCACTTACTGCAGCTCCTTACTCAACTCATGCATGCATAAAGGGTCTTAAAAACCAACCTTAGTCAACGGCATAGCGACAAAAACAAACTCAAAAGTCTAAAAAACCACCTCCCCAATTTTAAACCAAATGGACCTCGTATCACGCCTACACCCTAGGGTCAAAATGAAACTCAAAAGACTCAACCTTTTTACGACTCTGCTTCCTGTCGCACCACACATAAAGCTCCTACATAAAACACGTTACCAGCAAAGCAACCTCAACCCCACCTCCAACATAGAACACATCACCAACAAACCAACCCCACCTCCCATCAACCCAAAAATCAGAGATTGGTCCCCCATAACCCCACATCAATAAACCGATGTACCAAAAAATTACATTGCGACAAAAACTACACAGCCTAACACAGAAAATAAAAAATCAAAAACCTGTACCGTAAAATACGAAGACGAAACGCGCGATAGAATTCGAGTTTCTTGATGGAAACGCGCGACACAAATCCGAAGACGAAACGCGCGACACAAATCCGAACACCAAACCTGGACTGTAAAATCAAACGAAAAGGTGTCTGAAAGATGAAACTGAGAAGCATATGACAGTGGTGGAAATCGAGTTTCTTAAGAAAACTCAAATGGGGATTTCGAATATGAAAACACAAACCCTAGGTGTTTTTCCACTTTTACCCTCCATCACTTTGCAGTTTTTTTTTTAAAAAGCTGACGTGGACCGTGTCAAATGAATGTAAGTGACACGTAAGCGTGTCACCGTATTACTACTCAATAAAGAAAATCTTGTAAAACACTGCTATCACACAATCATGGTCTTTGACATTTAGTGAGAGTACATAGTTAGAAGCACATGGATTTTAGTTTAGATAGAAATATCAGGAGTAGAACTTAAAGCAATAAGCACTCCATAAATGTAATAAAACTCTTCTCCCATGATTAAGAGTCAGAAATCAAAGGTTCTTCTTCCATGATTGAGGCTTCCTTGTTGCTAACTGCAGTAGAAGCTGGGCAAACATGTAATGTAGTGCATATATCTGTTGTTTTCAGGTACTTCTCTGCTTTCACAATAATCAGAGGTCCATATTCAAAAACCATCCTCTTGCACTGCAAAAAAAAAAAAAAATCACCATTAATAAAGAGGAAATAATTGATCATGAAAATTATCTTTGTGATGTGTTTCTTCGGTGTATGAATTTGTCTAATAGGAACAGGTACGAAGCGCTCGAGTGGCAAAAATACTCTTCAGAGAATAATTGATCCAGGTTACTCTGCCTACACTTTAGCTTATCTTTTTAGAACAAACCTAGATGCAATTTTATATATGCATTAGAATTCACTTGTTTATAGTTTAACAAGTACGAGTTGCTTCTGATTAAAAACTATCCTTGCGGCAACCTTCTAAAGTCATTATTATAAAAGTCAAAACAAACTTAATATATATATAAACTACATATGACTAGACAATGTTTTTATATTGTCAATGCATAGACCAAGACATTTATTTTATTTTTTTAATTCAAATTAGAGTTAATAGAAGTTCATGTTAAAGGTTATAGATCACCAAAATGAAACACAAATACGCACGCTAAAACGAGTGAATATAAATTTTATCCATTACTAATTATTGTTAAGACTTTAGGCGATCTTAACCTTCTTTGTGAGATTTATATATTTTCAACTCTGCTGTTGCCCCACAAAAAGAAAGTTTATCCAGTTCCAACAGAACAAATTATTTCATTTATTTGGTTGGACAATCCTTTGGATGGTGAAGTGCGAATAATGTCACCAATTTGCACACAAGAGGTCAATTATTGGCTAGGTAAGGAGGTTGACAGCGGAGATAAACCATTAAATGAAAATACCTGTGGGCAAAAACTATGATTGCAAATTTTTCTTTTGCCAAGACCAGGATAAAAATTTGAAAAATCCTATTTTGGATTCATAGGATAGATTCAATGCAACGCCATTTATTAAATAAGAGAGTGAAAGAAAGATAGAATTTTCTTACCTTCTTTGCCAACTGATCCATAGAATTGCATGCCTTCAACAGTGCCTCCATTATCTCAAGCTGACATTAAATAGTTAGTTTCATATGCAACAAAAGGTGACAAAAACGTGGAGTAAAGACACTTGCAGAGTGGGGTCAAAGCAACAGTATTTGAAGGCTTTCAAGGAAAAAAATTGAAGCCTAGAGAGGGTCAATTGTATAGATGACAGGGACTTAGGTATTATGCATATGTAACTTTCATATTAAGTAATATGAAATGCTCAGTAAAAAATATCGAGTGATCTAGTTTTCCTCTCTGAGCAACTAGTTTTTAAGGTAGGGTTTTCTGCGTGCTTTGGTGTTTAACAGTGTATGTTACAAGAATAAAAATTAAAGCACATGTAACATTCAGACTGAAAGTATTTATGAGGGTAATGCAGATTCTTCCTGGTACACATGCAAGCCACATCCACGTCCTTCACAAATGATCACTATATTTTCAATTTCAAACATTGATAATTCTTTCTTATTATTTTTTATATCTATCCTTCTCATAACAAAACAGGACAAAAATGCACATTATATATTAATGTGCTTGTGCATAAAAATCTACACGCTACATTGACCACAATCAAATTCTTTCTTCTGTTTAACTGCAAACCATCCAAGCAAATGAAAAAGGAAAGAAAATTCTAATTCGGAAGTGTATAAAAAATATGCAACAAACACTTTTGTGCAAGAAAGTGCAGAAAATTATCATTTCAGGGAGAGGACACGATAAACTTTGATGAGAAATATGACAGACACACTCTTCTAACACATTTATTTAAATATATCATTTTTTATTTATTGGAAATTTAAATACAATGGATACATTTTGTCTTCATTAGTAATTTTTATTATGTTTTTGAAGTCTTACTAAGTTTTATATAATATTACAGAGTGAGTTCTTAAGTAACGCTCGATTTTCACTCAAGGATGCTAAAGTACTAACCTTGGTGTCAGGATCATTCAACTTAACCAGTATGGCTGAAACAGTATCTTTGCAAGAGTCACACTTATTTCCTTGAACTTGTGAGGAGATATTTGCAGATTGGCAGAGGTGGACCTGTCTGCAGAGTTCTCTAGGCAGAACTGATGCGATTTCTGAGAAGAAACGTGGGGCATAATAATCCACCAATTCAATGCACTGTAAAGTACAGAATAAATCTATATTATTAAATATAGAGTCTAACAAGCTCTGATTCATTACATTGAACCATAAATTCCTAATGAAAAGAAAATCAAACCTCCTTGTCTCACCAAATGTACAAAAAATGTTAGAAAAGAGAGCTCTCCTTTCCATCGGTTTATTCCAGTTACAAGTCTCTCAAATCTCATGAACTCCCGCTCTTTTTCATCTAAGCTTTCTATCAAAGGGTTCCTTTCTTCTAACTAACTCTTTACTGTAAAAACTACGGATTCTTAGTTTTTCTTTTTAAACCAGCTTCTATGATAAACCTGCAATCATGTCTTGTTATCAACTAGCTTTGCTAGCTCCTGCCTAACAGCCTGTCCAATTATTATGTCTTAAGTCACTAATTTATTTTACAATTTTCTCCAAACAAAGTCCACAA
Organism: Vigna nakashimae; assembly: GCA_034642375.1. Taxonomy (NCBI): domain Eukaryota; kingdom Viridiplantae; phylum Streptophyta; class Magnoliopsida; order Fabales; family Fabaceae; genus Vigna; species Vigna nakashimae. Next base: position 15,276,572 of record CM067766.1, on the reverse strand, counting down.
ACAACTAGGTTGTGTTTCTGTTAGGAACCTAGAAACAAACTACAAGAAAATAATGCTGCACATTGTATCGATTATTGATTATCAACAAAGGAGACAATTATCTTCCAAAATTCTCCTTTACAAGAGAGAAGATGTTCAATTTAATAATGCTAAGTAACAAGTCTAAGTGAATTTTATCCCCTTCAACCATTCTATTTTCATATCCATGCTAACTCCTCCCCCCATCTATATAACTATCTGCCAAGTCTCATTAACCTATTTCCTTATGTACTAACGGTTATTCTGTTTATGAGAAGTAAAATATGTATAATTATCATATTATAAGCAAAACAGATTTAGGAAAAGTGACCAACCTGCTGTTTGAAAGAGAGAATCTGATAACATTTATTGTGAAGTGAATCAATAATCTCTCTTTGGTTCTCTTTATCATTTAGATAAGCAAGTGCCTCAGTGGTATATTCCTCACAAAGTTCACAGACATCTGATTTCCTGTTTACTTCTGCATGCAAAATATGTCCCCAGCATGAATTATTACTGAAGTAGCACTTCTATTTTAAAATTATAACCGTTCTTTAACAGAAATTATTTACACTATGTTTACCAAGTAGCATTTTTGCTTCAGTGGTCTAATGAGAACTAAGACCCAGCTGTTTCATTTTTGACAAATTGGAATCTTTTCTACTATAAAAGTGCCTGAATATGAAAACTTCACCCATAGTTCTTACATCAATTTATCTAAAAGGAAGGGATATTTACAAATTGACACATTGGTAAGGCTTATGGAAAGGAATGTCAGGATTGGTCTTCCTTTCCCATCAAATGAACACAAAAACCTCTACAAATTGATCAAAGCCATTCAATAAGCAATGCTTGATTAGCACAAGAAATATATACAATCAGAAATAACATGAGAGTGTATTTGAATAAACTTCTTCGCCAACACTTACAGAAGAAAAAAATAGAAATAAAACGAGATTCTCAATAAGGCAAAATAGCTTATACATGTTAATCTGTAAAAAAATTCTTACTTTTTTCCTAAAATACTTACGAAAAGTTTAACCGAACAAACCCTCAGGAGGAATTTGTAATTATGTTCTATGCATCTCATCGAGCATGACAGTGAAAAGCAAAAGGATGGAAAAAGTTCGTCTAACAATCTTACCACCACCGTTTGCTAGCTCTCTTGCATCACAAACCCAAGCAGCACCCAACAAAAACAGAAAAAAAAGCCCCATTCTTCCTTCCATGATCCCTGTGACAAGCACTTCAAAAAGCAATGTTAAATTCCCCCAGCAAAAAAAAGAAGACAGAAGCAAACGGTCACAACAGAGATATACACGTATACAGAATTAATCTTCAACTAAAACCAATATATGCAGCATCAAAATATATTTTCAACAACCGTATCAATTAAATATTCATTATGAAGAGATTAGCAATAATACAAATATGCACCACACATAAAGCATGATATAAATTGAGTGGCGTAACAATAGTGTGAAACTATAACAGCAGAAAATAAATCAGTGTGAATTGCATGATCATAAAAACAAAGAAGACGTATATATTATTATGTTTGTATGTATGAAATTAAGAGCAATAGAGATGAATGAATAACAAAAGATGAATAATTAAGGAGACAATTATGATAAGGAAAAACGTTAATTATAACGAAAGACGTATGAGGAATGAAGAAGGAAGACTGCCTGTTGTGGAAGAAATCAGGGCACCGTTTCAAAGAAATGTGTCAGGTGCAACTACGAGGTTCAGGAGAAGGAAAGGTCACACAAAAGTTATGATTCCTATCAAGTTTGTTATTTACTTTTAGTTATGGATTCCGAAAACGCCAATTTGACAAAAATTTGACAACGCCACGTGTCAAGTTTTAATTGGTCGAATTTGAATGTTTTTTTTTAATTTAAAATCTGATTTGAAATGGGTTGAAGTTTGGATTCCGAAACTGCCCTCTTCGTTTTCGAACTCTATCTTCTCTCCTTATCACTGTCTTCTCTCTCCATTTTGTGATTTTAATTGGATAGCGATATTCCGACAACGCCAATTTGACAAAAATTTGACAACGCCACGTGTCAAGTTTTAATTGGTCGAATTTGAATGTTTTTTTTTAATTTAAAATCTGATTTGAAATGGGTTGAAGTTTGGATTTCCTTTAGTTATTTATAATTTACCTTTTCACTGTTCTAATTAGCTATATCTGTTTTGAAAATAAAAATTCTAAATTAATGATTATTTTTCCAAATTCTTTGTTAGATCATTTTATTTTAATTTAAATATGAATTCAGTTCAAGTTAAACACTTTGGATTATATCAATTTTGAAGTCTAGTTGGTTAGAAACTTATTACACAAATAATGAATTACTTAAACTGAATAACTCACCAAAGAAATTTAAAATGTCAAAAGTGAACACGTCATTAATAGCATTTTTATTTGGTTTTTAGTTTAATATATTTGACATAAATAGATATTTAATAAAATTAAATGTCACACAGATTATGAATTGAGTTATGAGTTTAGAAATTCAAAATTAAAATTTGAGTTTGATTGGGTTCAACTCAAATACAGTTAAACGATGTCGAAATTGATTGAGTTTACATATTACTTCCATTCATAAACACTCATAAGGTAAATTATTGTATTTTCAAGAATCACATACTTTAAAATATTATGCTGAGAAATATTTTAAAACATATTCAGTTAAATTTTAACTTTTATTAGTATATTTTTAAAACTTTAAATTAACTGAACCAAAAATTAGAGTAAAAACGAAAGTTATATGCAGGTTAAAAAATAATTTACCACATTCTAATGTATAAAAAAAACTCGCATTGTAACTATTTTCCGAGAAATGAACAATACAAAAATTAACATTTCCTAGTTCAATTACTACGTATAATTCTTTAAGCATCATCCTAATATATGTGTCATTAAAAATAATTCACTGATGAAAATTCATTAATTTAAGTACCTTGATAATTATTTATATACCTTCAATAAATCAAACAGTTGCTAAAAGATTGTTTTTATTTTAAAAATATTTCCATTAATATATTTATGCTATGTTATATTCCATAAATACATATAAGAAACTGGTAACATATCCCATAAAGTCCATAAATACTTTTAACCATATAAAATTTAAATAAATATTTTATAACAATAAATATTTTTTAAAATGGAATTCATAATTTAGTTTAACAATTATTAATTTATATCAGAACACATTTTAAATTACCGATAATAAAAATAAAATAAAATTGAGATAGATATATTGAAATAGGAAAAAACAACTAAGAGAAATCTCTAAAAACAGTTTGGTTGAATAAGATCTTATTAGTGTTATTTTTCTCCAATGAATTGCCTCGAAATATCCTTTTACTAACATGTCAACATAAAAGGGAGAAAAAAACAGAACAACCTCAGGCATATCACAAATATAAGATCATCTTACAAGAGTCAAATTGACATAAATCATCTCTACAAGTGGCATCACAATTGATGGACAAACTTTAGTTATAATGTACAAGCAAAGGGAAAACAATGCAACTGACAATAATCTAGTGAAGCAGGCACAATACATTGATTGATAAGATGCAAACATGAATTTTTCAGCACAAGATGATCAAGAAAGCCATCATCACCTCAAGTTCAGGGTTGGCTTCTTCTTCTTTTGCTGCTTTGTCAAAAGAAGAGAGAATCTACCAAATCCAAATTTCTTTCTCTTTGCAGAAAACTGCTTCTGACCATTTTCCTTCTCAGCTTGCCTGTCAAAGGATGATGCATCTGCATTTTGTCTGCCTAGCATCTGACCAAGAGAAACCTTCCCTTTAACTGACTCTCTCTCTCCAGCTTCATACTCTTCTGGCATCATCAACTTTCTACTCAATATTTCTCCTATAGACAGTGTTGGCTTAAGAACTGGCTTGGCCTCATCATTTACCAGATTCAACCCGTTCACGTCGAGTAACCGAGATTCCTTTCTATAGTGAGAAGGGTAAGCATTTTTAAATTTGGTGGAGTTATGTATGGAGGATCGCCGTCTGTGACTGTCCGACCGCCACTTCCTTAACGCCTCTTCAACTGCTAACTTTCCTAGATTTGCAGCCTCTACCCTTTCTAGAGCTTCCTCGAGGGCCTTCTTGCTGGTTTTAACTTCTTCTGTGGCTTCCTCTACCTTCTTCAAAATGTCCATTTTTGATACATTTGCTTCATCTACTAGAAGCATAGCATCTACAACTCTCTTCTTAGAATGTTCCTCGGCCTCCCGCGCCTTGCAGGTCAGTGCATTATACTCTTCAAAGGAAAGGGTAATTCCATCATGCTTCTGCATGCACTCTCCAGGTGAATTATCATTATGTGATAAAGCTTTTATCTCTGCAAGGGCAGCTGCTTCTGCTGCTCTAGCAGCTTCCTTTATTTTTCGAGCAGCAACCAGCCTGATTTCAGCAGTTTTTATCATAGCTTTTGTCTGTTCAATCTCAGACATTGCTTTCGAGACTTCCGATTTAGCAGCTTCTCCCATTCTCTTGAAATTCTCTGCCTCAGAACTCAGCCGGTGGAGCTCTTTTGTAATATCCGAAGGGTTATCCAAACCAGCATCTTTTGCCACGAGCAGTTTTAGTTTTGTCTGGTTTAGCTCTTCCTCAAGACAGCATATCTTTGAAGAATTCTGAGTTAACCTCTCCCTTGTCTTCTCAAGAGATAATCTTTCCTTCTCTAACTTCTTATTGAGTGATTCAACAGAAGCGCGAACATCAGCAATATCACTTGTGGTTCTGTTCAGATTCAGTTTTGCTTGCTCCAATTCCTTTAATATTAAACCTGGGGCTGTTGAATGACAGGGGACACAACCTTCATTCAAATCCTGAACAACATTACTCACTTGGTTTTCCTTATCTTCTTTCTCATCCTTTTTAACAGTACACATATCATTGCACACACTCGTTTGGAAATTCAATTTCGCTTCAGATTCTTCTTTCTGCAACTTTGATTTCAAATTCTCCACAAGCCTTTTGGTACTTTCCAACTCTTTCAAGACATCTAGAGTTTCCCTTTCTTTCAGGATCAGCTCTTTCTCCAATACAGCAGCTTGCTCCTCCAGTTTTCCAGGGTCAAGCTCTTCTGGGTGATGCAGCTAAAAAGAAGAGAGAAACTTTAATTGTGAAATTAACTCAATACAAATGCCAAAATATAACTTGAAAACATCATAAAAAAACATTAAAAAAACTGCATTTAAGTTGTCCTTTTCTAAACAGATAAAAGCCACGAAAATATTACACTGGAAAAAACATAATCCAGCTAAGATATCATATACATGACCTTCATTGTCAGGCGAAGGGTTCTTAGCAGCTAGCACACTACCCGTAAACAAATAAATAATCAAACAAACGAAAACAAACATGGAAATGATTTGAACTTTAATATCACCTGCTTTCCACGTTTTGTGAAGATTCACAATTTATAATATTTTACTTTAGATCACTGCCTTCAGATCCAAACCAAAGTACTACTCAGAAGAACAAAAACCACAAACAAGTAAAAAGAAAAAACTTGAACTGCAGCGTGACAAAACACTACTACCTCAATTAATTAACAAAACAACAACAGTAAAAATAACAAATCCCCATTTCTTATCACAACACCATCCACAATAGAGTTGGCAGAAGAAAAAAACACAGAACCATTTTCTTCTAAATGTTCAAAATCAGAAAGGTCGAAGCTTTTCCTTTGTGCAATGCCGTTACCACACGAATCACAACTTCAAAGCGAAAAGAGGCTGATGGGTTGTTACCTCAGGCTCGAAATGCTTATTGCCAAGACCATTGATAATGGGTTTCCAATACCCTACGCCGCCGAACCGCGAGACGGCTTCCCTCACGGATTCGAACGGCGCCGATGTATCGATCTCCGCCCTGAAACCCGATTCGGACCGGTTCGCCGGCGTGTCGGAAACTTCCATGTGAAACACCGGAAAAAGTTGAATAAACAACAAAAGTAATAATAACAATAATTGAAACAATAAAACGACAAGGAAGGGTTGGTGTTTTGGCGATTGTGGAAGTAAACATGGTAACTAAATAGTAAACACAAACAAACGTGGTGTCGTTCTTAGTTTTTTTGCCATGAGCTATACCGAAGTCTTTGCCTTGATTTTCGAAACTGGGGGGGACCGGGGCCCACCACAGTCCTCAAGCGCAGACTCTTGTCTGTCAACGGTAACAAACGATGGGTCTCAACTTAACTACTATACTATTATTAATTTAATAAATTCATATATACTATTATTATTTAATAAATGGATATACGTATCTTATAAAATTTAAAATGTAAAGTGTATTAAGGTTGCATAAACGATACGTAAAGAATGTGATAACAATAGAGCGAAGTCTCCAAGATTAGGGTGTTATTAGGTCCACTGGGATTTGGTCGGGGGCATTGAATTTGAATAGCATGGTTGTTTGAGGTTATTAATTATAATATTAAATGTATCTTTTTTATTTTAAATACAATGATACAATTAAATTCTTGAATAACCCATAAGCATATTATTAAAAACAATAAAAATTTATAAAAATAAGTTATATGTCTTTACCTTTTTTGTAGGATTAAAAATTCAGGTGTTTGTGTTCTTAATTAGAATAGTTATTATAATTAAAAATCATCAAAAATTATAAAAAAATATATTTACTATAATAATCGCAACAATAGAAATAAAATTAAAAAAAAAAACTTAAACCTAGATAGCTATAGAAAAAGGCAATTGTATGTATGATTTTTTTTTACATTAGCATATAATATATCTAATACTAATAAATCATGAATTAATTTATATAATTGCTATGACAGACTTCCAATCTAATATCAAGATAATGTTATGAGTTTGTAACTTTTTTTTAGCTTTAATAGCTTATTTTGTCTCTAGTTTCGCTCATTTATGTCAAATTAGTTCATCTTTTAAAAAATGTGTCAAATGTGTCAATTGTGTCCTCACTTGATAAAATTTGTCTCAATAAAATCTCTTCCGTTAAATACGTACAAACGACGTTAATTTTCTTTTTCTATTTCCTAAACTTTTCTATGCAATACAGGTTTTTACAGGCTTGTGTCAGGTTTTTCTCTTTCTTATGCTTTAAAAAAATACTTTTTATTTAGTTATTGAAGCAATGTCATTGGGGGCGTGCGCCACACGATGTTCCAAATCGCAAGCACTGAAATTAAAAGTTTCAGTTCTTTCTCGTCTACGTTTGTACCTCTGGAACGACCACCCGTCGCTCAGATATCCAAAGGTATCTGTCAGAGACCTCTGATGACAAATTTATGAACACCGAAAAAACGACGCCACAAACTTGTTTAACAATCGACAAGTGTGACCGAATCGTATCAAGTAATAAAACTATGTAAGACTAAGTATCGTTTTCCCAAAGGACTTACGGCCTAGTTTAGCTATATGATTTATTGATTATTTGAGACTTGAGAACAAATTGATTGTAGGTTTAAATACAAAAGATAGTAATTAAATATGTATGCATGAATTTGATCAATGGAGAAAAACAGAATACAAACACTTCAATGAATTAGATGGATGAGTATGTTGTTGGGGTTATCAATTTCATCTTATCCACTTTCATATACTTTAAGAATTCATCATTCTTTTCATCAATGCTAATGCCGCTCTCTAAATCACCTTGCAAGAAGGCCTATCCTTAATTACGAGTTCATATTATTCCTAGCATTCCTAGTAATTAATTCTTAAGTGCAGAAGCTTAACGACAACCAATATGCTATTGGGAGAAATTCTCCGGATCTAGATTTCCCCGTACGTTCCCATATCGACAAAATCACTAATCATGGCAATGAATGAGTTAAACAAAGCAAGCTTTACGCAAAGAGGAAAAACCCTAACTAATGATGAAAGAAAGCATAAGTCTTAAAAATAAGATGTTAAAACAAATTCCATATATGAGAGTTTCACAAGACTACATTGATTCCCCAACAACAATACAAGGTTTAGTTCACAATATTCATGGTGAAACTAGATGAATAATAATGAAAGAATGAAAGATAAAACCCTAGAAAGTGGAGGAGGTAGCCTGAGCATCCAAGATCTTCCTTCAAGGGGTGGAAAAGTGAGTGTTTGCTTCGTCTCAGCCAAAGATACAAACCCTAGGACGTCCTAAAGCTTATATACTATTCTAAAAATACAGAAAATTAGGTCCAAGCCCATAAAAGTGCCACTCAGCGGTAAACTACTGCTCAGCGGTAAGTGCATGAGTTGATTCTTCCCCCTCAGCGGCATTTCCACCCCTCAGCGGATCCACCGTGATTGCCTGAGTGCCGCTCAGCGGTAAACTGCCACTCAGCGGTAATTGCGACTTCTCATTTTTGCACTTTTCGATGTCTTTTCTGATTCCATTTCTATCCTTCTTCACTTGTTTCACCAAATTCACCTTAAAACCTGCATAAAATACTGAAATCAAGCATAAACCTGTCCAGCTCTCTTATTTCTAAAAATATGACCAAAAGCATGATTTCAAGCTAGTTTCTAAGTGTTTAAGGTTGCTTTTAGTATCACTTTTAAGCATGAAAATAACAGTTTTTCAACTGTTATCAACCTCCCGAAGCATTAGTTCATGCGGTGGGAGACGAAGATGGACCTTCTGGACTGGCTCCGTTTGCTGTTCGGGTTCCAAATAGACAACGCTCGAAACCAGAGGGAGCACCTGGTTCTTTGTAACACTTCCACCCAACACAACCCTACCCTTCAACACAACACACCTAACCTTAACAATAATATTCTCTTTCCTATCTTTTGTACACTTTACTTAACCCAAACTCCTCTTCTAGTTCACAAACACAATCCACATCACACCACCCAAGGCTCTCCTCACATAACCGCAACCAACATCTATTGCCTCTCCAAAGGCAAACACATATAAAGAACACTAGCCCGGACAAGGAAGTGTACCCCTACATTTTCAAACACCAACTTTACGTTCTTTTCTCTCCCTTTTTCCACATTGTCTTCTTACATTATAAACCCTTACAACCCCTTCCATGCATTCTCTTCCGTCATCATTCCCTCACGTTCTAAGCTATCTTCATTTAACTCCTTCATGAACACCTTCCTCTCCTCTTCCCTTCGTTCATCACTTCTTTCTTCTTCCCTTTCACTTCAAACTCTTAAACTCACTCATCTAATACTACCTTTTTCTCTCCAACACCACACAGTGACCATGCATCTACTTTATTAATTTGAAACTCTTCTTCACAATGAAACCTATGACCTAACACTCCCTACTTTTTCCATCACTCCTCTAAGATTTCTACTCTATACGAACCAAACAATCAACCTTAAGCGACAACCCATACACGACCATACACATAAAGCAATTTAAATAGAACCGTCATATTATAAAATATACACGAATGGTTACCCTTCAAGATCTCAAATTCTCGCTTGCATGAACTAGTACCAAGAAGGTTTGCCTTTTCACTCTCTCACAATGCTCTTGGTGGAAGAAAAAGTCTATAGTTGGTTCTTCAATCTCTCTCACACGCTTTAGGTAGAAACAAAGAGACTAGGGTTACCCTCAACCATCACACGGGTCTTACATTCTCCACCTCGTGAACTCGCAGATGCGCCTCGAGCTGCCAGCGATCATCGACGCAGGCGTGCTGTGATGCTTTCGGAAGAAACTGCTACACAACTACTCTTCGTGGTGCTCGTTCCTCGGCCTGAAGTCAAACATGTTGCTCTTAAGCCGTCGCGACTCGACCGATCTCCGCCACGAGTTGGTGTACATTGCGTTGTACCTTCTGGTTTGGGGAGAGGCCGGTAACCTTCGTTTCACTTCCGAGTGCATATGTTATATTTACCATTTCATGGCGAAGGAAGTTAATCATGTTATCGATGAACACATTGATCATGATACTACTCATCCTTTTATGCCTACGGTTTCTAGTGAATTAGGGTTCATGAAGTCTGTAATTATGCCAATTTATAATACTATTAAAGTTGAAGTTGATAGTAACAGAAATGGAAAGGCTTGACACTCTGCATGGAGAAATTATGATGACATTAATGAGTATTTTTAGAGTAGGAGGTGTTTGAAGAGGCTGGGGTGGCCTTTGAATTTTGAGAGTAACTTCTTCGAGACTACTCCGAAAGGGAAGCGCGTAGGCAAGACTGGTTTTGTGGAGCAGAGGTCGTTTTGGAATGTTTACAAGTGTTTTGATAGGCTTTAGGTGATGCTGATTTTTTTCTTTCAAGCAGCGATTATTGTCTCTTGGGAGGGTACGAATTATCCCTGGCAGGCCTTGGAGAGAAGGGATGTGCAAGTGAAGATGTTGACTGTGTTTATCACTTGGAGTGCTCTAAGGTTGCTTCAATCTGTGCTTAATGCCGGGACACAGTATAGATTTATTTTAATCAATTTTTCGCAATTTAAAAAAATATACTATAAAAATAATAATTAAATAAAAGTATTTTCTTAAAGCAGAATAAAAGTAGAAGAGAGAGAAAAACCTAACAAAAACCTGCATTGTACAGAAAAATAGAAGAGAAAAAAAAACTTTAACGTCGTTTGTACGTATTTAATGGAAGAGACTTCATTGAGGCAAATTTTATAAAGTAGGAACGCGATTGACACTTTTTTTTAAAAGATGGACTAATTTGACATACGTGAGCGAAATTGGGGACAAAATAAGTTATTAAATTTTTTTTTAATATGTTACTTAACTTTATCATTTATAATTCATAATAATAGTGTGATTGATTCTTACATTAGGTTAGCAATGTGTTTCTTTATATTTCATGTTACACCTCAATTGTTTTAATGGATCATAACCATGGTCCATGAGCACAACCACGTGGCTTTGGGCAAATTTTCATTTTAGAGAAACCTTTGAAAGCAAGAGAAAAAAAGGATGACATAAATATATTTTACAACATATAAGCAAAACCTAATTAAAATTACTTATCATTTGCACTAATAACATAGCAGGAAAAATAAAAAGTTTTACCCATCATTCTTGCACCCAAACCCAGCATGATTGCCCAATTTACTTTATAATAATTCATAAAGTGGGGATTCGATAGCGACCAGAGACATTCTAATTGATATCATTTTCTTGTTGAATCAAGTAGCAAGCAGTAACGAACAATGATAGCCCAGTCAAATTTCTTTAAAAATATCTTAAAATTATTTATCATAATTCAATTGTTGTCACTTCATTTCTAGCTTTGATCAGACGTGTCAAATTTCTTAAAAATTTTAAAAGATCTGGTGAAGATTATGGAGGATCTTCGCTATAAACCCAAGATGTGCTTTGATGAGTGTAAATAGAAAATTAAAAAGTTGGGTTCAGATTTTATCATATTTTATCCTAAAATTAGTGAGTAATATGCATACTATATGTATATGTTTAGCACTATGTTATAGGTAATTAAAGTTTGATACTCTTTTTATGTATTGTTTTTTTAATATCTAGAGTGAATAATTCAACTAGACATATTAATTAGGAGAATTACTAAGAGTTCAGAGTCAATGCATGGCCAATAAGCCTAGCTTATGGCTTATAATTGATGTTTATGAGCTTAATCCATGAGTTATGGACTTGGATTAAGGATATGCTTCTAAGAAAGAGTTTCAATAAAATATTTCTAGTTAAAATTTAAGAAGTAAGTTTGTTTGAATATATTCTAAATATTTTGTACAGTATTATTAAGATAAGGTCGAAAGCCTTATAACCCAGGCCCAAAACGCGCGGCCTATGAGAGATAAAAATATCTCATGTGAAAGCTACTGTCTCGAGGTAGTCTTTGACAACAAAGAAAGAGAAAGTAAAAGGTGCCTTTTGGAAGCTTGAGAGAAGGAGCATGAAGCAAATCGAAGCAAGGTCTTCAGTAAAGGTAAGAGACAAAACTCAAGCTTTATTATTCTGTTATGAAGTATTGTTTTGTGTTACATTCTGAAATGAAAAAGGGGAACTTTATTTATACAGTTCATGGGAAAAGCGGAAAATAGAAAAACCTAACTAAAAAAACCGATTATTTAGTCCCAATAGCCTCCCTTCAAGCTGGATGGTGTATGCTCACTAATCCAAGCTTGGGAACGATGGATCGGAACCGAACATGATGAGGAAACTTCGTAAAGATGTCAACTAACTGTTCATTAGAACAAACTGGAAGGAGACGTAGAAGATTAGCCTGTATCTTCTCTCGAACAACATGGCAATCGAGTTCTATGTGTTTTGTCCTTTCGTGAAAGCTCTGGTTTTGAGCTATGTGTCTTGCTGACTTGCTGTCGCAGTAGAGAGCAGGAGTTCCAGCTTCTTGAACTTGAAGAAGATAGTGAATCCACTGTATTTCGCATACAGTGGCTGCAAGAGCACGATATTTTGCTTTGGTAGAAGATTTGGAAACAATGCTTTGCTTCTTGGATTTCCATGAGATGAGTGATGAACCAAGGAAAAGACAAAAACCTGTAGTATACCTTTTAGTATTGGGACATGTTGTCCAATCTGAGTCACTAAAGGCTTTTAAGTGCATTGGAGAATCGGCTGCAAAGAATAATCCCTCCGAAGGCTTAGATTTTATGTACCTAGGAACATGTTGTATAGCCCGATAATGATAGTTAGTGGGAGATTGCATAAATTGACTTAATAAATTAATAGAAAAACTCAAATCAGGTTTAGTGTTGGTAAGATAAAGCAACTTCCCTATCAGTCTTCGATAGGAGCTAGGATCGTCCAACTGCTTTCCATTTTGTACAGTGAGCTTGTATCACTCAAAAATGGGGTAGAACATGGTTTGCATCCTAACATTCCAATTTCCTCAAGGATGTCTAGAGCATATTTCCTCTTACACAAATGATTTCCTTTCTTAGATCTGGCCACCTCCAAGCCTAGGAAGTATTTAAGTTCCCCCAGATTCTTTATTTGTAATTTGTTATGCAAAAGACCCTTTATGTGATTGATTTCTGTCATGGAATTTCCTGCCAATATAATGTCATCTACATAGACAAGAAAGGCTGTGAAATCTGTAGGTGTCCTTTTGATAAAAAGTGAGTGGTCAGATTTTGATTGAATATAGTTGACAAAAGTGAGAAAGGTGGATAATTTTTCAAACCAGCTGGCCTATTTTAAACCATATAGATACTTACTAAGTCTACAAACCTGACCCTTTTTATGGATGTTAAGACTAGGTGGTGGCTCCATGTAAACTTCTTCATTTAGATCTCCATGTAGGAAGGCATTATCCACATCAAGTTGATGTAGAAACCATTTATTTGAGGCTGCAAGAGCAATGAGTAATCTAACAGTAGTTAGCTTGGCAACAGGGGAAAAGGTGTCCAAATAGTCTATCCCTTCTTGTTGGGTATAGCCTTTTGCTACTAAGCGAGCCTTATATCTTTCTATAGTGCCATTAGCCTTGTATTTAGTCTTGTATACCCATCTACAACCAATGGGGGTTTTTCCTAGAGGTAGTTGTGTTAAAAACCAGGTATTATTTTCCTATAACGCTTTGATCTCTCTTTGCATAGCCTCTGCCCACTCACTCATGTTTTTGGCTTCATTGTAAGAGTGAGGTTCAGTATTTGCATTGATGGCCATAATGTACTTCAAGTGGTTTTCTGACAAAGAATTACAAGACAATAGATCAAAAATGGGATAAGGGGTTTTGAGGTTGTTTTTCATAGATAAGGATTGATTAACCTGATGTACATAGTCACTTAGATACCCTGGAGCCCTTCTAACTCTGTTAGATCTCCTGCAATTATGGCTTTCTTCACTATCAGCAGCATTGTCATTGCTATCCCTGTCAGTGGTGGCCTACTGTGTCTGCCCTTGATTATTGGCTTCAATTTCAACAAGTCTCTCATGATCAACAGTTATAGCCGTCTAGGAGATCATTGAGAAAAGTAGTTTTGTCTGCTTCTTGGTCATTTACTTCTTTGTTGTTTTGTTGGTCTTTACAAGGAAAAATGTCTTCATAAAAGACAACATTTCTACTTATGAAAAATTCTCTAGTGTTGATGTCAAGAACAATGTAGCCCTTGACACCACTCTTGTAACCAAGGAAAATTCCTTTTCTAGCTCTTGGATCAATCTTATTTCTACTATTTTCAAAAGTGGAAGCAAAGTATAGGCACCCAAAAGTTTTTAAATTCAAATAAGTGGGAGGAATATTATAAACAAGGTCATGGGGAGTTCTATTATTAAGAATGGGGAAAGGTAACCTGTTTATTAGGTAGATTGCGTGACTGAAAGCATAGGACCAATAGGCATTGGGCACATTAGATTGAAACAGAAGGTTGCGGGTCACATTAAGGATGTGTTGATATTTGCGCTTTACAACAAAATTATGTTCGGGAGTTTCAACACAACTTGTTTGGTGGTTGATGCCATATAAATCATACAAGTTTACACAATTGAATTCAGGTCCATTATCTGACTTAATAGTTTTAACCATTTTATCAAACTGATTTTTAACTTTCACAATAAAATTTTGCAATAGGTCTCTAGCTTGCCCTTTATTGTTCATTAAAAATACCCAGGTATGTCTGATATAGTCATTGATGAATCATTATTTTTCTCACTTCACTTAGTTTACTGTATTAAAATTAATCAGGAAATTATGTTTAATTGTCCAGTATTTTCCCGTTTTTACTGATTGAGCTTAATCTGGTCAGAAATTCTTATTTTAATTAATTTGAATTATCTGAGCTTATTATTTTCATTATTGATTACAGAAACAATTATTGGATAATATTTGAGACAAAAAGAAATTTGCATCTATTATGTTTTAAGCTTTGGAGAGATACATGTTGCTGGCTTAAAAAGAAATCACGGTCCAACAAAATATTTTCTTTTGGAGAAGCATATTTCATTCTAAATTGTTATGCTAAGTTATTTTTTTATTGGTGGCCTATTTGGTGACTTAGTTCACGTGGAAGTGGTTTGAAAACCATATAAGGAATCAACTTTGTAAATGGCATGGGACCACGTTGAAGCAAAAGGAGTTCACGTTTTTCAACATCACCATGAAATGGCTTTTTGTTCTTTCTTCTCTTAAATAACTTAGTATATACACACGGCCCACCAAAAGAAAAATGGAGCAGCTGTAACCACCTAAGGAGAAGGCATCTTTCCTTTAAACAAATCTCAAAGTGAATGGAAATAAGGGACCACGTTGAATTCTCACATTTTTTTGTTTTATATAGAATCAAAGAGGGGGCTACCACTTTGAAAGCTAATGTTCATGGATCCAAAATGCAAGGGTCACCTAAATGAAGTTCACGGCCATACCACCTTGTCATGGGCCCATGGAAAATTCTTTTTGGCATAAGAGAAGTATTTGCACGTGATGTTTATTTTGCTATCAGAATTGAAAGCAATTTACATCACCACATGAATTATTTTGGAGCTGGAACGATGCACATCCTGTCACAGCA
This sequence comes from Vigna nakashimae, assembly GCA_034642375.1. NCBI lineage: Eukaryota > Viridiplantae > Streptophyta > Magnoliopsida > Fabales > Fabaceae > Vigna > Vigna nakashimae. The sequence goes on along the minus strand of CM067766.1, from coordinate 15,261,101 downwards.
AACTTGGGAATTGCAAAATGAAAAGGAGCTCACGGTTTTTGGTTCAGCAACTGCAGCATCCATCACTTCATCCACTTATTTCTTTCATCCAAATTGAAGGTTCACCTTGCTAGAGACAAGAAGCAACACGTTGGAGAAGAAACAACACTCACAGGTGCAGTGTTCCAACAGCAAGGCACCATCCAAAGGCAGCCTCCAAGCATCCAGCAAGCTTGAAAAGAGGAGAAGAAGCGTCCAGCACACACCTAGGGAAAGCTCTTGGTCACACACCAAAGGAGTCCAGCAACGTCCGTCCATGTTTTCAAGAGAGGAGGAAGTTCTCGGTCTTCCATAGTAGCAGCAGCCACCACGTTGAGGGATTGAAGCTCACACGGTTTCTTGACAAGCATCCAGCAGCTTGAGAGCATGGGGCGCAAACTTACATCCAAGTGCAGCTCACAGCTTATGGTTCCATTCTTCACGCTGCATATTACAGTCCAATCCAGCACTTCCTGATGGAAGTAGAAGAATTGAGAAAAGAAGCTACACATCACTGCTAGAAGATGACATAATGGAGGGGCCCTCATCCTATTTGCTCACGGGAAGACAAAGAAAAGATGCTCACGGGAGTAGGTTCAGGATTTTAGATATAAATCCATCAGCATGCAGAGAAGCAAAGGAAGTAGAATTTAGGAGATTTAGGAGTAGTGTAGTATAGAATTCACGGCCCTGGAAGAGGCTCTCTGCCTCTTCCTCTTTTAACAGCTTTCAGTTTCTATTTTAAACAGTGCAAATGCTTTAATTTCTGAAACAGTGTGTTACAGTTTTCTCGCTGGAATTTTAATTTAAGAGTTGAATCTTGATAAATTTCATTTTCAATCAAGTGTTTTTATTTTTACTGTCTCTTTTATTTTACCGTTTATTGTTTTATGCATCGTTAAATTTTACCGTTTCTGAATATTTACTGTTCCAATTTTATCGTCTTTTACCGTTTGGTTTTACTGCTTTGAAATTTATTTCAGTGTTTTTAAATTCGGTTTTATTTAAATTCCAATTTCCAATTTTATTTTATTGCATTCACAAAAACACCATCAAACCCCCCCAACTTCGTGTTAAATCTAAGACCGAACCACAAATATTGGTCCTTGAGAGACGACCTAGGAGTCAACTCCTAGTAAACTATACTGCATTTCTTTTATGCACAATTTTTGTGAGCGGTGCGACCCGTTCATCAAAAATGGCGCCGTTGCCGGGGACCAATCAATGGAGGTTTGGTTTTAGATTTTTGTTGTATAAAGTTTTGTTCTGTTAATATGTTTGTTTTGTGTGTTTTGTCTTGTATATTTTTGTAGGCGACAACGACACCTTCAGCAAATTTTGGCGGCGTTGTCACTTCAGTTCCAGGTTTTTCGTTTTAGATTTTTGCTGTGTTTTTCGATTATGTTGTGTTAATATATGTTTTGTCTTTTATATTTTATTGTGCTGTGTTCTGTATTTAGTTGCTATATTTAAAAAAAAATTATTTTTTTTTTACTATTGATGTTCTGTCTTGTGTGTGCTTGTAGCATGTATAAATGTGTTTAGTTTATCTGTTTCGTAATTTTTAGTTTTTAGTTTTTATTTTTATTTTCCATGTCTACCTATTTTAATTTTGTGAATAGTGCTTATTCTACAAGTGCCTGTAATTATGATTCTCTTTCTGCATATTACTCTGATTCTTGTGCTGATTTTAATACTGAGAAAAATATGGATCATCCTCAAATTCCTGAGAGCTCCCTTTGGGAGCCGGTTCCACCAGTTCAGCAATATCAGAGTCAGCAGTATGATGCTCCTGCCCAAGTAGCTTCTCAGCCTTCAACTTCTGAACCTACATTGAAGGAGTTATTGGAGCAGATGACCATGCAGAACATTCAGTTTCAGAAAGGGAACATGCAGTTCAAGCAAGAGAGCATGGAAACTCAAGCTGCCATTCAGAAGCTGACTGATCAGATCGGGCAGATGGCCACTCAACACTTTCAAGATGATAGTGGCATCAACATAGAAGATGGGGAGCAAAGCTATGAGTTTACTACTACACCCACTTTCCTACCTTTCTATGATCCCACTCTTGCACCTGAGACTGTTGATGATTATTTTAAGGACCAGGCAGGTACGAGTAACACTGTTGAGACAGGTAGACCATTTTTATCTTCCCCCGTGGAGGTAAACGTACCTCAACTTGAATGTGCAGTTGATGAATTGGAAATTCATGAGAAAATTTATTCTGAACAAAAACATGTTTATTCTGAAACTGAGATTACAAGCTCTTTACCAGATCTGCCTATACATTCAATTGCTTGTGATTTGTTGCACAATGATTCTACAGGTTTTAGGATTGAAACTGATACAGACTTGATTGACAATTCTAAAGTTTTTGATTCAGTATTAGTCTCTGAAACCATTGGTATAAATGTTGTGTTGAATGAACATGATTACAGTGATAAATTTTCCATTGATAATAGCCTTGCACTGAATGTGGATTTTGTTGATGATGCATATGTCAATATTGATTTTGAGACAGGAATTTTGCAGTCGCATAACATGATAGAGTTAGAACAAAACATTGATCTGACTCAGTTTTCTGAGAATTGTGAATGTGATTGTGAATCTGGTTCTTGCCCAATTTGTATTGAAATTGATTATGTGTTACAAACAGATTCTAAATTCATAACAAATGCTATTGATTATGAGTTTGATGACCAGGTTACAAAAGTAAATGAGAATACAGGTACTGACATAGAGGAAACAATGATAGATGAAGGAAAGTATACTGCTATTTCTCTTATTACTCCGGTGTCACAGACTCAACAACTGCTGGTGGACAGAAGGCTCCAGATTTTGTTGATTCAACAACTTGCTCGGAGAAGTGGCGTGGCTACTGGGATTTGTCCTGATTCAAGTGAGAGGGCAGTACTGGGCGAGCTGCTCCTGAAGACATCTTCGCCGGATCCTGAGGTGGAAGATATCTCACTGATTGTCCAGAATTGGCAACTGCCACCATGACCAGGGAGCACTCTTTTTCCTCATTATGTACATATTATTTAGCTTTTCTGGTGTGTTTTCATGGTTGTGTTTATTTCATTTTTAAAATTGTGAGCATGAATTAAAAAAAAAAAAAACATAAAAAAAATTTTCTGTTGTGATAAAATATTTTGTTTTAAGCGTGCCAAATCTTTATTCCGATATGTATATTTATTTCTTAGTTTTCCAGTTGTTATCCCTTAAAAAAAAAAATCAAAAATTCAAAAATTGTTTTGCGTAGTCCTTGATTTTATTTCGACCCTCAGTTTCTTACCAATATTTCATTAAAACTTTTCACTTCAGATCTCATTTATTTTCCTTATTTTCCTTCACTGTAAATACAATTTCTTAGTTGTTTTCATACAGATCTTTGATTGCAAATTTTTAGACTAAGAAAATATTTCATTCATAATAGCAAAATTACAGTAATGGAAAATAGGAGCTTGAACAGATCTGAATATAAAGATGCAGTAGATATATATGAAAATAAAAGATGTTCGGGGGTCGATCTTTAGTGATCGTTAATATTACAAACCAAATAAAAAACAAAAACAACATAAAAAAATTAAAAACATAAAAAAATATAATTGTTCAGATTACATGCCTTGTCCATATTCTGGCCACACTCGGCCAACAAAAACATAAAAATAAAAAATAACATAAAACATTAAAACTGGAAGAATTCTCGAGCTGGTTGTGGTGGTCTTAGGGAGAGCTCCGTTGAGGGAGTTCTGGTTCGAAATACAGGAGGCTTTGGTGGAGGAATTTCTCGTTCATTTCTGTCGTCATCGATAATGATCGGAACTGGAAACAGATTCAGCAGCCTCGGTGCCCTCATTATCACCCAGTTGTTTTCTTTCAAACAAAAAAAAATAAATAAATAAATAAATAAATAAATAAAAAATAAAAAACTTGTGTTAATAATAGAAGAGGAATGGAAAATTCAATGGAGGTGTGATCAGAGGTCTTACCGTACATGTATAGCGGCAGTTGTGAAAAGAGAGTGCCTGTGGGGTCTATCTCCGCTTGCCAGCGCCTGACCCGATTGCCATGGTTGTTAAACCAGCAGTGCACGTTGTATTCAGTGGCTTCGCCGAAGGTCCTTAGTCGAGACGCGATCTCGACGACTTGCGCTCGGCTTGGGTGTGTGACCCCATAGTTGTAGATTTTGGTCATCATCGTGATCTGATCATCTGTAGGACGCCATCGTTGACTGGTATATCTCTCTGATTCCATATCACTCATCCTTCCTCTCGTAATATACAAATACATAAATAAAAAATAAATACATATAAAAAGAACAAAAACAAGAAAAAAAAAGCATAACATAAAAAAAAAAAACATAAAAACATTAGATTCTTAATTCAGTGTTTTCTTTATTTGTTCTTGTTTCCTTTCAGATTTATTTTGTCCAGTCATGCTTTGATGTTTCTGTGTTTGGTCTCAGATCTGTTTCACGGTCCTTGCAAAAGGGGCCTAAACGGATCTACGTCCAGTTGTCCTTGTCCATATTGTTCATGTATATTCAGTTTCTGTGTTTTATTTTTAAGTGGGGTACGTGGCGTTGTTCTACCCGATTGTCTCTGCAATACCTTCAATCGAAGGGAGATTAACGTCTGGTTTCCAGCCGATATACCCCTTAAGTTTTTAGACAGTTGTGTTTTATGTGTTGAAGTGTTTTCCGTTACAAAAAAATAAAAATAAAAAATGGAAAAGAAAGGGAGAGCAGGCAAGAGGAAAGATGAGAAAGCGCAAGAAAATAACAATGGAAAAGAAGAGAAATGAAAGCATGAAAAGAAATAAGGAAATACAGAAGGAAAAAGCAGTAAAAGATCTGGAAACTTAAGATAAGCAGAAAAGGAAGAAATAGAGATCCAAGGTGCAGAGAACTTACCCGGATTAGTAGGACTTACAGAAGCTTGACGCAGATCTCAGAAACTTCGAAGGCGCTGAGGCAGAGGCTCCTCACAGATCTCAGATTCTTCAGATGGCACGGTGGCAGAGCTTCCTCGCAAATCCAGACGCTCGAGAGAGAGTAAAGAGCAGAGAGCAGAGAGAGTTGAGAGAGCAGAGAGAAGAGAGTAGAGAGAGAGTGAGGGATCAGAAATGGCGCTGGACGCGGAGGAGTGACCCTTTTATAGCAGAATTGCTTTCCACTGTAGCAACAGTTCCGGTCTTTGCCACCGAGACTGTTGTCACAGTACCGGTCTCCTTTTTCAGAAAAAAAATAAAAAATAAAAAAAAAAAAAAAAAAAATAAAATAAAATGAAAAAAATTATTAGCATCTACTGATGGATGCTAGGTGTTTTAGACATCTGCTGATGGATGTCCCTGATAACATCTGCTGATGGATGTTACTGAAAAATTTCTTCCCATTTTTCTTAACTTTTTATTGCACTTGTCTATATTATTTGCTGCTCTGAAATTGTTAATCTGATGATTGTAACACACTGAGGACATTGTGTGATTTAAGTGTGGTCTACTGGGAAGAAATTCTGATTTTTCTGTTAGATTGTATTTTGTGTGTTAAATTTTTTGTTTTGAGTGTTAAATTTTTTTTCTGTTTTAAGTGGTTTTTAGTGTGTTTTGTGTGCAATAAATTTTACATTTTTCTCTTGATTTCTGGAGTTTGTCTAAGTTGTAGATTTTTCCTTCACTTCATTAATACTTATGGTTTGAAATCCTTGCTTTTCTTTGCTTGGAAGATAATTATAACGTTTAAGAGGTTGATTTGATTGTGACGAATACCCTGTGTGAGATTTGAGCCAATTTATGTTCTTTCTTGTGTGATATGTCTCTTGATTGCTTGCACATATGCCTTGGCTTGATTCTTTTTGATATACTTGATTGATATGCATGTTCAGACGTGATAAAGGCATTTTTGTTCTTGAGCCTCTTTAGCCAAATAAGCCTACCCTGTTATTATCCATTGATAACCCCTTTGAGCCTATACTGTATATATTTCTTTGTGTTGAAGCTCATACACTGATCCTAAGTGAAAAACAAATGATTACCTTAACCTTAGGAAAGTCTGGAGCTATAGAAGTATTTTGAGAATAAGTGTGGTCTCCTTGGGAATTCTGATGAATTGGCTAGTTGGTTCCTCATCATGTTTTGAAATGATAATTTATATCCTGTTGTGAAAAAAAAAAAAAAAAAAAAGAAGACAGGATAAAAAAAAATGATGAGAAAAAGAGAAAAATTGAAAAATAATTTTGTGAATAATGGAGTCGAGAAGAGGATTGAATTAGAGGTTTGGGTGAGATTTCACTGTGTTTACATTTTTTCCCCAGTGCTCCTCTATTTCTTCTGAGCTATAGCTACTTATCCATATTTATCCTCCCCTGTCCTTGGCCCCATTACAACCCAGTAAAGACCTTTTGATCTAAACGTGCATATGTTTTGAGTGTTGATATTAGAAGCTTGCCAAGTCAATTTGTGTTTGCTTTCTTGAGTGCATTGAGTTGAAATGTTTACCCTAGACACTTGAGAGAAACACTATAGTGCATCTGTGAGGTTTTGACATTTTTGAATCACCTCTTGAGCTGATTGATTATTTTACCCTGCTTTGAATTGCTTGGATGATTTCTGTAAGTATCTGCTTTATTTGATTTGTGTTGGATAATTTCTACTTCTTTTCTTTGTCCAGACTTCTTGAGAATTCTGTAAATTCTTTTTATTTTCTTGTGAGTTTTTATTTTTCTGTCTGCTGAGTTTGTGTCGTTTCCCTGAAAGTCCTTTGAACCATTCCCTGATTTGCGTCTTAATTTTGCCCAGGAGTGCAAAAGACTAAATGTGGTCTATTTTGATGAATCATTATTTTTCTCACTTCACTTAGTTTACTGTATTAAAATTAATCAGGAAATTATGTTTAATTGTCCAGTATTTTCCCGTTTTTACTGATTGAGCTTAATCTGGTCAGAAATTCTTATTTTAATTAATTTGAATTATCTGAGCTTATTATTTTCATTATTGATTACAGAAACAATTATTGGATAATATTTGAGACAAAAAGAAATTTGCATCTATTATGTTTTAAGCTTTGGAGAGATACATGTTGCTGGCTTAAAAAGAAATCACGGTCCAACAAAATATTTTCTTTTGGAGAAGCATATTTCATTCTAAATTGTTATGCTAAGTTATTTTTTTATTGGTGGCCTATTTGGTGACTTAGTTCACGTGGAAGTGGTTTGAAAACCATATAAGGAATCAACTTTGTAAATGGCATGGGACCACGTTGAAGCAAAAGGAGTTCACGTTTTTCAACATCACCATGAAATGGCTTTTTGTTCTTTCTTCTCTTAAATAACTTAGTATATACACACGGCCCACCAAAAGAAAAATGGAGCAGCTGTAACCACCTAAGGAGAAGGCATCTTTCCTTTAAACAAATCACAAAGTGAATGGAAATAAGGGACCACGTTGAATTCTCACATTTTTTTGTTTTATATAGAATCAAAGAGGGGGCTACCACTTTGAAAGCTAATGTTCATGGATCCAAAATGCAAGGGTCACCTAAATGAAGTTCACGGCCATACCACCTTGTCATGGGCCCATGGAAAATTCTTTTTGGCATAAGAGAAGTATTTGCACGTGATGTTTATTTTGCTATCAGAATTGAAAGCAATTTACATCACCACATGAATTATTTTGGAGCTGGAACGATGCACATCCTGTCACAGCAAACTTGGGAATTGCAAAATGAAAAGGAGCTCACGGTTTTTGGTTCAGCAACTGCAGCATCCATCACTTCATCCACTTATTTCTTTCATCCAAATTGAAGGTTCACCTTGCTAGAGACAAGAAGCAACACGTTGGAGAAGAAACAACACTCACAGGTGCAGTGTTCCAACAGCAAGGCACCATCCAAAGGCAGCCTCCAAGCATCCAGCAAGCTTGAAAAGAGGAGAAGAAGCGTCCAGCACACACCTTGGGAAAGCTCTTGGTCACACACCAAAGGAGTCCAGCAACGTCCGTCCATGTTTTCAAGAGAGGAGGAAGTTCTCGGTCTTCCATAGTAGCAGCAGCCACCACGTTGAGGGATTGAAGCTCACACGGTTTCTTGACAAGCATCCAGCAGCTTGAGAGCATGGGGCGCAAACTTACATCCAAGTGCAGCTCACAGCTTATGGTTCCATTCTTCACGCTGCATATTACAGTCCAATCCAGCACGTCCTGATGGAAGTAGAAGAATTGAGAAAAGAAGCTACACATCACTGCTAGAAGATGACATAATGGAGGGGCCCTCATCCTATTTGCTCACGGGAAGACAAAGAAAAGATGCTCACGGGAGTAGGTTCAGGATTTTAGATATAAATCCATCAGCATGCAGAGAAGCAAAGGAAGTAGAATTTAGGAGATTTAGGAGTAGTGTAGTATAGAATTCACGGCCCTGGAAGAGGCTCTCTGCCTCTTCCTCTTTTAACAGCTTTCAGTTTCTATTTTAAACAGTGCAAATGCTTTAATTTCTGAAACAGTGTGTTACAGTTTTCTCGCTGGAATTTTAATTTAAGAGTTGAATCTTGATAAATTTCATTTTCAATCAAGTGTTTTTATTTTTACTGTCTCTTTTATTTTACCGTTTATTGTTTTATGCATCGTTAAATTTTACCGTTTCTGAATATTTACTGTTCCAATTTTATCGTCTTTTACCGTTTGGTTTTACTGCTTTGAAATTTATTTCAGTGTTTTTAAATTCGGTTTTATTTAAATTCCAATTTCCAATTTTATTTTATTGCATTCACAAAAACACCATCAAACCCCCCCAACTTCGTGTTAAATCTAAGACCGAACCACAAATATTGGTCCTTGAGAGACGACCTAGGAGTCAACTCCTAGTAAACTATACTGCATTTCTTTTATGCACAATTTTTGTGAGCGGTGCGACCCGTTCATCAGTCATCAACTATAGTAAGAAAATATTTATGGCCATGAATAGAAGAAATTGAGAGGGGACCCCATATATCACAGTGAAGCATTTCAAAAACATTCAGTGCATAAAGAAACACTTATAGGAAAAGGCAATTTTTGTTGTTTAGCATAGTGGCAAGTATCACAAACAACATCAGGACTCATTTGCACATAAGGGAAATTTTCACATATCTCTTTTATAGTCTTGTGTACAGGATGGCCTAACCTATAGTCCCACAAATTCACATCAACATGTTTATAAGAAAAAATAGAATTTGAGACAAAATCTTGGTCTGAATTTGGAAAAGCTTGTAGGTAATAGAGGCCTTTGTAAGGATTAGCACACCCAATCATCTTCAATGTAGAATTCTCACTTATTTGACAAACCTCAGAAAAAAAAAGTTAGACTGTAAATTAAGTCTTTTATAAGACTTTGGACATAAATTAGATTAAAAGAAAAATCAGGAATATATAAGCCATTAAAACTAACAAAATGTTTAGAGAATTGGACAGTGCCTGCATGTTCAGTAGTGATAACAGAATTATTTGGAAGTCTAACATAAATGGGCTTAATTTTATAAAAGGTGACAAAGTTCCTTTTCTCATGGGTCACATGATCAGTAGCTCCAGTGTCAATAATCGAAGAAAATGTACCTTGTTTATCTTCTGTGTTATTTCTCTGCATCTGGTTGACCTTATGAGTAGGTTCATCAACTTTTTCTTTCATTCTGAGAAGGTTTTGCATCTGTTCTGGGGTTAAAGAGTTGAAGGCAACATTGGTGTTGCCTTGGTGAGTGGAATGAACACTCTCTGGGCCAGAACTGCTCTGGCAGACATTGACTGAATTCCAATCACCCTTTTTGTCTTGATTATTGTCAATTTTCTTGTACCAAGGTGGGTAACCGTGCTTGGAATAGCACTCATCCACAGTATGACTAATTTTGTTGTAGTAGGAGCACTGTTTTCCATAGTTAGGATTCCTTCCTCTTCCTCTTCCTTGACCACGTGATCTAGCACCACGTCCTTGGTTTTTCCAGGTCTGGTCAAGTCTATAATTGTTATTTTTGTCAGCAATTTTGGTTTCAGCAGATTGGTGCTGGTTGACAGTGCCAATATCTTGTGTTTCTTGTCTATCTTGCTGCATGATGAGGGAGAAAACACGATTGATGTTGGGAAGGGGATCCATTAAGAGGATTTGAGTTCTTACAGTGTTATAGGTATCATTCAACCCCTTTAAAAAACATATAACATGTTCTATTTCTCTATATTTCAGATAAATCTTTGAGAGCTCACAATTGCAAGAGATGTCACACGTACAACTAGGTATGGGTCTAAGGGATTCTAATTCTTCCCAGAGGATCTTTAAACCTATAAAAAATTGACTAACACTCCTTTCTCCATGTTTGATTGAATGAATGTCTTGAAGTAAATTAGAAATTTTAAAGTAGTCACCTTCAGAGAATCTTTCCTTCAATTCATCCCATAATTCTTTGGCCTCTTTAACATATATCACACTTTCGACAATATGTGGAGAAAATGTTTTTATAATCTAGGAAAGAACCATCATGTTGCATCTTTCCCATGCATCGAATAAAACTTCACTTCTTTGCGGTTTCTTGATTGACCCATCAATGAACTTGATCTTATTCTTGGAAAGAAGAGCTCTTTTCATGCTTATGCTCCAAGTAGAGTAATTAGTGTCACTTAGGATTTGAGAGATGAGGGTGAAACTTGGATTCTCCCCAAGATGTAGATAGAAAGTACTGGCCGGATTGTTGGATTGATTCATGTGATCCATTGTAGCAAGAAGCAAGAAAAGTCCAAGAAACACACCAAGAAACAATTAGGAATGAATTCTGGGCAGCGGAAACAGAGGGGTTCAAGAAATGCGTTGTGCTCTTGCTACCATATTAAGTTAAGGTCGAAAGCCTTATAACGCAGGCCCAAAACGCAAGGCCTATAAGAGATAAAAATATCTCATGTGAAATCTACTGCCTCGAGGCAGTCTTTGGCAACAAAGAAAGAGAAAGTAAAAGGCGTCTTCTGGAAGCTTGAGAGAAGGAGCACGAAGCTCACTTGTTGTGCACATTCATGGCTTCAAGAAGAAAGAAGAGAAGCAAATCAAAGCAAGGTCTTCAGTAAAGGTAAGAGACAAAACTCAAGCTTTATTATTTTGTTATGAAGTATTGTTCTATGTTACATTCTGAAATGAAATAGGGGAACTCTATTTATAGAGTTCATGGGAAAAGGGGAAAATAGAAAAACCTAACTAAATAAACCAATTATTTAGTCCCAATGACCACATGGTCATGTTTACATGATGGACTCTACAGTCATTTTATGATAGGCCCAACGATCAAATTATTATGAAATTATGACTAACATTAATTTAGAGTAAACTATGATTATTAATAATTGGATAGTTATTGGGTTGTCGTTAATTTAAAGCTCACTCTAAAAACTATAAATACAAGTTTGAAGTAAAAAGATAGGTGATTATTTTGAGATTATCACTAACATTAATTAGTTTAGAGTAAAATATGATTATTAATAATTGGAACGTTATTGGGTTGTCGTTGATCCAAAGCTCACTCTAGAAACTATAAATACAAGTTTGAAGTAGAAAGATAGGTGATTGCATTTAATACATATTAATTGCTATAACAGTCAGCGATCACTCACTTTGATATCGAAGTACCTTTCAACATGATTGAGCGGATATCCAAGACGAACAGTGACGAAGATTGAGATTTGGATAATAAAACATACATTATCCCGTAAAAAAAATAACCTAATCTTATAAGCGAAACATATTTGAAAATAAGTATAACTCTTCCACATTTGAAAATACATTAATCATTATATTTATTATTTATTGATAAATTATATATTACATGTTAGCAAAATCTTAATATTACTATATTTATAAAGTCTCCAATGTTTTTTTTATAAAATTACATTTTGTGTGATTATTATGTTTAAGTAATTATAATATTTTATAAATCCCAATTACATTAAATTAAATTAATAAAGTTTATAAAGCATATATATATATATATATATATATATATATATATATATATATATAAAAGATTAGTCCAAATTCTTGTGCTAAAATAATTGAAATGATTCAAATCAAAAAGAAATAAGGTACAAAGAAAAAACTTCAAAATGATGGAAACGAAGAGAACCAAGATATAAAAACAAAAACTAAAAAAATGATTGAAACATTAATACCTTTATCATTGTCATGTTTTTCCATATTAGCATAGCATCCCATATACTCATTTAACGTGTTTTTGCATTCTGTTGAATCCTACATAAGTCATTTGATCTTCAATAAAACAAAATTGAATTTCATTTTCCTACTTATACAAGAATGTGTGATGCAAGTCCAACAACATGTTTTGTTGTGTTGGTTCTACTTCACAAATCTCGAACTTCTCAATCGAGAAAACACTCTACACCTTCCATCTAAATTTTGTTCCTTTTTTGTTAGTCCATTGTGTTACACCTTCCATTCGTTCCTATTGCATTCATGTAAGATTATATAACCTTCTAGTATGTCTCACACATTGTGGTAGTTGAATAAGTTTCTACTGTGATATAACAACATTATAGAAACATTCTAGACTATACAATCTTAAAGTAGGTAAGTGCATGTATATGAATAATTAGGGTAGAAAGCAACAACATTTCATGTTAAATGACCATGATGTAAATTATGACTTTCTATCATAATTACAACAAATTGCTGAAAAGGAACACATTTATTCTTGTTTCTCAAATTCTAGTATTGTGCATTTCAAGAATCTAGTCTCAAATTCTAGGTTAAAATATGTGTGTATGCATGCATACAAGGCCTAAAGATAATATTGGCTAGTTCTATAATTATAAACCTCCACAACATATATTGTCAATCCTAGAAATAAACATAATTTATATAACTTGATGTTCTCAAAATCTGAAAAATGTATTTATTAACACACAAGCAATCAACATTTTAATTCTTTGAAATTGAATTACCTTAATCCTTAATTCCTTCACCTTATTTGTATTTACCCCTACCTACTTTGAACAAGGGTATTTTAGTCTTGTAATCTTGATAACATATTAATACATCATTTTAGCCTTCTCACTCCTAGTTCCTTTACTTCCTAATCCAAAAAGTAAGTTTTTTTTCTTCAAGACCTATATGTTCTATAACTTTGTATTTTACTCATTTTCCTTATAGTGTTCACAATTGTTTTTTGTGAGTATGTGTCTCTCTCCCCCATCCTTTTCTCTCTCTTGAAATTCTTAAGAGGTTTCATTAATCTATTCAAGATTACGATGAGTTGAGAGTATAACCACTCCTAGTTCAGAGTATAACCAACTCCTAGTTGAGTATTTTGTGCCACTTTTGGCACCCCTAGACAACATGTCTGGTTCAAGTTTGGCCTCTCTAGGATATATCCCTAGACAACTATCTAGACCGAGTTTACCCATTCCTGGTTGAGTATTATTCTTCACTCCTAACACCAAGTATAACCCACTCCTAGTTGTAAGTGTTTTAGTTTTCTCTAAAATATACAACAAATCAACAAATGAATTTTCTACAAGGTACAAATGAACAACTCTCAACGAGAGGATATGTATTCAAGTACAATACAATTTGTGACACTTGAAAGTATTTCTCTCTTTATAAAGATTTTTCTCTCAAAAGATATTGAGCGTCAGACAATGTAAGAACATTTTAAGTTTTTCTCATTGCTACTCTTTTTATGTTATTATGCATTTTTTTCATCAATAACTACTTCTCTTCAAGCTTTCTTCATGAAATCTTCATGTCTTCATCATATTTTTGACTTGAAGAGCATCTGACTATATATGCACTGAGGTGAAGTAGTAAATCATTCTTGAATGTATTTCTTCATTTTCTCTCTCTTTTACATTTTCTCTCTTCTATATTTTCAATTGCCCCTACATCTTTCTTAATAGCAACAACTTTCTTATCTTTAGTTGATCTTCTCTATATAGGCTCTTTTGAAAGATGATTATTGGATGCTGAATTGGTTTTCAGGAGAGTAGACAAACTTTAGGTGAGAGGAAAAACTTTAGTCTTTTCTTCAAATGTATAGTGCTTTATCAAAATTTTCATTGAGGAATAGCTTGTACGACTTTGTCAAAGTAGAAGTCTTCAAGATATTTACTCCAAAATGTTATTTGCTTCTCTCAACGTCCTTATCCAACGTGTGCAAATGTTCTTATTAAAACAATATGTATCTTTATTTTGCATAGATAACGAGCATAAGGTATACAAGAAAAATATCATTTTACAATATATGCATTAAAAGTTTTGAACATTTATAGTCATTAATTTGTACTGCTTGTTCAAAATGTCTTGTCACACATCTGATAAGCAATTAATGCATCGTTCAAGAATATCATGCAAGAAGGGTTGACAATGTATATAACTTTTGATAGTAGATGACATAAAGCATTAAACTCTCATGAAAAGATTTTTAGATGTACATTTAAGCGCATTTTCATTAAACGATATTCTTTATGGGATATTTTTGCTTACAACACTACTTTTTGATGTAAGACATTTAAGCTTCAGTGTTATTATGATTATCAATAAAATATTTTAATTTGAGAGCTTGAGAGCATATCCTACTGTTTTGAACATATTCCTAAAGCAGTTCCTTCAAGTCATATTTTTCTATTCATCTCTCCATAAGTACAAATCCTTAATTATATCATCTCTAAGGCTTTCATGTAGGCTTTTCTTTTTTATCAAACGTTTCCTGGACATAATGGGTTTATAATTCAAATATAGGGCTCTCCTCTCCCCTAATTTTCTTTTGTAATAGCCTATATGTTGATTTGATCATGTAAATTTATGATTCTTTTCATTCCATAACCATTCAAGACTAGTTTAGTACCCTCCACCTCATGCCTCATTTTGGTCTTCAAACTTCTTTCCCAAGTAAACCACTCTCTTATCCATGTTAGGATTTTGTTTCACTATCCTTCATTCTAAAAATGAATTCCTAAATTATCCTCCTTTAAAGTTGAATTTAAATACAATTTAGGAAATATTCCCTTAAAGGGAGGCTTCTCCTAATCACTTATTGTCCCAAAATCTTACTTTATCTCTTATATCTCTCTTCCACTTTATGCTCTCATTAAACTAATTTCCCTTTGTATTCTTCTTATCAATTTTCTTAACTCACAAGAATTTTAAATATTCATAAAAAGAATGGCAAAATAATTGAGATTACTGATTTTATTAGAGTAACTCTCCTAAAATCGAAATATGCTTTCTTTCTATTTTGGTAACCACTTCCTAACTTTTGTTATAACGTCTTATAAAAAATCTTTCCTTTCTGTTATTCCTGGCTAGTTAAAAGGTAGGTTCATGATCCTACAATTTAGTATAGTTAAGCATTTATATGCTAGGTTAATCCCCTATGGCACACGATTTACCTTTTTAGGAAATTAACTTTCAAACTAGATGCTAATTCAAAATATGTTAGATTTCTCTTTATAACCACAATATTCTTAATTTCATCTTTGTATATGGATATAGTGTCATAAGCAATGCTAATAAGGACTTGTTTTTCTCCTACCTTCTTCTAAGAGAATTTCGATGAGAAGGAGAATTGAAATTACTATATTGCAAAATAAATAATCAAAGTACTAACATTTTGCCTAAAGCTGTTTTAAATGACAAATTGGAATACTCAGATACAAAAGCTTAGAATTCATAGTTCTAAAGTCAAGAAAAAATGTGGAAGATAAAATTGTTACCACTAATTAACAAACATAATATATTATATATTTATGTCAAATAAAAATCGTGTTAACTAATAAGTTAAATATGTTTATATGATAGTTTTTAGGCATTATTTTTTTCTTAGTTTTTTAACTAAAACTTTCTCTAGCTTTTATGTTCTATAAATATATTCATTTACATGTGAATAAAATTATGTTTTTTTTGTCATTGCAATTTTTGAAATAAATAATATTGAAAACATATTATATCACTTTGTTTGTTTGAGCATAAGTTCTTTACTTTTATAATAAGTGTATTAATTTATGTATGTATTCATCAATAATTCAAACATACGGATACAAACAAAAATTCGTATATATTGTGGTCGTAGATAACATATTACATACGAATTTATTCATATGTAATTACATACGGATAAATTTGTATGTAATTACATATAGATATGTCTGTATGTAAGTACATACGGATATTAAATACGGATAAATTCGTATGTAAGTACATACAGATAATACATACGAACAAATTCGTATGTAAGTACATACGAATACTTGTAAAATTAGTTCAATCATACAAATGCAAACACTTTAAAGACGCACAATACTTAATCATACATTCATATATTGATGGAATAATAATAGTCTTCATACATAATAATTTGTTGGATCCATACATAATAGTCTTCATTCATATAAGATATCTAACAAGTTAATAATATCAAATGTCTGAAATTCCTAATACTAATAATCCTTATAAGGATTTTCTAGATCTTGAAGTTGATCCTTGATGGGAGTCGCGACCCATACAAATTTGATGTGCAATTTAAAATACAGTATAGACTAGGAAGTGACTCCTATGTCGTCTCTCAATGACCAAATGTGGTTCAGTTAATAGATTAAACACATAGTCGGGGTGGGGGGGTTGTAAGTGTTTTCAAAATGAGAATTAAACTAAATCAAAACTGGAAATTAAATGCCTGAAATGTGAAAACAGTAAGGTCGAACGATCCTACAGGCGTTGAACGGTTCTAATGGTGAGACCGAACATTCTCTAAAGCTGAACAATAAAGTAAAGCTAAACAATACAAATGACAACCGAACGGTTCTACTATGAGACCGAATGGTATTAAACCAAGACCGAATGGAAAACTAAACAATTGTATGCAAGAGAAAGCTGAACGGTCTATAAGGGAAATATATGACCGAACGGTAAGATAGTATGAAGACATGTAAGCTAATGGAAACGAACAACACAAGTCGAACGGTCTCTAACAATGAAGCATGTTAGAGGCCGAACGTTATTATTGAAAAACCGAACGATATGTAGTAAAGGCAGAAACAATAAACGTGAAGAATCAAAAGGCAACAAAAATAAAGTTTGTAGAAATAAAACGCTGGAACAATGAAGAAAACGTAATAGCTGAATTGAAATGCACTAAATGAACTCAAACATAAAACGCAAACAAAAAAAAACGCAAATGATAACAAAACAACAAATTAGTAAAACGCAGAACAGTAAAAACACAATAAGCAAAGACAAGAAAGAAAGTGAACAATAAAATGATTGAAAATAAAGGAGCAAAAATTGGATGAAACGAAATGAAGAACAAAAGTAAATGCAGGAACAATTTCAACTCTTAAATTGCAATGTAAACCAGATTCAATACATAGAAATGGAAATGAAAGCAAAACTTAACCTCCCCAAAGGGGAGGAAAAAGAATATGCTCCCCAAGAACAGAAAACGTAATTGGTGGCTGGGAGACTGATAACAGTTGAAAAACTGTTATTTCATGCTTAAAATTGATACTAAAAGCAACCTTTAACACTTAGAAACTAGCTTAGAATCATGCTTTTGTTCATATTTTTAGAAATAAGAGAGTTGAACAGGTTTATGCTTGATTTCAATGTTTTATGCAGGTTTTAAGATGAATTTGATGAAAGAAGTGAAGAAGGATAGAGATGGCATGCCAGTTTATCGTTGAGCGGCACTCAAGAACACCCGTTGGTTCCGCTGAGGGGTGAAAGTGCAGCTGAAGGGAGAATTGACTATGCGCTGGTACCGCTGAGCGGCAGTTTACCGCTGAGCGGTGGTCTTTTGGGCTTAGGCCCACTTTTCTGTAATATTTGGAATAGTATATAAGCTTTAGGACTTCCTAGGGTTTGTATCTTTGGCAGAGTACGAAGCAAACATTCACTTTTCCACCCCTTGGAGGAAGATCTTGGATGCTAAGGCTACCTACTCAACTTTCTAGGGTTTTATCTTTCACTCTTTCATTGTATTTCATCTAGTTTCACCATGAATATGGTGAACTAAACTTTGTATTGTTGTTGGGGAATCAATGTAATCTTTTGAAGCTCACATATATGGAATTTTGTATTTAAACATCATATTTATGATACATGCGTTCTTTCATCATTAGTTAGGGTTTTTCTTCTTTGCTCAAAGCATGCATTGTTTAACTCAATCGATGTCATGATTATTGATTTTGTCGATATGGGAACATACAGGAAAATCTAGATCCGGGGAAATTCTCCCAATAGCATATTGCCTAGACTAGGGATATGAGGGTTGGTTGCCTTTAAGCTTCTGTGCTTCAGAATTAATTATTAGGGATGTTAGGAATTGTATGAACTCGTAATTAAGGATAGGTTTTCTTTGCAAGGTGATTTAGAGAGTGGCATTAACATTAATGAAAAGAATGATGAATTCCTAAAATATATGAGAGTGGATAAGATGAAATTGATTACCCCAACAATATATTCATCCATCTAATTCGTTCAAAGTGTTTGTGTTCCTCTTTTCCATTGATCAAAACTCATGCATATATGTTTAATTGCTGTCTTTTGCATTTGAAACCTCAAGAATTTGTTCACAAGTCTTAAATAATCAAGAAATCATATAACTAACTAGGCCGTGAGTCCTTTGGGAGAACGATACTTGGTCTTGCCGAGTTTATTACTTGATACGATTTGGTCACACTTGCCGAGGGTTAAACAAGTTTTTTGACGCCGTTTTTCGGTGTTCATAAATTTTTCATCAGAGACTTAGGTCAAGTGAAAGTGAGTTTGGGGTATATATACCTCAAATTACAAAAATGCCCTTCTAATGGGCTTCTACCAAAGATGGCCAAAAAAAATGAGCCCAAATCTACACTAAAAAAATAAGATTGAAATACAATGTTGTTGTGGAAAATGGAAAGTGACGTGGCCACACTCTAGAAGTCCAGAATATGCTTCCAACATTGTTGTTGTTCCTCTGGTTACTGCATTTGACCGTTCGGTCCTTAAGGGCTCAAACTGATCAGTTAAGCATTGTTCTGCAAGTTCATGAACTGGTGCACGATCACTACAACACCGTTCGGTCATACGTTCTCAGACAACAACACTCTGTTGTTACATGCAGGCTCGCTCTCTGACCATTCGGTAGTTATCCACAGACCGTTCGGTCAAGTCTTCAACAGACCGTTCGGTGTAGCAATGCAGACTGGTTCAGGGAAACTCATGCGCTAAGGCTATGTCATACGGTTCAACAGTTGAGCTCGGGTTCCACAGACCGTTCGGTCATACCTTATCGCACCGTTCGACTTTGGCGTTCTACAGATCGTTCAGTATATGCGTCTATAGACCGTTTGGTTCTATGATGCTCGACCATTCAGCGCAGGATCTAGCTGACCGTTCGGTCGAGGCTTCCAACAAGGTTCTACAGGCCATTCACTTAGCTTGTTTGGTAGTGACATGGGCAGATCGTTCGGTTCTGTAGTGCTCGGCCATTTAGTGCAGGTTCTCAGCAGCTATTTGGTCAGTCTTTGACAGGCCGTTCGGTCAGGCCTTTGAAAAATCGTTCGGTCAAGAGTAATACATTCAAACCTTTTGTCAACCTTTCAAGCAGTGACTGTCCTGCAAATAGTAATTGAAATAATTAAGCCCAAATAATTCAAATTAATGAAAATAAGAATTAGTCTTGAAATTAAGCCCAAATAGTGAAAATGAGACAATAATGGAGAATTAAGCACAATTCACTAATACAATTGGGTGCGAAAAGCTAAGTGAATAGTAGAAAATAATGACTCATGAATCCTCTTGCTGGTCTTCATTCTGTTGGGGCTTATTTTGTTGTTGGTCTAGCATTGGGAGGATACTTTGTGCAGTCGTGGCTACCAACGGTGGAAGATATTGCATTATTGCACCATTAAAAGTTTGGAATTGTGAAGTGATATGTCTTATTTGTCCCTCACTATTTGCTAGTCGCGACTCACTCTGTGCTAGTTTGGTTTTTAGTTCGATAAACTCCTCCGCATTAACTTGTTGACTAGAAGATGATTATGTCTGCTGCAAGTAACTATCAACATATTCATCCTGAGAATCCACATTTCCAATCCCATAAACTCGTCCCTTGTATCTTCCACCAGCTTCCTATTACCAACATATATTCCTTACTTTTTCCTGCTCAATAGGATATAAGGGACTGATTTTTGGCACACCAATGGATGCAGTCTCAGACAGTGATTGAGAAAATCTACTTTAAAATTCTTCCTGTTCAAATAATAAATGTCTGAATTAATAAGATATAGTAAATAATTATTAACGGGTGAAATGTAATACACGTTGTAGAAACTAACATGTGTCTGCCTAGATATATTATATAAAAATCTCCATTTGAACGTTGAATATGTGTTGGTTGAAATATTTCATCAACATGGACTGATTGACCGAGCTTCTTTGACTGTAAACAAATAAATATGTCAAGTAAAGAAGGGTATGACTTGTTTTTAAAAGGAATTCATATTATATATAAAGAAATCTAACCAAGTGAATAGCGTGGTCATGCACGCTAATAGATCCTCCAGCATGCAAACACCCTCCTTTTTCTTATTCGCGTTTTTTTTTGTTGTATCACACTTTTCTCGACATGTTGGCATGTTCCATTTCTCCATCAAACCATTCTACACTGCATCTCCCATCCAATGGGGCTTTTTACCTTCTCTTCATGCCTCTTTAAACATCTCTAAGAGTCTGTGAGATGCTTTGGAGTGAAACTTTTTTAAAACTCTTTGCTTATCCTCAAGCCTCCATGACACCTTTTTCTATTATTACAATGTTGCTGTTGGAATTGTTTAAATCAAATGTATGGAAATGAAAAGAAATAAATTACTTTGATATGTCAAAGAAGCAAAAGACATTGCATTTAAATATCATTGTACAAAACATTCATTTTAATCTTATACAATATCTAATCATAATCATTATTTAAAGTAGAATCTCATATACAAAATATATGTTAGTGTTGAATATACATGATTAAGTTTTCATCGTCAAACATAATTTAATTTACCCACCCTTAAATGAGTTTGAATTTTTAAATGCTATCCTTACGATTACTAGTGCAAAAATCACATTTTATGATGTACAAAAGTGACATATTATGACATACAAACTGGGGACATAGTTTTGGGCATTATAATAAGTCTGCACATTTTATGACGTAGAAAAAAGTTCATTATAATAGATTCAGCATATTATGATGTAGTTATTTTTACCTATCATAATATCAGAATTAACATATTATAACATACATTATCATGTACGTCATAAAATGTTTTTTTTCTTAATGCTTACATTTTGACATCCAATCAAATTTCCTGATATTGTCTTTTTATCTAATCAATTTATAATCAATATAACCTATATTATAATCAATAAACAAAATCGAATTCATTTCATAAATTAAAATGTCTAACAATATTTAATATATTATTTGTACATAAAAGCAAACATTTTCAAACAAATCAAGTGGGCCCCAAAGATTAAAAAAATGTTCACTATTGGTACAAATCGTCTCCCTCCTCTCTAAATTCACCAGATATAAAAAATGCAAACTAATGAGTCTTATTCCAAGTCTTCAACCTTCTTATTTGAGAATCTCAGTTTACAATTTAAACTGCATAATATGCATTTCAATTCATATTAATGCGGCCCATGTAGTCCTGGTCTTCAACAGAGAGTTATGACTTTGGCATCTGCACGAGAACCATCAAACTGAAGAGGACCTGGATTTCTATAAATATCATCCATGAGAAAGCTTGTTGCATTTTTTCTCAACAGCCTGCAACCAATTAAAAGAGAAATGCCCTTGATAGAAACACTACCAAGAAATGAGACCAAACAAACTAAGGTGAAAGAAAACAAGTGTTGCTATTATCAAGTATGTTTAATCAAGTTATGCGAATTTACTTATTTGCATCTAAAATCTCAGCAAAAAGTCTTATATTCCATATGAAGGTATATATGAACACATGCATCACACATGACAAGAAAACATACTCATCAGCTTTGCCTCTCAAGTCCACGGTAGCTAGATGAATAACAAGTTTGCCAATTGATGTGTCTCTTGGATTTGGAGACCATCGTTTCACAATCATCATAGCCTAAAGTTCACCAAAGGAAAAATAGATGAGTCTCTACCATGGAAAGCATTGAGATATGACACAAAGCTATCATAAACAACCATAAATTAAATAATACAAGAAAAATAAGGTAAGAATGACATACTGCTATTGGAGCAGCCCCGCATCACCACTTGTTTAGAGTATTCTTTAGGTTAGTTATAGTTGCCATGTACCCATTAAAACCTGTGGCAAGTATATGGTAGCAGATGTGTCCAAGGACCTGCAATGATATCAAAGGTTATTAATAGAAGTCGGGATGGGAAACACTTTCAAATGAAACTTACTAGAAGAGCTAATAAACAAAGGGAGATTACTGAATCAACATACATATGCGTAATCACAGTCAAATTTTGATGGAAGAGATCCACGTGCTTGATAACCAAAACAGTGGCAAATAACATTGAACTTCTTTCCCTTGTATGTACTTTCTTTCTGTCGAAAGGAACAAGAAAATATTTTAAATTTCAAAGTAGTAGGGGAAAATTTACCATCAAGAAAATGAAATTAATCAAGATAGTAATCATATAAAGGATGGCTCAAGATTATATCATTCATAACTGACAATTGACCCTTCATGATGATTTTCAAACAAAACTAATATATTACAAAATGATCAACCATTTGATGTAACAGAAAATGTTCTTATTTCATAAATCAATAGGAATAGAAAAGGAATAAAAGTTCCATGGTAAACTATGACAAAGCACGTGCTCAACAGAGTGGGTTGCCTTCTAAATCAAACTATGCATCACAGAGATCACACACAATTCAATAATATATGTACCTTGGAGGTAAGTTCATCTAATGCATGATACGTAGTCATCTCCAACTCTGTTGTACATGCAGCAAGAAAACTAGAAATGGCTTCTAAAGCAACCTGCAGTGCCTGAAATTTAAAAGGTACAATCAGATTTTTATAATCAAAACAGAACTAAATACACCATACTAGGCATTAGAATTATTTTGAAGAAGAAATGGAACATAGCCTCACGGTTCTTCAATTCTAGAAGTAGAATGCAAGCTTAATAAAGTAAGGAGTTCAAGCCATCAAAGATTAACTTCCAAGACACCTCTCTCACCAAAATCAGATTAAAGAAAATAGATTTAATAATTAAGGAAGGAAAACAGAATAGAATTCTGCACCAAGAGGAGAAGAATTCAAGAGATATGGCTTATAACTTATAAGTTATTGCTTAGTTAAGGAGAGATATGGCTTATATATAAATTATAAAGCTTGGGAAATCCTCTTCACACAATTCAGTTTTGTCGAGTTAAATTTTGGGTTACACAAACCTAAATTCTATGAAATAGTAATTACTATTAAACTTGAGTGCTTTTATTGCAGGATAGTCAACAACAGAGAGGCTAGATAGTCAAAAGCATTGGATATTTCTATTAACTTCAAATGAAAGAGTTAGTTGACGAAACTGTTAGATATTAAGATGTGTGTTTCTGTTATTTGGGCTTAGTCTATTCTGTATTAAGGGCATTGGCCCATATCTTACAATATAAATAAACTACCCTATGTGTATGTTAAACACACAAGGGATATTTTCTCCCAATCTTCTCTATTTCTCATATGGTATCTAGAGCACAGGAATAGTTCCAGTCAACTCCACGGTCTCCGGCACCTATCACTGTCGCCGTCGTCACCGCCGCTGCCGTCACCGCCGCCGCCGCCGTCGCCGTCGCCGGAGTTCCAGAATCGACCGGCGACCACACCATCGGGATCGTCTTGGCCGGGCGACCACCGTCGCACGAAGATCGCGGCGATCGGAGCACCCACGCGCCGCCACGCGCCGCCGCAAGATTCGCCGCTGCCGCCGCGCGTGCCGGCGCGTCGCCGGAGCTTTCCGCCGCCGATCAGCACCGCCGTGATCGCCTCCTCGCCCTCTTTCCGGATCTGTGGTCGTTGCGTCAATCGGAGCACTTTGAATTTTTAGGGTTTCTCCCTCTCTATGGCGTCTTCCTCGTCTACAAACACCTCTGTTGGTGGCTCATCTTCTGATCCCTCAATATATACCAATTATGTGAATGTACACTTGTCCATTGACAAGTTAGATGGCACAAATTATGCAACATGGGCGTCCGACATCAAACTTTGGTTGAAGAGTCAGGGGTACTTAGATCATCTTACTCAAAATGTGACTATTGCTCCCATAGATGACACTTCCCGCTGGATGAAAATTGATGCTCAGTTATGTATTGTTATAAAGTCAACCATTCACTCCTCACTGAAACAAATGTTTCGATCCTATGAAACATGTTCAGAAGTATGGGCACAAGCGAAGTTGTTATACACCAATGACACTCAGCGTCTTTATGGTGTTTGTCAGGACCTATTAACTGTTATTGGTCCGCGCAATCCTGGTCCCATGGCAGATTATTTGGGTAAAATTCATGCCCTTCTTCATGACTTTAATGATATATTACCTCCTGCTTCCACTCCTGCTGAAGAATTGGAACAACGATCAAAGTTCTTCATGTTGTTGGCAATATACGGACTCTTTGATGATGTTTCTCATGTCCGTGATCAGATTTTGGGTTCTCCTGTCATACCCAACTTTACTTCTACTTGTTCTGCTCTTTTGCGTATACCGAGCAAACCTGTCACTGAGACATCCTCCCATACTGATGATTCCTCTGTTATGGCTGCTCAACGTGATGATCGAAGTCGGTCTCGCAAGCCAAGTAAAGGACGTCCAAAATGTGACCATTGTGGCAAGTTAGGCCACAAGATTGATAAATGTTATGCTCTCCATGGACGTCCTCCTCGATCTGTAGCAATGGCAAATTCTGATCCACCTCCCCGATCACCGTCTGCAGACCATCCTACTTCATCTAATACCATAGACAAACCTGCACTCTTCAACGAATTTCTCAGATGGTATGAGGATCATCAGCACTCTGGTTCCACTACATCTGCATCTGTTGCACGTACAGGTACACCTTTTGTTGGTCTAACTCACTCTCTCGGACCTTGGGTCCTTGACTCAGGCGCCACTGATCACATCACCGGTAACAAGTCTTTGTTTTCTTCCTTGTCATGTCCTGATAATTTACCCTTGGTAACAATGGCTGATGGGTCTAGAGTCTCATCTCATGGTATTGGTACTGTTAATATTTTTCCATCCATATCCATTGATCATGTACTTTATGTCCCTGGGTCTCCCTTCAACTTACTGTCCATTAGTCGTTTAACTCGCACTCTTAATTGTGTTATTTCATTTACTAAAGATTCTGTTTGGTTGCAGGACCGGAGTTCGAAACACATGATTGGCACAGGATGTGAGTCTCATGGCCTTTATCATCTTCGTCCTTCTCCACATGTTGGCGTAGTCATGGAGTCACCATCCCTTCTTCATGCTCAGTTCGGTCATCCTAGTCTTGCCAAACTACAACAACTTGTCCCGAGGTTGTCCACATTATCAAGTTTGTCGTGTGAGTCTTGTCAGTTAGGGAAGCATACTCGTAGTTCCTTTCCTCGTAGTGTCTCACAACGGGCGTCGTCTCCCTTTTCATTGGTTCATTCTGACATTTGGGGACCTAGTCGTGTTAAGTCCATTTTAGGTTTTCAGTATTTTGTTACTTTTATTGATGACTATTCCAGATGTACTTGGCTGTTTTTAATGAAGAATCGTTCTGAGTTGTTTTCTATTTTCCAATCTTTTTTCAATGAAATAAAAACACAGTTTGGGGTTTCTATTCGACATTTACGTAGTGATAATGGCCGTGAATACCTTTCTCAACAGTTTAAACAGTTTATGGCTTCTCATGGCATTCTTCACCAAACCTCATGTGCTTATACCCCTCAACAAAATGGGGTGGCTGAGCGCAAGAATAGACACCTTATTGAAACAACTCGTACACTTCTGATACATGGTCAAGTACCCTCACGCTTTTGGGGTGATGCAGTTCTCACAGCATGTTATCTTATCAACCGCATGCCATCTTCCGTCCTAGATAACAAAATCCCTCATTCTATCTTATTTCCTCAAGACCCTCTGCATCCATTACCTCTTCGAGTTTTTGGGTCTACATGTTTTGTTCATGATTTTAGTCCTGGTCTTGATAAGTTGTCTCCTAGATCTCACAAATGTGTCTTCTTAGGATTTCCCCGGTCACAAAAGGGCTATAAGTGTTTTTCCCCATCTCTCAATCGTCATTTTATCTCTGCTGATGTCACTTTTGATGAGTCTTTTTTTTACTTTTCACATCTATCTTCTAGTTCTGTACCTCTCCCTGTTACTGTTGATATTCCTCTTGTCTGTGATCCTCCTGGTGATACTCCACCCCTTTTGTCTTCTCCTTCTTTAGACTCTCATTCACCACAGGCTCATCCTTCACCTCCACCACTTCAGGTTTATAGTCGCCGTAATTGCCTACCTCATGACTCACTTCCGGTGCCGCCTCATGTGTCTCCTCCGGCTCCAGCAACTGAGTCTGACTTGCCTATTGCCCTCCGTAAAGGTATACGCTCTACCCGTAACCCTTCCCCCCATTATACTGTTCTTAATTACCACAGATTATCTCCATCATTTTATACTTGTCTCTCATCCATTTCTTCTGTGTCAATTCCCAAATCTGTGGGTGATGCCTTAACTCATCCTGGTTGGCGTCAAGCTATGATGGATGAATTAAGTGCCTTACAGGAAAGTGGAACTTGGGAGCTTGTCCAATTACCATCTGGAAAGTCTGTTGTTGGTTGCAGGTGGGTGTATGCTATCAAGGTTGGTCCTGATGGTACAATTGATCGTCTGAAAGCTCGACTGGTTGCCAAAGGCTACACACAGATTTTTGGTTTGGATTATGGTGATACTTTTTCTCCAGTGGCAAAGATGACCTCTGTTCGCCTATTCATTGCCATGGCCGCTCTTCGACAATGGCCTCTTTACCAACTTGATGTCAAAAATGCTTTTCTCAATGGTGATTTGCATGAAGAAATTTATATGGAGCAACCGCCTGGCTTTGTTGCTCAGGGGGAGTCATCTGGATTGGTATGTCGTCTTCGCAAATCCTTATATGGCCTAAAACAGTCTCCTCGGGCCTGGTTTGGTAAATTCAGTTGTGTTGTTCAACAATTTGGTATGTCTCGCAGTGAAGCGGATCATTCAGTGTTCTATCGCCACTCGAGTGCTGGATGTATCTACTTAATAGTGTATGTCGATGATATTGTTCTCACAGGAAGCGACTATCTTGGCATCTCTCAGATGAAACAACACCTTTGTCATCATTTTCAAACCAAAGATCTTGGCAAACTTCGGTACTTTTTGGGTATTGAAGTAGCACAATCCAGTGATGGTATTGTCATATCTCAGAGGAAGTATGCATTAGACATCTTGGAGGAAACAGGGTTAATGAACTGTAAATCTGTTGAGACACCTATGGACCCTAACATCAAACTCCTACCAAATCAGGGGGAGCCTTTCTCAGATCCTGAACGGTACAGAAGACTAGTTGGTAAATTAAACTATCTTACTGTTACGCGTCCTGACATTTCCTTCGCAGTTAGTGTGGTGAGTCAATTTCTAAACTCCCCATGTGAAGACCATTGGGATGCAGTTGTTCGCATACTGAAGTATATTAAAAGATCACCTGGGAAAGGTTTGCTATATGGCCCTAACAACGATACAAAAATCGTTTGTTATTCAGATGCTGATTGGGCTGGTTCCCCTTCTGATAGGAGGTCTACTTCTGGATATTGTGTCTCTATTGGTGGCAACCTGATATCTTGGAAAAGTAAGAAGCAAAGTGTTGTGGCAAGGTCCAGTGCAGAAGCAGAATATAGAGCTATGGCATCAGCTACTTGCGAGCTTGTGTGGCTTAAACAATTGTTGAGTGAATTGAAATTTGGAGATGTCACTCACATGATACTTATATGTGATAATCAAGCTGCTCTCCATATTAGCTCTAATCCTGTCTTCCATGAGAGAACCAAACACATTGAAGTTGATTGCCATTTCATTCGAGAAAAAATCATATCTGGAGATATCAAGACTGAGTTTGTTAATTCAAGCAACCAGTTGGCAGACATATTCACTAAGTCCTTACGAGGACCTAGAATTGATTATCTTTGTAACAAGCTTGGAACATATGATTTATATGCTCCAGCTTGAGGGGGAGTGTTAGATATTAAGATGTGTGTTTCTGTTATTTGGGCTTAGTCTATTCTGTATTAAGGGCATTGGCCCATATCTTACAATATAAATAAACTACCCTATGTGTATGTTAAACACACAAGGGATATTTTCTCCCAATCTTCTCTATTTCTCATAGAAACCTTCTAAGATAAAATAATGTAATGAAAATTAACCTACATACCTCCTTTTGTTCAAGTTTTCTATCCTCCTTTTGTTCAAGTTTTCTATCCAATTCTTTGAGCTCTTTATCTAACTTTTCTTGAATAGACGAGTGTTCTAGCTCCTTTTCATCATCTTCCATTTCATCTACAAACAAGGTACAAATGTTTTAAAATATACAATTTTTAGATAAAATGCCAATGTGCAGAGACAGAAATATAAGTAGTTCATGATGTCGCACTCTATTTCGGAATCAATCACGTAATCTAAAAATTAATGGTGGTCTTGTCTCAACTAAGAAAAATTAGTCACCAATACTTTAGCCTCATCAGATTTATAGTTCTTGTGTAACAGTATCTATAAGTTTCTTCCTTTGAAAAAGTAATTTCGTACTAACAAATATAATTTTATTTTCAATCTTTTAATGGTTCCTGTTTAGCACAACATCTTTTTCGTCAAAACACCCACTCACACAAAGATTGCCCATGCCATCAACTACAATCAGAATCACATTCATCTCACACATGTAATAAAAGAAAAATTAAAGCAACGAAAATAGCTCCCCATACCTGAAATTTCTTCTCCTCCACGACCGCACCCAAAATCGCAAGACACAGAAAGAAAAACCCATTCAAATCCCTAACCCCCAAATCGCATAACCAACAACTGCGAAGTTAATGAAGAGTGAAACCCCCTTGCGTCGCAGAGACGTTTTTTCGCGACTGCGGTGCCTCCAAGAGGGAGGTTGCGCCTATTGTCGAAATCGCTTCCCTTCCATGCATGAACGAACCAGAGAAGGAAAGGACGCCTCCTTGTACCACGACGAACCCCCACCCGAAATGCCGTTGTCGCCTCCTCGTGCCACCAGCGTTTGCGAATTTGAACCGGACGAAAGGAAAGAAGAAGAAAATCCCATGGACACCTTGAGGCTAGGTATGTCCACGAGAGAGACATTGAGGAAAACAGAACTTCCGATCAGGGTTCGTAGCTCTGTCTGCAAAAATGACGAAAATTTGGAGAGAAAAAAGAGTTAAGTGACGAGGGTTTTATGACAGGTTGTTTAAACTCAATCATAATATCTTTTTAAAGTAATTTCGAATTTATTTTTGTATATCATAAAAAGTCTATGACTGATTTTTCTACCTGTAATAATATGTTTTAAGTTTAATTTCAATTTTGCCACCGATTGATATATTATGATTGATATTTAAAATTATGTTATTTTTATTACAAAAATGTCATCTGATAACATATTATGATAGATGAATTTCATACATTATAATAAGAGTCATCCTAAAATCCTCTTTTTCTACTAGTGGTGATTTTACACGTTGATTTATACCTTAAATCGTTCTAAGTAAAGAGCTTTGTCTCTCTTAGGGATTGCTCCTCATATTAGCCATGACTCATCAAATTGTTGTTTGATGGTGGTTGTGATGGTCTTAGTTGTAATGACACATCAAAGTGTATTAATTATTTGTCATCACATGAAAATTTATTAAACGAAAAAATGAAAAAAATGAATATAAAGCATGGTGTGATCACAACAAACCCATGATAAAAATTACACTTTCCAAATATATACAAATAATACCTATTATGAAAAAAAATATATAAATAAATACATGAAGGTAAAATATTAAACTACTTATATTGTTTTGTATGAATAAAAGTTAAATTATCCAACTTATGAACACAATGATTTCCCTTACGAAAAATAGTAAAAACTTTGAACTTTATATGCTTACAAAAGTGCAAGCACTGACATTATCTCCCTCTAGGACTCTAAAGAACCATTCATTGATCTAAAAAATCATGACAAACTAAAGTAGAATCACTTTCCAACCAAAGCCTCTGAAAGCACTTCGTTCGAGCATGATGACAAACTCATAGCGAAGGGTCCAATCACTAGAAGCATGACCATGCTCCTCCAAGAAGAACCATCTTTAGAAGGAAAAACAAAGGTTTGCTTCACTTGAGCCATTATGGAAGAAGAAGAAATAATGTAGGATTTAAGCCTTATATTCGGCCATGTAGTGTAGGTTTGTTCAAGGCTTGTATTAAGGCCTAAGTAGCATAAGGTTTTCGTTAAGTTAGATATCCAAACCAAAGTGTGTGTCATGTGTTATGTTTCTATTGGAGAGGATTTGTGACACTTGTCTCCATCCTAGAAAGGTAGTATTTTTGGCCAATGAGTGTAGAGGTGGAAGATCACATTTTTAGGGTTAGAAGGAGACACTTTTGGCCTCTAAATATAAATGTCTCCACCCTTATATTTCATCTTAGATTAATGTAATGTTATGCTACCAAATTATGGCCATACACTTCCTAGATTAAGACTGGAGCAATCCTAGATGCCCCTCTAGTCACCTTCTTCCTTGAGTTGGTCTCATCTCTCTTGGAGCCATCAAACAACACCTCATCATCACCATATACACCAAAATTGTGAGCATATCACCTTGTCTAGCCCTAGCTACGTAACATTGGACCTTTTCCCACTTTATTTTCGCACTCCTCATCCAATTTCCATGCACATCTCCTAGTTTTGGCCCAACCTAGCTAAGGAAGTTGCTATCAGAGCATGTTCCAAAGCATAAATGGCACCACTCTCAACCCAAAACCTTAAGGCAATGAGTTAATGGGTTATATGGTGCTTCACTTCCTTATTTCTACCCAATGTGGGACTTAGAATCACACTTGAAATTCTAACATAGAAGTCTCCACTCCTAAAAAAACTGAAAAACTAACTACATATCCATCTCAACTTCCTCTAAAAATACCAACACATGTAGCAAAACCAAGTCAACCCCTAACTGCACGATCAATATTCGTCGATTAAAAGATAGAACTTTCCATTTATAAATGAAACCACCATACTCTTCCTAGTTTAAATTTTGAAAAATTTTAGCACTAAACAATCAAAGATAGTATTACTCATATGCTTCTTAGATCTATTCATGTCATACACATAAACTCCTTATTAAAAAAATAGAAGTAAAAACAATTGGATCCTAAAATATATTATGGTTTCTCATCCTCTAAATCACCAAAATAACCACAGTAATGATAAACACTTTAATCACTTGAAGCAAAAGATGACAAGGAGACTTTATAAACTAAACAACTAAAACCAAAGAGAAAAACTGCAAATATTGAAAAACTCCCTGCAACCATTCTCACAATAACATAATAATAGAACATTTATCTTAATTTCGATATTTTTTCTTATGCATTTAATTTTATGTTCGATAAATAATTTAGTGTTTAAAATGTTTTTTATTTGTGAACCTTTTTCTCCATGATACCCAACTAACTAAATTATATTTTCAAACTATGATGGTTTGTATAGTTAAGCCAATCTCTAAGGCGATGGTATAAGAAATTTGTCTAGTTCATCGTCTATCATGTGTTTAATAAATGTTCTTATAACATATGTGATTATTTTTAGAATCATAGCGCATAATATTTATGTTAGACAATAACTAAGAGGGAGAAAAATTGGTTTAATAAAAATTGATACTTTGAATTTTTCTTAAAAATTTATAGTAAAATTAAAACTTTTTCTCTTATTTTAATAATTTTAGTTAAATAAAGAGAGTGGAGAATATAAGATCTGTACACAAATATTTTATACTAGTTCATATAAAAAAATCTCAGGTCTAGTTGTTAATATCTCTAAAGAGAGATTAATTCAAACACTAAAAATAAATCAAACTTACGGTCATAAACTAAAGATTTTAAGGTTTAGAGAACATCATGAAGACAAAAGAGTTGAAAGACGCATTCCTTGAATCACACAAGGAATGAAACACTTTCTTTCCGTCACACAAAGTATGAACAATTTCTCCTAACAATAACAACAACACTCAATCACATAATAACCCACATGGTGAAAATTATATTGCTCTACCCATTCTAGATTTTTCAAAGCCCTTTTTTCACAAATACAAAAGAGTTTCTTTAGCAATCACAACTCTAAACCTCTTAATTGAAAAGTTATTTTGGAAATGGGTCTCCTCAAATTATATAGACTTCTAATTTGAAAAATTGGTCAAGAATATGAAAAGTCAAGTCACAATTGCCTCTAATAATTGATTACTTAAAGAGATAATTGATTATCACAAAAACTTATAATAATTTATTACTAGCAATGATTAATCAATTATCACATATACTCTTATAAAAAACTTGATTTCAATTAGATAATCGATTATAATTAGTGATAATTTATTATCACAACTTTTTGGATAAATAAAATCTTTCCTGAATGATCTTTGTGCATGTCGCTTTATAACTCTATAAGCTAAGTCCTATAAATAATTTATTCACTAATACATGACTTGTTATTAAGATTTATGATGAACGGGTCGCACCGCTCACAAAAGTTGATTGCACGAAATTAATGCAGTATAGACTAGGAAGTGACTCCTAGGTCGTCTCACAAGGACCAATTTTTGTGGTGGTTCAGTCTCAGATTTATCACGAAGTGGGGGGGGTTTTGATAGTTTTAGGATGTAGAAAAATAAAATTGGAAATTGGAAATTAAATAAAACTAAATTTAAAATACTGAAATAAATTTTAACAATGGTAAAAACAAGCGGTAAAAGATGGTAAAAATAGACAATGGAAAATTTACACAGTGTTTAAAACTAAAATGCGTGAACAGTAACAAGCAGAAAAACATAAAAACATTGTAATTAAAATTTACCAAAAGCATCAGTAAAAATAAACGGTAAAAATGACGTTAAATAAAATGATCAGAAAAATACATTGACATAATTTAACGGTGGAGAAAATCATAAACGGTAAATTTAACAGATAAAAACATTTAACTGAAAATAAAATTAATTAAAGACTCGCACTACAAAATAAAAATCCTCGATAAAATTAACAAACAAACATTACAGAAATGAACTTCTACAATTTTTGCTGATTGAGGAATAAGGACCGAGAGGTACTGGAAAAAGAAAGAAAGAAAACTAAAATGTTGTGCCGAGAACCTAAAACTATCTACTGGAATGGTAGAATGAAGAATGAAGCTCCTGGAAGAGAAGACCTCTCCCAGGTCGTAATACCCCCTGCTGCAACTATCGGCCCTCTCTTTATACACACACGACACACACCTTTTCCATCCAAGTAATTAGAGATGTTTGTCTCTATGTGGCCTTCCATCCGTGAGTGTCTCCCATTAACACACTTTTTAAATTATTCTCCCACTAATAACTTCTTTCATATTTAGGTAGGCCCCTCTATTCTCGGTTCATCTTCTCAAACTCCCCTAGGTGTACACCAAAGTTGCTGTGTTTTCTTTTGTTTTCTGCTGCCATGACTCAATGTGGGCTTCTCTTCTCTTGTTACAACTTCATTCACGTATTGGACCTCTTCCTTTTTGTGCACAAAGAAAAACAAAGATGCCTCTCTAATTCCAACTGGACTTGCTTACTGGAACAACGCCGTAAATCCTTTCTCCTTTGGACGTGAGTCAGCTCACATGCATCCAAGCTTGTCTCTTTTCCTCTTCATTGCTGCTGGCATGATGTGTGCGCGTGCAGCTGTTGGCTTCCTGGATGTATTACACCAAAGTGAAGGCCCCTTACTCTTGGACTGTGGTGGCTTCTTGGACAAAGCATTCCTTCCACTGCTGGATGCCACACTACTGCCACCGTGAATCTGCCCTTCATTCTTCTCCCTGGCGTGTGTTGCTGCATGGACGTTGGACCACTTTGAAATGAAAGCTTCCTTTCTCTTTTCCAGCCAGCAGTGTGCTTCCTTCCCTTGCAAGCCGTGATTTAAGCTTACTCCCGTGACAGTGAATACACCGTTCCAGCTCCATGCTCACGGCTGTTGCATCTTCTTGCTTCCACTTCCGCCTCAAACTCTTGGATTGGATTGCTACTGGCTGGAACGTGTTGGACGTGCAAGGTGGCTTCTACTGCTGGTTGAACGTTGAAGCCGCTACTGGTGCACCGTGTAGTGTTATTGCTGATGCCCATTCTTCATTTTGCTGGACCAAGATTAAAACAACATCTTCATGTGCTGCTGCCCTCATCTATTACGTGCAGCCAGCCAGGAGAAAGGTGACAAGCACCTCACTGGTGTTGTTACTTTCTTGTGGGCCGTGTGATTATATTGATTGGAAGCAATAATTGTGGTGGAAGACTTGAATAAATATCACTTTCTCGTGTAGATCACATAGTACATGGAGCATTATCATTTTTTTAGTAATAAGTGTATTTCACATGTGGGTGGCAGGGACCTCTTTCACATTTCCAACATTAACAAAGATTCACGTGTGCCCATAAATCTGTCCCGCTTTTCTCCAATTCTACGCATGGCCATGACTCCACTTTCTTCCATTAATTGCTCTTTGGATTTGCAAAATGAAGGGGCCGTGTGCTATCAATTTATTTCAGCAATAACATTACAAATTCAGCACTTTCTTGGACTTCTCTTGGCCGTGAAGTGTATAGGAGTTCCAAATCAAATTTTCCATTTCAAACACACAAATTAAATCAACACAGTGTGCAAATGAAATTTCTTTAAAATGTCCTAGAATATTTTCAGAATTTTCCCTGCACTAAATAATGTAAATAATTAGTCTCAGATAATTCAAATTAATTAAAATAAGAATTTCCGATCGGATTAAACTCAATTCAATAAAACGGGATAATACTGGACATTATAGCACAATTCCCTGATTAAAATCGATACAATAAGCTAAGTGAAGTGAAGAAAATAATGATTCATCAAAATAGACCACACTTAGTCTTTTGCACTCCTGGGCAAAATTAAGACACAAATCATGGAATAGTTCAAAGGACATTCATAGGACGTGACACAAATGCAGCATACAGAAAATAAAGACTAAGAGATAAATAAACAGAATTTACAAAGTTCTCAAGAAGTCTGGACAGAGAAAAGTAGTAGAAATTATCCAACACAAATCATGGGAAGTAGATACTTACAGAAATCATCCAAGCAATTCAATACATAGCAAAATGATTAATCAGTTCAAGAGGTGATTCAAAAATAACAAAACCTCACATATGCACTCACAGTGTTTCTCTCAAGTGTCTAGGGTAAATAATAATATCAGCTCGATGTACTCAAGAAAACAAACACAAGTAGACTTGGCAAGCTTCTAATTATCAATACTTAAAACATATGCATGTTCAGATCAAAAGGTCTTTATTGGGTTGTAATGGGGCCAAGGACAGGGGAGGATAAATTTGGATAAGTAGCTATAGCTCAGAAGAAATAGAGGTGCACTAGGGAAAAAAATGTAAACACAATGAAATCTCACCCAAACCTCTAATTCAATCCTCTTCCCGACTCCATTATTCACAAAATTATTTTTCAATTTTTCTCTTTTTCTCATCAAATTTTTTCCATCCTGTCTTTTTTTTTTTTTTATCACACAACAGGATATATATTATCATTTCAAAACATGATGAGGAACCAACTAGCCAATTCATCAGAATTCCCAAGGAGACCACACTTATTCTCAAAATACTTCTATAGCTCCAGACTTTCCTAAGGTTAAGGTAATCATTTGTTTTTCACTTAGGATCAGTGTATGAGCTTCAACACAAAGAAATATATACAGTATAGGCTCAAAGGGGTTATCAAAGGATAATAACAAGGTAGGCTAATTTGGCTAAAGAGGCTCAAGAATAAAATTGCCTTTATCACTTCCAAAAATGCATATAAATCAAGTATATCAAAAAGAATCAAGCCAAGGCATATGTGCAAGCAATCAAGATACAATCACACAAGAAAGAAAATTAAGTGGCTCAAATTCTCACACAGGGTGTTTGTCACAGTCAAATCAACCTCTTAAACGTATAATCATCTTTCCAGGCAGAGAAAAGCAAGGATTACAAACTATAAGTATTAAGTAAGTGAAGGAAAAATCTACAACTTAAACATCATCCAGAAATCAAGAGAAAAATGTAAAATTTATTGCACACAAAACTCGATAAAAATAACTTAAAACAGAAAAAATTAACACTCAAAAACAAAAAAAAATTTAACACACAAAATACAATCTAACAGAAAAATCAGAATTTCTTCCCAGTAGACCACACTTAAATCACACAATGTCCTCAGTGTGTTACAATCATCAGATTATCAATTTCAGAGCAGTCAAATAATATAGACAAGTGCAATAAAAAGTTAGGAAAAATGGGAAGAAATTTTTCAGTAACATCCATCAGTAGATGTTATCAGGGACATCCATCAGCAGATGTCTAAAACACGTAGCACCCATCAGTAGATGCTAATAAAATTTTTTTTTTTTTATTTTTAGAAAAAGGGGATGACCGGTACTGTGACAACAGTCTCGGTGGCAGAGACCGGAACTGTTGCTACAGTGGCAAAGCTTTGGCTACAAATGAGCCACTCCTCCCCGGCAACGGCGCCATTTTGATGAACAGGTCGCACCGCTCACAAAAGTTGATTGCACGAAATTAATACAGTATAGACTAGGAAGTGACTCCTAGGTCGTCTCACAAGGACCAATTTTTGTGGTGGTTCAGTCTCAGATTTATCACGAAGTGGGGGGGGTTTTGATAGTTTTAGGATGTAGAAAAATAAAATTGGAAATTGGAAATTAAATAAAACTAAATTTAAAATACTGAAATAAATTTTAACAATGGTAAAAACAAGCGGTAAAAGATGGTAAAAATAGACAATGGAAAATTTACACAGTGTTTAAAACTAAAATGCGTGAACAGTAACAAGCAGAAAAACATAAAAACATTGTAATTAAAATTTACCAAAAGCATCAGTAAAAATAAACGGTAAAAATGACGTTAAATAAAATGATCAGAAAAATACATTGACATAATTTAACGGTGGAGAAAATCATAAACGGTAAATTTAACAGATAAAAACATTTAACTGAAAATAAAATTAATTAAAGACTCGCACTACAAAATAAAAATCCTCGATAAAATTAACAAACAAACATTACAGAAATGAACTTCTACAATTTTTGCTGATTGAGGAATAAGGACCGAGAGGTACTGGAAAAAGAAAGAAAGAAAACTAAAATGTTGTGCCGAGAACCTAAAACTATCTACTGGAATGGTAGAATGAAGAATGAAGCTCCTGGAAGAGAAGACCTCTCCCAGGTCGTAATACCCCCTGCTGCAACTATCGGCCCTCTCTTTATACACACACGACACACACCTTTTCCATCCAAGTAATTAGAGATGTTTGTCTCTATGTGGCCTTCCATCCGTGAGTGTCTCCCATTAACACACTTTTTAAATTATTCTCCCACTAATAACTTCTTTCATATTTAGGTAGGCCCCTCTATTCTCGGTTCATCTTCTCAAACTCCCCTAGGTGTACACCAAAGTTGCTGTGTTTTCTTTTGTTTTCTGCTGCCATGACTCAATGTGGGCTTCTCTTCTCTTGTTACAACTTCATTCACGTATTGGACCTCTTCCTTTTTGTGCACAAAGAAAAACAAAGATGCCTCTCTAATTCCAACTGGACTTGCTTACTGGAACAACGCCGTAAATCCTTTCTCCTTTGGACGTGAGTCAGCTCACATGCATCCAAGCTTGTCTCTTTTCCTCTTCATTGCTGCTGGCATGATGTGTGCGCGTGCAGCTGTTGGCTTCCTGGATGTATTACACCAAAGTGAAGGCCCCTTACTCTTGGACTGTGGTGGCTTCTTGGACAAAGCATTCCTTCCACTGCTGGATGCCACACTACTGCCACCGTGAATCTGCCCTTCATTCTTCTCCCTGGCGTGTGTTGCTGCATGGACGTTGGACCACTTTGAAATGAAAGCTTCCTTTCTCTTTTCCAGCCAGCAGTGTGCTTCCTTCCCTTGCAAGCCGTGATTTAAGCTTACTCCCGTGACAGTGAATACACCGTTCCAGCTCCATGCTCACGGCTGTTGCATCTTCTTGCTTCCACTTCCGCCTCAAACTCTTGGATTGGATTGCTACTGGCTGGAACGTGTTGGACGTGCAAGGTGGCTTCTACTGCTGGTTGAACGTTGAAGCCGCTACTGGTGCACCGTGTAGTGTTATTGCTGATGCCCATTCTTCATTTTGCTGGACCAAGATTAAAACAACATCTTCATGTGCTGCTGCCCTCATCTATTACGTGCAGCCAGGCAGGAGAAAGGTGACAAGCACCTCACTGGTGTTGTTACTTTCTTGTGGGCCGTGTGATTATATTGATTGGAAGCAATAATTGTGGTGGAAGACTTGAATAAATATCACTTTCTCGTGTAGATCACATAGTACATGGAGCATTATCATTTTTTTAGTAATAAGTGTATTTCACATGTGGGTGGCAGGGACCTCTTTCACATTTCCAACATTAACAAAGATTCACGTGTGCCCATAAATCTGTCCCGCTTTTCTCCAATTCTACGCATGGCCATGACTCCACTTTCTTCCATTAATTGCTCTTTGGATTTGCAAAATGAAGGGGCCGTGTGCTATCAATTTATTTCAGCAATAACATTACAAATTCAGCACTTTCTTGGACTTCTCTTGGCCGTGAAGTGTACAGGAGTTCCAAATCAAATTTTCCATTTCAAACACACAAATTAAATCAACACAGTGTGCAAATGAAATTTCTTTAAAATGTCCTAGAATATTTTCAGAATTTTCCCTGCACTAAATAATGTAAATAATTAGTCTCAGATAATTCAAATTAATTAAAATAAGAATTTCCGATCGGATTAAACTCAATTCAATAAAACGGGATAATACTGGACATTATAGCACAATTCCCTGATTAAAATCGATACAATAAGCTAAGTGAAGTGAAGAAAATAATGATTCATCAAAATAGACCACACTTAGTCTTTTGCACTCCTGGGCAAAATTAAGACACAAATCATGGAATAGTTCAAAGGACATTCATAGGACGTGACACAAATGCAGCATACAGAAAATAAAGACTAAGAGATAAATAAACAGAATTTACAAAGTTCTCAAGAAGTCTGGACAGAGAAAAGTAGTAGAAATTATCCAACACAAATCATGGGAAGTAGATACTTACAGAAATCATCCAAGCAATTCAATACATAGCAAAATGATTAATCAGTTCAAGAGGTGATTCAAAAATAACAAAACCTCACATATGCACTCACAGTGTTTCTCTCAAGTGTCTAGGGTAAATAATAATATCAGCTCGATGTACTCAAGAAAACAAACACAAGTAGACTTGGCAAGCTTCTAATTATCAATACTTAAAACATATGCATGTTCAGATCAAAAGGTCTTTATTGGGTTGTAATGGGGCCAAGGACAGGGGAGGATAAATTTGGATAAGTAGCTATAGCTCAGAAGAAATAGAGGTGCACTAGGGAAAAAAATGTAAACACAATGAAATCTCACCCAAACCTCTAATTCAATCCTCTTCCCGACTCCATTATTCACAAAATTATTTTTCAATTTTTCTCTTTTTCTCATCAAATTTTTTCCATCCTGTCTTTTTTTTTTTTTTTTTATCACACAACAGGATATATATTATCATTTCAAAACATGATGAGGAACCAACTAGCCAATTCATCAGAATTCCCAAGGAGACCACACTTATTCTCAAAATACTTCTATAGCTCCAGACTTTCCTAAGGTTAAGGTAATCATTTGTTTTTCACTTAGGATCAGTGTATGAGCTTCAACACAAAGAAATATATACAGTATAGGCTCAAAGGGGTTATCAAAGGATAATAACAAGGTAGGCTAATTTGGCTAAAGAGGCTCAAGAATAAAATTGCCTTTATCACTTCCAAAAATGCATATAAATCAAGTATATCAAAAAGAATCAAGCCAAGGCATATGTGCAAGCAATCAAGATACAATCACACAAGAAAGAAAATTAAGTGGCTCAAATTCTCACACAGGGTGTTTGTCACAGTCAAATCAACCTCTTAAACGTATAATCATCTTTCCAGGCAGAGAAAAGCAAGGATTACAAACTATAAGTATTAAGTAAGTGAAGGAAAAATCTACAACTTAAACATCATCCAGAAATCAAGAGAAAAATGTAAAATTTATTGCACACAAAACTCGATAAAAATAACTTAAAACAGAAAA
Source organism: Vigna nakashimae (assembly GCA_034642375.1). Lineage (NCBI taxonomy): Eukaryota > Viridiplantae > Streptophyta > Magnoliopsida > Fabales > Fabaceae > Vigna > Vigna nakashimae. The sequence continues at coordinate 15,220,555 of CM067766.1, read as the reverse complement.
AATTAACACTCAAAAACAAAAAAAAAATTTAACACACAAAATACAATCTAACAGAAAAATCAGAAAAATCAGAATTTCTTCCGAGTAGACCACACTTAAATCACACAATGTCCTCAGTGTGTTACAATCATCAGATTATCAATTTCAGAGCAGTCAAATAATATAGACAAGTGCAATAAAAAGTTAGGAAAAATGGGAAGAAATTTTTCAGTAACATCCATCAGTAGATGTTATCAGGGACATCCATCAGCAGATGTCTAAAACACGTAGCACCCATCAGTAGATGCTAATAAAATTTTTATTTTTTTTTTATTTTTAGAAAAAGGGGATGACCGGTACTGTGACAACAGTCTCGGTGGCAGAGACCGGAACTGTTGCTACAGTGGCAAAGCTTTGGCTACAAATGAGCCACTCCTCCCCGGCAACGGCGCCATTTTGATGAACAGGTCGCACCGCTCACAAAAGTTGATTGCACGAAATTAATACAGTATAGACTAGGAAGTGACTCCTAGGTCGTCTCACAAGGACCAATTTTTGTGGTGGTTCAGTCTCAGATTTATCACGAAGTGGGGGGGTTTTGATAGTTTTAGGATGTAGAAAAATAAAATTGGAAATTGGAAATTAAATAAAACTAAATTTAAAATACTGAAATAAATTTTAACAATGGTAAAAACAAGCGGTAAAAGATGGTAAAAATAGACAATGGAAAATTTACACAGTGTTTAAAACTAAAATGCGTGAACAGTAACAAGCAGAAAAACATAAAAACATTGTAATTAAAATTTACCAAAAGCATCAGTAAAAATAAACGGTAAAAATGACGTTAAATAAAATGATCAGAAAAATACATTGACATAATTTAACGGTGGAGAAAATCATAAACGGTAAATTTAACAGATAAAAACATTTAACTGAAAATAAAATTAATTAAAGACTCGCACTACAAAATAAAAATCCTCGATAAAATTAACAAACAAACATTACAGAAATGAACTTCTACAATTTTTGCTGATTGAGGAATAAGGACCGAGAGGTACTGGAAAAAGAAAGAAAGAAAACTAAAATGTTGTGCCGAGAACCTAAAACTATCTACTGGAATGGTAGAATGAAGAATGAAGCTCCTGGAAGAGAAGACCTCTCCCAGGTCGTAATACCCCCTGCTGCAACTATCGGCCCTCTCTTTATACACACACGACACACACCTTTTCCATCCAAGTAATTAGAGATGTTTGTCTCTATGTGGCCTTCCATCCGTGAGTGTCTCCCATTAACACACTTTTTAAATTATTCTCCCACTAATAACTTCTTTCATATTTAGGTAGGCCCCTCTATTCTCGGTTCATCTTCTCAAACTCCCCTAGGTGTACACCAAAGTTGCTGTGTTTTCTTTTGTTTTCTGCTGCCATGACTCAATGTGGGCTTCTCTTCTCTTGTTACAACTTCATTCACGTATTGGACCTCTTCCTTTTTGTGCACAAAGAAAAACAAAGATGCCTCTCTAATTCCAACTGGACTTGCTTACTGGAACAACGCCGTAAATCCTTTCTCCTTTGGACGTGAGTCAGCTCACATGCATCCAAGCTTGTCTCTTTTCCTCTTCATTGCTGCTGGCATGATGTGTGCGCGTGCAGCTGTTGGCTTCCTGGATGTATTACACCAAAGTGAAGGCCCCTTACTCTTGGACTGTGGTGGCTTCTTGGACAAAGCATTCCTTCCACTGCTGGATGCCACACTACTGCCACCGTGAATCTGCCCTTCATTCTTCTCCCTGGCGTGTGTTGCTGCATGGACGTTGGACCACTTTGAAATGAAAGCTTCCTTTCTCTTTTCCAGCCAGCAGTGTGCTTCCTTCCCTTGCAAGCCGTGATTTAAGCTTACTCCCGTGACAGTGAATACACCGTTCCAGCTCCATGCTCACGGCTGTTGCATCTTCTTGCTTCCACTTCCGCCTCAAACTCTTGGATTGGATTGCTACTGGCTGGAACGTGTTGGACGTGCAAGGTGGCTTCTACTGCTGGTTGAACGTTGAAGCCGCTACTGGTGCACCGTGTAGTGTTATTGCTGATGCCCATTCTTCATTTTGCTGGACCAAGATTAAAACAACATCTTCATGTGCTGCTGCCCTCATCTATTACGTGCAGCCAGGCAGGAGAAAGGTGACAAGCACCTCACTGGTGTTGTTACTTTCTTGTGGGCCGTGTGATTATATTGATTGGAAGCAATAATTGTGGTGGAAGACTTGAATAAATATCACTTTCTCGTGTAGATCACATAGTACATGGAGCATTATCATTTTTTTAGTAATAAGTGTATTTCACATGTGGGTGGCAGGGACCTCTTTCACATTTCCAACATTAACAAAGATTCACGTGTGCCCATAAATCTGTCCCGCTTTTCTCCAATTCTACGCATGGCCATGACTCCACTTTCTTCCATTAATTGCTCTTTGGATTTGCAAAATGAAGGGGCCGTGTGCTATCAATTTATTTCAGCAATAACATTACAAATTCAGCACTTTCTTGGACTTCTCTTGGCCGTGAAGTGTATAGGAGTTCCAAATCAAATTTTCCATTTCAAACACACAAATTAAATCAACACAGTGTGCAAATGAAATTTCTTTAAAATGTCCTAGAATATTTTCAGAATTTTCCCTGCACTAAATAATGTAAATAATTAGTCTCAGATAATTCAAATTAATTAAAATAAGAATTTCCGATCGGATTAAACTCAATTCAATAAAACGGGATAATACTGGACATTATAGCACAATTCCCTGATTAAAATCGATACAATAAGCTAAGTGAAGTGAAGAAAATAGTGATTCATCAAAATAGACCACACTTAGTCTTTTGCACTCCTGGGCAAAATTAAGACACAAATCATGGAATAGTTCAAAGGACATTCAGAGGACGTGACACAAATGCAGCATACAGAAAATAAAGACTAAGAGATAAATAAACACAATTTACAAAGTTCTCAAGAAGTCTGGACAGAGAAAAGTAGTAGAAATTATCCAACACAAATCATGGGAAGTAGATACTTACAGAAATCATCCAAGCAATTCAATACATAGCAAAATGATTAATCAGTTCAAGAGGTGATTCAAAAATAACAAAACCTCACATATGCACTCACAGTGTTTCTCTCAAGTGTCTAGGGTAAATAATAATATCAGCTCGATGTACTCAAGAAAACAAACACAAGTAGACTTGGCAAGCTTCTAATTATCAATACTTAAAACATATGCATGTTCAGATCAAAAGGTCTTTATTGGGTTGTAATGGGGCCAAGGACAGGGGAGGATAAATTTGGATAAGTAGCTATAGCTCAGAAGAAATAGAGGTGCACTAGGGAAAAAAATGTAAACACAATGAAATCTCACCCAAACCTCTAATTCAATCCTCTTCCCGACTCCATTATTCACAAAATTATTTTTCAATTTTTCTCTTTTTCTCATCAAATTTTTTCCATCCTGTCTTTTTTTTTTTTTTATCACACAACAGGATATATATTATCATTTCAAAACATGATGAGGAACCAACTAGCCAATTCATCAGAATTCCCAAGGAGACCACACTTATTCTCAAAATACTTCTATAGCTCCAGACTTTCCTAAGGTTAAGGTAATCATTTGTTTTTCACTTAGGATCAGTGTATGAGCTTCAACACAAAGAAATATATACAGTATAGGCTCAAAGGGGTTATCAAAGGATAATAACAAGGTAGGCTAATTTGGCTAAAGAGGCTCAAGAATAAAATTGCCTTTATCACTTCCAAAAATGCATATAAATCAAGTATATCAAAAAGAATCAAGCCAAGGCATATGTGCAAGCAATCAAGATACAATCACACAAGAAAGAAAATTAAGTGGCTCAAATTCTCACACAGGGTGTTTGTCACAGTCAAATCAACCTCTTAAACGTATAATCATCTTTCCAGGCAGAGAAAAGCAAGGATTACAAACTATAAGTATTAAGTAAGTGAAGGAAAAATCTACAACTTAAACATCATCCAGAAATCAAGAGAAAAATGTAAAATTTATTGCACACAAAACTCGATAAAAATAACTTAAAACAGAAAAAATTAACACTCAAAAACAAAAAAAAAATTAACACACAAAATACAATCTAACAGAAAAATCAGAATTTCTTCCCAGTAGACCACACTTAAATCACACAATGTCCTCAGTGTGTTACAATCATCAGATTATCAATTTCAGAGCAGTCAAATAATATAGACAAGTGCAATAAAAAGTTAGGAAAAATGGGAAGAAATTTTTCAGTAACATCCATCAGTAGATGTTATCAGGGACATCCATCAGCAGATGTCTAAAACACGTAGCACCCATCAGTAGATGCTAATAAAATTTTTATTTTTTTTTATTTTTAGAAAAAGGGGATGACCGGTACTGTGACAACAGTCTCGGTGGCAGAGACCGGAACTGTTGCTACAGTGGCAAAGCTTTGGCTACAAATGAGCCACTCCTCCCCGGCAACGGCGCCATTTTGATGAACAGGTCGCACCGCTCACAAAAGTTGATTGCACGAAATTAATACAGTATAGACTAGGAAGTGACTCCTAGGTCGTCTCACAAGGACCAATTTTTGTGGTGGTTCAGTCTCAGATTTATCACGAAGTGGGGGGGGGGGTTTTGATAGTTTTAGGATGTAGAAAAATAAAATTGGAAATTGGAAATTAAATAAAACTAAATTTAAAATACTGAAATAAATTTTAACAATGGTAAAAACAAGCGGTAAAAGATGGTAAAAATAGACAATGGAAAATTTACACAGTGTTTAAAACTAAAATGCGTGAACAGTAACAAGCAGAAAAACATAAAAACATTGTAATTAAAATTTACCAAAAGCATCAGTAAAAATAAACGGTAAAAATGACGTTAAATAAAATGATCAGAAAAATACATTGACATAATTTAACGGTGGAGAAAATCATAAACGGTAAATTTAACAGATAAAAACATTTAACTGAAAATAAAATTAATTAAAGACTCGCACTACAAAATAAAAATCCTCGATAAAATTAACAAACAAACATTACAGAAATGAACTTCTACAATTTTTGCTGATTGAGGAATAAGGACCGAGAGGTACTGGAAAAAGAAAGAAAGAAAACTAAAATGTTGTGCCGAGAACCTAAAACTATCTACTGGAATGGTAGAATGAAGAATGAAGCTCCTGGAAGAGAAGACCTCTCCCAGGTCGTAATACCCCCTGCTGCAACTATCGGCCCTCTCTTTATACACACACGACACACACCTTTTCCATCCAAGTAATTAGAGATGTTTGTCTCTATGTGGCCTTCCATCCGTGAGTGTCTCCCATTAACACACTTTTTAAATTATTCTCCCACTAATAACTTCTTTCATATTTAGGTAGGCCCCTCTATTCTCGGTTCATCTTCTCAAACTCCCCTAGGTGTACACCAAAGTTGTTGTGTTTTCTTTTGTTTTCTGCTGCCATGACTCAATGTGGGCTTCTCTTCTCTTGTTACAACTTCATTCACGTATTGGACCTCTTCCTTTTTGTGCACAAAGAAAAACAAAGATGCCTCTCTAATTCCAACTGGACTTGCTTACTGGAACAACGCCGTAAATCCTTTCTCCTTTGGACGTGAGTCAGCTCACATGCATCCAAGCTTGTCTCTTTTCCTCTTCATTGCTGCTGGCATGATGTGTGCGCGTGCAGCTGTTGGCTTCCTGGATGTATTACACCAAAGTGAAGGCCCCTTACTCTTGGACTGTGGTGGCTTCTTGGACAAAGCATTCCTTCCACTGCTGGATGCCACACTACTGCCACCGTGAATCTGCCCTTCATTCTTCTCCCTGGCGTGTGTTGCTGCATGGACGTTGGACCACTTTGAAATGAAAGCTTCCTTTCTCTTTTCCAGCCAGCAGTGTGCTTCCTTCCCTTGCAAGCCGTGATTTAAGCTTACTCCCGTGACAGTGAATACACCGTTCCAGCTCCATGCTCACGGCTGTTGCATCTTCTTGCTTCCACTTCCGCCTCAAACTCTTGGATTGGATTGCTACTGGCTGGAACGTGTTGGACGTGCAAGGTGGCTTCTACTGCTGGTTGAACGTTGAAGCCGCTACTGGTGCACCGTGTAGTGTTATTGCTGCTGCCCATTCTTCATTTTGCTGGACCAAGATTAAAACAACATCTTCATGTGCTGCTGCCCTCATCTATTACGTGCAGCCAGCCAGGAGAAAGGTGACAAGCACCTCACTGGTGTTGTTACTTTCTTGTGGGCCGTGTGATTATATTGATTGGAAGCAATAATTGTGGTGGAAGACTTGAATAAATATCACTTTCTCGTGTAGATCACATAGTACATGGAGCATTATCATTTTTTTAGTAATAAGTGTATTTCACATGTGGGTGGCAGGGACCTCTTTCACATTTCCAACATTAACAAAGATTCACGTGTGCCCATAAATCTGTCCCGCTTTTCTCCAATTCTACGCATGGCCATGACTCCACTTTCTTCCATTAATTGCTCTTTGGATTTGCAAAATGAAGGGGCCGTGTGCTATCAATTTATTTCAGCAATAACATTACAAATTCAGCACTTTCTTGGACTTCTCTTGGCCGTGAAGTGTATAGGAGTTCCAAATCAAATTTTCCATTTCAAACACACAAATTAAATCAACACAGTGTGCAAATGAAATTTCTTTAAAATGTCCTAGAATATTTTCAGAATTTTCCCTGCACTAAATAATGTAAATAATTAGTCTCAGATAATTCAAATTAATTAAAATAAGAATTTCCGATCGGATTAAACTCAATTCAATAAAACGGGATAATACTGGACATTATAGCACAATTCCCTGATTAAAATCGATACAATAAGCTAAGTGAAGTGAAGAAAATAATGATTCATCAATTTATCAAGTAAATAAACAAAATACATCTCCTAATATCTTTTGTCATCACTTTAAATTATTGGATTTTCTTTTATTATCATTAAAATTTACTCTTTTGTCAACAATTATCACAAGAAGGTGAGGATAATCCAATGTTTGCCTTGTAACGTGGAAAAGGTGTTAATAATGTTTATGCATAATGTGAACATACAAAAGTTGGAGTCGTTCTTAAACGACAAATATGAGATGAAAGATTTAGTTGGTGGTTAAAATTCGGAGCATGGATTAGGCGAGATTGTGTTTATAAGAATCTTTTTAGGCCAACAAGAATACATTTTGTTATACTAATACGATGAGGATTCTAATATGTATGATGATATGAACTAGCTTAGACTTTATCTAAATAGTTAGTTTAATAAATATATACAAGTTAATCCTAAAAAGAACATAGTAAATAGTAAAATATATACTTAAATACTTTATATATATATATATATATATATATATATATATATATATATATATATATATATATATATATATAAAAGAAACACTTAATGTACTTTTAATTAAATGTAAAGATATTATATACAATAATAATCATAAGTTTGACAGAAAATTTAATCATATAAATTAAAAAAATTATATAAATTCAAGAAAAAAATAATAAAATTTATATTGTTATTATATTTGAAAAATTATGTATATCAAATAATTATATAATAATTTCTCATCTAAATTGAAGTATGCACGACACAACCAATTTATTATTAAAGAGCTAGTTTTAGTTTTAAATTTAGCTTATTTGATTTATGAATTAGGTAATAAGTTCAGGACTTAATTAACAAATGGAGCCTCAAAGATGTTTCAAATCAATTTTTTGTCACTTTTGTAAGTAGTGGTGGAGCAAGGAAAAAAATACCCATAAAATAGTGAAAAAAGAGGGGAGAGATTTGACTTGTATTGTAAAAGCGAGGATAAATTACACATTACTATTTAAAGAGAGATTTGACTTTTGCAATGAAAAAGCAATAAAAGTGAGATAATAGACTTTATCCTTTATACTTTAGCTTTGCATTACCCCTCTTTTAATATCTTGTTACCCTTAATTTTCAGGATAGAGTCACATATTTAATTATATTTATTTTATATATATATATATATATATATATATATATAAAGATAAAATAATTATAAATAAATAATTTTTTGTATTTAAAAAAATAAGAAATATAAAATGAATTTAAAAAAATTTGTGTGTGCACAATTTTGACTAAAAAACAAACATTAATGTAAAAAAATTTGTGTGTCTTAATTCGGACTGAAAAACAAGCATTAATAGTTCTCTAAATATTCCTTGTTCCTTAAGGATGCTACTCCCTGCACCTATCAATTTTTTTCCTGCACCCATCAAAGCTTTTTTTTTTTTTTCAAAATAGGAGTGAGTGAGTCTCTTTGGGAAAAATATTTCAAAACATGATTTAATGTGTTCAGGATAATAAAATCCAAAATGATGAAATGCAGGAAAGAAGAAATTTGATTAGATGTAATAAGTAATGTTCTTACGTTCATTACTTTTGTATTGGGCCTGTCCATATATGGAAGCTTGAAGCTTGAAGCTTGATGCATCAATTAGAATGTAAATAAAATATAAGGCTTTATCTTCCTCCGTCTCTATAATTTCTAGTTGCACTCCTATCATTTTTAAAATAACAATTTTATTATTTGTAAAAGTACCTTTTAAATTATTTGTTCAAAAAATATTCTACGATAAAAATCTTCTAGAATTAATCTTTCTGAAATTTCTTGAAGATGTCTTCGGAACACAATTTTTGGAATATATAAAATATAAAATATAAAATACATTTCAAAATGAACAAATTGAAATAAAATTTATAGAACAAGTTTCCCAAAATATATATAATATCTTTTGAAAGAAACATTCCATAATTAACTTTTTAGAAATAACTTTTTGAAACACGTGTTTTATATCGAAATTTCAGTATAATTTATGAAACAAACTTTCTGTAACACATAATAACTTCTAGAACTAAGTCTTCTTTTTTTAATGAGTTATTAGTCTTCTTCATCTCAAAAAGTGCAGTTGAGAAAGAAATGTAACGATAGTATTAATGGTTATAGGGTGCAGTACAATGAAAAGGGATATTTAGTCTTTTTCCATTATGGTGGAGATTAGGATGCCAAATGCATAAAATAGGTTCTTTCAAAGTTATATGACTTAAGTGGAGACTTTCAAATAGTTAGTGACTATGAGAACTTGATGGTGGTAAAAACTCATCACATATAGTTTGGTGTGGTGAAATAGCGGTTCATCCTTCAAATTATATGACTCAAGTAAGGGGAGAGATTATATGGTGCTTGAGTGCTCTAAAGAGATACTAGGTCAACTCTTAAGGAATGGGGTTATAGGAAACTTAGATGAGGTGCTCTAGCCTTGGTGACCTGTGTTGAGTAGGATGACACAAATTTAGCAGCATAACAATACTCAATTCAAAAATGAATTTATATGGGGGAGACACCTCTATATATAAGCTTAGATAACTCTAAAGGTGTCTCCAAATTGTAGAAGCAAAACCCTAATATTCTAACTTAGAGACCAAGGTAAAATAATTTCCAATGGGAGGATGACTTATGGTCACTACTAAGGAAAAATATTCTCCATTAGGAGCATGACACATGACCACTACTAAAGAGAAATTCTCTCTATTAAGAGCATGCCACATGGCAAGAGCACGTGTCTCACAAAAAGAAAGAAACTTGAGACTACTCTAACCAAGGGCTCACAAACTTCTAGAAGGTTTGTTCTTCAAGCTAGGTTTTTACCTTAGATCCATATGTCTCCTTAGGGCACATCTCCTCTAGGCCAAAACTATAACCCGCAGTCCAAATACAAAGCCTAAAATAAACTCGAGACTACTTGACCCATTATATAAACGTAAAACAAAACCTAATCGACTAAGAAATCATTAATGACCCATGAAGATAAGAGCTTAGGCCCACCTTTCACAGATGAATCCAACTCTTCTTGAATATGCTTGATCATGGCTAGGGGGTATGTCATCATCCCCTCCTTCTTAAAAATGATTTGTCCTCAAATCTTTATGTTTCTTCTTGACAATACCTTTTTTTTTATTATTGGTCAACTTGTGTATCATTCCTCTAAAATCAAAGATCCATTTGCATCAATCACCAAACAAATTTTCAATTAATTTTTGTTTTCATAGGCAAAATATATCTCAATGAAAGACTAGAAGGAGGCCTTATGTTAATTTTGAGAGACCTTTTTTGAAAATTTTCAAGACCTACTTCTCAATAGTGTTTTTGTCCACTTTAAGTTAATTATAACCTAGGGGAAAACATTAACTTAAAGTGTGATTTTGAAAATTTTGACGAGTTTGAATAATTGGAAATGGAAATGAAGTTGAAAACTTTTCAAGAGTAAAGGTTCAAATTAAGAAAGAGGGTTTATTGATAAATTGAGAAAAGTTCAATGATTGGAAAACTCTCTTTATCATCTTGGTTTTAACTATTATTGAGGGAGTGGTAAGTGCCTTTAGTAGCACTTCTTCTATCCTTTAAAATCTTTCTTTCTCTCTTTTCTTTCTCATTCTTTTCTCTTATCTTTTTCTATTAATACTTTTTACTTCTTTGCTCCTCTTTCTTTTTTTCTTTCTTACTCCTTTTTCTCTCTTTGTTCTTGCTTCCTTCTCTTGTCTTCTTCTCTTCTTCTCTTAATCTTCTGTTGTATCATTTCATATTTTTGTTTTAGAATTACAAGTTTCTCCTCTAGAATGACAAGTTGGGCATCTCTTTTAATTTTCTCCTTTTTTTTTGTTGTAGCCTTTTGCTTTCTCCAAATTGTTAATGACTTTAGCTCTTAAGCATTTTGGTTTAAACTTTGTGGAGTTTCTTTACTAGAGTCACTACCAATTTGGTATGAAGGATCCTAGACAGGTTTATGCATCCTATTTTCAGATTTTAGATTAAGAAACCTTTTCTTTTTAAAAGAAATTCCTAAGGAGGCTTAATGTTGTAAGAATGCTCAAGTTTACTTTCTAAGAAAGAGAGATGAATCACTAAGGATTACATAAAAACCAAGTATTTGCTTGCAAATTTTACCTCAAACCTTCTTACACCAAACTTCTCAAAGGAAATTAAGTTTGAAAGGCAAGTGGACACTGATGAGTCAATATTTTCTTGATTTCACTTAGCTTATTGTGCTAGATTTAATCAGGGAATTGTGCTTGAATGTCCAATATTTTCCCATTTTTACTAATTGTGCTTAATTTGACTAGAAATTCTTATTTTAATTAATTTGAATTATCTAGGACTAATTATTTGCATTATTAATTGTAGGGAAATTATTGGATAAAATTTAGGAATTAATTTCTTTTGGAAGGCAATTAATTAGGAGGTGCAGACTTCGTTTTGAAGGGAGCGCACGACCTAAAGTGGAAGCATCCACCAGCAACGTCACACTCCAGCTTCAAAACATGGCCCAAAGGTGCATTCAATTGAAGAGGTGCACACAACAACTTATTCGTTCAGCATTGGGCTTGAAGTTGCGACAGTCCAGCACCCACATTAAGATGCATTTGGCAGCTTGGTTGCAGGTTCAGCTTGGCAGTAGCTTGGAGAGGAAATACGCTGGAAAAGAGGCCTTCATTCCTTCGTCCAGCCTTCACTGGACACGCTAGCAGCAAGGAGGTACAACAACAACTTGGTTCGGTCCAACACCACGCGTCCAAAAAGTGGCAAAAAGAAGAAATGATCCAGTACCGGGTTGCGTCCAGGAGATGGAAAAGGGAGCCTGCAGATGAGGGGATTTTAAGCGGTCCAGCAAGCTTTGAGGAAGCCTTCACGTCTAGCTGCCACACACGCACAGAATGAAATGTTGCATCCACGTGAGAGGAGCTTCAAATGGCAATGGGCTGGATTCAACTGGGAGACACTCACAGTTCAGCGTCCAACAACAGCAGCTTGGATTTGAGGGGGTTCTAGGAGAGAAATAGGCAGCAGGGGCCTGGTCCAGCATCCAGCAAAGACTTCACGCATTCAGCAAGGAAGAGGGGCAGCCCTGGTGCACATGAGCATCCAACCACCAAGGGGGATGAGGGTTATCATGATCTTTCATTTTTAGGGGGAAGCACACGAACTTAAAAAAAAGAGGAGGGAGGAGCTGGAAGTGTGTGGTTCAGCCGCGACCCTTGGTTGGGAACTTTTTTTTAATTTGTAGGAAACACGTGAATGTTGTGGAGAGCTCAACATTAATTGCTTTTGGTTGCATTTGTTATGATGCTCCTTTTCATTTTCGCAACACGTTGAGAAGAGTGTTATCAAGGTCAGGCTGGAGAGGAAGGCACGGTCACATCCAACTGCAAGCATTGAAGGAACGTGCATTCCATTAGGTGGAGGTGTCACGTGAATTCCAGCTGAGAGAAAAGGGCAAACTATGCTTATTTCCAGTTGCGGTCATTATTTTTGGGTGGAGAAAATTTATTTATTTTGGCTTTGAGAATTGGAAGTGTTGATTTCATTTTCGAAAAGGCACATGCTTTCAATAGTTACGTTTTTAATTTTAAAGAAATGAATTCCAACGCTGCTACATGGAGTGATATTTCTCCTTTAGAGATTCACACTGATTTGGAAGAAAAGTGTAGCCATCATGTCCACGGGGAATAGCCCTAAAAGAAATTTAAGCTCTTTTACTGTTCATGCATTCTTATTTTTTACGCCAGCATTTTAATAGTATTTCTAGTTTATTCAATAACATTTTAATAGTATTAATTGCAATTGTTAAATCTATGGATTCCAATTTTATTCCAACTCTTTGCATTGAATGTTTGACTCCAAAGTTGCTTTCTTATTTCAGATGCCGTGTTCATTTAATTATAAAATTAGTTCAAGCACTTTTTGCAGACTTTCTTTTAATTCCCGCACACCAAATGTTTCTTTATTATCTGCTACATTTTAATTAGTTCACACATTTTTGCTTTAGGACTGTTCAGTTTATTGTTTTTGTTCACTATGTTATATATTCTGTTCGACTTCTTTATGTTCCTACATTTCCAATTTCTTCACTTTCTTTAGAGACCGTTCGATCTCAATGTAGAATCGTTTGGTCATCTTTAGGACCTTTGGTCTTCATGTTTTGTGCATTTAACTCAATGTTTTCAATTATGTTTGGTTGTATTTAATTTTCAATTTTAATTTCGTCATTTGCATTCACACAAAAAAAGTCTTTCACAAAACCCCCAACTAAGTGTTCGACCTATTACCTGAACCACATTTAGTCCTTGAGAGACGACCTAGGAGTCACTTTCTAACACTATATTGCATTTTTAATGCACATCAAATTTGATGGGCCGCGATAGCCGCATCAGACACACACTAAACTATAAGCAAATAAGCTACAATATGCAGGCTAATGGTAAGACTAGAAGACACTTAGAACCTTCAAAGTACTTACCAACTAAGATGTGCTTCACTATAAGAAATAAAATTTATAATTAAGAGATGAGATTGGTTCCCCAAGACATCTAATTAGGCCAACATTACAAGAAGGAAAGTAAGTAAATTACAACTTAAAGAAAGCAAATATGCAAATACAAACAAGGCAAAGATACTTCTCTCCAAGTGTTTCTCTCTTCCATTTCTCCTTCACCAAGGCTTCAAGTCCACTTTAAGTTTCCACCCCTAAGATGCTACCTCAAGGGTTGGTTCACCTTAAAAAGAGTTATACCAAAATACACACAAAAACCGAAAGGAGTCCGAGAAAGAAAGCAAGAAAAGCTTAAATGAACAAAAACTAAACTCAAAAGAAATTTAATATGACAAAACAAAGAATAAACAAGAAAGACAATCAAGAAATTAAAGGTTAGAAACAAAGGTAGTAGAATAGATGAACAAAACTAAGAAAACTAGAAATTGATTAACATGCTTCTTATTCCCTTTGGTTGATTCTAGTGGTGCATATAGTCACTCTTTTAGCTCAAACCCGAGACATAATGCTTGCTGGAAAATATATTTTACTGCACCAAAAGCAGGTTCCGAATTCGAGCAATTAAATCACACCAAAACACTACTTAGTAGTAGTGATCATGTACACATATTTTTCATGTATTTTTCTTGGCTCTTTTGGTACTTGTTTTCTTTTTTTTTTTCTTTTAACTCGTTTTAATCTCTTTTAACACTTTTCTAGCACCAAAACAGTACCACTGCTCCATAATATTCACATATATTTTACATTTGAACAAGAAGAAACTTAAAATGGAAAGAAACTAATAAACTAATAAAAAGTATAAATTTAATAATACAAAATAAAAGCACTTAAAGACATATATATGATGCAGTTTTGGAAACACATATTTTTGAGATTTTTTTAAAAGCTTGATTAAGAAGTAATGACATATAAAGGTCTAAACAAAACTCTAGACAACATGGATTGATTTGAAAACAAAAATGAGTCAAACATATGATATGGCCGAATGAAAAATATGAAGAAAAGACTCAAAAACAAGTTAAGCACGTGTAAACATGTTATCCAACACATTTAAGAGAAAAGCCACAAAACAATAGCCAAAACAAAACCTATAAAACGTTGATGACAACATTATGGAAGCTTTGACCTTTGTTAACTGTTTTGCTCATAACTTTCTTCACAAAACTCCAAATGCAATGATTCTTGTTTTTTTAGAAACTAGATTCATCGGACTTTCATTTGATTACACACACATATTTTTTGGACCTTTTAGATAAATGCAATTTAACTTTGAAAATTGTCAATGTTTAGGAAAACATATGGATAAACAAAAATAACCCAAGCTTTAATTACCAAATGATGGAATAGGCTCCTCTAAGCTATATGACTCAAGTAAGGTGGAGACTTTTAAATAGGTTGGTGGTTGTAAAAGCTTAATGGTGGTGGGAATATTGTGGGCATGTGGCGGGTTTGGTGTGGTGAGATGACGACTCCTCCTCTAAGCTTTATGACTAAAGCAAAGGGGGAAAATATGATGGTGTTTGGGTGCTCTCAAGAGAGGTTGGGTCAACTCTTAAGGAAGGGTGACTAGAGGAAACCTTGATGGGGTGTTGTAGCCTTGGTGACCTAAGGTGAGTAGGATGACATAAATTTGACAACATAACAATAGTGAAAAAGGTGTATTTACATGGGGAAGACATCTCTATTATAAGCTTAGGTAACCCTAAAGGTGTCTCCAAATTGTAGAAGCAAAACCCTAATACTATCTAACTTCGATACTAAGGTAAAATCCTCTACAGTAGGAGAATGATACATGACCACTAATAAGGAGAAATTCTCTCCATTAGGATTATGATATTGACACATGAGCACTATTAAGGAGAAACTCTCTCTATTAAGAGTATGCCACATGGCACAAGCATGTGTCTCACAAAAAAAGAGTAACTTGGAGACCACTCTAGCCAATGGCCTACAAACTTTAAGAAGATTTGCTTTCAAAGCTAGGTTTTTACCCTAGATCCATGTGTCTCCTTAGGGTCCATCTCCTTTAGGCCAAAAACCCTATACTACAATCCAAGGCCCAAAAGAAACCATAAACTACTTGACCCATTATACGAGTGTTGCTCCCTCCACCACCACCCCTAGCTCCCTCCACCACCCCATTTTTGTTTTACCCCTCTCTTTATTTTCCCATTACTATTTTACCCTTAGTAAAATTTTAGGGTTAATATTTTTTAACCTCTCTCTACATGTATGAAGTAGGAACTCTTCTTACTCTTTATCATTCGTCCCTCATTGTTTCATTGTGTTCTTCTTCCTCTCACGTTCCACTTCTCTCGTTCTTAGAATTGTGGTGTGAGAGTATGGTGGACTTTCAGTGTGCTTAGTGAGAGATTGCAAGTGGCAGAGGAAGCAATTGATCAACCATGCCAAGATTGGTGTGTGGTGGTGGTGTGATGGTGCTTGAAGGTGTAGGGTGAAGGTGCAGAGATTCATCATGAAGGTGCATAATAAACCCTAAAAAATAAACATATAATCTTTAAACGGATGTGAGCATCCCTTAGCGGATGTCAACCTCCGTTTAAGGAAAAAGAAATGTCGATATCTATTTAAAGATTATATGTTTATTTTTATTAGTTTATTTTTTTATATTAATTTTAGAGATATTTTAATAATGTAATTTATATGTTTTGATGTATTTTAATAGTGTATTTTTGAAGATCTTTATTGTTATTAGTTTATATTTATATTTTTTGTATTTTGCACGTTACATATAATTAGTTTTTTTTGTTTTAATGTTTTTGTATAATATATATTTTTTATATATGATTTTTGTATTCTTTAACAATTTTATAATTATATAAAAAATTATTTATTAGTTTAATTATATGAAATATATAATTTCATTATATTAATATTTTTAGATTTGTTTGATTAATTATTAATTATATTAATAAGACTTATTATAATTTTATAGGTGATTATTGTTTAAAATGGATTAATATCTTCATATGGATTCTCTAGTTAGTTCTAGTTTGATATCTGATTTCTCTTCATTCATTAGCAAAGTTGGAAGGGGAGATTTGACAAATAAATTTACCACAAATGAAATATTTCGTTCACGGGAGCACTTAATTGATTGGTAAGAGGGATGACTTATGATTTAGGATTTGTTGTGGTAATAGTAAGATCTGATATAGCTACTGGTGTACGGGGAAGAAAAACATTCGTCATACTTGGATGTGAAAGAGGAGGAAAATATCGAAAATACAAAGTTGATGCGGTGCCTACTGTATATGGCACTCGTAAATGTGAGTGTTTGTTTAGATTAAAGGGTAAACCATGTTTAGACGGGGATGAATGGGTGTTGAAGGTGATGTGTGGACATCATAACCATGAGTTGGCTGAAACTTTAGTTAGGCATCCTTATGTTGGCAGGTTAAATATGAGTGAACACTCATTACTGGTTGATATGACAAAGAGTAAAGTTACACCTGCAAATATTTTATTAACCCCCTCAAACAAAATAATGATCGAAATGTCACAACGATTAAACAAATCTACAACGCAAGGCAAGCGTATAAACAATCATTGAAAGGGTCTACAACTGAACTACAACAACTTATGATGTTGTTGGACCGGGATAAGTACATTCATTAGAGTAGGTGTGCCGACGATTCAGAGGTTGTTACTGACCTGTTTTGGACACATCCTGATGTGGTGAAATTGTTAAACTCATTTAATGTTGTATTTTGATGGATTCCACACATAAAACAAATAGATATAGATTTCTGTTGCTTGAGATTATGGGCATGACGTCTACAGGGTAAAACTTCTCTGCAACATTTGCTTTCTTGTCTACTGAACGGCAGAGTAATTTCACATGGGCTTTGGAAAAGTTGAAAGGTTTATTTTTAACATCTGAGGGTGGTCCTAAAGTCATTGTCACTGACCGAGACTTGGCTTTGATGAATGTCATTGCAAATGTATTCCCTGAGTCATATCAGATGTTATGTCAGTTCCACATCCTTAAAAATGTTAAAGCTAAAAGTAAAATGTTAGTTCATTCTATTGAGATTTGGGATGTGTTAATGGATGCATGGCAAAATGTGATGGATTGTGCTGATGAGAGCTTGTTTGCTGAGTATGTGAACGGTTTTCAATACGCGAGCAGTTCATGGCCTTTGTTCTTTGAATATGTGAATCAGACTTGGATTATTCCGTACAGTACATACTTTGTAAAGTTCTGAACGAACAGAGTAATGCATTTAGGTAACACATCCACAAATAGGTATGTTGTAATGTTATTTTATTTATCTGTTTTGTAGATAAATATTTATCTGCACTTGTTGATGTTTTTTTATTTATTTCAGGGTTGAGTCTACTCGGAGTCTGAAGAAAGTTCTGGGTAATAGGGATTCCTGTTTTATGTATTTTATTTATTATATTTATTCACTACTACAAAAATGCAAATAGATAGCGCCAAATAGATAGTGGTCATTTCAAAAAGCGCTATCTATGAATTTGGGGAACCAATAGATAGCGCTTGTTTAAAAAAGCACTATCTATAACTGCGAAAATAGATAGCTCTTTTTTAAAAAAACGCTATCTATAAGTTTTTAATATTGTTTTTTAATTCTATAATTTAAAATATATAAATAGATAGCGCATCTTTAAATAAGCCTACGAAAGAGCAAATAAATAGCGCCCTTTAAATTAGCGCTATGTATGGGAACACAATAAATAATGTGTTTTATATTAAGCGCTATCTATTATTATTAAAAAAATTTCAGTTCGCGCTTCTCCTTCGACCTTATTCGTTTCTCCTTAGACGATATTCGCGTTTCTCTCTGCTTAGACGTGTTCATCTGCGTATGCTTTCATTAGTGCGTGTTTCCTTCGTTTTACATCAGTGCAAGGTTTCTCAAGCTGTAGGGTTGTCGTTTTAGGTATCACATTCCTTCTTCGTCCTTATCTTCTCTGTTTCGTTTCTGGTTATTTGTTTCAGCTTACATCCTCTGCCCTTTTCATCTGCATGTGGCATCAGTGCGTGTGGCGTCTTTGCTCCTTCGTTTCAGTTGTTGTTTTCATAAGTACGTGTTACCTCAAGTTGTACGGCTCCTTCGTTTCAAGGTTGTCGGTTTAGGTATCATGTTCCCTCTTCCTCTTTCTCTTCTCTATTTCAATTCTTTTTTGCCCTATTTTCGTTTTAAAGGGGATGGACATAAAAAAATAGCAGAATGATAACAATGTATTAAGACCAATGTTGTCGTTTGGCTCTTTGGTATATTCCGATTGAATAAAAATTTTAACCTTGATTGAAATTGAGTGTAGTCTGTGTTTCAAATTTCTACTTGCAATGATTCTGGAGCAAAGGTAGGTAAAGGTTGTTTTGGCATATGGGTTACATTATAGTTAAGGGTTGCTGCAAAAACTCTTCAAAATAGTTATGAAGGAGTTCAATCCAAGAAAAATGGATTCGACAGTCTAGACCTGTGAGTGAACCAAGTCTGATCATCAGGATCTGCATAAAACATGGTAAATAAATAGTTAAGAGTGCCTTCCACTCTGAACATAAAAACGTAGAAAATGTCCTTTAACAAAGTTCTAAATTCAAAGTAATTTTACTTGTTTTTCACTTTAAAATTCTCCAAGCAAAACAGTAATAAAAGAAACTTATGATAACAAAAAGTATGTCACTGCTAATGAAATGATAAAATGATACTTTATCTGTTACCAGACCAGTTACTAGAACAAGTAACAAGGTTAGCAAAACAATGCCAAACCCAACAGGGTCAGCAAGCATAACCCATCAATTTTGGCAAGATGGGTTGCGTTTTACGACCATCTAATTCACAAAGTTCCTTCATATTAAAAACAAAACCAATAGATTGACAATTGTAAAGCTTATACCCCTAGAAGGTATCTTAAGTACAGAGCCACCTGGATCTTAAGTTGTTGATCATCCTTTAAATAACATTTTTAAGAAGCATTCAAGAAGACACTCCATCCCTGATTTCTATCTAAGAAGAGTTTTAAAATGCAAAAGTTCCAAAATACATAAGCCCCTAGAGATATAAACTTTTTAGATCTAGACCTTGAATCAATAGTCACATATCTAGACCTTGCAATATAGATTTTTAGTCTGCATTCTATGATGGTTTAAGTTATGTATGGTGGAGTGTGGTGTAACAGACTGTGTCAAGGCTAGTCACAGTAGTGAGGCTAAATTAGGATGCTTTGATGTGGCATTAGTAAGCTTGACTACACGAAGGGAGGATGTTTGAGTTAGTGGAATTAGATTAGATTTTGGGTATCATAAATTTATGATGTCTGTGGTATTTTCTGATAGTGATTTTTTTTTACCAGGCAGTATTACATTTTGTTATTTCTCTTTCTTTTTTATTCTACTGAAGGTAGTGCTTCGTTTTAAACAAGATAGAGAATTGTTACTGGTGTGAGTTGGGACCTTAGCCTTGATATTCTGATAGTATGTTTGTTCTGGTTTGTGTATTTCTAAGTCCATATAGCTTGTTGGCTAATCTTCTCGTGAGGTAAGTTTAATTAAATAACTTTATGAAGTTTCAATTGTAGTAGTCTATTTTTATGGGGTTGCATTGCTTAGAATAACCAGTGATTGCATGTAAAATGGTTAGTATATTAGGTTGCATAGAAAAGGTTAATGTCATAGATTTTTCTTCATGAATTAATAAGCCTCGTTTTGCATGCTAAGTACTTTTGCTTTTAATGAGTTCACGTGACTTTTTCTAGTTGATACTTTATGCAAAGAAAAACGTCCAGTGGTTATGTTTTTTGTTGCTAAGTACCTTAGGTTTATAATAATGTTATAAAATAACTTTTTTTATAATGAAAGAATAGAATCTTTAATGAATGCATGCTAAATAACCTTAAAATCACAGTAATTTTCAATAAAATATCTCAAAATTGGCCATAATTGTTTTAGTTATATACTTGTAGTATAGATTTGTATTTTGCATTCTTTGATGGTTTAAATTATGTATGGGGCGCTAATCCTATTTTGTGTATGATTGGATTCTTGCTACATGATTATCACTTGTTCCTTTTAATTATATTTGTTGGTATGCAATTGTCTCTGTTACTGGTATATTGAAAGTATAAAGGTTGAAGGCTTTTTTTTTAATACACATGTGGATTAATTTAGGAAACATGTTGAAACTGATTCATGTGATAGTCAGTTCTGTTTTAGATTTTCTTTTGGGTGCACTGGTAGTTAACAAGAGTGAGGTTATGTGTATCAGTATTTTTTCTTTGGTTATGTATTTTTTCTTGTTTGCTTTTCTTCCAAAAATTCTTTATTCAACAATAGTCTTTTTTTCCTTTAGTTCTTTCACAATGTCAGAATCCCCATCTTCTAAGTCACAAACTCCTTTCTGTATACTAGAATCATTATGTACACTGTTTACAATATCCCCATCAAGTGAAAGGTAATAAGTTGTCTTCTGACTTTATGAATTCTGCACATTTCTTCTTATAAAATCCAACTGCGTTTTGGGCCCAGACATAAACATCCTGTCAAAGATATAAAACCATTCCTTGGACCTCCAATTAACAAGTTAAGCTTTTAAGAATATAGAAATTTGTTTTGCTTCATATTAGTAGATATTTTGTTGACAATACAAGATCATATTGCTAAAATACCCTGAACTAATTTAAGTGTTATGCCTTTGTATTTATTATAATGAAATAAACATAAAACCACTTCGTGTTGCATAATATAGATGGTAAGATTGTCATAAATGGAGTGATTAATGGTGTGTTCAAAGTTGAGGTAGTATGAATATTATTTTATTTGTATGATATTACAAATAGTGTTAGTTTCTATATATTGCTAATACTATATTGACTAATCTTGATAGATTAATAAAGTATGGATCGAAAATGGATGTTTGCTAGTCGATTATCAAAAGAATACGAGGATGGGGTGAAAAAGTTTTGTAGATTTGCAGTTGAGCATGCAAAAAGCCCTAGTAGAATCATTTGTCCTTGCTTACAGTGTTGTCATTTAAAGGTAGTGAAAGCAGATGAGTTAGAAGAGCATTTAATATGCAATGGAACTGATAAAAGTTATTCATGCCGGACCAAACATGGTGAAAATAGAAAAAATCATAATAATGATTTTCATCATAATACAAGTTATACACCGAAAGAGACTGACACAACATATGAGTTAGATGAAGTTGAAGAGATTGTAAATATTATTGAAGAGGATATGCGAGATTGTCCTCAGATGTTTGATAGGTTGACAATGGATGCAAAGACACCATTGTATAATGGTTGTACTAGTTTCACAAGACTATCAGCAGTCTTGAAATTATTCAATTTGAAAACACGAAATGGATGGTCTAATACTAGCTTTACTGAATTACTATCACTTATAAAAAATATGGTACCACAAGATAATGTTCTTCCTAGTCGAATGTATGATGCTAGAAAAATGTTAAGCTCTGTTGGGATGAGCTACGAGAAGATTCATGCTTGTCCAAATGATTGCATTCTTTTTTGAAATGAATATGCCCCATTGGATAAATGTCCTAAATGTATGACATCGTGCTATAAGAAAAATTTAGTGCCGAGCAAAGTGGTATGGTATTTTCCTATAATACCAAGATTTAGGCGCATGTATCATAATGACCAAGATGCAAAGAACTTAAGATGGCATGTAGATGAAAGAATACGTGATGGAAAGCTTCGGCACCCTATAGATTCTCCTCAATGGGCAAAAGTTGACCATAATTACCCTAATTTTAGGAAAGAACCACGAAACCTACGTCTTGCTTTGTCTATTGATGGAATAAATCCACATGGTATGCAAAGCAACTCGCATAGCACGTGGCGTGTGGTTATGATTATATATAACCTACCTCCATGGCTATGCATGAAAAGGAAGTTCATGATGTTATCCGTGTTAATTCCAAGTCTAAAACAACCAGGGAATGACATAGACATATATTTGGCACCTCTTATTGAAGACTTGAAGGATATGTAGAACGAAGGTGTAGAGGTGTATGATGCGTATACAGAAGAAAGTTTCCTACTATGGGCAATGTTGTTTGGCACAATTAATGATTTTCCAGCATATGGTAATCTATCTAGATATAATATTAAAGGGAAGTGTGCATGCCCTATATGTGAAGATAATACAGGTTGGGTGCGATTGGAACATGGTAAGAAAAATGTATTTCTTAGGCATCGTAGATTCTTACCTTTAAAGCACCATTATCGAGGATGGAGAAAAGCATTTAATGGGACAACAGAAGAACGTAGAGCTCCAGAAATGTTGTATGGTGATAAAGTTTTTGAAAAAGTAAAGGATATAAACAACAAATATGGTAAGCCTTTTGCAAGAGATCTATTCACAAGTGGGTGGAAGAAAAAGTCAATATTTTTTGATTTGCCATATTGGAAGTCCTTGTACGTTAGGCATTTTCTTGATGTCATGCATATCGAAAAAAATGTATTTGATAGTGTCATAGGTACGTTGTTGAACGTTCCTGGAAAGTCTAAGGATGGCATCAACGCAAGGCTAGACTTAGTTCAAATGGGAATTCGAACAAAATTGGCACCAATAAAGAAAGGTAAACGTCAATATCTACCTCTAGCAACTCATACTCTATCTAGAAAGGAAAAAATTATGTTTTGTAAGTTTCTACAAGGAGTTAAAGTTCCAGAAGGGTATTCATCAAACATTAGGAACTTAGTATCTATGAAAGATCTAAAACTAATAGGGTTAAAGTCTCATGACTGTCATGTTGTGATGGAGCATTTGTTACCGATAGGCTTACGTTCCATTTTGCCTAAAAAGGTAAGATGGACCATAACTAAACTATGCTATTTCTTTAGAGCCATATGTAGCAAAGTCATTGACATTGGAAAATTGCAAGCACTAGAAAGAGAAATTATTGTAACTTTGTGTGAGCTTGAAATGTATTTTCCCCCTTCTTTCTTTGACATAATGGTG
Source organism: Vigna nakashimae (assembly GCA_034642375.1). Lineage (NCBI taxonomy): Eukaryota > Viridiplantae > Streptophyta > Magnoliopsida > Fabales > Fabaceae > Vigna > Vigna nakashimae. Next base: position 15,197,170 of record CM067766.1, on the reverse strand, counting down.
CATGTTAGCATTCACTTAGTTAAGGAGACACAATATTGTGGACCGACCTATATGAGATGGATGTATCCAATGGAGCGGTATATGAAAATATTAAAGGGCTATGTGAAAAATAGAAGTCGGCCAAAAGGATGTATAGTGGAACGATATATACTTGAAGAAGCTATTGAATTTTGTACTGATTACCTCTCTAATGTTGAATCAATAGGACTTCCAAATTCTCGACACTTAGCGAGAACCATAGAAGGGATTTCTGGAAATGCCATAGTGACTATAAGTAGGAAAGATTGGGAGCAAGCTCAATTGTATATCCTACACAATGACGATGAAGTTGAGCCATATGTTGAGAGATAGAAAGACATGATTACAAAATTAAATCCAACTAGGACTGACCATTGGATATATAGAGAACACAATGCAACTTTTATACAATGGCTAAAAAGTCGCATTTTTGTAGAGTTAAATGTGAAATCCTCTTTAATTTTTGACAGATTGAAATGGTTAGCCAATGGTCCAAATTTTCAAGTCTTCTCTTACACTGGTTATATGATTAATGGGTGCACATTTTACACTAAAGACCGAGATGATCAAAGTACTATGCAAAATAGTGGTGTAACTTTGGTGGCTGAATCTATGCACATCTCAAGTGCTAAAGATAGAAGTCCTATATATGCAAATATGTCGTATTTTGGGGTAATTGAACATATATGGGAGTTGGATTACACCACATTTCGGGTACCCATATTTGGTTGCAAGTGGGTTGATAACAATAATGGTGTTCGACAAGTTGAAATAGGATTTATGCAAGTGAATTTTAATAAAGTGGGGTACAATGATGAGCCATTTATTTTAGCATCACAAGCTCAACAAATCTTTTATGTCATTGATCCGGTTGATGTCAATTGGTCAATTGTGTTGTTGACCAATAAAATAAACGATCCTTCCAATGATGATATAGAATATGAATATACAAATATTGAAGATGATCCTTTGCATCAAATATCATATGATGATGATCCAATAACAGATGATATCTGTATAGGAGAGATGATCATGATGAAGGAATTTGGATAAATCCATCATTTTATGTCCATAAGAATCCTAAGTCTTTAAACTTCAAATCAAAGAAGAAAATGTTGGACTTATAAATTTTTATTCTTATTTTTATCCCTTTTTACTGATGTTATCCCTTTTTTTATTTGAATCACTTTTATTATAGGTAAATGACAACTCCTACTGAAGATGATATTCCTTCTCCCAACCAAGCTAAAGGGAAGAAAGGTACAGTGATTATGAAGAAGATCGTTCAAGCTAGAAGTAAGGGAAAAAAATTAGAGGTAATGGACATTGTATATTTTTTGGTATATTAGATATGTTACTTTCCTAATTATTGTTCAGTACTTATTCATAATATTAGGTTTCGTGGAATGCAAAAGGTCAACCCATTGAACCCGGTGGCACAAACTTCATCAGTTATCTTGGATCCATTGTTCGAGCAAATGTGCCTATAAATTTATGATGATTGGAAAGATTCAAGTTTGGATGCCTATAAAGAGATCATTTGGAATAATATACAAGTAATGTTTACTACTTATTTTAAATGTATGTGTTATGATTTCAAAACTGTTTTTTTCCAAGTACTTTTTTGGACAACTAACTTTCAATGTAGATACATGTCGCAAGACGTTTGTATTAAGGAAGGCAGGGTTGTTGCTTAGGTGTTTTAGGACTTCCTTGTCCCATAAATATCTAAAGGATGACAATGGAGATTATTTAGAGAATCCTCCTAATCAACCTCCTGCGAAGTATGCATCCATTATTAGTGAGGACATTTGGAGACAGTTTATTGTAAAACGTATGGATAAAACTTTCAAGGTAATGTATATTATCTTTATATAATATATTTATCCCTTAATTCTTGAGCATATGATTTTTTTACTATATTTCTTTTTAGGAAAAAAGCATACAAAATAAGGAAAGGGCATCAAGCTCAAGTACCCTTATAGGGGCTCTCGTAAGGGGTATGCCCGCATAGAACAAGATATGGTAAGTTAGTTTATCATTTCAAATTATGTGATTGAATTGTGAACGTACTTTCTTGGCTGTTATAAAAAATTAGGGTGAATCAATTGCATACCACATTGGATCATTAAAACTGTTTGACTTTGTATGGTCCCATACTTTGGTTTAAACATGTTTGTATATGTGTATTTTGACTTTAGGAGAGAATTATAGTAGATTGCAATATCTTCTTGTTGATTTGATATTTACAGAGTATCCAGATCGTGTTAGGGGAATGGGATTTGGAGTCGGTCATAGAGATTATTTTCAGTCCAAAAAGCGTCCTACGTACCACGAGCATGATAAATTAACTGCTCAAGTGAAAGACATGTCTGAAAGAATGGCATGAATGGAAAATGATTTGATTTAGCTTCGAAAAATTGGCACACCAAATACTACTGAAGAAGCTAATATTGATAGTGGCCAAGGGAATTGCACATTGTCATCAAATAGTATTCCCGAGGTAACTAACTTATCTACATTACTTTCATAGGTCTTCATATTTAGTCACATTGAAGATTGTCTTATAATTATGTTTTATAATGTAGGGGGTCTCAAGTTGTAAACTGTTTACATTATCACCATCACTTTGCTTGGTTGCCCATGGAAAATTGCATAATTTTAAAAGTGATACACTACATGGTAGACCTCTACCTAAGGGACATGTCAAAGTTAGTATAGATATTGCTTTAGAGCCAAATGTATCCTTGCCTATATCAATTGATGATGATGACATGATGACAATAGGACAAGCAATAGGTACATTTGTGGCATGGCCAATGAATTTCATACAGATTAGTGATGAGGTATGTTTATACAATTGTATTCATTCATATTTATGAACATATGTTATCTATTACCTAACTTGTTTAATTGATGATGTTTTAGGATTCTACTCAACCTATAAAGAAAAAGATGAATAATAAAAATGAATGTGTCGCACCTAAAAAGAAATGTCAAGGGAAAATGACCATTCAACATATTCCTCGTAAACTGTTTCATCCAAATCTTTCTGAATGGTGCAACTGTCTCTCTTCATACATGAAACTAAAGCCATCAGAGTCACTTCCTCCAATACAAATGGACAAAAACATATTTGGACTACAAAATCATAAAGAAATCGTTAATGCAGAAATTATTGAAGAAGTTACTAACTATGCATGGCTAGGTGCAATTACAATTTCTATATACATAGGGTAAAGCATTTTATACATTTTATCATTAACTTCATTATTAGATTGACACCTTATCATATTGCTAATACATTCTTATATTTTTCTTTTATAAGGTACCTATATCAAAATTTTGTTAAGCAAAATGATAACGCATTCTTTCTTTTTATCACCCCCAAATCACAACAAATGACCTACCAATGAAAGACAGAATGCAAAAAATAGTTACTCTTTTTCTTGATAATGGGGTGATTGATAAGTTTGTTCTTGCACCTGTAAAAATATGTAACAGATTCATACTGAAGATTCAATAAATCTAAATATATCAAACAAGCACATTTAAACATATTCAGATTTACAAGAATAAAAGCGGAAGCAGAAAGACCAACCTCCAGCCATTGTTGTACGCTTGCCTAATTTCTGGTTTCTGAACCCTTACTCTTAAAACACGATGGTGATGTATATGAAGGAAAGAGTAGGCTCAGTGACCTAATATGAAATTTTTTTGTAGTCTATATTACTCCAAAAACCATCACAGAGTATTTAACGTTAAAAGAGATTATTGTGGGAATCATGGGCACACCCACACACGTTTTACAAACGATTTTTATTTTTAAAAAATGGACCACTTTTCAGAATATTAACTGCTTTATAATATTAACTAAAAGAAATAAAATAAATGGGAAAGATATAATATTAAATAATATAATATTAAAAATGTAACCTCTCTTCCGTATAAGGCTAACATTCTCCCACTTGGTCCATTTTATTCAACCATCAAACGTAATAAGAGACTAAATATATGAATCATGGTGATAGTTCCTCTAATAATGAGTATTATCTCCCATGTATTACGATGTATTTAGTCTCACATCGCAATCTCTTAACTTTAATGAATAAACCACATGTCTATTCTAGGTCACAATTAAATGTGTTTTCTCAAGGTAATTAATTATGTGCACAAATAATTGAGAAAACATTAAACTGAATAAGAGTTTTATCAAAATGAAAGTACTTACAATGATTGTCACATCATGGAACCAAGTCCCATTCGCGTTACATGATCCTTAAAATTCTTTGGTGGCATGCCTTTAGTTAAAGGATCAGCAATCATCAACTAAGTGCTAACGTGCTCAATAACCACTTTCTTTTCTTTAACACGTTCTCTTATGGCCAGATATTTAATGTCGATGTGCTTACTTCGACTTCCACTTTTATTATTCTTAGCCATGAAAACAGCAGCAGAGTTATCACAGTACAACTTCAGTGGCCTAGCAATTGAGTCTACAACTCTAAGCCCAGATATAAATCTCTTCAACCATACACCATCTGAAGAAGCCTCAAAACAAGAAACGAATTCAGCTTCCATAGTAGAAGTAGCAGTCAAGGTCTGCTTTTTGCTACTCCAAGATACTGCTCCATCAGCTAACATAAAAATGTAACCAGACGTTGATTTTCATGAATCAACGCAGCCAGCATAGTCTGAATCAGAGTAGCCAATCACTTCTAAATTAGCAGTTCGTCTATACATGAGCATGAAATCTTTTGTTCCTTGAAGATATCTCATTACTTTCTTTGCAGCTTTCCAGTGGTCAACACCTGGATTACTCTGATATCTTCCTAAAACTCCAACTACAAATGCAATGTCAGGTCTAGTACAAACTTGAGCATACATAAGACTTCCGACAGCTGAAGCATATGGAATATTTTTCATTTGTTCCCGCTCAAGATCATTTTTCGGACATTGACTTAATTCAAGTCTGTCACCCTTTACAATGGGAGCTACACTTGTTGAACAATTCTTCATATTAAACCTCTCTAAAACTTTGTTGATATAGGTCTCTTGAGACAAACCCAAAATGCCCCGAGATCTTTCCCTATGGATCTTAATGCCAATGACATAAGATGCCTCTCCCATATGCTTCATGTCAAAGTTATTTGAGAGAAATTGTTTCACTTCATATAGCATACCCTTGTCGTTGGTTGCGAGCAAAATGTCATCCACATATAAAACAAGGAAACAAATCTTACTCCCACTGACCTTTTGGTATATACATTGATCCATGATGTTTTCTTCAAAACTGAATGAAGTGATAACATCATGAAATTTTAGATACCATTGGCGGGAGGCTTGTTTTAATCCATAGATGGATTTATTAAGCTTACATACCAAGTGCTCACTGTCTTTAGAAAAGAATCCTTCAGGTTGTTTCATGTAAACCTCTTCCTCTAGATCACCATTAAGGAATGCTGTTTTCACATCCATTTGATGTAACTCAAAGTCAAAATGAGCTACTAATGCCATAATTACTTGGAAGGAATCTTTCTTAGATACAGGAGAAAATGTCTCTGTGTAATCAATTCCTTCTCTCTGAGTGAATCCTTTGGCAACAAGTCTTGCCTTATGTCTCTCAATGTTGCCTTTTGAGTCCTTTTTGGTTTTGAAAACCCATCTACATCCAATGGATTTTACACCATCAGGCAACTGAACGAGATCCCATACTTTGTTGGATGCCATAGAATCCATCTCGTCTTTCATGGCATCATACCATAGGTTTGATTCTTTAGAACTCATGGCTTGTGAAAATGTTTCAGGATCATTTTCAGCTCCAATGTTGTAATCCGATTCTTGTAAATACACTTCATAATCACTAGAAATTGCTGGTCTTCTGATTCTAGTAGATCTTCTTAATGTTGTCTCAACATCTTGATGAGAAACTTGTTGTTCAACATTTACTGTTGCTCCTCGTTAACAACTTGATCTATATTATCATTTTCAGCAATTTGTGGAACATCAATTATTGGTTGTTCAATACGCTTTTGAACTGAAGGAGCATGAATGACTACCAATCTTTCATTTGATTGAGAGGTTTGAGCTTCATAGTGATCTTTTTCAAGATCAACGTCTTGATTTAAATCACTCCCACTAATCAAGTCATTTTCAAGAAACTTTGCATTTCTTGATTCCACAATCCTAGTGTTATGATTTGGACAATAGAATCTATACCCTTTGGACTTTTCAGCATATCCAATGAAATACCCACTAATAGTCCTTGGGTCTAGTTTCTTCTCTTGTGGATTATAAATTCTTACTTCAGACGGACATCCCCAAACGCGTACATGTCGCAAACTAGGTTTCCAACCTTTGAATAACTCAAAAGGTGTTTTTAAAACAGCCTTAGTTGGGACCCGATTTACTATATACACAGCCGTCTTAAGTGCTTCAGTCCACAAGAACTGAGGAAGTTTTGAATTACTTCTCATACTTCTCACCATATCCATCAAGGTTCGATTTCTTCTTTCTGCTACACCATTCTGATCTGGAGAGCCAGGCATGGTATATTGGGCAATAATCCCATGTTCTTGAAGAAATCTAGCAAACGGACCAGGTGCTTGTCCATTCTCCGTGTATCTACCGTAGTACTCTCCACCTCTGTCTGATCTCACAATCTTAATTTTCTTTCCACATTGTAACTCTACTTCAACTTTAAAAACTTTAAAGGCATCTAAGGCTTCATCCTTAGAATGAAGTAAGTACAGATACATGTATCGTGAGTAATCATCTATAAAGGTGATAAAGTACTTTGGACTACTTGCATCCATATCCGGACAACAAATATCTGTATGAATAATTTCTAGTAAACTTGAACTCCTCTTAGCACCTCTTTTGGACTTGTTAGTTTGCTTACCCTTTATGCAATCCACACAAGTCTCAAAATCAGTAAAATCCAAAGTACTAAGTACTCCTTCATTTACTAATCGCTTAATTCTCTCAATGGAGATATGTCCCAATCTACGGTGCCATAAAACAGAAGAATCCTCATTCATAACACATCTTTTTAACCCAGCGGAAATATGCATAGAACTATAAGCAGCGTTGTTTTGCAATTTAATAAAGTAAAGATCATCGCATAATTCCCCAAAGCCAATAACTTTGGATTTATTCAATAAAGTAAAACCAGAATCCGTAAAATTAAATAAAAAACCCAAAGGTGCAAGTTGTGAAATAGAAATCAAGTTCTTGCTAAAACTGGGAACATAAAAGGTCTTTTCTAAACATAAAACAAAACCACTGCTTAAAACTAAATTGCACGTCCCAATGGCTTCAACATGTGAACTCATCTTGCTTCCTAAATAGATGCATTGTTCACTTCCCATCGGTTTCCTTAGGTTTTCCATACCCTACAAGGTATTAGAAACATGGATTGTAGAACCAGAATCAATCCACCATGTGTTATGATTAAAATTAGTCAAATTAGATTCATAACAGACAAAAGCAAACAAGTTACCTTTCTTTTCAAGCCAATCCTTAAACTTTTGACATTCCTTCTTCATGTGTCCCTTCTTTTTACAAAAGAAACATCTGGACTCCTTCTTAATAACTAGTTGAGCAGGAATCTTTCCCTTCTTATTAACTTGATTCTTCTTATTCTTAAATGAAGTGGTCAAGTTCACCTTCTCCCCTTCTTCAATCAATAGCCTTTCTTCTTCTTGAACACACATGGTCAATAATCCATTAATCGACCACTTGTCCTTATGTGTGTTGTAAGAGATTTTAAAAGGAGCGTAATGGTGAGGAAAAGTGCACAAAATATAGTGCACTAGGAAAGAATCAGACATGGTAACTTCCAAAGCTTTTAGTTGAGCCACAATGTCCCTTATGCGCATGATATGATCACGCACTCCCTTAATTCCAGTGAGCTTTAAGGATGAAAACTGCATTATAAGAGTGCTGGCAAGAGATTTATCCAATGTCGTAAACTGCTCATCAATAGCCTTCAGTAAATCCTTGACATTCTCATACTGATCAATCGAACCCCGGATTCCAGCGGAAATATTGGTTTTTATGAACGTTACGGAGAGACGATTTAACCTCTCCCATTTTTCATAAAGTTCAATGGCATCTGAATTGCTAGTCTCAGTAATACCCGGTGGTTCAGGTTTTCTAATAGCATAATCTATGTCCATCCAACCTAAATGAAGAAGAATTCTCTCCTTCCAAATCTTATAATTATCTCCTCTCAATTCGGGAATACCACACTTGATATCAGAAATATTCACAGATTGAGAAACTGCAAATTCAAAATCATGTTCATTATCATAGTTTGAGACAAAAAATAAATGTCATGTTTTACCAATGCAAAACATGTCTTTACCAATGAATCTATTAACATAAAACTTGCCTGTGGGCTAAAGTCTTACTCAATTAGACTCATTTAACCTTATGATAAAACTATTAAATTATATTACATTCCTAATTTCTGTGGGAAAATTAAGAATTATAATAAATATTTTATCCTAATTAATTATATAAATGTAACAAAAAATCCTATGGATATATTTCATCACACTATATATAATTAATTACAATTAATGTTTCAATAAAGTGATCTTTATAATATAATTTTAACTAATTAAAGATGCTGTGGTTACTCTCTAATTATTAGAAAAAAATTATATTCATCACTAAACATTAAATTATCTTTAAATCTTATATTTAATCTAAATAAAATATAAGCATCATATTATAAATATATAATATTCAAAAAAAAATATTATACTAACACGCACCGAATAAACTTAATAGCGTGTGTAAAACTGGAGCCTATCACAAAAGTAACTAACATATATAATATATATGCAAACGTGCTATACCAGAAAAGCACCGAAAAGGGCAATGCAACTTTCGTACTATATATATATATATATATATATATATATATATATATATATATATATATATATATATATATATATATATATATATATATATGTGTGTGTGTGTGAAAAGCAAAAGATCAATCTGAACTGAAACCAGAAAACAGCGTACCTTTCACCTCCAGTGCACATATGTATGTAACAGGTAAAGAAGAAAATAAAATAAAAATTGAAATATATGAAAATTGAAATGCAAAACCAAACGTCGTTTCAATCATCCTCAACCTCCAGCATCAAAATATTTCACAGAAAATTTCACAGAAAGCTTTCTTCTTTCTACCCAGTTTCAAAACAATTGATAAAATTAAAAAACACAATACGCACATAGAAGTGAACCAGATAAGGCAGAGAATAAACGTTGCTCTGATACCAAATGTAAAAATATGCAACAGATTCATACTGAAGATTCAATAAATTTAAATATATCAAACAAGCACATTTAAACATATTCAGATTTATAAGAATAAAAGCGGAAGCAGAAAGACCAACCTCCAGCCATTGTTGTACGCTTGCCTAATTTCTGGTTTCTGAACCCTTACTCTTAAAACACGATGGTGATGTATATGAAGGAAAGAGTAGGCTCAGTGACCTAATATGAAATTTTTCTGTAGTCTATATTACTCTAAAAACCATCACAGAGTATTTAACGTTAAAAGAGATTATTGTGGGAATCATGAGCACACCCACACACGTTTTACAAACGGTTTTTATTTTTAAAAAATGGACCACTTTTCAGAATATTAACTGCTTTATAATATTAACTAAAAGAAATAAAATAAATGGGAAAGATAAGTTTATTCTTGCACCTATTAATACCGGGTAATACTTTACTTTACAACTTTATCAACAATGTATTATTTTCAAAGTTAGATGTACGAATTCTAATTTTGTTGATTCATTTCAAATTGTAGCCAACATTGGGTGTTGCTGGGAATCAATCTTAAATTAGAGATAATTCATTATCTTGACCCAGTGGCGGTAGATATTAATATGAGACAAGATTTGAAGAAATTTTTTGACATGTAAGAATATACGTGTTGTATACTTTTAACTGACATATTTGTATACTTTTAGTTGTATTGTTTTTACTTATACATGCTTTAAGTTTATTTATTCACTAGGGTTATACAAACCTATCGAGCTCAAATCGGAAACATGGTTTCAAAGTCTAAGTCAAACAATATCAAGTGGACAACAATTAAGGTACATTACTCTAGTATGTTTTGTGTAGTATAGTCTTGATTGTGATAATTAAATTGTTGAATAACCTTATGTGACCTTTAGTTCACGTTATGGCTGCTTGTATTATACTAGTTAGGTGAATAACTTGTATTCTTGAATGGTTGAAGACTTATTTCCTTGTTGCATGGTAATGGTTAGTTAAATAACATGTATTATTGTGAAACTGGTTGAAGGGGCATATGGATGTTATGAAACCATAACTTATTATTAAGAGTTTAAACTTGTATATGGTATATAGTTATTTGTTATCATGCACTGAATCTGTTTGGAGTATACTAGATTTTTGTTTCTTTTTATGTTCAAATTATAAAAATGTTTTTTAATTTTTGAATTCTAGTGCCCAAGACAACCCAACGACAATGATTGTGGGTATTATGTGTGTAAATATATGAAGGAAATTATTACATACTGTGAAGGAGGAACAATTCCAATTTATGTAAGTTATCTTTATCGTCATAATTAATTTGTAGCAATATTTAATTAACTAATTCTATATATTTTTCTTTCTTGCAGTATCTTTCAAGTTGCAGATGTCAACAATATCATGAAAGTCAAATCATTGAAGTTAGAGAAAATTGGTGTTTACATGTAATTAGTACATGCTTATAGGTTATGTTAGGGTGATGTACATGCTTATAAGTATTGATATGATATATATGCTATGGTTGTATATATTATCTTATAAAACAATGTTATGTCGTGACACATACTAAACGACTAAACGATTAAATTTTGAAATATTAGTGTACCAATAATTTTTATTTATATTAATGAATATTCTTTTTGAGACATTTGTCATATTTTTCTCAATATTTTATATTTTTTTGTATATAATAGAATCAATATATAGTGTGGATTTGTACATAATAGAACCAATATTTTATATTTTATTCTAAAATTAATTATTTTTTAAAAAAATTTGAACCAATAGATAGCGCTTATTTAAAGAAGTGCTATCTATTGTCAACCACCAATAGATAACGCTTTCTCAAGTAAGCGTTATCTATTGTCAGCCACCAATAAATAACGCTTATTGAAAGACGCGCTATCTATTGGTGGTTGACAACAGATAGTGTCTTTTTAAAAAAGCGCTATCTATTTGTGGTGACAATAGATAGAGCGTTTTTAGAAGCGCTATCTATTAATAGATAGATAAAAAAAAGTGTTATCTATGCGCTTTTTTGTAGTAGTGATTTTATCTAACAACTTTTATTCATAACAGGCTAATAGGAATAAGTGGATGACATTACCAGACATTGGTTATGCAATTGCTAACCGATATAATGTCATCTTAGTGTGTATGTCATCATCTCAAAATTATACTATCTTCTCACTATGTTCCACACCACCTTCTGATATAACTCAACATCGGTTAATTTATATAGGACATGTTCATGGATGTCATTTCGTGCAGGTAATTGTATTATTTTTTGACTCACTTCGTGCAAGTAATTTTATATGACTCAATTAACTATTGTAATTTGTATTATGGCAGGTTACGTTATAAGAAGGTTGTCCTTTGCCCATGATGAATATCATCTCCTCGACCCACTATTATCCTGAGCCACAAGTGTGATCATCTATTTATACTAGTAGGATGCAAGCATTTGCACAGTTGATGGGCGTAACGACATCTTATGTTGACTTAGGTGATTCGTGATATTTATGAAGATATGTAAAAATACACTATTACTTTTTGTAAAGGTGTAAATTCAATTTTAAGTTTTATGAACCAATGATTTTGAAATCCAAGCAACTGACTGTGATGGAACATAATTAATACCATTATTATGAGCTCGATATAAACCCCGATAATATATGTTTAATTGTCGGAAACATTGGTAATGCAATCCAAATTTTATATTGAGGAAATAGAAAAAAAATTTAAGAAATAAAAATGCATAGCTACATTAACAATGCTAAAATATTAAATGCATTATCATACAAATGTTAAAATTAAAAAGTACGGCTACATTAACAATGTAAAACATACAAAATGTAGTAATTTACTTAAGGCCAAATTTTGGAAAAGAAAATTATTTAACGAACATTTAAGGTAAACATTAGTGTATCCTAAATAACACATAATCTCGTGAGCCATAACTTGTTAAAAAAATGAAATACAAAGTCCTATCAATTAGATGTCGACCGTCTACCATGCACATGCCTCTGCCCTCTCCTAGTAGGAGAATATTCGTCGATGCCTTCATTAGCAATCTAAAGCAGGTCCACTGACACTTGATGTGAAACAGTACCGTCGGTCACATGACGACACGATATCAACGATTGTAACATTCTCGCCATTCGCCTAAATCTAGCCTGCATTATAATTATATCAAACAAATAAGTAAACATGGTTAAGAAAATTTAATAACATAAGCAATGAAAAATAACATACCACGACGCCAGATGGTGAAGGTCGAGAGGATCTATGATGGGGTCGTGCCTCCTATGGAACATCGGGGCATTGTGTAGGCGCAAGAGCCGGTCTCGCGTTAGCTGGAGCAAAAATAATATAGGGATGTCAAATCCTCCTAAACCACTGTATGTATCCATTGACACATTCAGAAGGGTATGATGCCTGTCTCACATTCATAATAACGTGATTCATGAAGTGCAACCACACATAATCAACAGCGACTACATCTGCATCTGCGACGGTAGTGGGTGGTTGTGGAATCTCCTGGTATAACCCAAACTGCCTCATCACACACTCAGGCAAATGACGAGAAAAGGTGTCACCAATTTGAATCCATCCAGAATACATACAAATGTCGAAGAATGGACGAATGCCTCGATGTCCCTCATATGGATGCCATAGAACTCCACTGTATGTCAGGCCATCCAACTGCGACCGAATCTCTACAAGAGTCGAACTCTGCCGCGGGCTCTGCCACCTAGCCGCACGTGGTGTGGTGTCATCATAAGAAGACAACAACCGCCTCCTTTCCATGCTAGGGAAATGCTCGTATATTCAACCCTAAAAATGCAATTATTCAATTAAATATCTTTCGTCTTTGAACATGGAAATAAGTACATCAAATAAATGTGAAGGGCATATGTTTGTACCTGAAACAAAGTCAGAAATCTAGCCATCTGCTTCATGGAAGCTAGACTCGCATCCCAGAGTTGGTCGTACAAATGGACGAGTGCAGCAACACCCCAAGCATATCTGCCACACACGTGTACATCTCTAAATAATAGTAGGTAAGACACGCATATAGAAGTGACACTTTTATTTGCAAAAATCGTGCATCCTACTAGATGCAACAAATATGCTCTGGCAGCTGATACGCTGTTGTTGAAGCTATCAAATTAATACTACTTTTCAAGGCAACTTCAGTATTGCCACGTAGTATCCAAGAAAATAGATAGGGGTAAAGTAACCCTGAATCGTCTCCATACGAACACGAAATTGCTTTCGAATACCTGACTCTTATGAATGTTATGCAATGCTTACGAATAAAAGTAATGGTTGAAGAATGTTTAAAGAATAAATAAGAAATTAAAAACAGTTATGATTAAATAGGCTAATTCCACTGTTTTTCCAAGATAGATTCATCATCGGTTATTCACGAATAATTGTTCAATTAATTATTGTTTAAGTTTCAAATTAATTAAAGTACATTTTTAATTAATTTGAGGGCGATCATGCATTTAACCAAAGTAAATTCTCAATCAAAAGCAAAACCTTTCTAGATTATTCACAATGAATTCAACCAAAGTACATTCTCAATCAAATCCTATTGTGTTTAATCATGTCTATTCTTAAATCGCCTAACCAAATTAAAAACTAATCAATCAAAGTAAATTCTCAATTGATTATAGTTGAAATTATTACTACCAATCAAAGTACATTCTTAATTGATAGTAAAAACCAATTAATCATATGAAAGTTCCTAAATTAAATCAAAGTAGAATCTCAATTACACCTAGAAACCCTAGAACTCATATAATCAATATGCATGTAGATTCAAATACATTATGATGCAAAAAACTTTGCTTTTAATTTGATAGAGAGATGAAAGACATAGAGAGAGAACAACTTAAATCAATAATCAAAATAAACAATTGCATTAACTCAATCTAACCTCAGAATCCATAATGGAATTACAATAGAATAATGCTAGGTGCTTAGCTCTCCATGAATGAAGTTGAATACAAGATGAAATAAGAGAGAGAGAAGTAGTGAATGAATGAATTGAAGTTAAGTCCCTTGGATCTCTTTATATAGGGCTTGATTGGGCTTGGACTCTAAGTATTCAGTTAACAAAATCTTTTATCTTATATCTTCCAAATAACTAAAAGATTTAGATAATTATAACATTATTTGGAAGATATTTTCTGTTGATATTCCCAAATTAAATTAATTCAACAACTGAATTTTATCTTTTAGCTTTTTCTAACTTTCCAAAATTGCACAAATACCATGAAATTGTCTCTATCTGCACTTTAGCTCCATTTTAATTTCTGATATTGCAAGAAAGACCCCTGTTTGACCACCTTTGACCAGAGGAGACTTGTTGACCTGCTTTGACAAGTTTTGACCCAACTTGCACGCACCAATCAAGGCTTCACACGTGGCTGCCCTCTTCCGCACACTTAGGGTTTCAGATCGGGGAAAGGCTTCCCCTTTTGCTCCTGTGCCGATGGAGAGAACCGTGTATCGCTAGCTACTCGTCGATTTCGCGAAAGGATTAGGTTTTGCTGTGTGGTTTTTTTGAGTGCAGGTGGTGGCCTTTTTGGATGCTGGCTTGGAGGAGATGCTCCCTGACGATGGAAGCGCTGTGTTGGTGTTGATGGTTGCGTCAATGGAAAAGATAGCAGCAGCTAGGTCTCGTGATGGTGGGGTTTTGATGGACAAATTTATGATCACCAAATTATGATGTCACAAACTTGTTTCCCAATCGGCAAGTATGACCGAATCGTTCAAGTAATAAACTTGGTAAGACCAAGTATCGTTCTTCCCAAAGGACTCACGGCCTAGTTTAGTTATATGATTTGTTGATTAGCTAGGACTTACAAATGAAATATTCAAATTTTAATATGCAAGACGGAAAATAAACATGTATGCATGAAGTTTGATCAATGGCAAAGACAAAAGATAAACACTTTCAATGAATTATATGAATGAATATGTTGTTGGGGGTCAATTTCATCTCATCCACTCTCATATATTTTAGGAATTCAACATTCAAATCATCATTGTTAATGCCACTCTCTAATGTACAATTCTAGATGGCTTCTCCCTAATCACGAGTTCATACAATTCCTAGCATTCCTAATGATTAGTTCATGAGTGCAGGAGCTTAACGACAACCAATATAATATTGTCAGTATAATATTGGGAGAAATTCCCCGGATCTAGACTTCCCCGTACGTGCCCGTATCGACAAAACCAATAATCATGCATGGAATGAGTTAAACTATGCAAGCATTGAGCAAAGAGGAAAATCCCTAACTAATGATGAAAGAAAGCATAAGTCTTAATTAAAAGATGTAAGCAACAAATTCCATATATGAGAGCTTCAAGAGATTACATTGATTCCCCAACAAACATACAAGATTTAGTTCACCATATTCATGGTGAACCTAGATGAACAATAATGAAAGAATGAAAGAATAAACCCAATAAAGGTGAAGAGGTAGCCTGAGCATCCAAGATCCTCCTTCAAAGGGGTGGAAGAGAGAGTGTTTGCCTCGTTTCTGCCAAAGATACCTAATTCTAGGACGTGCAAGTCCTTATATAATATTCTAGAGTTACAAAAGATTACAAAAGCCCAAGCCCAAAAAGTGTCGCTCAGCGGTGACTGTGCGTCACTTTCTTCCCCTCAGCGGCCATTTTGCCCCTCAGCGTGACTCCCGCAACCTCCTGAGTGCCGCTCAGCGGTAAAATACCGCTGAGCGGTGCCTTTGACTTCTCTTTTTGCACTCTTTCTTGTCTTTTCTAATGTCATCTCTCTCCTTCTTCACTGCTTTCACCAAATTCACCTTAAAAGCTACACAAAAACACTTAAATCAAGCATAAACTTGTCCAGCTCTCTTATTTCTGAAAATATAGATAAAAGCATGATTTCAAGCTAGTTTTTAAGTATAAAGGTTGCTTTTAGTATCAATTTTAAGCATGAAAATAACAGTTTTTCAACTGTTATCACAACCCCAAACTTAGAACTTTGCTTGTCCTCAAGCAAACAAAATGTAACTCAATCTCCAACCAATTCATATGATGGTTCACTCATTCAAAAATTCTCTTTTCAAGATAAGTAAAAGCTTTAATCAACCTTATGACCAAGAGTTCATTCAAGATGTGCACATGCTTTAGTGTTCACAAAGTCATTTAAGTTCCAACAAATGCTATTTTTCATGAATGATCAATCAATTAAGCATGGATGTTCATGTGCTTATGGTATATTTCCTCACTAGGTAAAGTGTTTCACTCAACACACAAGTGTATAAGAGGTAAAGTGTTTCACTCATTCACTCCACTATCACAATGTCACATGAATCAACTTTGCCTTTCATTTTACCACAATCAAAAACATTCACAAGCATGCATCATCACAAGGACTTTTCAATGGCTTATAATGTGGCTGAGCTAACAAGAAAATTGGTTTTTCTGGATCACAAAATCCTTGAGTTAAGAGAATCATAACAACACAACTATTCTTATTCATTCCCAACTTTCTTTTGCCTTTGCATTTGCATTGAGCTTTGCTTCTTTTTCTTTTCTTTTGCATATTCTTACTTTTTAGCTCTTAACTCAATGCTTTTTCCTTTTTCATGTTTTCCCAACAACCCCAAACTTGAACATTTATCACTACCACACAAGATCTTCTACTTAACTCAAGGTAAAGATTTTCAATCAAGGGTTTTCAGTGTATATTCAAGGCTAAGGGTTCAAAGGATAGAACACAAAGTGTTCTCTTTTAGTGGGCTAACTTTATGAATTTGGCCAATAAAAAGGGTTCCAACAAACGGCCTTGATCATATGATGCAAAACAAGCAATTGATTCAATCATAGAAAACCTGGGCAAAATCATTCATGCTTTCAAAGTAATAGCATTCAACAATAACAACTCTGGAGCTCAAAACCTCACATATAAGCTCATTCACATTTGACATACACATCCTGCTTAATTTCACAATCACAATCATGATATCCTGCATTTGTTCACAAAGCTTGTGAATCACCTGTATAAGCATTTTAATGTGCACATCATCTCAACATCAATCAATCAATAAGTATCATCAAGCATTACTTATCACACAATCACAGTTAATAGCAAACCATCATAATAAACCAGGTGTTCAATAAAGTACATCAAACCCTAATCTAAAAACAAAAATTTAAAAACAAAAATTACTTACAAAACACTGGGTTGCCTCCCAGTAAGCGCTTGTTTAACGTCCCGAGCCTGACCCAAACTTTTCAAGGATCAACCAACAACATCATTGTAGAACATTGTTGCACCTCTCCCCCTAGATAAGGCTTGAGACGTTGACCATTTACCACCCAACTTCTCTGTGGATCATCAGCAGATGGATTAAATATTTCAATTGCTCCATGCGGATGCACTTCTTTTATCACAAATGGTCCTGTCCATTTTGACTTCAGCTTCCTAGGAAATATCTTCAATCTTGAATTGAACAATAATACCTGTTGTCCTGGATTGAAAACTCTATTCACCAACTTCCTGTCATGATAAAATTTCATTTTGTCTTTGTAAGCCTTGGATGAATCATATGCATGTAAGCGCATTTCTTCAAGCTCCAAAATCTGCCGTCTGCGTGTACATTGAGTGTCATAAGGATCAAAATTCAAGAATTTCAAAGCCCATAATGCTCTATGCTCCAATTCGACTGGCAAATGGCATGCTTTCCCATAGACTAATTGAAATGGTGATAATCCCATGGACGTCTTCATTGCTGTTCTATAAGCCCAAAGAGCATCATCCAATTTGAGAGACCAATCCTTTCTTGATGAAGTCACAGTTTTTTCCAGGATTCTTTTTATCTCCCTGTTAGATACCTCAGCTTGTCCATTAGTTTGTGGATGATAAGGTGCAGCTACCTTATGCTTCACTCCATAGTGTTTGAGTACTTTCTCTAGCTGATAATTGAAAAAATGAGATCCTCCATCACTAATCAACACTCTTGGAGTGCCAAAACGTGAGAATATCTGCCTCTTCAGGAATTTAATTACCGTGCTAGCATCATTTTTAGGACAAGCTAATGCTTCCACCCATTTACTCACATAATCCACTGCTACCAGAATATATTCATTGTTGAAAGATGGAGGGAAGGGTCCAACAAAGTCAATACCCCAACAATCAAAAACCTCAACCTCTAAAATACCTTGTAAAGGCATCTCATGACGTTTAGTAATTGTCCCTGCTCTTTGACATTTATCACAATTCCTAGCATGATTATGGGCATCTTTAAATAAAGTTGGCCAATAAAACCCTGATTGAAGGACTTTTGCTGCTGTTCTTTCCCCATTAAAATGTCCTCCATAAGGTGAATCATGACAATGCCAGAGAATTCCTTCTGCTTCTTCATTTGTAACACATCTCCTGAGAAGATTATCTGCTCCAATTTTGAACAAATATGGATCGTCCCACACAAACTGCTTGGCATCATGCAGAAATTTCTTTCTCTGTTGCCAAGTTAAGTCTTCCGGCATGACTCTTGCAGCTTTGAAATTTGCCATATCAGCAAACCAGGGCCTCTGCTGAATATACATGAGTGATTCATCTGAAAAAGATTCCCAGATTTCAGACTCCCTGCTAGTGACCTCATTGTTGACTAACCGTGACAAATGATCAGCAATTAAGTTCTCACTTCCTTTCTTATCACGGATTTCTACATCAAATTCTTGCAACAGTAATACCCATCTAATCAAACGTGGCTTAGAATCTGGTTTTGTCAACAAATATTTGATAGCTGCATGATCTGTGTAGACAATCACCTTAGACCCAATAAGATAAGGTCTAAATTTCTCTAGAGCATATACAATGGCAAGAAACTCTTTCTCTGTGGTAGCATAATTCAATTGAGCATCATTCAGCACCTTGCTAGCATAATAAATTGGATGAAACTTTTGTTCTTTCCTTTGGCCAAGGACAACTCCTATTGCATAATCACTTGCATCACACATCAATTCAAAATTTTGATTCCAATCTGGTGCTACAATTACTGGAGCTGACACTAGCTTCTGCTTCAATGTATCAAAAGCTTTCAGACAGTCTTCATTCATCACAAAAGGAGCATCCTTCATCAAAAGATTACTCAATGGTTTAGCAATTTTTGAGAAATCTTTGATGAATCTTCTATAGAACCCAGCATGACCAAGAAAACTCCTAATCCCCCTTACATTTGTTGGTGGAGGCAGTTTCTCAATGACTTCTACTTTGGCTTTATCCACCTCAATGCCTTTAGCAGAAATTTTATGCCCCAATACAATTCCTTCAGTTACCATGAAATGACATTTCTCCCAATTCAAAACCAGATTTGTCTGAACACATCTTTTGAGGACAATGTTCAAATTAGCTAAACATCTTTGGAAAGAATTTCCAAAAACCGAGAAGTCATCCATGAATACTTCAATGCATTTTTCTAAAAGATCAGCAAAGATTGCCTGCATACACCTCTGAAACGTAGCTGGAGCATTACATAATCCAAAAGGCATCTTTCTATATGCAAAGATACCAAAAGGACAAGTAAAAGCTGTCTTCTCCTGGTCTTTTGGATCTACCACAATTTGATTATATCCAGAATATCCATCGAGAAAACAATAGAAAGCCTGCCCTGATAACCTTTCTAACATCTGATCCATGAAAGGAAGAGGAAAATGATCTTTCCTAGTAGCTTTATTCAGCTTCCTGTAATCAATGCACATACGCCAGCCAGTAACTGTCCGAGTAGGAATAAGCTCATTCTTATCATTATAAATTACTGTCATCCCACCTTTCTTTGGAACCACCTGTACTGGACTCACCCATTCACTGTCAGAGATTGGATAGATGATACCAGCTTCTAGTAGTTTCAACACTTCTTTTCTGACCACCTCCTTCATGACAGGATTTAACCTTCTCTGCGGTTGAGCACTTGGTTTATAGTCCTCTTCCATAAAAATCTTGTGCATGCAATAAGTTGGGCTTATACCTTTGAGATCTGATATTGACCACCCAATTGCTTCTTTGTTGGCTTTCAGAATTTCTATCAACTGCTCTTCTTCTTGTAAAGATAAAGAGTTATTGATGATGACTGGCTTTGTTTCACCCTCTTCTAAAAACACATATTTCAGATGTGGTGGCAATCTTTTTAATTCTGGCGACTGTGCTTTTATTGTTTCTTCCTTATCAATTGTTTCAAATATTGGATCTTCCTCTGGACTCTTTTTCAATGTTTCCAAGTCCATCAGACATTCATCAATCAATTTCTCTTCTTCTTTATCCAAATCTTCACATGCATCAATGAGAGTTTTTTCCAATGGAGAGATATTACACACCATTCTTTCTTGAACCATACAAACTTCATCAAGTTCATCAAATTGAAAGCATGCTTTATCATCATTTGGATATGTCATGGCCTTGGATACATCAAAAGTGACATCTTCATCATCAACTCTCAGTTTAAGCTTACCATTCTCTACATCAATCAGAACTCTAGCAGTCTTCATAAAAGGTCTCCCAAGAATAAGAGGAACATCACTAGTTCCTTCCATCTCCATCACAATAAAATCAACTGGAAATACAAATTTGTCGACCTTTACCAGAACATCTTCAACCACTCCATATGGATATTTAAGAGACCTGTCTGCCAATTGAAGAGCCATTCTGGTTGGTTTAATTTCCAACCCCTGAATTGTTCTGCACATGGATAGCGGCATTAGATTAATGCTAGCTCCCAAATCAATCAATGCTCTTCCAACTTTCACATCTCCTATGGTGCATGGAATAGTGAAGCTTCCTGGATCTTTAAGTTTAGGAGGTAGTTTCTGTATGATTGCACTGCAATTTCCCTGTATATTGATAGTTTCCTTCTCAGTGTACTTGTGTTTCTTTGTGAGAAGTTCCTTCAAAAATTTTGCATATGCTGGCATCTGTTGCAATGCTTCAGAGAATGGTATAGTAATCTCCAGCTTCTTAAACAGTTCCATGAATCTTTCCAACTGCTTTTCTTTCTCCTTCCTTGAATAACCCTTTGGATAAGGAAGTGGCTTTTCATACTCTTTTTCTCTCTGTCTCTCTTCTCTCTCATTTTTTTCTCTCCTCTCCTCTTCTTCTTTTCTCTTTTTCTCTCTCTCAACTCTTTCTTTCCACTCACATGTTTCTTTTTCACTCTCACTCTCATTTTCTTTTTCCTTTCTCTCTTTTTGTCTCTCCTCTAACACTCTACCACTTCTAGTCACAACAGTTTTACATTCCTTTCCAAG
This sequence comes from Vigna nakashimae, assembly GCA_034642375.1. NCBI lineage: Eukaryota > Viridiplantae > Streptophyta > Magnoliopsida > Fabales > Fabaceae > Vigna > Vigna nakashimae. The sequence goes on along the minus strand of CM067766.1, from coordinate 15,175,543 downwards.
ATTATCATGTTTAATCTTGTCAACTATTCTCTCAACATGACCCTCCATTTTTTTAAATGTAGCATCCACATTATGACAATAGGACGCATTTGGCTTCAAGAATCTCTGGAAAGTCTCTTCAAGCTTTGTTGCTTTCTCAACTGGAGTGAATTGCATCTGCCATTGTTGTTGTTGCGCTTGAACCATTGACACCTGTTGTATTTCCTGTGGTATTTGAGAAAGTTTCATGGTTACTTCCTCAAGCTGTTGAGAGAGAGTTCTATTTTGGACAAGCAGAGCCTCATTTAGTTTTGACAACTCCTTCTGATTAAGATCTCCTGTGTCAATATTAAGTTCGTTGTCACTAGTAGCCATATTTTCAATAATTTCAGTTGCTTCCTCTGGAGTCTTCCATTTGATATTGCCTCCTGCTGAGGCATTCAGCATCATCTTGGTGTATGAACCAAGCCCTCCAAGGAAAGTTAGGACTACTTCTTCTTCTTTGAAACCATGCATAGGAGTTTTACGTAACAAGCTTTTATACCTGTCCCATGCATGTCCCAGTGATTCTTCCATGCCCTGCTTGAATGAAGATATCTCTTGCTTTCCTTTAGTCACCTTAGATTGTGGAAAGTATTTGTTTAAGAATTTTGTGACCACTGCTTCCCACTCTGTGAAACTTTCTTCTGGAAAAGAGTTCAACCAAAGCTTACCATTGCCTCCCAATGAGAAAGGAAACAAGCTAAGTTTGATTGCTTCGTCTGGCACCCCATTAATTTTGACTGTATTGCAAATCTCATTAAAGGTAGTGAGGTGCTCATATGGGCTTTCATGAGACAACCCATTAAATTGATTACTCTTCACCAGTTGAATCAGTGCTTGTTTGACCTCCATGTTGGCTGCATTGACTCTAGGTCTAGCTATGCTATTGAAGTGCTGAGGTCCAGCAAGATTAGTGTAATCTGCAAGAGTTCTTCTAACATTATTGCCTTCCATACTTCCTGTGCTATGAACAGAACCTTGTGGTGATGATTGCAAGAGAGTTTCTGGAGAAGGGAAAAGTTCTCTAGACGTTCTGATTCTTCTCCTCCTTCTACTCTCTTCTAGACCTTCAAGAAGTGGTTCTGTTGTTTTCTTACTCCTAGTTCGAATTGCTTCCTGCATGCACAAGAAAACAAAACCCTAGAAAAAAAATTTGTTAGCACAAAAAGATATAAAAGAAGATATATATTCAAAGATAAAAAGATAAAAGATTCAGAAGATAAGAAGATAAAAGATTTAGAAGATAGAAAATAAAATAAAATAAAATCTATTCTAAAAAGATAAAATAAAATCTAACCTAATCTAAAAGATAAAGATAAAATAAAATCTAATAAAATCTAACCTAACAAAATAAAATCAAATCTAATCTAATCTAATCTAAAAAGATAAAACAGAATCTAATCTAACCTAAAAAGATAAAAAATAAAATCTAACCTAATCTAAAAAGATAAAAAGATAAAATAAAATAAAAAACAGAAAAAATAAAAACAGAAATTCAAAATTAAAGTCAAAGATAATCAATAATCACACAAATTAACCAGTTAAACCACGAGTCCCCGGCAACGGCGCCAAAAACTTGATGGACAAATTTATGATCACCAAATTATGATGTCACAAACTTGTTTCACAATCGGCAAGTATGACCGAATCGTTCAAGTAATAAACTTGGTAAGACCAAGTATCGTTCTTCCCAAAGGACTCACGGCCTAGTTTAGTTATATGATTTGTTGATTAGCGAGGACTTACAAATGAAATATTCAAATTTTAATATGCAAGACAGAAAATAAACATGTATGCATGAAGTTTGATCAATGGCAAAGACAAAAGATAAACACTTTCAATGAATTATATGAATGAATATGTTGTTGGGGGTCAATTTCATCTCATCCACTCTCATATATTTTAGGAATTCAACATTCAAATCATCATTGTTAATGCCACTCTCTAATGTACCATTCTAGATGGCTTCTCCCTAATCACGAGTTCATACAATTCCTAGCATTCCTAATGATTAGTTCATGAGTGCAGGAGCTTAACGACAACCAATATAATATTGTCAGTATAATATTGGGAGAAATTCCCCGGATCTAGACTTCCCCGTACGTGCCCGTATCGACAAAACCAATAATCATGCATGGAATGAGTTAAACTATGCAAGCATTGAGCAAAGAGGAAAATCCATAACTAATGATGAAAGAAAGCATAAGTCTTAATTAAAAGATGTAAGCAACAGATTCCATATATGAGAGCTTCAAGAGATTACATTGATTCCCCAACAAACATACAAGATTTAGTTCACCATATTCATGGTGAACCTAGATGAACAATAATGAAAGAATGAAAGAATAAACCCAATAAAGGTGAAGAGGTAGCCTGAGCATCCAAGATCCTCCTTCAAAGGGTTGGAAGAGAGAGTGTTTGCCTCGTTTCTGCCAAAGATACCTAATTCTAGGACGTGCAAGTCCTTATATAATATTCTAGAGTTACAAAAGATTACAAAAGCCCAAGCCCAAAAAGTGCCGCTCAGCGGTAAATACCGCTCAGCGGTGACTGCGCGTCACTTTCTTCCCCTCAGCGGCCATTTTGCCCCTCAGCGTTGTCAGAGTGCGGCTGCAGCGGATGGGTTAGCGCGGAATAACAAACCAAGAGGGGTTTCTAATACTAACGTGTGCCTTTTAATTTCTACTCAATTAGACTTACTTAGCAATTAATAATAACAGTTAAATAGTGTAAGGTTGAGAGAAATTTGCACAGATGATTTTATCCTGGTTCGGATCTTACCAATCCTACGTCCAGTCGCTTATCTCAAAACAAGATAAACAGTTTCGCTAACACAAAACAATTACAAACTACAATCACAAAGATACAATTTGTAAGAGTTTAGAAAACACCTCTCTTGATACCACAAGAGATGAAACTACACCTCCTTTGAGTCTTCACAAAGGATGAACACCTCCTCCGAATACTTCACGAAGGATGAACACCTCCTTCGAATACTTCACGAAGGATGAACCTCTTCCGAACACCTCCTCAGACACACCAAGGATGAACCGGCTATTTCCTCTGTCACCGTAGCAGCACTTCACCAGCTCCACAGACAAGAGTTTCACAAGCCGAACAAGAACACACAAGTCTCAAGAGTTTCAGAGTTCTAGAGCACAAGGGAAGAGTTTCTGTGTCTCTATATTTTTAAGAGGAAATAAGAGTCTATTTATAGACTCATCCAAAGGCTCTTCCATTCACTAAAAGACAAACTTAACGGCTAGTTTGTCCAACGGCCATAAACGGCTAGTTTGTCCAACGGCCATAAACGGCTAGTTTGTCCAACGGTCATAAACGGCTAGTTTGTCCAACGGTCATAAACGGCTAGTTTCTTCAACGACTAGTTTCTCCAACGTCCGTGTTAAGTGCGATACTCTTACCGTTAACCGTCACTATTCACGTGAATAGTGTTACTATTCATATGAATAGTACTATAGTGTTTTGTTGCAATGATTTACTATAGTAATTTTACAAAACACTTTTCTTTTTCTAATCTAAGTCTTATACATATTTCTAAGAGTATTACAAAAGCTTTCCATCACAATATAAGTCTTCATAACATCTTGAATCTTGATTTCTCTTGACTTGATTTGGACATCATCAAAACTTCATCTTGATCATTTTGCTAACAATCTCCCCCTTTTTGATGATGATCAAAAACTCCTTGATTTAAAGCTTTTGGTAATAATCTGTATTTAAAACACAACTTATGGAAGAAAGAGTGCATTAGTGAATAAACACAAATAAGCTAAATAAGCAAATAAGCTTTAATAAGTTTTAAGCATTTTCTCCCCCTTTTTGATCATAATTAAAAAGTTGTGTTAAATGTTCTCCCCCTAAGATAATACTCCCCCTTAATAAAAGCATGTATGCATATGAGCTAAAAATATTTCAAATTTAAAGATTCATTCAAACATGCACAATAGGATATTTAAAGCAAATATTTTTAGGAGAAAGATCTTATAAAACATTGTTTAGATCTTTATCTTGAGGATTGTCATCATTATTTGCTTCATTTGTTGTCTTCTACAAATCTTCGTCATTGCCTGCATGTAATTCAACTGACTCAAGAGGTTTTGCCTCAAGGTCTACAATTTCATCAAAGACAACATGCTCACATAAAAATTTTTCCGATTGAAAACTATATATGCTTTGTATATTAGAAGATATAAAAATAGTTTTACCGGTCTTGAAAAAATTTTCTTAAAATTTGTTTTAAAGAAATTCTTAAATTTTTAAACAATAGGTACCCAACTACTTGTATGGGTCCTTTGGGTTAGATTTAGAAAAAAGAAATTATTTTATAACCCAAACATATCTACCACTTGGAACACCATAATGCTTAATTTTACATTTATTAGATGTATGACCCTTTTTCATACAATAAAAGCATGATACAACATTTGTGTTCCTATAAGTTGTTCCTTTTTCTACCCAAGTTCTACGGGTTCTATGATTGTGTTTATTTTTAATTCTAGGAACATACTTATTTTTAACAACCTTATTTTCCTTATTTTTACTACATTCTCCTGAGGTTGTTTCATCTAGTAGTTTCTTATAATTAACACAAGATGCACATTCATTACTACTAGTAAATTTACCCTTTTCAAAAATTAAAACTTTATTTTTCAAATCTTTATTTTCTTCAAAAGTATTTTCAAAATTTAATTTTAAATTCTTATTTTCTTCAAGAATATTTTCAAAATTTAATTTTAAATTTTTGAAATCCTTTTTCAACTTCTGATGGGCTTTATCTAACTTTTCAGATTCTACTATTAAAGCAGCATAAATTTCATGCAATTCATTTTCACTAATTTGACTAGAATTATCAGAATCGCTAGATGTACTTACTTGGCTTCCAGCGTCGTCGTTCACCACTAAACAGATGTTTGCTTCTTCATCTGAGTAGCTTGAATCTGAAATGGTCTCATTGTCATCTTCCCATGCAATGTATGCCTTCTTTTTCTTGAAGAATTTCTTTTCTTCACCCTTCTTTTGATTTGGGCAGTCTGCTTTTAAATGTCCCTTTTCTCCGCAACCGTAGCATCGGTAATTTGAGGAAGATACTGGATTATCTTTCTTTTCATATCTAAATTTTCCTTTACCTTTAGACTTCATGAACCTATTGAGCCTTTTTATCATGAGTCTCAATTCTTCTTCTTCGTCTGAGTTTTCATCTTCCGATTTACCTTTGCTTCTTTCAACCTCCGACTTTAACGCCAAACTCTTCTTGTTGTTTTTGGCTTTTGATTCTTCTTCATCAAGTCTTCCGAGGTCAAGTTCATGCTCTCTCAACTTTCCAAATAATGCAGCCATGGTCATTGTGTTGAGATTTTGTGACTCAGAAATTGCAGTCACTTTTGGTTGCCAAGACCTGTCTAAAGATTTCAAAATTTTTATATTAAGCTCATCAGTATCGAAAGACTTACCTAGTCCAATAAGATGGTTTACGATGTTGGTGAAGCGTTTCTGAACATCTACTATTGTTTCCCCTTGCTTCATCCTGAACATCTCGTATTCCTGGATTAAGGTATTCTTTCTAGCTCTCTTAACATCATTTGTACCTTCATGGGTTACTCTTAGTACTTCCCACATTTCTTGTGCAGTTTTACAAATAGAAATCCTGTAAAACTCATCAACAGTTAAAGCAGATGAAATAATATTACGAGCTTTTACATCATTACCAAATTTTTTCTTATCTTGAGCAGTCCATTGGTCACGGGGCTTTGGTTCCTGCATATTGTTAGTTGGAACAAAAGGACCAGATGCAACAGCATCCCAAATATCTATATCAATAGATTCCATAAATATTTGCATTCTTACCTTCCAAAATGCGTAATTTTCACTTGTGAATAGTAGTGGTCTATTGATAGAAGCACCCTCTGCGAATGTTTGAAATGATCCCGCCATTTGAATGACTATCAAAGCAAGCTCTGATACCAATTGTCAGAGTGCGGCTGCAGCGGATGGGTTAGCGCGGAATAACAAACCAAGAGGGGTTTCTAATACTAACGTGTGCCTTTTAATTTCTACTCAATTAAACTTACTTAGCAATTAATAATAACAGTTAAATAGAGTAAGGTTGAGAGAAATTTGCACAAATGATTTTATCCTGGTTCGGATCTTACCAATCCTACGTCCAGTCGCTTATCTCAAAACAAGATAAACAGTTTCACTAACACAAAACAATTACAAACTACAATCACAAAGATACAATTTGTAAGAGTTTAGAAAACACCTCTCTTGATACCACAAGAGATGAAACTACACCTCCTTTGAGTCTTCACAAAGGATGAACACCTCCTCCGAATACTTCACGAAGGATGAACACCTCCTTCGAATACTTCACGAAGGATGAACCTCTTCCGAACACCTCCTCAGACACACCAAGGATGAACCGGCTATTTCCTCTGTCACCGTAGCAGCACTTCACCAGCTCCACAGACAAGAGTTTCACAAGCCGAACAAGAACACACAAGTCTCAAGAGTTTCAGAGTTCTAGAGCACAAGGGAAGAGTTTTTGTGTCTCTATATTTTTAAGAGGAAATAAGAGTCTATTTATAGACTCATCCAAAGGCTCTTCCATTCACTAAAAGACAAACTTAACGGCTAGTTTGTCCAACGGCCATAAACGGCTAGTTTGTCCAACGGCCATAAACGGCTAGTTTGTCCAACGGCCATAAACGGCTAGTTTGTCCAACGGTCATAGACGGCTAGTTTGTCCAACGGTCATAAACGGCTAGTTTCTTCAACGACTAGTTTCTCCAACGTCCGTGTTAAGTGCGATACTCTTACCGTTAACCGTCACTATTCACGTGAATAGTGTTACTATTCATATGAATAGTACTATAGTGTTTTGTTGCAATGATTTACTATAGTAATTTTACAAAACACTTTTCTTTTTCTAATCTAAGTCTTATACATATTTCTAAGAGTATTACAAAAGCTTTCCATCACAATATAAGTCTTCATAACATCTTGAATCTTGATTTCTCTTGACTTGATTTGGACATCATCAAAACTTCATCTTGATCATTTTGCTAACAAGCGTGACTCCCGCAACCTCCTGAGTGCCGCTCAGCGGTAAAATACCGCTGAGCGGTGCCTTTGACTTCTCTTTTTGCACTCTTTCTTGTCTTTTCTAATGTCATCTCTCTCCTTCTTCACTTCTTTCACCAAATTCACCTTAAAAGCTACACAAAAACACTTAAATCAAGCATAAACCTGTCCAGCTCTCTTATTTCTGAAAATATAGATAAAAGCATGATTTCAAGCTAGTTTTTAAGTATAAAGGTTGCTTTTAGTATCAATTTTAAGCATGAAAATAACAGTTTTTCAACTGTTATCAGGTTTGACGGTGGCGATGGTTTCCTGACTAGAGAGATCGCGTTTCTGAGTGGCGTGATGGAGAAGAAAGGTTGTGCGATGATGCGGTGCAGAGCTTGCATCATGGAGTTGGCAGCACAAGGAGATTATGGATGTTCATGGTGGTCGGAGTGGCGCGACAGCGCAGTTTCTCGGCGGCTGACGGTAGAGCACGACTAGGGTTTCTTTGGAGAAGATTATGCTCATGTGGTAGGGTTGAGGTGGCGTGTTCTGATTGGTTCACTAGTGAGTGAAAGGATCAGTGATGTGGCATCATCTGGGGGTTCAATCTGTTAATGGTGGATTGCCACGTGGCATGATCTGGTGAAGTCTGACTAGTTAGTGGTGGGAGGGGTATGGGTAGGAAAATTTAGGGCTGTAGGAGAAAAGGCTTAGTGTTTGGGCTTGGTTGTTGGCCTATTTCAGAAATAGGAGTGTATGTAGGGATTTTAGGAGGTGCAAGGGTAAAGTGTGTCTATTTGGCCCATCTGTACATTATTTTCCAAATAAAACCTGATTTTGGGCCTTGAATTGCCATTTGGACCAATAAAACTTATAATTTCAGCTGCACAAATAAACGTAAGAATTTCCAGGAATAATTTATGCAATTAAAATCACTTTTTAAGTCCCTTTTAATTCCAAACACAATATATCAAATCATTACAAATCCTCTTTAAACCAATCATTCAAGCACATGAATTTCATCAAAAATTTAATTTTAAAGCATAAATGTGGGCATAAATATGCACTCATCAGCAACATAGTCCCAATGCTGCGACTGAGACCTCTGAACATATATATCTCTGAGCCAGCTGAGTCTGACTTTCGGACCATGTGCATCCTCCATCTCAGCATCAGCTGCGCCATCATCCTCAAACTCCAACTCCTCAAAATCACATAATTGTCCCAGTACCGGGAGGTGAAGTAAATTGGAGACATCGTCAAGAGTGATCGACATCTCCCCTACAGGGAGATGGAAACTACTTGTGTCAAAGTGTCATCTCTCTATGAAACCGAGCAACTAGCTCTTATCAACGTAATCATAGCATATATCTGTGAGAGGCATCAAAGAGGAATTCAACACAGTTGAATTCCTTCGGTGCATGGTCCTAACTTATTAACTTTTTAACCATGGGAGATCAACTCTAGTATCTCCCCTCGATCCTACACAACAATATTTAATATCAATTTTATTCGAAAAAACTTAATAATTAAAATTTAAGTTATGCACTTACCCGACCCTGTGAAATACCATAAATAACATGCTGAACATAGTGCGTCAGCAATAAAGCATCCTGTGGACCTCTAGGAAATCCACCGACATCCTCCTCTTGTATGTCAGGAACATCGACATGTTCCTCCTTCTCATTATCGTCTTGAGTGGCCTCAAATGCCTCCGCATGAATAGGACCCTCATAGGCCTGATATGCCTCTTCCTCAAACACTCGGTCTTCGACTATAGGGTTATCCTGAATAGGAGCTGCACGTCTTCTCCGAACTGAAGCTATAGGTCGTCTCCTACCTTCACCCTGTGTAAAACTCTCTCCTCTAGAACTGTCTCCACGAGAACTAAATGATTCACCTCGTGGTCTTGTCATTTCTCACAAAAATATTTTTAATTAAATTAATAATTATGTCATTAAATTAATATTATTCTTTTCATTAATTTAATAATAATTATTTCATTAAATAAAATAATTTTAATTTAGATATGAATAAATAACAAATTATAAAAAAATACTAAATTAATTAAATACTCTATAAATTAATTAAAAATACAATAAATTAATAAATAAACTAAAATAATTACGTAACAAATTAATTAAAGATAAAATTAGTTGATAAAAATAACTAAAAACTAATAATAAACTAAAAATAACATCCAAGCCTAAATGGATGTCGCATATCCGTTTGGTCCGGAAACGGACGTGATATAAAAGTAATTTTTATGTATGAATTTGATATAAAATTCTAATAAAATTTTAATACATAAAAAATATTTGAAAAATAAATATATTACGGTAAATTAATTTACAAAATATAAATTAATAAATTTTGTTTTATTTATCGTTGTAATATTTTTATTTTATTATAATAAAAGACTAATTATAGTTATATTAAAAAATTATCAGTATTATATTTTTAATATAATAAATAAATAAAAATTATTATATATTTTTTTAATATATTTTGATATATATATATATATATGTGTGTGCGCGCGCGCTTGTAATTAATATTCTACAATAAGTTTGGTGATTAAAGTATAGTGGTGTGGATGGATTGAAGTAAAAAAATGTGGGTGGATGAAATGTATACATCATACAACAGTTCTCCATTATAAATTTTGAGGATTTTCGGAGTCATATTTATTCATTACACCTTAATTTATTTTTTACTTCGATGATAATTACTGTCTTTTTCTTAAAGAACATACATAACCTGTCAATCTTATAATAATACATATTCAAAATTTATTATAACAAAAGAAAAACTCATTGAATAGCAAGGAAAACATTTACTCTACGTCTCTAAAAAAAATCTCAAAATTTGCTTTTAGTGCTAATTTTTTTTAATTAAATTATGTTTTAAAAAACACCTATTTTTTTAGTATTAATATGCATCTATTAAATTAATTGTAAAATTAAGTTTAAGAAAAAAATGTCTCAACAAAATTTAATACTAATATACCTCTATTAAATTAATTATAATTTGAAAATAAAATTTAATTATGTCAGAACCATTAAATTCTCCATTTTAGTGGGAAATGTGTGTCTGCAAAAGAGGAATGAGACTCAGGAAGTGGAAGACAGGTGGCTGCAGGAGAGTGGACGATCGGTTTGACGAGGGAATATATAATCTAAAATTTTAAAAGCTGGTTTCACTTTCTGCCTGCCATCTTCTCCTCCAAACCTTCTGAACTTGTTTCTCCTCCTTCTCTCTAACTTCTCTCTAACTTCTCTCTAAAATTTATCATCTTTTCCTCCATTAATTCTCACGTTTTCTTCCATCTGATCATCCATCAGAGTGTATGTAAGGTTGCTGGTGGCAAGGATCCTCCTTTCAACCGATCGTTTAGTGGTTTGAACAGGTAAGTTCTTTTACTTCTAAGAAAATCTAGCTTTTGGGTGCATGCAAGTTTAATTTCTGGTTGCATGTAGTTGTCTTCTTCTTTTTCTTCAAATCTGATCATATTTCCGGTCCTTGGGTTGGTTCGTTTCTTTAAACAGTGAATCTGGGCGTTTGAGTGTTGGTCGTGGTGCAAAGTTTGTATTGTGAGGGATCGGTTTGTTAAGAGGTAAGGGAAGCTATTAAATTTAATTATGCATGTGATGATTTTGTGTATGTATGGAATGAATTGATTAATGATTTGTATATGAGTGTATGAAATGTATGTTTCTGGGTTTTGGGTGGTTTTGTATAAGTCTATAAGGATTTCTGCAAAATTATGTAGAATAGTTGGGTGTTTGGTCTCAACCGTTCGGTTATGGTCAGGGAATAAGATATCAATAAAGTTAGCATTTTAGCCTTACCAGGGTATAATCGTTCAGTTTATATGAAGTGATTAATATATCAAGTGTTGATGGTTATATACCTTTATAATTAGTCTTATTGGATTAGGTAATTTAGTTTGTGATAGCTCATATATTATTATTAGTAGACTTCGTACTTGGACTAGGCTTAAAATACGTTCGTTTATGATCAAATACAAATTTATATGTATTTCAGCTAAAATGTTTGGTTTCCTTAAAAGTACTAGGTTTGATGAATAGTTTGTAGGAGTAATTATAAGTGTTCGGTAGAAGCTCTAGGTGTTCGGTTTTGTCAAATAAGTGAAATATCGTTCGGTCTTACACCAAGGATGAGTAGTTATGAGTGTTCGATATAAGCTCTAAGCGTTCGGTTTTGTCAGATAGTGAAATAACGTTCTTTCTTGTTTTGAGTGTAGTAGAATATCGTTCGTTATTACTTTGAGGATATTGAAATACCGTTCGTTCGAGTATTGAGGATAGTTAAATATGGTTCAGTCTTATATTAAGTATTTGGTTTAATTAGAGTGTTCTATTCTTAAGCTGTGTTCGACTCATGTCAAAGTCATATCTATTAAATAAATGTTCGGTTATATTCGTCTGTTGTTTATATCCTTTCCGTTCGTTGGTAACTAAGGGTGGTGTTATTTGAGTGTTCGATCTTCTTATATGAAATGTGGTTTGATCTTTCAATGTTGATGTTATGGATTGGTGCTGGTTGCTTATTTATAGCAATGATCTATAATGTATGGGAAGTATTATTGGTATTCAAGTAAAAATTTATGTTTCAAGTAATGTGGAAGAGAATTCTGGGGAGGAATAGTGTAAGGATAATGTTGTGGTAAAGTATGAATACGGATAGTGAAATTCACAGAATTTATCCTGATATTCTGATGATTACCAGTTCTCAAGTAGAGATGGGTGAGTCATTGTGTGAGAATGGCAGGAGGTCCTAGCCTATAGGTTCTTGGGTGAGTTATAACGGACTAACCTCGGGTGTCAGCTGATGGTTTTCCAGTTACTACACCACCCGAGTGCACGAACGACCTCAAGCTACGTATTCATACAATCCGGATGGTCAAGTTAAATGTTAGTTGTACAATGAATTATGATATTCAAGTTGTGTGTGATATTTACGTTGGCTCTTGTATGTTATAGCGTTCGGTTTGTAATGGTTTGTAGTTTTATTACATGTATGAATGCATGCTCAATTGAATTATAGTAGCTTACCCTTATTATATGTTTTTATCCATGTTGTTGTTCAGTTTTCTATTGCAATGATCATCCTTGCTGGATGTGAGCAGAAGGAGAATAGCTTATGTTGGAACAGGAGCTAGATGGTGAGACTCCTGTTGAATAGGAGATGACCGTTCGGTCGTATAATATAGATAGTTTTGGTGAACCGACCGTTCACTATTTTTATTCTGTAAATATAATCGTTCGGTTATATGATGAATGTTCGGTAGTAGTATAGGAAGCTCTTGTAAAGTTCGAAAAACTTTTATGATTATTTTTGTAATAACTTGTAAGTTTGACTTTCTTATTTTAGTAACTGTTCTATCATATTATTAAATGTTGACACCTGTATATAGTGTGTGCTATATTACAAATTAAATTATTAAGAGTATTTATTAATTTTGATTGGTATTAAAAATGATATTTAATGAGTTACAATTTTTTTCAGTAAATTATAATTTTGTTTAGTAAAAAGAAGATGATTAATTATCTTTATTATCTTATAATAAATTTTCATATTTATTTTTTTCTTTTTTCTTTATATGACTTCTCATCTCTTAATCTGCATCTCCTTGTTTTCTTTTATATTATTTTTTTAAAAGGTTTTGACAGATTTCATTTCTTGAATTTTATGTTCTGTGTACCAATCTTTTATCCTTATTACTAGTTAGTATGTTTTTTTTTTTCTATTTGTGTTGTTATGTTTATTTTATTTGCTGAATTTGTATTGAGATTAGAAGTGTGTTTTGTTTTTTCATTTTGGTTTATGATACTTTTGGACGAGGAAGTGAAACTTTTGCTTAGATTGAATTGCAAAACTATTAACTAGATTATGGTTTAATCTTTTAGTAGATAATAATATGAAATATATAATGAAATAAGTGATGAACAATTCACCATCACTTCCTTCATCCGAAAGGAATTTTTTACAATTAAAGATAATAAAAACTTATTTAAGATCAATCATGTCTCTTTAACGATTAAAAAAATTAGCCTTATTATCTATTAAAAATAAATGTTAAATAAAATTAATTATTACATTTTTTATTTAACAAAAAGTTTAAAAAATAAATTTTAAATAAAGGTTCATTTTTTATTTTACTTTAGGCCTTCCAAACTCTTGAACCGTCCTTGATAAACCTATGACACTAAAAGCTTCTTAATATTAAGTGAACTATATAGATATTTAGGAGTCATTTTATAAATTTATGGTTAAATATTATATATATATATATATATATATATATATATATATATATATATATATATATATATATATATATATATATTGTAATATACACCCATGTATTTAGTTATACAATCATAGTCAAGGACCACGTCCTAAACAAAGTATTACTGCAGTCAAAACAAGTTAAAACCCGTTAGTCAATCCGGTCCATCACGGGTTCGGATTGGATTAGGTTGAGAAAATATTTAAATTTTCGATACGGGCTAATTTTGAGTCTACTAAGAATCTAACTCCCCCAAATTGAACTCATGGTGAGCTGGGTTGGCTCACCAACTCACCTAATTATTACTTTGTGTTTCAATATTATTAGTTAATATTTTTTTTATTATATTATTGATAAGTGCCTAATTTTAGTGAATTTAAAGATAATTTTAGCACTTATCTTGTTTTTGGTTTTGTTTAAATTATGTTTAATTCACTCCTATTTAGTTTATTTTGTATTTCTTGAGATCAAACAAAGAATCAAAGTGGAAAAATGAAGAAAATAAAAGAATTTTAAGCAAAAAAGCAAACTGACTTCAATGTTGTTGTGATGCTAAAAGTTAGGTTCGAGCCATAAGAAGAAACCCATTTTGGAAGGAAACCTCAAGTTTTGACTCGAGGCTTAAGCCATGAAGAATCTTTCATCTAGAAGAAATCTCATGAGGCTCCAACACATAACACAAGGCCTAAGCCATAGAGGAAACCTCACAATTGGAGCCATGGAAGACTGAGTCTTGAGCAATAAAGGAAACCCACCTTGGAGGGAAATCTCAAGCAATCACCTTTGGAAGAATCTGAAACATCACTTTTACGGATTGAGTCCAAAAACGTGCAGTTGAAGCTACATAAAGGCAGCTTGGAAATATCTAGAGTAAATTTCTACGACTCAAGCGTTAAAAGCTTGGAAATATCTAGAGTAAATTTCTACGACTCAAGCGTTAAAAGTTGTGGCTCAAGCCATGCCTTTGACAATTATAAATATAGATCTCATGTCTTCATGTTAGGCATTGAGTGGAGGATAAAAAATGTAGCAATAGAATAGGAATGTCTTTGTGAGGCTAGAGAGAGATACTTTCATGTAAATCTTATGTTTAAATGTTATTGGGATTGCATTGCAATATTATAGGAGTAGTTGAACTCTCATGTTGAGGTTGGGTGTAATCAATCCGAGTCTCTATACTTCTACTTCTTGGGTATTTATTTATACTTTCATTTAATTTGTTTGTGGTTTGGTTTATACTTGTTGTTGGACGAACTGACCACTCATCTTATCAACTTGCTTGAGATTGAGTGGAAAATGGTCTTAAGTTGTGGTCCAGTCAGTTTTCCCATGGGTTTATGAAACTTGGGAATAAATATAGAGTGTGTAGTTGGAAATAAAGTACTAACCTTAATTCATATGAGCTAGTTACGTAATCACTAGATGATTCAAACTCAGCAGGCTGATAATAGCCTAGGCTCTAGGTGCCAAGAATGGACCTAGAGTTACATTCAAATAGAACTCCTAGAATAATAAATGATTTGTGTAAGTTCATAGACAAGATTAGTAGTGGTGCAATGGAAAAAGTGAGATGAAATCCACTCAGAACCTCTACTTCACTCAATCTATATAATATATACTATTATAAATTTTTCCAAATACATACTTTCTATCAAAATACCAAAAACCCAAAAAAAAAACTACAAATATGATTGTTAAATCCTTGTGAATATGATAACCCTCGTTAGGCTATACTACAAATGACTTGGTGCACTTGTTGATAAATCACACAGCTGGATAAATCTTTTAAAACTTTATATTGTTATGTTAGAGATTTTGGGGTTTAAGCCTAATTAACATAAAAATCACAACTCAAGTCCAAACCCCATCAATTATAGATGGGAATAAATACGAAGATGCTTCAAGAAAGTAAAATGTTGTGGATTTATCCATTCAAGACTATAATCTTATAGATGAATAGGTGACATAAAAATTATCAATGTTAGATACTTATTTGTTTTGTTTTTTGTGCTTGATTTTGTATTGTATTTGAAGTTTAATATGATTTTAGATTGTATTATATATATATATATATATATATATATATATATATATATATATATATATATATTGAACTGTCTTTGGAGTTTAACATCATTTTGGACTAAAATTTATTTAGATTTGAATTAGAAAAAAATGTTATATTATTTAGAATTGAAAAAAAAAAACTTTTAATTAAGCGAGTCACTAAACCAATCCATTTAATCTATCAATATGGTAGATCAGGTTCCAATTTTTTGACTCATTAATAAGTGAACTGGGTTGAATTGATTAATTAAGCGACAAATCCATGATGAGCCAGGCCGGATTGGGTTGGATGACTTGTTTTAACGGCGCTACAAAGTATATTCTTTTAATTTTGATTATATTTTTAAAGAAAACACCATTTGTATTCTTTATACAAAAAGATATATGCAAATATTTATTTTTCCGTACAAAAAATTTCGTTGAGTATTATGTTTGTAGTATTTTGAGTTTCAATTTTAATAATTATTTAACAAGAGTCTCGGTTCATCATACTTTTCTTATATTATTGAGGTATTATTTAAGAAGAATACATTACCATTGTATACTAGTATATTAATTGCATATAAGTGATTGGCCATGAGAAATAAATGCAAGCTATAAACAAATTAGGTAAGATTAACTAGTAACTGCAACACTTTCTATAATTAAATTATTATTTATCGATGTTCTTGAATTTTCTTTCCTTTTCTTCTTTATCTCTTCCTTATCTTAGCAAATCACATTCTTACAATTTTCCTAATCAAGTAACGGAGAGTTTGATTGAACTTAAACTTGTCAACAATTCTAGTAAGGAGTAAGAAAATGTTTAGGATTTTTAATACTCATTTTCCTTTTTATGGATGAGCCCGGAACAACACTAAATAATCTAAATCATGGTGTCTATGTCTCTCTCATTAGTATAATATAATTAACCAATTACTTAGTCTAATATAATTAAAGCTTCAATCAAACCACATTAATTTTTATTGTGTGATTTGTGTTGTTCTTTCTCTCTATTTAC
Source organism: Vigna nakashimae (assembly GCA_034642375.1). Taxonomy (NCBI): domain Eukaryota; kingdom Viridiplantae; phylum Streptophyta; class Magnoliopsida; order Fabales; family Fabaceae; genus Vigna; species Vigna nakashimae. The sequence continues at coordinate 15,159,050 of CM067766.1, read as the reverse complement.
ATTCTACCATCTAATCCTCCATATTTATATGGTAACACAGATATATATCCAATTAGTATTAATGTTTTTGAGTAATAATACATTAATACAGATGTTAACAATATTTTAATATAATATACATGTTACTTTTTTATTGTTTAAAATAAATCAATACTTTAACAAATAAATAATAATCAATAAAATAATAACCGTAAAAAATGTTATAAAAAACATTTTGCGTAAAAATATCATTTTTTATACTTTAACAGTATCTTTTGAAAACATTTTAACATTATTTACGTGTTATTATGTGATTTATCTAAAATTATTTCACAACTAATAATAATAATAATCATAAAAATCAAGATAGACCATTGAGATAATGAGACCTAGATCATGTTAAAATATTATAAATTATCTAATTGTTTTTCCTGATTCCTTTCTAAACCCATACCTTCACCTCTCAAATCACCAGTTCTATCCATTGCAAAGACGTTTTACCTGTTGCACCAACAAAATACATTCTTGGAATGCTATTTCACCCAAAGACAATTCCACAGTTTCCTGTTGAAAGGCACGTATGAATAATATCTGATAGCTTTACACAACCATCAGATTGTTTTAGTGAATGCTGCTAATCATTAGATATAAAATCATGCAGTGAAGGTTTCTTAAATGCTTCGGCCATTACATAAATTGCAGCTACCTTATTATGCATATCCACTCACACCTACACCTACATGAAACTTACACAGAAAATTGTCTGTGTCGAAATCCAGGTGCCACACTCTGATGTAACACTGATCACAACCCACGAAAATGTGTCGAGTATGCAAAATAGTTAGAGAAGGGTAGGACCACAGGGTAGGTCATCTTCCCATTAACACAATTAGTTAGGTCTCATTCATTATCATAACACCATATATATAAAGTCTCTTTTATGTAAAAGAAACCCATGTGGTCATATCAAACTCTGCACTCACCATTAATGGAAGCTGCATGTGAGGGTAGCACTTAATATATACGAGATAATTATAATGGAAGAGGAGATAAGGGTAGAGTAGAGTATGACCCTTCATGCGGCACGTGCGTCCCATGTTAGGTTCCTTTTAAAGTGACCAATTTCAGGTGCTGCTTCCTCATGACAAATAGTCTAGCGGACCTGATGATGCCATAAACATACCTCCTCCTATAGTTGCTGGATCAGGAAATTTCATCTTCTGAAAGATTTATTCAAAATTAATTAACCTATGGAATGTATATGATATCTATTTTCCTGAAAGCGAGTGGCGCATCATGAGAATGTGGACAATATTGCATACATAACATTGTTTACATGTTCAGCGTGGGGTCCTAACTCAGTATACCAGAAATCAAAAGGCTACCATGTACTACAGGCCAGTTGGGAGATAATCATGATGTTTTACTCATCATTTCTCCATTGAAAATTACGATGGTTTACTTACCATTTTTCAGCTGAACATTACAACCAACTAACTATAAAACAACTTTAACTGGCGGGTGAAGATTGTATCATATATTTCGCAAAGCCTTAATGTAATTTTGTTTTTGTTAAGATTCCATTATAAATTTACAATCTATTTAATAAATCTAATTTTATAAATAGATTTTATAAAGTTAAATTAGACTTAATATATATTTTTAAAATAATATAGAGTTATTTAAATTCTATTTTAATAAAATTTATTATTTATTAGAATTATCGTCTCATTAGTTATTAAATTATTTATTAATGTTTAGTTTTGTATTTAAAATATATATATATACATTGAGGAAGTAAATCAGAGATCTTTTATCGATTAAATATAAGTAGATTTTATAATATATATAAGTAGAATCTTTATCTTACTAGTGAGATTTGTTTTTATTAATTGAAAGAAATGAGTATGTCAAGGATAACTTTAGACTATTTGATCATACAGTTTACAAGAAATTTAAACATTGTTTGTTCTCATTTTCTGACAGAGAAAAAGAAGAAAGCTTGTCTTATTAGATTTGTTTAGGGAGTAATACAACAAGGACACGGTCTACTATTTTTCTCAAAGACAGTGTAATAAAGATAGAAAAATGGTCAAAACAGTTAGGTACAGAAAATTGGAAGGTTTGTCCTTAAAAGTGTGAAGTTAATACCGATTATTTGTCAACAAGAAGTTGCATAGTTAAGGTACAGTGTTAGATATAAAAGGATACTCAAGCTATTATGACTTCATTTGCAATTGGCTCTCTTACTTCAACCAGAAACAAGGCCAAAACCTTTTTCTATCTCCTCTGCAAAATTCAAATCAAAATCGGTGACAACAACTCGTACGGTTCCAATCAAGCAAAGATGGTTAATAATAAATCCGAGTTACATCAGAAGAGTGTCCTTCAAATCAAGCAAGATGACAAGTTCTTCTGCAGGCTACTCTCAAAGGAAAGTTCCATGTCCAACCCTTCTTTCAGAATGGCCCTTGCTGTGCCATTTGTGTGGGAATCTCAGCCAGGCACACCCAAACACACATTCTCAGAGGACACTCTCCCTCCTCTAACTCCTCCACCTTCTTATCATTTTAACTTCAATGCCTACAAAAAGAAAGAGAAGAAGCACTCAAAGTCCAAACTCTTGCTGACTTTGCTACCAAAACTGAACCTCAAGAAAATGATTCTCTCATCCTCATACTCTTCATGGTCGTCATCATCAAGCTCCTCCAAAGTTGTCCCTATGGCCAAGTTTGGAAAGAAGAAGCTCTTAGGCTATGGATCATCTAATGATAATGAAGGAGGTGGTGCTGGTTCACCCTCTTCCAAATTATGCTTTACCATTCCACGGGCCTCTAGTTCTTAAGGTACTCGTTGTTATCAACGCTTGGCCTTGGATCTGAAGAGGGCAATCTGCTGCTTATATAGTTTTTCTTTGTAAATTTTTCTAGCATATACCCTTTTAGAGGACGATATATTTTCTATGCTAGAATTGCTCTTTGAGAGTTTTCTCCTCTCAAATTAAGCTTGCTTCGAAGGTCATATATTTTGTGGTGTGTGAGTGTATCTTGAACATTTTGTGCAGTTTGAAGTTATCATAGTTCCTTTTTTTGTTCTTAGAATGTGCCAAAACAGAACGTATACATTACTTCTGTGGAAGCTTACAGTAAGCAAAAAATGTGGTTGTTATTGTAGTGGTGGTGATAAACTTATAAAACACGTAATAACAAAACATTTAGTGGTAGAAATTTTACTACCAATCATCTTGCAACTGAATGATCTTTAAGCATTTGATTGACTTGTACACAGTTAATTACACCACACTTTTACTTTGAGGGATGGGAAGGAGAAACACCTTAATCAGCATCTTTGACCAATGCTTTTCTTTTCACCAATACTCCTACTATAGGGTGTTTTATTTTGTCTGTCTTTAATGATTTTATTTATTGCAAAGAGAAGAACTGGTGGAATTTACTTTAACTGGTTGAAATTGCAAAGAGAAAATGTTTCACAGTTCAAAATTCTGTATATGCTTCTAGTTTCAGCCACGTAATTGAAAAGCATCACTGAATGAATCGTGTCAAAAGTACTAGCTATCATGGCTTCAGTTAGATGTTCACATGCTTAGTTGAAAAATTGATTATAAGATCAGAATTGAATCAATGCATAGCACAACCTTCAAAGCAAAATATTAAGATAATAAATTTGTTTTTCTAGTCCTTTTCTATTGAATGTGATGTCACACTTGGTTCCGATAATAATCGTTTCACTAATTTGGCTTGCAACATTTAGAATCATTTCAAATTCATTTCCTTTTCTGTTGGCCTTAATGGCTTGTTTCTGATTCGTGTTGGTAAAGAAAGATTACATATACTTTGGGTTTCCGTTTGGTTTAACATTTCCCTTGTGTTACAAATACAGATTCAACATTACATCAGATAAGACAACAGTAACCACTGTTGTCTTTTGTATATTTACTTCAAAGACACGTACCTACTAAAATAACTAGTCATTTCCAATTTCACTATGTATTATTAATTTATTATGGCCAAAAACATTTATAAAAATAGTTAATAACAACATCTTTGAACCGACATTTTAGTATAATGCAATGGCACATTACCAGAACTAGAGATTAGAGAGTACCAACAACTTGAAACTTGTTTGAAATTGTTTAAGCTATTTTGTCGGCAGAGAAGCTGGTAGTGACTTTATCTTGTCCCAGGTTCCATGTGCACATGGGCCATATTTTGTGTAGTATATCAGTAACATAAATAACTATTAACTGATAACTGTGACACTTTCATAATAATTCTAGTCTCTAGAACATAAAGTAACTGGAATATTATAATTATATGGCCCCTTGAGATTTTCCAGCCATCGATGAAGATTACCAAGAACAAGTAATGAACCTCAATTTTAGATTTTTCTTTCCCTATTCACCCGGCAAAAGAAGCAGAATATTCTTTTCCCTTTGTCTGTTTCGACCAATTATAATGCTACACCACACGGTTTCCCAGATTTTTAGCTCAATTATATGTGATTATGATTCATATTCAATTTCTTTTCTTTAACAAGTTCTCTATATGATATATTGGCCTCACCAACTAAAGATTTTATAGGATTCAAAGGATTAAAATATTGGCCAACATGGACTTGAAGAAAAGCAGTTGCAAGTTAAGAACTTAAGATGGACACCTTTTTCTTCAAGGCATATGAGCTGTTTTATTCATTACTCTGTGGCTGTTTTTACAAATTACATTTTTACAATAATCAACCATAGTACAAAAATGTTGAATTGAGTATTTCACCAAATCGGCATGTTGCGTATGCCAGGTATATAGAGAATTACAGAAGTATAAGTAGTTTGTGTATATGCTAGGATTAGAATGAGGTAGAGATGAACTGTTAGTTCTAAACGTAACATGAGCTTAGTGCTTCTTCATGGATTCTGGTCACCTGGTGTATTGCATTTGCCAAATAAGCCACATTGCTTGTGGTCACACCTGCCATACTGCAAGTATCACCAAGGAGTTATATAGGAAGAAAATTCTGTGGTGAAGCCAAAGTTATCAAATTAAAAAGGGTAAAATATGTTTTTAGCCTTAAACTTATATGTAAAATTGGAATTCATCCCTATCCCAAACTTTAATCCATTTTAGCCCTCAAACTTTAAAAATAATGTATATAATGTTTTTAACCTTAGAGTGTTAATTTTGTTTACTTGTCAAGTGGTGTTGCAGGTTGACATTTGAATTATTTACACCATTGACAAGTTTAAGTTCAAATGCCAACCTTAAATACGTATACATTTTTTAAGTTTGGAAATCAAAATATATCAAAACTTAGGATAGGAACAAATTCCAATTTTGTGTTCAAGTTTAAGGACTAAAAATATATTTAACTCCATTAAAAAAAGGAAGAGAAAACAAATTCACAATTTAATCATAGTAACTATGGTTGAGCTTTAGTATTTCCTTTAAATACCTTATTCTTCCATCAGGGGTCATGTATATATGGAACACTTTCTCCAGCTGTTTAACCTGATCAGGGGTTAATCCAGAAAAACAGAACATGCCAACCTGCATTTGTGTTTACATCAAAGTGCACAACTGTGAGCTAAAGTTATAATATATGATTCATTAAGCATAAGACAACAAATCAAGCATCCAAAACCTGAGAAGTTATATGCTCCCATTTGAAAGAGGATTCCAATTTCTCAAGATATTGTCGAAGGGTAGTTCGCATTGTTTCAATCCGATTAACCATGACCTTCAAACAGCATTGCCAAAATATTTGATTAGATCCTGAATTAATTTAGAAAAGAAAAGTTAAAGAAATAGAGTTAAGAAGCAGATGAATACTACCTTTATTTCTTCCCTCCAAAGTGCTTCTACATCCGGGTCGCTTAATATCTTAGCAACTAGTGAAATACCATGAAAAGGAATGCTGCTATACATTGCATGGGACATCAACTGCAGTTGACTTTTAAGTGCAGCTACTTGCTTTGTACTCTGGCACAAAACACTTTGTAGATTTTAATGTAGATTAGTAAAGCTGAAAAGAACGTGAAAAGTAAAACAATAAAACTAAGGAAACATTGCTACGAGGTTGAGCTTCATGTTATATTATCATTATATCATGTACTTGATCCTTGCCTAAAAAATGCATAATGGAACATATTTGACATCTAACTTCTATTTTACATGACTTAGCATATGCCTCTGAATATCTAATCACTAGTGTATAGAACTTTTCTTACCTAAGACAACCAACTTTATGTTCGGATAATCCCATGTTCTTTGAAAATGATTGAGAACATCCTATCAAATGCCCATCTTCAAGGAAAATTCGAAGTGCTACAGCATCGTTGTCAAGATCCCCACTAGAAAATCCTTGATAAGCCATATCAAAGAAGGGGAAATGATTTTTTACCTGGAAGATAATTGAGTTAGAATAATATTATAATTGATTTAGATTTATAGCACAAAGCTATACTGACGCATCACATGTCTCATTTTCACCTTAAACTGGTATGATATTTCTCTCCATTGTTCCTCAGTAGGGTCAACACCAGTTGGATTGTGGGCACAAGGATGAAGCAAGAAGAAAGAACAATCTGGTGCATTCTGAAATTAGCAAAACAGAATAAACAGAGAAGATTGAATGCTGCTTGTGGTACTGAGGGATAGGAAAATAAAACATCACATTGTCAACTTCAGCTACTTTTCAAGTTCAGCCCAGTTTGTCTAGAAACAAAAAGACATTTCATTGGATAACATTAAATGCATCTATTTTCCCGTAATAATATAGCTTATTTATTTGTTTGAGAGACAAGAAGCATGAAATTCATACCAAAGCTTCTCATGTTTTGTACCTTGACATCACTTAGGAGTGCAGAAAAATTTAAACCCTTTGTGTCTGGATGGTAGTAGCGGAAAGTTTTGACCGGAATTTCAGCTTGTCTCCATATATTGTGGTGACTGCAGCATGCAAACATTATGCATTAGATATTGAAAGAACGTAAATATCTCAAAAAATAATCCAATGGAAAAAAACCTACTTTGACCAGGTAGGGTCTGGTAGATACATTTGAGATTCAGGATAGAAATGTCTTTGAAACTCAGCAAAAAGCCTACATGCTGCAGTTCCAGACAGAGTTGGAACTCCTGCAAACAATCCTTCTTTTACAACATATGAATCATTCCCATATGCCAATTTTACACACTCCTCGACAAATTTTGTTTTGACTGCAGAACAGTTCGACTCCCTGTCAATTAATAATGTTAATTCGTTTTTGAAAAGTATAAAAATATTGATACAGGCACTTCTGTTGAAAGATGTGATACACAGATTCTGAAGTGAAAATGCAAACAACACTGTTAGTATTGCACGAAATCTACAACTAACATAAACTTTTATTCTTAGATAGCTGCGGTCAAAGTTATACTAGAAGGAAACTGAACCCCACCATGAAGCCAACCAGATGACACAGATTATGTTGTTTTCATGTTACATTATGTACATTCACCCATTCAAATGTTTCATGTCACATTATGTATATTCAACCATTCAAAAAACGTAAGTTTAATTGGATCTTCTCTTTAAGAATACAGAGTGGTATTTGCTAAGTTATTCCACATTTAATGCAAGCAACAAATAAGCTAACCAAGACTAAGTACGTAAAGATTGTACTGGACCAGTTTGTCTTATATTGGTGTTGTTATAGGAAAATAATAATAAACACCAAGTTGTTTGACCTTATTATATAAATGAGTTACTGATAGCGTTTTGTCCAAGAACAACAGAGTTGAAGTTCTACTAAACGATCATTTTGATCCTGATAAAGCAACCACAATTTAGTATATGAAAGAAGAAAAAAATCCAACTTGGTTTCTTCTAAACATGTAGAAAGTTACAAAATTGATCCGTTCTTTAAAGAGTATTTTCACACAAAATAAGATCACCCATAGAACAGAAGAAGGAGAATCAAAAAGTACTTACTCCAATTTGCATCTCTGAATCTTTATTTCTGCATCACGGACACATTGAGGAATGAAAGGTTTGCCATCATCACCCCTGTAAGTTCCCTGACAAAGACGAGGAAAAAAAAAATCAGAGATGACAAAATATGAAACATGAACAGATATACATATACTATAACTCTATATAAGCATATACCATTCCAAGATTGATCTTGTGGGGAAAAGGGTCTGATTGAAAGGCCTCGTTGACAGTGACAATGGGGTCCTTTGGGGCTGGTGTTACATGGTCCCACCAACCACGGGCACTGGAACAAGAAGTGGATAAAAATCTTCTGGATATTCCTCCATGGATGTACTTCCACATAATGCAACAACACTCTTATGCTATAATTTACGCTGTGAACTCAGTAAAATGCTCTTGGTTTGTTTGAAACAAGAAAAAGGCTCTTGCATGGTTATATAAGGAGAGTGAAGAAGAAGAAAAAGATGATGCAGAGTGAACTTTCTCTGCCGTGGTTTTGCATTGATTTTTTCAAGGAGTTCCTATGTGCTGCTTTGGTTTGTTTACGGTTTCTTTTCATGGGAAAACCAAAGTGGGCTCATTGATTTGACTTGCTTATTATTATATTATGCATTTACGTCAATGGGTCATCTTGCATTATCCTTCTCAGTTTTATGTCGGTAATATAAAGAAAAAGTAATTTTATATATTTTCATAAATTAAATTGGTTCATGTAGAAGTTAAAAATATAAATTTCAAAAATCTATATAAAAATTAATTTTACAAATTAATTTATATATAGAATAATTTCAATTTGTAAAACGGTTCATTTCTTATTGTTGTAGGATTCTTAGAAACATTTCCTTATATATTGTATTAGGATTAAATTAAGATTAGAAAAGTGTGTGGGTCGGTGGTGTTATCTTAAATGCGAATAAAGTAAAGGATCGCGATATTCTAACAACGTCAATCTGAAAAAATTTTGATAATGCCACGTGTCAAGTTTTAATTGGTCGAATTTGAATGTTTTTTTTTAATTTAAAATCTGATTTGGAATGGGTTGAAGTTTGAATTTCGAAACTGCCCTCTTCGTTTTCAAACTATATCTTCTTTCTTTATCACTGTTTTCTCTCTCCATTTTAGGGATTTGAATTTCATTTCAACTTCTCTCTGCATAGCAGTGTTCTCCCTCCTCCATTTTTAGGGTTTCGTTTTGTTTTGAACATCTCTCTCCTGCTTCCCTGTCACCATTGTTTTCCTTTGAATCTCTGTGGACATTGGGTTTGTTTCTTTGAGTTGTAGATTACGCTTGTCTCGTTTGGTGTCGATTTGGTGGAAATTGTTACCTTTTTTGTGCAATGGGTTCGTCTAGTGACAATGGTTCTTCGAACAAGGTATGAACTTTTTCGTGTCTCGGTATTCGTATTTTGGGGAGTGGATTTTGGTCTTACATCTGTTCGTCATTTTTTTGGTGTGTCTTGCTTTTGGGTTGTCACTTACGTTGGTTATTTGTACCAACAAATATTAATTTTTTTTGTAGTTGTTTGTTCGTCATCATTGAAAATGAAGTGTATTGCTACTTTGAATGAAATTTTGAGTGAGGAGCACAAGTTCATTATTTCGAAGACGCAATTTGGATGGTTTTTAGAAAAATCCCCTTTTGTACTGAAAGTTGAAGAGTGCTACCCAGACATGGCTTAAGCACTCTCCAGGGGTCCTTACGAGTGTGTTTTCAATGTTGTGTGGATTGATTATCCTTATTGGCCATGGTTGAAGGTGTCCACAACAAGAAATTTCAAGTTAGGTCAGTCCTATGTGGATGGAAGACCAAGTTAAGGTGTTTCTGGGTTGAGAGGTGAGTTCCTGCACCATTGACACAGGACTGATGTTGTTGTAATCGATTATAGGGAGCTAGTAATCGCTTACCAATAGAAAAATCTCCTTTTGTACCGAAAGTTGAAGAGTGCTACCCAGACGTGGTTTAAGCACTCCCAGGGAATATTTTGGATTCGTTATGACTGTCTTTTGAAGGTTTTATGGATGGATCATTAATGGAACACTTCAAGTTGGAATACTTCAATATTAAACAAATATAAATGAAATAATGAAGGGTATTGAGTAATGAAAAATTATAACAATATTAAAAAGCACATACATTAATAAAAAAACGTAATGACATTTCATGAAACAACAAGTTTTGAAATGAAAAGATACATAACAATATACAATGAAATGTAATATAAGAATATGGTTGTCGATCAAATTGATTGCGGAAGTTAATAAGTTCTTCATCTACGAGTTGTGCAAAAATTGTCATGAACTTGAACTACCTTGGTTCAAACACCTATAGGAGTTTTTTCCTCCATAATTGAATGGACGGAAACTGTGTTTTGATACACTTGACACCATCAATGATGAGCAACATGTGTTTCATCCACAATTGAGTGGGCCAAACTGTGTTTTGATGCACTTGATACCATTAATGATGAGCAAGGTGAGTCATCCATGCAAAAAAAATATAGAAAAGATCACTTATAGGGACACAAAAACGACTTTGGGGAGCAATGTTCATTTTGTTGGGGAGTACAGTTGAAGTTTCTGTACAAATTACCCTTTTCCTCTGGTAATCGATTACAAGACCCCTGTAATCGATTACTAGAGAAAAAAGGGTAATTTGTACAGAAACTTCGACTGTACTCCCCAACTAGATGAACACTGCTCCCCATTCTCTATTTTTGTTGAATTTTTCCTTTTTTTTAGATGGGTGAGTGAGTTCAATGTTATTCGGTGAGCTCCCTGCACCAGTAATGAGGTTAAGTCATTGATTTCTTCAAAATAAAAATGTCCATTTAGGTGGTTTTCTCCAATTGAGGTGAGGTGCATAACCCATGCTTTCAACTTTGACCTTTGCTGACTATTTTAATCATAACTTTTTCCACAGACCTCCAAATGATGTGATTCTTTTTTATTAGAAAGTAGACTCAAAAATCTTTCCAATGACTTCTAATTTATAATTTTTGGACACCTGAGTAGGTGCAGTTTATTCCTTTAAGTTAACGTTTTATATATTTCTACCACCTCTGACCTTTGCTGGTTGTTTTACTCATAACTTTCTCCACCAAACTCCAAATGAGTTGATTCATGTTTTGTTGGAAAGCTCTTTGAGTCTAGATTCCAACAAAACAAGAATCAAGTCATTTGGAGTTCGATGGAGAAATTTAAGAACAAAACCAGTAGCAAAGGTCAGAAAAACAGAGTTGGGTAGCAGTGTTCATCTAGTTGGGGAGTACAGTTGAAGTTTGTGTACAAATTACCCTTTTTCCTCTGGTAATCGATTATTGTAATTGATTACCAGAGGAAAAAGGGTAATTTGTACAAAAACTTCAACTGTACTCCCCAGCTAGATGAACACTGCTCCTCATTCTCTATTTTTGTTCATTTTTTCCTTTTTTGAGATGGGTGAGTGAGTTCAATGTTATTCTGTGAGCTCCCTGCACCAATAATGAGGTTAGGTCATTGATTTCTTCAAAATAAAAATGTCCATTTAGGTGGTTTTCTCCAATTGAGGTGAGGTGCGTAACCCATGCTGTCAACTTTGACCTTTGCTGACTATTTTAATCATAACTTTTTCCACAGACCTCCAAATGATGTGATTCTTTTTTTTATTAGAAAGTAGACTCAAAAATCTTTCCAATGACTTCTAATTTATAATTTTTGGACACCTGAGTAGGTGCGGTTTATTCCTTAAAGTTAACAATTTATATATTTCTACCACCTCTGACCTTTGTTGGTTGCTTTGTTCATAACTTTCTCCACCGAACTCCAAATAAGTTGATTCTTGTTTTGTTGGAATGTAGACTCAGAGATCTTTCAAATGATTACTAACTCATAATTTTTAGACCACTTCAGTAGATGCAATTAATTTCCCAAAAACAACGTTTTTCTAAGCTTCCCATCAATGATTGACAACATGAGACATCCATGCAAAATCTGGGAGAAATCACCCATAAGGACATAAAAATAACCCTGAGGAGTAGTGTTTATCTAGTTAGGGAGTACAATTGAAGTGTTTGTACAAATGACCCTTTTTCCTCTAGTAATCGATTACAGGGGTCTTGGAATCGATTACCAAAGGAAAAAGGTTCATTTGTACATAAACTTCAACTGTACTCCCCAGTTAGATAAACACTACTTCCCATGGTGGTTATTGCTCTTGTTTGTGACTTTTTTCATTTCTTGTGAATGGGGGACTGAGTTCCATGTGAATGGATGTGTTCCCTACACCAATGAATACATTAGGTCATTGAATATATGGCAAAAATGTGATGGATCTCATCTACCTTATATGAAAGTGTGCGAATACAATTTTTTTTTTATTAAAATAGAAAAACACGTTGCAGAGAAAGTCACCAGCGCACCCAACACCCAAAAGCACATCGGCGATAGCGAAAAAACCTCTCCTTTTGAGAAAAGATGCCAACGGTGCCCTCAAGTGAGACTTCCTCCCACGACTTCAATGAGACAAAGGACTTCCTGTAGAGAATAGGTGGACCCAAGCACCAATAAACAACAGTGAACAAAGATGACTTCGGTGGCGGAGCAAGAGTTTCGAATGGTGGACTAAGACTTTCAAATGGAGAACCCAAGCACCAACAAACAACGGCGAAGAAAGGGAACTTCGGTGGCGCCAGAGTTTCAAATGGATATCCTTGAGAAAGAGAGAGACAGAGTTTCGTAAGAGATTAAGAGAGACTTTCATAAGAGATGAAGGCACAAACAGGTTTCAGGAATCTCCTTCTTCCAAAAATGCCCTTGAAAACAAATCTCAACTTTTTTAAAAATTCATTTAAAACAAAAAATGACAGAAACGTTTCCCTAAAGTAAATGTAGGAAATACATAGTAAAGAAGTAATAAAGGACTGACAAAGTGACACAATAAATATTTGTTCAGAAAAGGAGTAGGACTTTTTATTTTAAAAAGATTTACATATAACACACAATATATTATTTTTCTAGTTTAATTATTTGTTTGATTTTCATTTTGCTAAAGAGAAAATTTAAGTTAGTTTTTTTCTTTTATAAAAATTTTTAATTGCGTTTTAATTTTTAATAAGTGCCTCGATCGTTTTAACATTTGATAAAGGTTCTTAATGAAGTTTTTTTTTTAAAGAAAATTATTATGGACATTAACATTATGTTACGTGTTAATATGTATTTTTTTTTAAAAAAATTATTACCATAGTTTTGGGGTGACATTGGGTTACATTCAAATAGTTTGTGTTATTATGGTTTGACTACTATTGTACATAAATATATTGTACTTAGTTTAAATAGATGTATTAAGAAAATATTTTTGGGAACAATCGTTGATTTTGTGAGTATCAATGACAATGCCAATTTTTTGTAGGTAATATGACTTATAATTGATTACGTTATTTGAATTGACTACATTCATTATTTTTTAACTATTGTTGGTGATATTGTAGCTTTGGGCGTTTGAATGCCTTTCTTTGCGTGCTTAACCTTTTGATGTTTCATTCCCTTGCATGGTACAATGACCTTCCTTTAAGTTAAGGTTCAAAAAAATTCAAGTGTTGTTTAATACAAGAGATGTAAGTGTGTCAACCTGTTTTGCTGTTTTGTCTTTTTTTATTGATCTTATTTGAGTAAATATTTGTGTTTGACTGTTATAGATATATTTGGATTGGTACCTAAGTTAACATGATCGTTGAAACCCCCTCATCCGCGTTGTTTTTAGTATGGATGAGCGAACAAGACCTGATGATGAAGATGCCAACAGTTGGGAAGATGCCGTTCAGGAAAAAAATGAAAAAAAAAACACAATCGGAAGCTGTGGAATCTGAAAGAGGAGATTGCGGCTTTTAGAAATGGACTTTGTCATGTTTAGAAGTCTGCAAACTTAGAAGAGGACTGTCCTTCTCATGACTTTGGTGTTGATGATGAAGGTGAGGGGAACGAAGAACTTGTAGGTGAACCTGAAGACCATCCACGATTTGTCATTGACATTGATGATGATGAAGGAAAGGTTAATGAGCAACCTCCATCTGATGTAGTATTGTCGATACCCCCATTGCATAATTATTTTGGTGATCCTTTAACGACCGTGGATGTTGATAAGTTGTATCGTGTAGTCATTGGAAAACACATTCCCTGGAGGTAATGGATCAATTGGTGTTTTTTCATTGAACAAACATGTTGGTATCTGGTAAATGTTGTTATTCTTTTATAGGCAATACTTTTTGTTGCAACAATTTTTATGTATTTTGAAAAAATATCTTCTAGTGGTAAAGACGATTGCATTCAATCCTTTATGTTGTGATTGTTGATAAGGGGAGCACTGGTTTAGCTGAACCTACAATCTCAGAGTTTCTGGGTTTTGATGATGACAACATAATTAATAACACGTGTTGTTATGTGTTTGTGTTACATGTTCTATTGCTTACATGCTATATGTTTTAATCATTGTGTAAATCTGTTTAAAGCATTGAGAACATGATTGTGTTGATACATTGCATTTCACTGTGCTATATAATTGATTTTCTTGGTGAATGAATGTCTGATGTTTTATAAAAGGAAAATCACAAACACTTATGTTGAACTTTTAATTGTGTGGCAAAACAACAGTTTTAAGTCGACTTCATTATGAAGTAAGTCGATTAAAATTCGTGTCTTTGCACAAACCATCATCAAAGTGTGCTGTGAGATTTTCAAAGTGAAAGTTTTTCAAAACTTTGTTTAACTGTGTTATATAGTCGATTACATGCAACCTACATTCGACTAAGTCTGTTACAGTTTTGAAATTTTGTTAATGCTTATATTAAATGTTACAACGACTATATTTTTAAATATGTTGACCAAACATTAATTGTGATTCGCCTGCATTAATTGTATATTCAATTAACTGCATTAATTGTTGTTAACTGCTTTAACTGAATTGTGATATTCGACTGCATTAGTAGCTAAGTCGACTTGAGCACGTCAAAATTGTGAAAATCTATATATAGACGTGAATTTGAATTCTGCAGAGACTTTTATGATTCTAACGATTTGATTGATTTCTTTCAGATTATTGATCTCTTGTAGAACGTGTGAAAGCTCCAAGAATTTATCAAGAAGACCGTGGTGATCATTCTTTGGTGATCGCTTGACGAGCAAGAATTTGTTTGCTCTTACTATCTGGTCAACCTACACTTGAGGTGTTATTTCGTGATTAGTTTCTTTTAATCTTGTGAAGATTGGTGTTTCCCTATTGTGACTACAAGAAGAGAACGTGCGATGTTCTGGACTTTGAGGATTGCTCAAAGGGTGTAGACAACACAAGAGGAGATTCATGTTGCTAGTCTTTTTGTTTGTATATGCCTATATTTTGATTAGAGGGTTAGAGAGGTGTTTTATATTTTTGACGAGGAGGTCTCTATAAAAGCTTTGTTGTAAAAACCTTGATCATTATAGTGCATTTGCTTCCTGTGGTGGAAGGACACTGAATGTAGGCTTGGCCGAACCAGTATAAAAACTCAGTGTTTGATCTTTCTATCCCTACTCTGTTACATTCAATCGACTTTGTATTTTACTCATTCGATTGTATTCTGCTGCACTACAAAGTCTTTTTCCTTGCGTTTCAAGAAAGCTTTTAAAGACATCCACTTTGTGAAAAAAATTTAAAGTGAACATTGTTTTTGTATTTCACCAATTCACCCGCCCCCCCTCTTGGTGTTGAAAATTAAGTCATTCTATTTTAACACTTTATATGGGGTAAAAAATTTCTTTATGATAGCATAACATTAATGTTACAATTTATGTATAAGGAATTATTTTTTAATGAATTTCAAATTGAAGAGTGTGGACACTTGATGATTACGCTACATATTTCCGTAATGATCTGATTGGACTGGAAGACATAATGACAGTTGACTTTGTGAGTAAGTTGTAATTTGTAATGAGAATGATGTTGGATTGTTGTTTATAAATGTTTTGACATGCATTTCTGTGTCGGTGTTTCTTCCAATAGTAAATGATGATCATTGGTGGTGTTATGCAGTGAAGTTTCACACATTAGAGTTATTTGTCATTGACTCACTGAGCACCATTTACAAATCGCGTAAAATGATTGACAACAACATTGTATGTTGCAGAATAGGTGTGTTTCCAAAAAAAAATATTCATGTCATTCACTACAAGATGTGTTTAACTTATTTTTGTTATTTGTTCTTCGCAGGTACTAAGATCTTCTCTATGCACTAAACACCACAATTGATGACTAAAATCACTCAATAATTACTTCAACAAATATTTGCATAAATTATCAGAATCATCAATTCAAATCAATTTCTCCATATTTATTATAATTGCCAACAATTCTTACAATCCATTTACATCTAAAAAATGTAAAAAAAATGATCTTCCATTCTCAATAAACATTGAATACAAACAACAATACTGCTTTAGACCAATTCCTTTGAACGAAGTTCTTAGCGCACAACTCTTGAAACGTCTGCGTTGACCTTCCTTCATTTGCGTGTACATATTGCTTTCATTCATAGGAATGCCTCCCTCGCCTTGAAAGATAGTGTTGATGTAGGCTGCTTCATAATGGTTACTTCCACCAAAACCTTCTTCATCCTTTTCATGACCCTCATATTATGTTCTCTTCAACCAACTTCTCTAAAGCTAAGACCTCAACTTCGAGTTCTTCAATTAGACTTTCGTGTTCCTCTAATCCACACATAAGAAGTTCTTTAGTCCGCTACTTTACTTCTCTTTTTGGCACTTCATGTCCTCTCTAGTTGTACCAGCTGCTACTTTAACAATTGAATGACAAAGTTCTTGTGTTAAAGGACCAACATCATCAACTGCTTGGAAAATTATGAAAATTTCCATTCTATAAAAACATTCATTTCAATACAAAACTTTATAGTAATAATATAAAACACAAAACTATAACAAAGTACAGATCGATTTCGTTTCCATCATACATTCCATGAAATTGTCACCCACAGTTATATTTATCCAATGCAACAGTCATAAGAATTTCTCTATGTGTTGAAATTGTTGATAGGGGAAGCACTGGTTTGGCTGAACCCACAATCTCAATAAAATCTGAGTTTTTGATGATGACAACACATAATTAATAACACGTGTATTATATGTTACATGTTCTATGCTTACATATTATATGCGTATATGAGAACATAATTATGTTGTTGTTGTGTTGTTCATGCATTTCACTGTGTTATATATGTGATTTTATACATGAATGCATGACACGTGTTTTTGATGAGAAAAACCACAAGCACAAATGTTGAATTTTAATTGTGTGGCAAAACAACAGTTTTAAGTCGATTACATTATAAGGTGAATCGATTAAAACTCGTGTCTTTGCATAAACCTTTTTCAAAGTGTGCTGTGAGATTTTTCAAAGAGAAAAGTTTTCAAAACTATGCTTAACATTGTTGCATAATCAATTACATGCGATATGTATTCGATTAAGTCTGTTACTATTTTGAAATATGTTACTGTTTTGAAATCTATTAATGCTTGATATAACTGTCACAACAACTATATTTTTAAATGTGTTGACCAAACATTAAATGCTATTCAACTGCATTAGTTGTGAATTCAATTAATTTCTTTGAATGCTACTAACTGTTATAACTGAATTGGTGTATTCAACTGCATTAGTAGCAAAGTCTATTAAAATGCGTCAGAGATATGTTATACTATAAATTGACGCAAATTTGATTTTTGTAAAGAACTTTTGTGATTCTAAAATTTTCATATTCTTTTGTAGAAAGTTTGATTCTTACATAAATAAGGAAAGCTCCAAGAAACAAGTTTGACCGTGGTGATCAACTACTTGGAATTTCTTGAAGAGCAAGATTGCTGAGTTTCAAAGTCTGATCTATCTGCACATTTGAGTGTTTACTGCAAGATCCGTTTCTACAATCTGTTGAAGATTGGGTTGAGTTCCCTGTTGTGATTATAGGAAGATTGGGTTGAGTGTTTATCTGCACCCTTTTCCACATCAGTGACAACAATTTTTTTTTAAATAATCCATTAAGAAGCTGACACTTGGTAGTTTTAAAATTGTTGTCAAATGTGAGTTGTTAACATATCGCGATCCTAAAGGAAAATGCACACCCAATGCATCTTTTTTACCATGTAATGACTGATATTAAGATAATATGTGTATTAGGCCAATGGTTAAACCTATATGATGTATTGAAGTTTATAAATTGCCTTCTTTTTCTACTAGAAGTTGTTGTATTTATATAGGCACTAAGAAATTGAAAAGCGCGTGCTGTGGAGAAAACTAATATACTCTACTTTTTTTGGTAGTTTATTCATAGGAAAGAAATATTATCACTCAACTACACATTGCCATTATACCTTGAGATTTGTGACGTCTACTTTAATTAATGAACTCACTTACATTAACACTCTCTTGTTATGTTTTAATAACCTGATTTATCATTTCATTGTGGATACTATTTTATAATAGTGTTTGACATACTTTTATTTCTTATTTAAATTTTGCCAATACATTTCCTCACTCATATTGATTAAGAGTGTTATAAGTTAAAAATACTTACTCCAAGGAATATTACTATTATGAATTTAAACTTATAAAAAAGAAGAAGAAACTAAATTCTAACTTTACACATGATATACTTTTTTTTTTACCAAAGGCATGTTTGGGAAAAATTTGACAACATAGTTTCAACGTGAAACAAAAGAAGTAAAGCAAAAATACACATGGTTAGTAATAGATCTGTGTTAAAGTTTAGTATTATACGATGTTATGGTGATTAAGAAAACTCCATAAACAATTTTCACTAAACTTTAAGACAATAGTGTTATCTAGATATGAAAGTACATTTCAAGGAGTTTTAGTCTGGAATAAGTTCAATTACTCAAGAATCCAAATAAGAAGAAAAACATAGGAAATGTAGAATTGAAAATGAACTTAAAAGGAAGAAAGATGGTTAGAGATGGAAGACAAGAAAAAGTGGTGGGGGAAAGGCTTAATGGTGATGTCATGCCACTTAGAGGGCATTAAAGCTCACCAATCCAAGATTAGTGACGTATGCCATCACTTGAGAACTATTCTCAAGATAAGACCAAGTGAAGAAGACACTCTTAAGAAGAACCTCTCACAAAGGTGGTATAGAATGTATAACTTCAAAATATTCAACCCTTACAAAGGTTTATGAGAATCCCTCTTATAGGTATGGAAAAAAGGTCACTTTGTAAAAGTACAAAGCTAAAGATAAGGGTGCAATAACACAAAAATTAAGCTTTTAGAAATTAGGTCTGAAGGAGATGTCTTGAAAATGAGACAACCATAACTTGGCCTCTAAGTGATGGAAGAAACTCCACTCTTTATAGTAGAGCTCTCCATAGATAAGAACGAAGCAATGGATTGGAGGAGGAGTAGCTCAAGCTCAGATAACCTTCCAAAGGGGAAGGAAGCTAGAGGAGGACGTGCGAAATAAGCACAAGACAATGACCTCGAAGCAAGATGCCTGGATAAATCTCAGCAGCATTTCTCTATAGCTTTCAAGTTGGATTTTACATGGAGATGCACCTCTCTTTTATAGGTGAAGAGAGAGCTCTAAATTTGACTTTGCAAGCTTCTAAGATCAGTAAAGAAGAGTATCTAAGACGCTACTAAGCTTGGGCTGCAAGTTCCATGCCAAAAACATTAAAAACGTGCATTTTTCAAAAGCTGAAAACTAGTGCATTTTGGTTGGGCGTGAACAACAGATGGTTAGGCTCAGTCTTCATTCCGGAATCCATTTTCCCATGTATTTCCAATCTGGAATGTAATGGTTTCAATCCAGAAAATGCTTAAATTCTTCCCTTTTTTTTTCCTCCTTTGCTCTCTTTAGCTTGGCAAGCCTCCTGTGATGCATAAGCATGGTTTCCAACCTTTATTGGTGACCTACAAAACAATATAAATGCATTTAGTAAAGAGAAGAAGGATTACTATTTGATATTTCATAAAAGTAATGTAGTAAGTGATCCTTCTTCTTCTTGAATGCTCTTGGCCATGGCTCTTGTTAGAGGTCCTATGTGCATCTTGGATGGTCCTCCATTAGTCCATTTCTCTTGAATAGGATTTGTCCTCGGATCTGTTGGTACTTGTTGGGCATCTCCTGTGAAAGGAATTAAGTCGTAGATGTTAAAAGTAGGACTGACACCATAACTTTCAGGAAGATCTAACATGTATGCATTGTCATTTATTTTCTTGACCACCTTGAAAGGACCCTCACCTCTTGGACTAAGTTTAGACTTGTGTCGAGATGGAAATCTATCCTTTCTCAAATGAAGCCAAACTAGGTCACCTTCCTTAGGAATTACTTTTTTTCTCCCTTTGTTATTGTACTCGGTATATTTTTGAGTTTGTTTTTCAATGTGGATTTTAACCTTTTCATGTAATTTCTTGATGAAATTCACTTCAGAAACTCCTTCTTTCTGAAGAAAAGAAAATAATTCTGGAAGAGGTAATAGATCAAGAGGTGTGAAAGAGTTAAAACCATAGAAAACCTCAAAAGGAGAAATATTAGTAGTCTTGTGGACTACTCTATTATAAGCAAACTCTATATGAGGTAGATGATCATTCCAATTTTTATGATTACTTTTTAACATTACCCGTAATAGAGTGGAAAGAGATCTATTTACTACTTCAGTTTGCCCACCCATAATGTTTTCCAAAAGTAGCTAAGGAACTTAACATCTCTATCAGATACTATAGTTTTGGGTAAGCCATGTAATTTGACTACTTCTTTAAAGAAGAGGCTTGCTATATAGCTAGCGTCATATACTTTGTGGCAAGGTATAAAGTGAGCCATTTTACTAAATCGATCAACCACCACAAAGATAAAATCAAGCCCCTTTTGAGTTCTTGGTAAGCCAAGGACAAAGTCCATACTAATATCCTCTCAAGGGGAACTAGCTATTGGAAGAGGAAGGTAAAGTCCATGAGGCATGCATTTGGATTTAGCTTGAAACAAGCTATACAACTAAAGTAATGCTTTTGGGCGTTTACTATCATGTGTGGCCAATAAAATTTACTTTTCAAAATATTTAGAGTTTTATCAACTGCATGATGGCCCATGAGTCCTCCTTCATGACTTTCTTTTATAAGAAGCTTTCTAATGGATCCTTGGGTTATACAAAGTTTTCCCTTGTTATAAAGATACCCTTCAGACAAATAGAATCCATCAAATGGCTTCTTAAGACAGGATGCATAAGTGGATGCAAATGTATGATCAGTTTCATAGAGTTATTTGATGTCATCAGAGCCTAATATTTAGGATCATAGAGTGACTAATAATGCATGGTGTCTAGATAAAGCATCCGCAACAACATTAGTACTCCCCTTTTTATGTTTGATGACATAGGGAAACTGCTCGAGGAATTCTACCGACTTTGCGTGTCTCTTGTTCAATTTTCCTTGCCCTTTACGATACTTGAGAGATTCGTGGTTAGTGTTGATAATAAAGTCTCGTGACACCAAGTAATGCTCCCAAGTCTTCAATGCTCGTATGAGGGCATACAACTCCTTGTCATAGGTAGGATAATTTAAAGTTGGTCCCCATAGTTTTTCACTAAAGTAAGCGATTAGATGACCTTCTTGAATTAAGACTGCTCCTATCCCTACCCCATATGCATTACATTCTACTTGAAAAGCTTTGGAAAAATCAGGTAAGTGTAGAATGGGTGCATGTGTTAACTTATGCTTTAAGGTCTTAAAGGTATCACCCCAATTGAATGGCACATTTTTCTTTATAAGCTCATTAAGGGAGCAGCAATACTGGAGA
The DNA here is from genome assembly GCA_034642375.1 of Vigna nakashimae. Taxonomy (NCBI): domain Eukaryota; kingdom Viridiplantae; phylum Streptophyta; class Magnoliopsida; order Fabales; family Fabaceae; genus Vigna; species Vigna nakashimae. The sequence continues at coordinate 15,137,262 of CM067766.1, read as the reverse complement.
AATTTTCTACAAAACGTCTATACAATCCAGCTAGATGGAGAAAACTTCTTACTTCTCTCACTGTTTTCAAAACAGGCCACTCATGGACAACGTCTTTCCCAACTTTGAAGCCCAGAAAAATTACACTTTCTTGACAAAAAGTACATTTGTCAAAGTTGGCAAAGAGATGATGTTGTTTAAGCCAAATCAAGACCTGACTAACATGGTGAAGATGTTCTTTAAGACCTTTGTTATAGATTAAAATGTTGTGGAAGTAGACCAAGACAAACCTTCCTATGTATTCCTAAAGGACATGATTTATTAAGCGCATGAAGGTACTAGGAGCATTGATTAAGCCAAAAGGCATGACTAACCATTCATATAGACCAAATTTGGCCTTAAAAGCGGTTTTCCATTCATCTCCTTCTTTTATTCTAATTTGGTGATATCCGCTTTTAAGATAAATCTTAGTAAACATGTTTGCTCCATGTAGCTCATCTAACATATCGTCCAATCGAGGAATAGGGTATCTATACTTAACAATGATGTTGTTGATAGCGTGACAATCAGTACACATCCTCCATGAACCATCTTTCTTTAGAACCAACAACATCGGCACCGCACAAGGACATAGGATTTTCTGGATCCACCCCTTGTTCAATAAATCATTGACTTGGTTCTCTATCTCTTTTTCTTCAATGGGGTTAGTCCTATAGGCTGACCTATTGGGAAGGCTAGCCCTAGGAATTAAATCAATTTGATGTTCTATTCCCTTGAGAGGTGGTAAGCCACTTGGGACCTCTGTAGGAAAGAGATCATCAAATTCTCTTAAAAGCTTTTGTAACCCTTTGGAAAGAGAATCAAGTTGACAATTTACGGAGTCAAGTGCCTCTTTGCAGTAGAGAAGAAAATGAGGTTGTCCAAGAAAAATATTTTTAGAATTTTTGGAATCGACAACATCTTTGGTTGAGGCACGACCTACCAAACTCGTATTCTTCTCTTTTGACAGTTTTTTATTTTTGTTTTTTTTTCCATCCAACTTCTTTTTAAGAATTATTTGATCCTCTCGTACTTGAGAAGGTGTAAGAGGACTCAAGATAATCTTTTTGCCTTTATGTTGGATGGTTATTTTATTCGTGACCCCATCATGCAAAGCTTGTTTGACAAATTGCCAAGGTCGCCCAAGTAAGATATGAGCAGTTTCCATTGGAATAATATTGCAAATGATTTAATCTTCATATTTATCAATGGATATAGGAACACTTACTTGTTCATTGACTACTATCCCATCATCCTCTTTGATCCATTGAAGTTTGTAAGGGTTTGGATGAGGAGTAGTAGTTAAGCCTAGCTTTTCAACCATTCTAGAGCTACAACAGTTACAATAAGAACCACTATCCACAATCATAGAACGAGTTTTCTTTAAAACTTTACACCATGTGTGGAATGGGTTTTCTCGTTAAGTTTGTTCTAGCTCAACATGCTTTGTTTCCAAGAGTCATCTTACCAAGTAAATCTCCATCACAAGGTGGACTCTCATGTTCCTCGTCAGACGTGGATAACTCAGACTTAGTTGAGGAAGACTCCTCACTAGCATGCTCAAGCATGTAGGTTGACCTCTTGATACGACACTCAGTAGAATAGTGTTTCCTTTCCCCACACTTAAAACACCATGTCTCCCTACTCTTAGAGTCTCGTGAGAGCTCTTTGTGAGTCTTGTCTCTCTCTTTTCAACTCTCTTTCTTTTCCTCTCACTTTCTCTTTCTCGCGACACTAGTGCAAAAAATACCTTTAACGTCACCCTTTAGATGTCTGACCTCGAATATCCAATGTAAAAAATGACCGGTGGCATTTTTCATAAATAAAACAACTATTCAGACGTCGGTTATGGAAGGGCCCGACGTCTAAATACTCATAGACGTCGGCTCCCTCGAATAGACGCCAAAACTAAACGAAAAAGTTAAAAAAAATAATTTTTTATTCTATTTAGACATCTGTTATGGAGGGAACCAACGTCTAAACCCTAAATCCAGAAATTTAAAAAGTCACTTTTTGACTCCATTTAGACGTCTAATCCCGCCACTCCGACTTCTGAACCAGTTTAGACTTCTGTTAATTGGGGAACCGACGTACCCTAAATCTAGAAATTTAAAACGTCACTTTTTGACTCCACTTAGACGTCCGATCCCGCCACTCGAACTTCTAAATCACTTTAGACGTCTGTTATGGAGGGAACCGACGTTTAAACCCTAAATCCAAAAATTTAAAAAGTCACTTTTTGACTCCATTTAGACGTCTGATCCCGCCACTCCGACTTCTGAAGCACTTTAGACGTCTGTTATGGAGGGAACCGACGTCTAAACCCTAAATCCAGAAATTTAAAAAGTCACTTTTTGACTCCATTTAGACGTTTGATCCTGCCACTCCGACTTCTAAAGCACTTTGGACGTCTGTTAATTGGGGGAACCGACGTCTAAATTTTGGCATTAAAACAGCGTGAACGCGAGGCAACCGTTATGCGCACTCATTGTTCATCATCTTCGTCGTGTTTTCTCTCTACGAGTTATGCTTTTCAGGTTCGTTTTATCACTTTTGCACCGTTTTAAATTAATTTTACTCAGATTACATCACTCTTTGATGCATTATCTTTCATTTGAACCGATTAAAATGCTTTTTCGTTGGGTTTTGGTGCATTTATTCTCGTGTCTTTAGGCGGCGTTCTATGGCAGCGATTTCTTGCGTTTTGTACTCCTTCAATTTCCTCTACTACATTTTTAAAACCATCCAATAGAAAAAATGTTCAATACATTCTCTTCAACTAAAATATAAAGTTATAAACTCGAATCACCATGAGTCTGGAGCTACCTCAAAGACGTCTAACCTATATGGATCAGACGTCTATATAGACGTCGGACCTATATAGGTCCGACATCTATAGAGATGTCTGACCTAAAGGGTCCGACGTCTCATTAACGTCACCTATATAGACGTCGGACAGAGATCAGACGTTAAAAGCTCAAAATAACAGACGTCTAAAGTCCTTTTTGCACTAGTGCGAGGTTCTTCATACCTCGAGTGACTATCCTCCCTCTTAGGATCTTTCCTATATGTGGAGGTTGTACGGTAGGTCCTCTTAGTGGAAGTTTTTCGTCTATTTTTCTCTTCCACTCTCACACATAGCTGAACAAAATCATTGAGATCTAGGTAAGGTAAAAGCTCTACCTTATCACGGATCTCATAGTTAAGTCCACTTTGAAACCTAGCTATGGTGAATCTTTATACCTCTTTGATTCCAGCTCTTAACATGAGTATCCATCTTTTGTTGATATTCCTCGACACTCATGTTTCTTTGTTGGAGTCTATGAAGCTTGTCCATGATTTCCCTAGCATAATATGTTGGCACATGTCTTCGATGTAAGGTTGCTTTGAGCTCATTCCAATATTGGATGGTGTAGTCTCCTTGCATCCTTTGTTCTCCGATCACATATGTTCACCAGTATAGAGTTGAGCCTTGGAAGGTCAAAGTTGTTAAGGAAACTCTCCTCTTATCATCAATGTGGTAACACTAAAAAATTTGTTCGACCTTCATCTCCCACTCAAAGTATTCTTCTACATGATCTCGGCCATAGAATGGGGGAAGGTCATGTTTTGGTTCCACATAATGATCTCTATGATGGTGGTGTCTTCTAGGTTGGTGTTGATAGTAGTCATTATGATGACCACCATAATTATTTTGGTCACTATGATGGGAATGATGATCACCACGATCATTGTTTTGCCTATGAGAAGACTCGGCATGATTTTGACCTCTTTGGTTAAGCGTGAGGCTAGTAACCATTTGCCTAAGCTCATTTATCTCTTGTCGAGCTAGGTTAAACTCAGATTGAGTTCTATTAAGCTCGGCTTCAATCATATTAAGTTGAGCTTGGGTTCTATGAAGCTCCTCACTTAGTTGCACATTCTCACAATCATTTCTTATATTGTCTTGCAGAGTTGAGTGACTCATACTTGTGAAGTGAGAAAAGGTTTTCACAAAAGTTGGAAAAACTTGCACAAGTAGAGAGCCCAAAAACTTTTTTCACAAATCTTTTAGATTTTTTTGTGTGAATGATTTCTAGAAAGAACCTTGTCCTTCCTAGCCAGAGTGTCTTTGAATTTTTTTTACCTTAATTTCAAGGTAGAAATCTTTCAAAAGCTTTTTGAATGCAAGAATGAAATGCACCTAGAAACCAAATGAAGGTTTATCTAAATGACACGTGCACCTATATATCATGGAGAAGTAAAACATAAAAATATTCAAACAGAATTAAAGAAATTAATGCAAATGTAAAGAAGAATGATAGACGACCCTAAGTGAAAGTGGAAGTGACACTTGGAGCCCCTTGACACACTTTCCCAAAGCAGTGTGAAATTGCTTTGTTCAATGGTGCACTTGGAATTGCTTGAAAAGCATTTTCCCAAAGCATTGGAGTTGTAAAAAAAAAAAACAAAGTAACCTCAAATGTTCGGTGATATAATGATTGAAAAGTACATGAAACTGTGTTTAAAAGAGAAAAAAAAAATGAAGTTGTAGTGGCTAGCTTTTGTGCAGTTCCAAATTGTTGAGAAAATGTGTGGTGTTCGGTGTAGAAGTGATACTGAACTAGCAAGGTAAATGAACTTTGAGATGCACGCTTGTGGCTAATTTAGCAAGCCTTCCACTTCCTAATATGCTACACCCTTGGAGCAAGGTGTCTGGATTTTAGAAGCTTGACCAAAACGTCACAACATCCATACACACCAGTAAAATAGTCAACACACACTTATGCTACTGCACCAGTTTAATTTTCACACACAAATAGATTAGAGGGCACAATTTGAAGCCAAACAAGTTGAATTCTAATGGATTGAAGTACGGAATAAAAGAAGGAACACAAAAGGGACCTAGGAAAGACACTAGAACAGATTAAACAATCAAGAAAATAAAAAACGCAGGTCAAATTCGAAGTGCAGTAAAGTGTTTGATAAAAATTGCAAAGTGTTGATGAAAGTCCCCAAAGAAGTGAAGATTTTTGGATTTTCGGCTTTTGGGGTTGAAACTGGATTGTTTGGTTTTCTTTTGCTTTTTATGGATGTTCTATACTGTTTTGATCTTATAATTCCATTTGGAAACATGAAACCAGCTCTTGCCAATCCAGAATTGAAATTTAAAGATTGGAAATTTTCAAACAGCACCAAAATTGAATTCTACACTAGAAAATGACACTTAAAGTGGCGCTTTCAAACCCAAAAATGTATGGAAGTGTTTGAACAACTTAAGTGATGCTTCAATCAAATTTATATCATTGATTTGAAGGTTTGCAAACACTTAAACAACAAAGAAACAGGTTGCACAACAAAATCATTGGTCCACTTCCAAATTTAGGCAAAATTGATAGTTTAGATGGTGATTTTGCATATAGGCTCAAAACTGACCAAATGAACAGTGCACACAAGTTTGGAATGGTAAAACAAACTTGATCAAATGTGAAGGAAGCACTGAAACAACCAGATTCATCAAATGACAGTAGCACTTGCCAAAAAGGCAAAGATATTCCACCAAAATTGCACCAGAAAAGGCTTCTAAATTGGTGATTTTAAACTCAAAATTGGTAGGAAGTGATGCAACAACTATATTGAGTGATCAAACAACTTTGTATAATGATTTTATAGATGTGCAAACTGTTACACAACTCAGAAACAGATCATAATTCAAAATCATTGGTTCACTTCCATTTAATTCACAATTTTGATGGTTTAAAAGGTGATTCTGCATATAGGCTTAAAAATGACCATTTGAATAGTGCACACAACTTTAAAATGGAAAAATAAACTTTCTCAAGCATTTTATATGCACAAACACAACAAGATTCATCAAATCATACTTGCTATAGCCAAATATGCAGCAAAAATGCACCAAAACCGCACCAGTATTCAGAAATCAGTGAAATGAAAGGAAAAGAACAACACAATGACTCTAGGAAAGTCCTAATATACTAGATCTAACTGTAGAGAATCAACTAGAGGATTTTAAGCACCTAAGACACAGTCAAAGAAAGAAAGCACGGTGAAAAAGCTTGACAGAAACATTGGACAACACCTTGTTTCAGGATTTTAAACAACTCAGACATGCTTTTTGGAATTCAGTGGTTAATATAGATTGTCAGGACTTGAAACATATATGATAACATCAAATAAACTTGTGTTAAGCTTTAGAATCAAGAAATCTGGACAGAAACAGTGTGCACATAAACAAACTAGAAATGCATTTTTATGCAGATTTTTGAAACTGGAAACGTTTCTGGTACGACTTATGGCTCATATGATCAAAGCTAGACTTGGTCTCATTGCTTTATATGATCTATACATGGCTATCGATGTACTTGAACTCAAATTAAAACGAAAAATTAAGCTATACAGATTCAAACACATGATAACAGATGTAAAACTACAGTATTGTGTACATGACATTGGACAAAACTGGAAATTGAGATTGCAAGCTGAATTGAACTCTAACAAACGAAATTCATCGATTAATAGCAATCACTAATGAACACTCAAGGCACAAGTATAACAACAACAAACACGAATTGAATCAAAACTGAAATGAAAAATGAAATCTGGAAAACAGTAAGCACTGCACTGCACAACACGGTCAAACAAAAATTTGAAGGTAAGAGCAACTTAGCTATCGAAGCAATGAGTGATGGAGCTACTTGAGCTTGGAGCTGCTTCCATCATTAAGCCTCTCAAAATATGCACAAATTGACCTCCATTTTAGAAGTTCAACTTCAAGCTCTTCCTCTCTCCAAAGATGTGTTCACATGATTGGTTCTAAGGTTAAGACTTTCTCTACTCCATGTAGTCATATTCTCTTCCCATTAGCATAAGCTTAACCTATAAAAACAAACAAGTAAAAAAGTCAACATGTCAACTTAAGTTAAGTCAACTTTGGTCAACAAGTTAACCAAAGTTAAGTCAACAAAAGTCAACTTAAGAAAATTCAACAAACATAAAGAAATGGAAAATGAAGACAAAGAAGTAGGGTTAGAGGCCTCCCTTCTGTCATTCGTTTAGTCACTCTTCTAAGAAGGTCCTTTATGGCTTCATGGTGAGTCATGGACTCATCATCCTCCCTTTTTTGGAGAGAATTCGGCCACGAATTCTTAAACCTTACATCAAAAGGAGAAAAATCACCCACATCAAAAGTGTGACTTACATTATAGCTAGGGGGCAAATCTAACTCATAAGGATTATTGTTTATTTTTCTATCTACTTGGAAAGGGTCATTCGCTCTAGGGTGGAACTTGGACTTCCTTTGAGTAAGGAACCTCTCCTTTCTCAAGTGGAGCCAAATCCAATCACCCTCTTTAAAGGTGACCTATTTCCTTCCTTTATTAGCAAACTTTTGGTATTGTCCTACCTTCCTCTCTACATCATCCTTGACTTAAGAATGCAAGTCTTCGATCATCTTAGCACACCCTTCTCCATCTTAGCAAGTCCATACCTCATGGTTTTGTATGCACACAAAGCATCACCAAATTTTATTGACTAGTCCTTTCTGCAAAATGCCAACATCTTATCTAAAATTTTCTTAATCTCCCGGTTAACATTTCAATTTGGCCATTAGTTTGCAGATGATAAGGTGAGCATTATAAAAATGGGATCCCCTATCACTAATAAGACCCTAAGGACTCTAAACCATGTGAAAATTTCTCTCTTCAGAAACTTAATGATTGTTTTCACATCATTCTTTTGACAAGTGGCTGCCTCTACTTATTTGTTGACATAATCCATTACCATCATAATGTATTCATTATCAAATGAAGAAGGGGTGGAACCAACAATGGATATTCCCTAACCGCACAAAATATTCTCATCTAAAATGGCTTGTAATGGAATCTCACACTAGTACAAAATATACTTTTAAACTCGCACAATAGACCTCTTTTTATACAAAACCGCTGTCTATTCAGACACGGTGGCAGTTTGGTAATTAATGAGACCTTATAGGCCTCGGTTCAGATGAGACCGGTGCCAAAAAGAGATATTACTTCGGTTGTAAAGGCAACCGGTGCCTAATTATTAGTGTCTGACGCAGTTTCTGACGCGGTTAAGAGAAACCCGAGGTGAAAAAACTATACGACATCGGTTTGTAGGAAGGACCGAGGCATAAGCCTCTACTGCTCAGACCCGAGGCATATAAGCCTCTCTTTTTTTCCCCAAAAAGTTAACCTATATCTCCCTCCGCACTCTCGCCTCCCCTGGCTCTCCCTCCCTCCCTCCCTCCCCTGGCTCTCCCTCCCTCCCTCCCCTGGCTCTCGCCTCGCCTCGCCTCCCCTCACTCTCGCCTCCCCTGGCTCTCGCCTCCCTCCCCAGGCTCTCGCCTCCTCTCGCTCTTGGATTCTTCTCTCCCTCCATTCCATTGCCGCTTCTTCCTTACCCCCACGAACCTCCCACAACTAAACCACACCATGTCACTGCCAGCCCCAGATCTGCCACCGTTTCCGTAAAGAGCACCTGATGAAGAGGAAGGAGAGGCATCGCGCAGTCGGCGGCGATGGAGGAAGAGCAGCGCGCGACAGAGGAGTGGACAATCTCCGATGAGATGCGGCGGCTGGAGGAGAATATCGGAGAAGAATGGCGCGAGGATGAGGGCCTTGTGGCGGAGGCAGATGCGGAGGGCGCGGGGGCGAATGCGGAGGGCGCGGAGGCGAAAGCAGAGGATGTGGCGGAGGAGGAGGAGAAGCGACAGAGGCAGCGGTGATGGCGGAGGCGGATGCGGATCCAGATTTCATTTCTTTTTGTCCAGCTTGTGCGGATCCAGAAGCTTTTTTTGTCCAGATTTCATTTCTTTTTGTTTTGAATTGAATTGAATCTGAGTTCACACCGAAGATTTGATTTTGTTTTGATTTGTTTGGTTGCTTTGTTAAATTGAATTTGACTTTACTTGTTAAATTGATTTGTTGAATTGAATCTGAGAAGCTTGAGGCACCAAAATGATTTTTGTCAAGAAGCTTGAGCAAGTGTCTGTCTGATTCTTCTATCAGTGTTTCATATTTTCACTCACCCTTCATCAATGGCACTCTCAGTTTGCAGTGTTGGCCCCTGGAATGAATTTTCCTTTTGCGGCATGCGTGGTGTGGTACGGTGTGAGTGGGAAGGTAGCTTCAAATTTCAATGGTTGATTGTGGCAGGTGAAGATGGGTCCTCTGAGTGTGTCTCCCATGGGGTTTGGAACTTGGGCATGGGGCACCAAAATGATTTTTGTCAAGAAGCTTGAGCAAAGACAGAAGCTTGAGGCACCAAAATGATACGAGTGGCTAAAGAAGAAGAAAAAAAAAATAAAAAATGGACCCTACTGCCTCGGTTCAGGCTCCAACCGAGGCAGTAAAGGGAGTGAAACGATTTCGGTTGTTAGAACCGAGGCCTAATCGTATTATTATATGTCCCGTTTCAAAACCGAGGCATAAAGTCCACTGCTTTTTACCTCGCCCGAATATGCCTCGGTTCAGGAACCGGTGCCTATCAGCGAAAATAACCGCTGTCGTTTCCCTTAACTGTACTAGTGTCATGTCTTCTTGAGATACTTTTAGTCTTCTGGCACTTTTTACAACTCTTAGCATGAGCTTGAGCATCGTTGGACAAAGTGAGTTGTTCTTGGTGGTTGTCCTTTCACCATTAAAATGTCCACCACATGGCAAGTTGTGGCAATGCTATAAGATACTTGCAACTTCCTCTATTGTGACATATCACCTCAAAAGATCATCAACTTTGAGCTTGAATAAAAAATAGTCATCCCAAATGAATTATTGTTGCATCATGCAAGAATTTATTCTTTTGATGCCATGTGATATGTTTTGGGAGGACTTATGCAACTTTGAAATCAACCATATCAGCAAACCATGGGCTTTCTTGGTTGAGTTGAGAGTTTCATATAAAAATGCTTCACAGATTTCTCCCTCTTTGTAAGTGACTTCATCCTTCACTAGTCGAGAGAGTTTATCAGTTATGACATTCTTACTACCCTACATGCTCTCAATCTCTAAGTCATTCTCTTACAACTAAAGAACCCATATAATAAGTGTTGGTTTGGAGTCAGGTTTGATTAGCAAATACTTTATGGCCATAAATGATTCCTTTAAACCAATGGATAAGGTCTAAACTTCTCTAAAGAAAAAAAAAACTCCTATTTTGTCGTGGCATAACTCAAATGAGCCCCATTATAAGATCCTAGAAATTTTAATAATAAGAAAACTATATAAATATGGTCAAATATTTTAAGTAAAAGATGAAATTGTTTATTAGGTATAATTTAAAGGATTTGTTTAGTTTTCAAAGATTTTCTAAGAAATAAGATTTTATGAATAGTTATTCGTTTAGAAAATATATTATTGGATATTGTTAGCTTTTAGGAGATATTCTTGGATATTGTTATATACTAGATATTGTTACAAATTAAAAAATATCTTAAGATATTGTTAGATATTATTAGATATTTTTATATATTGTTATATATTATTTTAGATAATAATAACTAAGAATAAAATATTGTATTCCCTTATTAATATTAAGCTTATAAACATACGGGAGAACAAGGTCTGTGGAGAGAGTTTTAATAAAAATAGCGAAAAGTTAAGGAAGAAGAGATAAAGTTTTAAAGGTTGAGTCTTAAATGGACTTACATTCCTTTTTCTTTTTTGTATGTGATGTAGTATTTTATATAAGTTTAAATAGTGGAGTAAATGTTATTTAGTACGACTGTGATGACATGTTAATATGTGTTTGTTTGAAAATGTAAATGTATGCTTATGTGTGGTGACTCAACGAAAGGTGCTGAAGGATAATTTTGTGTTGTTGTACAAGAGGTGAACTTCATCGAAGCTCTTAAGAAGAGTGATGGAAAGTGACACTTGTTTACTTCATCGGGTGAGCTCTCAAGGAAAGTAATGGAAAGTGACATTTGTATTTGTAAGTTACATGCAAAAGTTACAACTCAGTTTCTTGATGAGATTACTAGAGCTTGCACGATTGTGTGAGACAATATGTTTTGTGTCTATTTGTATGATATGTTGTATGCGTTTTATGATTTATATTGCAATATATATTTAAATTTACAATATGATGAAAACTATTGTTATTATTTACGTTAGCTTACTTACCTGTTTTTATTATGGTTTCAACCTACAATGATCATGTTTTATACGGGGACTGATGGGGAAGGACCAAAAAAATATAACAACTTATAAAAGAGTGATAGTGCAACTGAAATTCAATCTCCCTTCTTGCGAGAATCTGCAAAGAGCACCAACCAAATAGAATAAAAATAGAATCCAAAAGCACAAAGAGACACTAACAATTTTTAACATGGAAAACCCCTCAATACAAGGGTAAAACCCACGAGTCGTTCAGACCAAAGAAAAATTCGCTATGATCAATAATAGGGTACAAAAGAGTCTCCAATAATAATATCAAATGGTATTTTCAATAAGCTAATTTAACTAAGCATAAATACTTACAAATGAGAACAAAGAAGATGAAAATTCTCCAAAATAGGGCTGTTGGTGCGGGACTGATTTCTACCAATCTAGACCTCGGATTGAGGATTCGAACTGTCAGAATGAAGAACCATATATCTGGAACCCACTATCCAAAAATAAGCTCGATTCAACGGTGAACGACTTCACAACGACGAAAACACCAATGCAGGTTTAGAGTTATGTGAGAATAACTTTCTCTCTTACTTTTTCACTCACTTGACTTTTGTCTTTCTTCAAATGACTCTCATGTGTCCTACTAATCTGACTCATCTCTATAACCTAGTGAGACATAATGGTCTACATTATTTGGACCTATTATCCATCCACATAGGAAAGGAGCCCAATAACCCAATAGGGAGCATATGATAGTACTGGTGTTGAGAAAGATACACAACACTATCAAATAATATTGGGATAATCTTTTAATCTTTTACTTTTCAATAAAGTCTTATGTTTTGTTTTAATTATATAATTGGTGTTAATTATAGATTTTAGTAAGCGAAAATTTGGGATGTTACACATTTAAGACCTTTCTTGCATAGTAGATGGTGTGAAAATCTGCTTCACCTTCAAAATGTTAAAGGTTTACTTCATCAACTGAATGGGCTATCTTTGACTAAGAGGTTGCATAAGAACTTAGTTATGTTAGAGAAATTTTTGATAATTTTTTTATAAAATTTGACGTGACCAAAAAAGCTTACCCTCCATCATTAGTTGGGGAATAGCAAATTTTCTATCACATCCATTTGCATTATAAAGATTTATTCCCCTTGATGAAATTTTATTACTTATACCTTCAAGCATCGACATTTCTCCGAATTCAACATAAGGTTAGTATATATACCTTTCTTTAACACAACAAGATCCAAAGTTCTTCAAATAGATATCAAAAGATGTGTTAACAGATAAGTTATCCATGAATATATATATATATATATATATATATATATATATATATATGCATTTCGAATCAAATAAGCAAAAATGACTAGCGTTGCAGATACCAAAATAACATTGTATAAGTGAACACTCTAAAGATACAAGTAAAAGTAATCTTACCATGATCTAGATTCACCACAATCTAATTATACCCATAATTACACTCTTTCGGATTTTATAATAATAACTGTAAACATACATAAACTTTTCTCCACTTTTACTTTAATCGTTTTGAATGAAATTGAATTATCTTCGTTTACAGATCGAACTGTTTGATGTTCTTCTATCTCTGCAGTTATAGTGTAATCATTCGTATATTTGGTAGAAGGTGCGAAACCTTTTTCTTTCTTTATTTATGAAGAATCTTGAAAAGAACTCGAGATCTAAAGAAGTTGTACCTCTTCAGAATCCGTTTTCAAACAAACAAATTATATGGTAAAGAAGACATACATTCATATATAAATTATAAGTCATACTAGTGCAACACTGTCACACCTTCAAGAATTATTCTGTATGTATGATACACACTCATTGGTTTACTTTCCTGCAATTAACACGAATTTCACCTTGATTCCCTGTGAGAGGCTGAATATTTCCCATCTTAATCATCGAATCTGCGAAATCTTCGAAGAAATCATCATTATCGTAGCTGTACTCTTTGACAAGATCATCAGTGGAACCACCATTGAAGAGTTCTTGATCAGAGTGAAGAAGCCCTTTCTTTTGGACCAAATTCGAGTAGTAGTTTTTGTCAAATTGAGCAGGAGTTGAGTCCAAAGGAGAAAGGTTGGAGTCACCACCAGCTGTAGGGCAAATGTATTTGAGATTTTTTGCAAAGTCGGAATCGATGTTGGAGTCGTTGTAGATATGAGCCCTAAAGGTAGCACAACTTGCATATCCGATGGAGTGGCCTCCACTTAGAACAACAAGGTCCTTCTCATCAAGACCATGGTTCCTGAAGTTGGTGATGAGTTCAGAGAGGCTGAAAAATGGTGCTGGAATGTTTGCATCTGCTGCTGCACGACTTGCTGTGGTGGAGTCTCTTCTCCCCAGTTTCACCTTCCATGTTGGCCCACCTAACTGCATCATGCATGCACATAATTCATTTAATAAATTTTGAGAACAGATTAATTTAAGTCAAAACATTAAGCACACTCTTTCTTGTATGGGTAAACACGACGTGTAAAAGTCGTGGTTACCAAGTTATAATTAACTATTTTTACTCACCGCAACGACAGAGTCACGAGCTGCAACAGCCAATATGTCTGCGCAAGAAACAACAGGTTTCCCACATGCTTCGTCCACAGCCTGCTTGATCTCATCCACCACTTCAAACCCTCTAGCAGATTGGAAATTAGCATTTGAATTCTTCTCGCTGTCAATGGAGGATGTTGAATCTAGAAGAATTGAACCATCGCAGCCCTGAAATTACTCTCACAGAACCAACTAAAATTTATCAGACTCATTCTAAACATGCATTAATTATGTAATATTTTCAGAACTATCTTTTTTTCTTTCAGAACTATCAAACTAATTATGTATGTGGATGCATAGATTGTCTTACGTTAACAAAACAATCATGGAAGTGCAGGCGTGTCAAGGATGCTCCCATACGGCGTTCTTTCTGCACTGCAGCCTCGACGACAGTTTTGATGGTGCTCAAAGCTTTGGGGCAAGAATAGTCATAGTAATGAGATGACAATTTTGAGAAGGCTGAGGTTGCAAGAGCAGCAAACACAAGGGCATGAAGAAGAACGAAGTAATATCCACGCAATGCCATTCTATGTTAATATGCAATGAGTAATTGATCAAGTTGTATATGAATTTGTTTGGATTAACTGCTTGCCCCATTGTTGTATTTATAGAGGCACTGGAGCAGGTGAAGAAATACCAATAAATTAAACTGCAACGTATCATACCATGTAATTTGTGGACTGAGCCATGAGAAAGACCGTTTCACCTTGAAGAAAAGTACATAGTAGGTTTAATGCAGAAATAAAAATATCGTAGAAAACGAGTACTTTAATGATTGATTTAGTCCGCACGGGGTGGTTTATTGATATTTGTAGGCCAACTAAAGCAAGTAATGACAAAGGAATGCACAATGGATGCATCGTTTGACTAAATCGGTAGCTACTTCATAGTTAACATAGAAAATTCAAGGAAAGAAATTTCGAATCTTAGTTAATGAAGTTTAACTAGTCGTTCTTATTTTATTATAACCACGTAGAAGTTTCAAAATCATAGACGTGCACCTAATCTAGAAAAAGAGATTTAATTAATGTAGATCCTATTTTTACCCAATCGCACCAGCACCTTTCCTTCAAAACCAGATCTCAAGTCCGTTTTTGATAAATTAGTTCATATTAAGAGACTTAGTCAAATGAATTAAATTAATATAATTTAAATTTGAATATTAAATTTTCTTTTAGTTCTAAAAAAATCGTGACTTTATAAAGTAAACAAATACTACTGTTACTACCGACGGCGGGTAACCGACCGGAAAGGTTTAGACAATGACGAGCGGGTAGAAACAAGGCTAATATGTCTGATCGGGTGTCTCAACCTAATATGTCCGATCGGATCTCTCAAGTACAATATGTCCGATCGGACGGAGGTTTAGACAATGCCGAGCGGGTAGAAGCAAGGCTAATATGTTCGATCGGGTGTCTCAACCTAATATGTCCGATCGGATCTCTCAAGTACAGTATGTCCGGTCGGGCGGACTTCTAAAACTGCAAACTAGAGACAACAGTTGAATGCTCATGAATGTATAGTTAATGAGGTAACGGTCATTGTCGAGTATTTAAGATGTGCATTGAAAGTCATTAAAAGGTAAATTAATGGGTAATATTCTCTAAAATCATATAAATAGCAGTCAAAGGAGAAGGTAAACTCTCTATTCTTTGATAATTATATAGACTTGCAAAAGCCAATTCTGACTTGAGCGTCGGAGTGTTTGCTGCAGGTCAACCCATTTGTGTTGAGAACGAGCGCAAGGAGAGCGAAAGGACAAGGACCGATCGAGCGAGGAGGAGTGTTTCCGGGCGGAGGCGCCAGGAGTTTTCTCCGGTCCCATTCAGCAGAAACATTTTGGCGCCCACCGTGGGGCCGAGGATCATTGAAGACAACCTTTTACGACCGCAGGGATGGAGTAGGACCCGACAGCGTTTCTACAGGAGATGAGAAGGAGAATGGAGGCAATGCAGGCAGAGATTGAAACCCTTAGGGACGAGCGTGATGCGGCCAGAGGGGCGTAAGCTAATCGTCCATCCTCCGCACGCGCTCAAACACCGCCAATTGTAGAGATGCCAGAAACCGAGCCACTCTCGGAAGAAGACACAGATCCCATTCCGGATAGTTATTATCAGGGAGAGGAGCAGAGTGAAACTGGCTCGCACCGGACCGCAAACCGTCCGGTCGAGCTAGGGCATTTCACCCGTTCACAGCGGCCTTGGAGAAGTATGATGGGTCGGGGGATCCGGAGGAGCATTTGAGATCTTTTGTTGACGCCATGACCATTTACTCCCCTAGGAAAAATGTGTGGTGCAGAGTTTTTTCCTTGTTAATAAAAGGAGAAGCGTTAGCCTGGTTCCACTCGTTGAGACCTCGAACCATCAATAACTTTGCCACCTTGAGGGACATTTTCGAACGACAGTTTTCGGCGGGTAGAGCGCGAAATCTGACGTATCTGGAGTTAACAAACATAAAGCAGGAGAAGGAAGAGAGTCTCAGGGACTTCATGGATAGGTTCAATAGATCCGCACGACAAGTAAGGGGAGTAGGCAAGAAGTTTACTATTAGTACTCTGGCTACTGGGTTAAGGCCTTCCCCATTTGCCGATAACTTGTTCGTAGAGCCCCCGTTAACCCTGGACGAATTGCAAGAGAAGGCCGCTCGGTTCATCAGAATAGAAGAAATGAGGGCGGTCCAAAGGCGACAGCAAGAACAAAACGCAAGTTCAGGGCAGGAGAAGAGGGAAGGCAAGAAACCGTTCATACCGGGCGAGCGGTCGAAGGGCAAGAAGTATAGAGATGGCCCGAAGGGGGCTAGGTACGAAAGGTACATCCCGTTGAACACGCCAAGGGCTAGAGTGTTGGAAGAGGCCCTGAATGCATATATGATAAGGGTAAGACCCTCCCGGTCATCACCCAAGGCAGATGGAACCAAGCATTGCACCTATCATCTAAACATAGGGCATAACACCGAGGACTGCACGGTGTTGAAGGATAAGGTGGAAGAACTGATCCGAGCGGGTCATCTGAGGAAGTTTGTTAAGGAGGAACGAAAGGCGAGAAGTCCACCCAGGAGGGCTAGGGTGGAGCAACGTGATAGGAGGGAGGACAGGCGTCCCGACCGTCGGCGGAGTATAAGTCGTAGTCATGACCGATTGCTGCGTGGAACGATAAACACCATTTCGGGAGGTTTCGCAGGAGGGTCATCGGCATCCGCAAGGAAGAGAAACTTGAGAGAGCTGAAAAGCGTCCACACAGTAGATGTGAGAAAGCGCTCTATGCCGCCAATCACGTTTACCGATGAGGATTTCCATGCTCCCGATCCAGATGAGGATGACCCGATGGTAATAACAGCTGTTATTGCCCGATATAGCGTGGGAAAGGTGTTGGTGGACTGATAACAGTTGAAAAACTGTTATTTTCATGCTTAAAATTGACACAAAAAGCAACCTTTACACTTAGAAACTAGCTTGAAATCATGCTTTTATCCATATTTTCATAAATAAGAGAGCTGGACAGGTTTATGCTTGATTTCAGTGTTTTTGTGCAGGTTTTAAGGTGAATTTAGTGAAAGAAGTGAAGAAGGAGAGAGATGGAATCAGAAAAGTCAACCAAAACCAGAAAAGTCAACCAGTCAACCAGAAAAGTCAACCAGTCAACCAAAAAGTCAACCAGTCAACCAAAAAGTCAACCAGAATACGAAAAAAGTCAACCAGACGAGTTTTTGGCCAGTTTTATGCGATTTTATGATCTGTTTGGGCCTGGACCCATTTTCTATTATTTTTATGTCCTATTTAAAGACCTAGATGTTTTAGGGTTGGTATCTTTGGCAGAAACAAAGCAAACACTCTCTCTTCCACCCCTTTGAAGGAGGATCTTGGATGCTCAGGCTACCTCTTCACCTTTCTAGGGTTTTATCTTTCATTCTTTCATTATTGTTCATCTAGGTTCACCATGAATATGGTGAACTAAACCTTGTATGTTTGTTGGGGAATCAATGTAATCTTTTGAAGCTCTCATATATGGAATTTGTGCTTGCATCTTAATCTAAGATTTATGCTTTCCTTCATCATTAGTTAGGGTTTTTCCTCTTTTCCTAATGCTTGCTTTGTTTAACTCATTCAATGCATGATTATTGATTTTGTCGATACGGGAACGTACGGGGAAGTCTAGATCCGGGGAATTACTCCCAATATTATATTGGTTGTCGTTAAGCTCCTGTGCTAAGAGAACTAATTATTAGGAATGCTAGGAATCGTATGAACTCGTAATTAGGGATAGGCCTTCTTGACAAGGTAATTTAGAGAGTGGCATTAACAATGATGATTTGAATGTTGAATTCCTAAAATATATGAGAGTGGATAAGATGAAATTGACCCCCAACAACATATTCATATACATATTTCATTGAAAGTGCTTGTCTTTTGCTTTTGCCATTGATCAAAATCTCATGTATACATGTTTATTTTCTGTTTTGCATATTAAACTTCAAATATTTCGTTCTTAAGTCTTAGCTAATCAACGAACCACACAACTAAACTAGGCCGTGAGTCCTTTGGGAGAACGATACTTGATCTTACCGAGTTTATTACTTGAAACGATTCGGTCATACTTGCCGATTGTTCAACAAGTTTGTGGCGCCGTATTTCGGTGTTCATAAATTTGTCCATCATGGACCAGGGAAGTTCTGTCAACATATTGTATTGGAAAACGTTCCAACAAATGGACATCTCCGAGGACCTGATCGCCCCGTACAACGAGCAAATAGTGGGATTTTCGGGGGAGAGGGTGGACACGAGAGGATATGTGGATTTGAGAACTTGCATGGGAGTCGAGCGGAGTAAGGAGATTAAAACCAGATTTTTACTGCTGGACGCAAACACATCGTATAATGTGTTGTTAGGACGACCGTGCTTAAATGCGTTCGGGGCAATTGTTTCCACGCCCCACCTCACGCTCAAATTTCCGTTAAGCAATGGAACCATTTGCACCGTTCGGTCCGATCAGAGGATCGCCAGAGAGTGTTATATGGCCGGGCTGAAAGTTCGGCCATCATCATCGGATCCATCCGGTCGGCACAGGAGAAGACAATCGGAGGTAGCCATGGCAGACCTAGATCCAAGGACTAATACTGATGATCGGATGGAGCCAATGGGGGGGACAAGGCCCTTCAGCCTTGGACGGAAGGAGGAGCAGGTTACCACCATTGGGAGTGAGCTGGAGGAGGACCAAGCCAGGTCGATAGGTGCCGAGTTGGAGAAGAACCAAGATCTGTTTGCTTGGACTGCAGCCGACATGCCTGGAATTCACCCACAAATTATGTCACACAAGCTGGCATTGTTCAAAGAAGCCCGACCGGTGGCCCAGAAGAAGAGAAGACTGGGGGAAGAGAAGAGATTGGCAGTGGCAATTGAGGTAAAAAAGCTGTTGGAAGCAAATTTCATCCGTGAACTCAAGTACACAACTTGGCTGGCGAACGTTGTGATGGTGAAGAAGCTGAGCGGGCAGTGGAGAATGTGTACGGACTTCACAGATTTAAACAAAGCCTGCCCCAAAGATTCTTATCCGCTACCAAGTATTGATGCGTTAGTGGATGGGGCTTCGGGGTTCCATGTGCTAAGTTTCCTGGATGCGTATTCAGGATACAATCAAATTCCTATGTTTCCCCCGGACAGCAATAAGACAACATTTATTACCGAACGGGCTAACTACTGTTATGAGGTTATGCCATTCGGGTTGAAGAATGTGGGGGCTACTTACCAACGGCTGATGGATAGGGTTTTTGCTGACCAGATCGGCAGATGCATGGAGGTTTATGTAGACGACATGGTGGTGAGGAGTCGCTCGGTAGAAGACCATGTGAGAGATCTTGCGGAGGTTTTCCATCAAGTTTGCAAATATAACATGCGCCTTAATCCGGCCAAATGTACTTTCGGGGTGCTGGCGAGAAAATTCCTGGGATTCCTACTAACAACTAGAGGCATAGAGGTGAACCCCGACAAGTGTAGAACAATACTAGAAATGAGAAGTCCGCAAAAGCTGAAGGAGGTTCAGAGGTTGGTGGGGAGACTGACTTCATTATCTCGCTTTATTCCAAAGTTAGCCGAGCGGATAAAGCCGATATTGAGAATCATGAAGAAGAGTACGGGTACTGATTGGGACGACCAGTGTGAGCAAGCCTTTAACGAAGTTAAACGCATACTGGTCAGCCCGCCGGTCATGGGACGACCCGAGGCGGGGCATGCGCTACAACTATTCCTGGCGGTCTCGGAGGACACGATTAGCTCGACGTTGGTGCAAGAGCAACCTGAGTTCAAACTCGTGTACTTCGTCAGTCGAACATTGCAACCAGCGGAAACCAAATACAAGCGAGTCGAGAAGATCGCTTTGGCACTTGTGCTGGCAGCGCGGCTCTTAAGGCCATACTTCTATAGTCATCAGGTGATAGTTCGAACAGATCACCCGATCGCGAAAATCCTGCGCAAACTAGATCTGGCCGGGAGAATTGTAGGATTGTCCGTGGAGTTGTCTGAATTTGGACTCCAGTTTGAACTGAGAGGGTCGATCCGAGGGCAACATTTGGCCGACTTTGCGGTCGAGTTACCCTGGGAAGAAGAAGGCCATCAAGAGTGGATCCTCTATGTGGATGGCTCTTTTGAGAAGTCCGATGGTGGAGCAGGAATTGTGTTGGAAGGACCGAACGACTTTGTTGTGGAACAGACAATTGTCTTTCGGTTCAAGATAAGTAATAACCAGACCGAATACGAAGCAATACTAGCCCGGCTCGAGCTGGCTAAGGACTTGGGGGCAGTCTCGGTCAAATGCCGAACGGATTCCCAATTGGTGGTAGGGCAGTTGACTGAGAGCTTCCAGACCAAAGATGATCAGCTGCTTCGTTATTTTCATAAGGTAAAGGAGTTGGTGAAACAATTCCGGATGGTGGAATTTAGGCATGTGCCGAGGGAGTAGAATGCGAGGGCGGATGTCCTATCTAAACTCACCAACAGCAAGGGGAAGGATCACTTGTCGTCGGTCATAAGGCAGGTTATGATGAACCCTTCGGTGGAATGTCTGGCAGTTCACGAGATATCCGATCGACCTGATTGGAGGAAGGCCATAAGAGAAGTCATTCAAAGGCAGTAGAATGGTTTGCATGTTCGTGTAGCTGAGGCAAAGAAGGCCGCTCGGTATTTGTTAATAGGAGAGGATTTGTATAAGAGAGGCTTCTCCTCACCCTTATTGAAATGTGTATCTTCGGAGGAAGTCGAGTATGTGATGAGGGAGTTGCACGAGGGGGCATGTGGAATGCATACATGGCAACGAGCTTTGCGTGCCAAGGTGATAAGAGCGGGCTATTTCTGGCCGACGGTAGAAAAGGGACTGCAAAGAATTTGTGCATAAATGTTTGAAGTGTCAAGAGCATGGCAGGAATCTCAATCTTCCACCAGTCGAGTTGCACAGTTTGATGTCATCGTGGTCGTTCGCACAGTAGGGAGTAGATATTGTCGGACCCTTTTCCGGTAGGCCGAGCGCAAAAGAAATTCCTACTGGTGGCAGTTGATTATTTCACTAAGTGGGTGGAGGCAGAACCGCTCGCAACAATCACGGCCGCGAGGGTTCAAAAGTTTATATGGACGCTCATCTGCAGATTTGAAATTCCCAAAGTCATAGTTACGGACAACGGGCGACAATTCATTGATAAAGGCTTAGGAGAATTCTACAAAAAGCTGGGAATTAAGCATGTCACGAGCTCGGTAGAGCATCCCCAAACGAACGGCCAAGTGGAAGTGGTCAACAAGGTAATCGTCTCTGAGTTGAAAAAAAGGCTGGGAGATGCTAAAGGAGTTTGGGTGGAGCAACTTCAAGAAGTTCTGTGGGGGTATCGTTGTACGCCGCACGGTACAACTAGGGAAACCCCGTTCAACCTAACATATGGAGTGGACGCAATGTTGCCGATCGAAGTGGGGGAACCTACCATATGAAGGGGAATGCAAAGTTTGCAGGATAATAATGACGAGCTGCGTGTGGAGCTGGATACCCTAGATGAACGAAGAGAGGTAGCAATGATCCGAGCGGAGGCTAAGAAGAGATTGCCGCCGAGGCGTTACAACACCAAGGTCAGGCCGCGACAATTTGTTGAAGGAGATCTTGTATGGAGAAAAACGGATGAGGCCCGACGAAACCGATCGGCGGGAAAATTAGCCGCGAATTGGGAAGGCCCCTTCAGAGTGGTGGAAAGCTTACAAAATGGAGCGTACCGCTTGGAGCACTTGACGGGAAAGGCTATACCTAATACGTGGAATGCATCCCATTTAAAATTTTACTTCAGTTAAGAGCTGTGTACTTATTTCATATC
Source organism: Vigna nakashimae (assembly GCA_034642375.1). Lineage (NCBI taxonomy): Eukaryota > Viridiplantae > Streptophyta > Magnoliopsida > Fabales > Fabaceae > Vigna > Vigna nakashimae. The sequence goes on along the minus strand of CM067766.1, from coordinate 15,115,195 downwards.
AATAATATTGTGTTTCATGAAATTTTCACCATGTCTTAACAGTCGAGCGGATGAGGCAGATTTCTTTCGTGAACTCTCACCTTGGTCTTAGGGCACGCTTCTAGAGAGCTCCTAAGACCTAAACCGAGCGGGTGAGGCAGATTTCTTTCGTGAACTCTCACCTAGGTCTTAGGGCACGCTTCTAGAGAGCTCCTAAGACCTAAACCGAGCGGGTGAGGCAGATTTCTTTCGTGAACTCTCACCTTGGTCTTAGGGCACGCTTCTAGAGAGCTCCTAAGACCTAAATCGAGCGGAACTCTTACGAGGCAAACCAAGTACGAAACGAAAAGGCTATGCGCGGAATGTCAAGTAAAACAGGAAAGTGCAAGAAACATGGAAAAAGCAAGATGGAAAAAGACAGCGTATATTCATTAAGTTCAAAAATCTATTACAGGATGAAGTTCAAAAGCGGTAAAATCCTAGGTCTAACACTTAGGATTGGCCTTCAGCTTCACCGGTTTCTCCAACCACTTCGGCGGCAGCGTCGACATCTTGTGCGGCCGGAGGAGAGGATGGGGGAATGTAGATTGGAACTAATTTATTATCCATCACAATCATGCTCACATCAAGGCGGGGATCGTCGGTAGGCACTTGAAAGAGGAGATTACACTGGGCGAGGGCCTTATCAAAACCGAGCAGATGCTCGTTTACCACCTCATCGCCCAGAAGCTTGTTTTCTGCCTCCAACTTTGTCACTCGATCCTGGAGAGAATCCCGCTCGGCCATCACAGTTGCGTTGGAAGAGATGACTTTTTGGAGGTCGAGTTTAGCATCGTCCAAAGACCGTTGCATACGGCGCTGAGTAGCACGCGCCTCGGCCAACAGAGTGCTGGCTTTCTTCTTGTCCTCTTCCGCTATTCGCTCAGTCTCGGCCAAGCAAAGGGTCAGATCCTGGTTGGCCTTGAAGGTGGCATCGAACTTCGCTTGAAGGGCTTGAAGCTTTGTGGAAGCGGAAGCTCTCTTCTGAGCAGCATAGGCCAAGCACATGGCCGACCGCGCGGTCAACTCTAGAGCCATGTTGGAGGCCTCTTCCTCGGTCATCCCACTGACTAGGGCTTTTTCCTCAGCAAAGAGGTCAAAATGGATGCGCTTCACCACCCATGAGTTGGGACTCAACAGACCGGGGAGAGGAGGCCCGTCGGGCAGACTCCTCTTAGCATGCTTGGACTCAGCCGATGTCTCCCGAGCGGCTTTTCGTTTCCCCTTCTTCTTCGGGTTAGACTCGACCGGGGGAGCCTGATCGGGAACAACCTCAACCGAAGGTGGAGGTATGGAAGCCTGTTGGACTGGCCGGGAAGTTGCAGGCGCAACGACAGTGGATGGGGCATGGGACGAGCTCCCTCCCGGTTTCCTTACTTCGCCCTCGTCTGAGCGAACAGGTGGACGAAGGTGTTGTTCTTGGATGGATCCATCTTGGACAGATAATCTGCAAGGCGGAAGAAAATTCAGATAAGTTCCAAATGGCTGCTCAACAAATGGCGGTCAAAAATAGCTTACCGAACACATTAGAGGGAAGGTTCTTGTTACCCAAGAAACCGATCAGAACACGGCAGGAGGACTTAGGGGGTAGTTGACAAAGTTGGTTTATCAAGTCTAGATCCTCGGGAGTCATTTTGGGGCAGGCCAGGAAAGGACCTTCCGGGGATCTTGGGTCCAGTAGAAAGGAAACTTGGCCTCTATAGTTGGGGAGAAAAAGCTCTGGTATCCAGTTTCTGTCGGCACGACTTTAAAGAAGTGCCCTTTAAAGTCTTTATAGGAGCTGTTGTAAAGGGTTAGCAGGTGCTTGTTCCCGACCGTCCGAAGGGAAACCCAAGGTTTGGACGGGTGAGGCTGTACATGAAAGAAATAAAGGAAGGCTGTAGGGAGTCGGTTTAAGAGCTAAACTGGAGCAAATGGCGGAGAACGCTTGCATGAAGGCCCAACCGTTCAGATGAAGCTGTGTAGGAGCCACGTTAAGCGTTCTCAATACACCCATTTGGAAGTCAGAGAAGGGGAGAAGAACCTTCAAATCCTTGAACATGGTGGCATAAACGTAGAAGAAGTCGGTGGGGTAGTTACCCCGATCGTGACAAACGCGCTCGGTCATTTGGCAGATGGCCAATTTGAAATGCCTAGCATCAGCAGCCGCCTTCACCAGAGAAATGTGGCCGATTAAATCCCGGAAGGGTTGACGGTGATGAAAGGAAGAGGAAATTTGCCTAACTTCACGAGGCACCCAGTCGTAGCCGGGGACAGTTGGCCAAGCTCGAAGCTTCCCATCCCAAGCGCCGGTGGAGTCCACATGGATGACAACTTCTTCAGGAGCGTCACTGTCAACCAAGAGATCGGAGGAATTCCCTAAAGGCGAGGCCCTAGCGCCGGTTCCGATAATGGCAACTAAGGACGAAGATGGACTGGCGATGTCATCGTTAGTGTACCCCCTACCCTCATCGTCGGAGAAGTCAGAGGACATGGTTACCTGAGGAGTGGAAGACGAGTAGGACAGAGGAAGCAGAGAGGAAGAAGATGCTAGCGATGGCGAGGAAACTGAAGTAAAAAATTAGGGTAAACATATAGGCATTTATACAAAGATAGGGACCGACTCAACGAGAACATTCGAAGCGTCAACTGCCAAAAGATTTGACGGTCCAAGTGTCTTGACGTTTTAGATACAGAAAGATCTGATGGATCAGGCGATCTGATGTTTCGTTTTCTGCGTTTCTCGCCTAAAAATTGCAATCATGACTTCACGTTTCTCACTAGAGCGAGAGTCAGACAGAGAAAGAGGAGAGCCGAGCGGAGATCACTTCAAAACCCTACGCAAAATGGTATTTTTGCTAGGGCTTGGGGGACTTGTGTTACTACCGACGGCGGGTAACCGACCGGGAAGGTTTAGACAATGCCGAGCGGGTAGAAGCAAGGCTAATATGTCCGATCGGGTGTCTCAACCTAATATGTTTGATCGGATCTCTCAAGTACAATATGTCCGGTCAGACGGAGGTTTAGACAATGCCGAGCGGGTAGAAACAAGGCTAATATGTTTGATCGGGTGTCTCAACCTAATATGTCCGATTGGATCTCTCAAGTATAGTATGTCCGGTCGGACGGACTTCTAAAACTGCGGACTGGAGACAGCAGTTGAATGCTCATGAATGTGTAGTTAATGAGGTAACAGTCATTGTCGAGTATTTAAGATGTGCATGTCATTAAAAGGTAAATTAATTGGTAATATTCTCTAAAATCATATAAATAATAGTCAAAGGAGAAGGTAAACTCTCTGTTCTTTGATAATTATATAGACTTGCAAAAGCCAATTCTGACTTGAGCGTCGGAGTGTTTGCTGCAGGTAAACCCATTTGTGTTGAGAACGAGCGCAAGGAGAGCGAAAGGAGAAGGACCGATCGAGCGAGGAGGAGTGTTTCCGGGCGGAGGCGGCAGGAGTTTTCCCCGGTCCCATTCAGCAGAAACAACTACAAATATACAATCAATCAACTATCATGCAGTTAAGAATAAGAATAAAACACAAGAATGAGAGAAAAGTAAATATATTGGATAGTAAAAATTACAAAGAAGATACATTACGTCAAACTTCGTGACTAAGGGAGTTATAGTTACTCTTATACATTTTGAACACTAGAAAATAATAATGAACAATGCCTTCAGCCTCCAGAATGAGTATCTACTCTCGCTCCTTTTAGAGTAAGTTCTCTCTCTCCAAAAGATTAAATTTTAATTGTGTCAAGTCTTCTATTTATAGATTTTCTAAATGTACATTTCGCGGGACGAGTTATGTAAGACTCTAAGAAATTGTGGTAATAATGAAATAATGTGGTTATGAGAGTTAATTGGTGTTTCATAATTAGAAAATAATTGTGGTAATTAGGAAATAACGTGGACGTCAATGATTGTTTGATAATTTGTTTTTGATGATTAATTGTTTTCTAAAAGTATAATTATTATGTTTATTATTTAATGTTATTATTGATTAAGTAGAACATATGATTGGTATATTATTATTGAATGATTTATGTGGTGTGTTGTTACCAATATGATGTGTTGGACTAATGATAGGAGGGTGATTTGGATTACATATGTGTGGGCCAAATTCTAGAAAGAAAGAGAGTTAAGTTAAACTTTTAGTTTTAATTGTATTTTGTGACCAAGGTCAATCAAGTCATTTTATCCTCATTAAATGGTGCAAAAATTAAATTATGGAGGTGTAGAAATTAAAAGAATAAACATAAAAATCTAAAACAAAATAGAAAGATTACGTGATTCTTTGCAATATTTGGTGGTTGTTAATATTTAAAATAATATATAAGATAAAATAAGAGAGAAAATCTTGGTGGTTTTATAGAATAAGTGAGAGATATTATTTTAATTAAGAATATAGAGATAAAATAGAAGATAAAATTGAGAAGAGTGAAAGGGGGTTGCATATTGCTACCCTACAATTGAAAACTAATATTAGAGAGTTAAGAGAGAGTAGAGACGTTTTCTAGGAGAGAAGGTGAAGAACTACAAAAAACCATAGAGCAAGGAAGGAGTTGTTGTATTTTTTAAGTAAGATAAAGTCCTAGGATTGGCCAAGGTACGAGGAAGCTTACCTTTGTTTGTTAATTATTTTATGTCATATGTGCTCTTGGTTATTTTGATTAATAATCCTTGTTGATATATGTTATATGATTATGATTATGGTTATATGTTACTCTTGTTGGGTAAGGGTTTATGTATGCATGGGCATAAGGTTTATGTAATATTTGTGTTGGGTTTTCCCTATGAATATATGTATAGTTGTTGGGTTACCCCAACGGAGGGTTTGATTCTAAGGGAGAATAAAGTTATGAGGCTCGGGGGTTTTCCATGCAAATGTATGTATAAGGGTGTGGTAATAATCATATGCATTATAATTATGTTGTTTGGGTTATAATATGTATAATGATTGAATTTGGATGATTCAAGTATTGTGATGTATGCGTTTGAGTATGATTATAAAGGTATGTGATGCTTGAATGCATGATTAATGTTTTGGGGGAGTTCCCTTGTGATTTAGGGTTGTTGCATGTGTGTTTGCAGACTTGAATTATATCTAGGATGTGTTTTTTTCGTAGATAGTCGATTATCACTGGTGATAATCGATTATTGCGCGTTGATATTGAGTCTAGCTACGGGAATAATCGATTATGACTTTTGATAATCGATTATCCCTTCTTGTGTGATGTTTCTAGGTGATTATCACTGACATAATTGATTATCAAAAGTGATAATCGATTATCACAGTGTATTTTTGTAAAAATTGGCGAATTTGATGAATAATGAACATGGTTCGAGCCTATGAAGCAGTGAAATGTGTTGGTACTCAAGGAATGAGAGTAATGGGCATGTTTAGGGTCAGTTTTGACTTGTGATTGTGAATTGGAGTATGAATGAGTGTTGGAATGTACATGAGTATGTGATTGATGAGCATGAGAGTGGAGGATATGTCTACTTGCTATACCTAGTAAATGTTGGTGTTATCTACAGATATGTGCTTCCTTTTGCCTAGTGTGCATTAGAAAAGTTATTCGGGTATTGAGCCTTCCTTGTGTGGGGGTGAAGGTGTTTTCCTTGTCCTTGTGTAGCAGAATTACATGTGCCTTAATTGTATTGCGGGACTACACGAATGTATCTGTATAGTGAATCTACATATGGGGTTGTAAGAGCAATTACAGTCGGTGAGGTAGGGTACATGAGTGTGATTGATTCTTTCCACTATGGTGTTTATGGTATGGTGATGCTCATGGTGTTGTTCATGACTGGGATAGTCATGATGGTGGTGTATCTATGATGGTGATTAAGGTATTTGAGATGCTCAAGGTGATAGTGATGTTACTATAAGAGTATAGTAAGTAGTTAGCATAGCTGCTAATGAGTGGATAGACCAAGAGTCTATGTGTGAGTTGTTAGTGATGACATCAAGGATTAGAAATTGAGGATCGGGGTTCGAGGATTTAGTAATTTATCGTGATTGATTTGTTATGTTAAAGGTTTAGGGATCTTATTGTTATTACTATTGGGTATGAGGAGGTTCACTAGTAAAAAATATGCTTTTGAACTCGCCTAATAGGCTTCGGTCAAAGAAAAACCAAAGCCTATCCGGAAGCGGTGGCAATATTGTAGTTTTCACAAACTTATATGCATCGGTTTAAGAATATCCAAAGCATATAGAACATCTTACCTCGGTTCAATTTATAACCGGTGCCTAATACTTTCTGAAAAAGTCATTTGCCTTTCTGCAAAACCTGACACGTGATCTAGTGCTTCAGTTCTATACAAAACCGGTGTCGAAAGAGGTTTATGCCTCAGTCAGTACTCAGTCAGTACAGAACCGAGCCTAAGTGTCTGTCAAATCACTGTCACCTGCTGCACTGCACCTGACCCGTGGAGCTTGTTCTGGAAAATCGTGGCCATAAGTTTTAACTTACCATTGTATAAAAGCAAATTTATTATTTTGAGATTGCAAAATGTTAAATAATTATTTTTTAATTACAAATGTTGAATGATAAAAATAATTTTAAAGTGAAAAAGAAATGTAGAAAAGATGGGTGATAAGACTAAGGACGTGAAGTTGAAATGATTACAAGATAAGATGTAAGAGAAAATATATAATAAAGTGTAATAATAAAGTGTAATAATAAAGGACGAAGCAGTGAAGGAAAGAATATTATATAGTATATCAAAAATACAAATACAAGTAGATTTTGAATTGATGGAAGGGTTTTAAAGTGAAGGAAAGAAAAGACGAGGAGTTAATGAGAGAAAGAGACGAAGCAGTTAGGTAGGAAAGGAGAGAGAGAAGAGAAAGAAGTACGAAAGAGAAAGCAGAGAGGGAGGGCCAGTGGGAATACATTAATGGCATGAATATACAATATCGCCTTCACCTGAATAGAGCCGGAGAGCGCATTCACCTGAAGAAAGAACGTGTCCATATTCTGAAGCCTTTCAAGGTCAGCCGGAATGTTGCCGGAGAGTCCGCAATAGGCGGCGTCGAGAACGGACAAGCTGGGAAAGGTTTCCAATATTCGACGGGATGCCGCCGAAGTAAGCGTTGTAGTAGCCAATGTAGAGCTTGCGAAGCGCGGTGAAGTTTCCAAGCTCCGGGGGATGTTTCCCATGAGCTCGTTAGGTGCTACTAGGTGCCATACTCGGGAGGGATCTGGTTGGAGAAAAAGTTTTCGCCGAGGTGGAGATGACGGAGGAGGGGCATGGCGGCGATGGCGAGGGGGAGGGGACCGATCATGTTGTTGTAGAGATCAAGGACTTGGAGATTGGCGAGGCGGGCGAGGTTGGAGGGGAAGGTGGCGTTGAAGGCATTGTTAGAGAGGTTGAGATGGCGGAGGGCGGAGAGTGCGGAGAAGGAGGCGGGGATTGGGCCGGAGAACTGGTTGTCGGCGAGGGAGAGGTAGGAGAGGAAAAGGAGGTTCAGGAGAGGGGGAGAAACGACCTCGGTTCATCAAGAACCAGGCATAAAGTCCAGCAAAAAAAAATTAAAAAAATAAAAAATGTTACTGCTTCTGTTAATTTTGAACCAATGCATAATCCTACCATATTATGTTTCGGTTTCAAACCAAGGCATAAAGTCTATCATTTTTTACCTCGTCCGAATATGCCTCGGTTCAGAAACCGGTGCCTATTAGCGAAAATAACCGCTGTCGTTTCCCCTGACTGTACTAGTGGTTGTTATGGTTGATATATTCAATGTGTTTATATCTTATTATTATGATTGTTTTATTGGTAGCTTACCCAATACACATTTGTGTTTGTATGTGAATGTGATGATCGTATAATGTGTGATGTTATACAGGAACAAATGATGCTACAAATGAAGATAAAGCATGATAGATCCGTGAGATGACGGGGCCAGACTTGGGGTTTTATTTAAAGCAATTGCAATTAAGTTTTTAAAACAATGTAATTGGAGTTATTTTATTTCCTTCGTTATTTTGGTTTTATTTAAATAATGCAACTGGATAAGTATTTTAGAACTATTATGCGATGCAAGTTTAAATGTTGAGGTTTTTTAATATATGTTTCCACGCTATAAGAAAGTTTTGAAAATTATCGATTTTTGTAATAACCCATGACATCCTGAAATTTGGAGAGTTACAAGATAAACACTACTTGCTTGACAAACTCATTTGGTTCATTAGATGAACGAGCTCAAATTAGATTGGGCCTAAAACTTGTACTTGATTTTGTATTTGAAGTAATCAATTCTTTTAATAATTGATTTATCCAATTATGTTGATAATCTTCTTAAATCTATGAGATTTCCATGTAAAATATAAACCAAATAATTATGTTTTCCAAATTATTAAATAAACCTTATTTATCTAAATACTAATAAATAAAATACCAATAAAAGAAAAAAAAATAAACATAAACACCACATGTTATTTGTTGGCTTTTCTCTCTTTTTTTTTTTCTTTCTTTTTTGTTCTTTATAATAAACAAGTGGCTTTTAAAACTTTCTAACAATCATATTACAAACCCTTGGGTATGCTATTAATACGTTACCCTAAACTTTTCAATCTTATGCCATAGTAGGGTGTTAATATCCTACCCCAAATTTATTTGATCACAAATCTTTATTTTCTCAACATTTACCTATTCTCTTTGGCTAAGGAGTGGGTCAAGATATATTTTCTTAAAAGGATAAGGTAAAGGAATGACACATTTAGGATAAAAAAAGTTAACAATTGGATAACACATATTAAGGTTAGCTATTTTATTTGACCAAGTAGCTTTAAATACATATGTCAAATAAATGCCTTTATCCTATTTAACCATTTATATGATTATATTATCAAGAATCAGGAAAATATAAAATTCATGGAAATAATTGTTTTCTCCATAGCTCTCTACACTCAAGTTCACAACACTCAACTATTCAAAAATCTGGTCATACTCTTACACTAAACAAAGACTGAGTCAATGCAATCACTCTAAACTATGTCACAATATATGTATGCCACAAGTTATCCCAACTATATGCATAAATACGAGACAAGAAAATCAATGTTCAAGCATGTTCGTAACACTAATGACAATGTAGTATAGGGGCAACCTAGGGAATCAATCCAAGGACTTGGTACTTATTAAGTTGAGAATTGTAGAATTATAGCCTAATTCTTTATTTACTAAAACTAAAACAAGGTGGGGAAAGAAATGAAAACTGTAATCTAAAATATGAATCTAATTAGTAATGCATGTATCTAACTAAAAAATGAAGAAAGATAACATTTGTGATGAAAACAAAAACTGTGTAGAAAATAGTTGCACTGCTAAGGAAGAAATATAATGAATAAATATAATGAATGATGCATGGATGAGTAAATGAAAAGAAAGGAAATTAATGCATGACTTTTATCCTAAAATGATATACTAATGTAAACTAAGAACCCAAACATAACAGAATCTAAAATCTACTAAAATCTACTGCTACCTATTCAAAAACAAGTAATAGAAAGAAATTTTAATTGGATAAAAGAGAAAAATATTCGAGTTGCAACTGTGAATGAACGAAGTAAAAGATACATGGAATTTTACAAACAATCAAAGAAAACAGAATTTAAATCTAATCCTCATCACATATCAGAAAACAATTGGTTAAACACATTTGTTATTGAATTAAACTTGAATTCTTAAAGCAACCTATGTCTCAAGAAGACATCTTGAACAATCACGCCCTCTTTGGGGTCCTATATCTAATCTAGACACTAATGATTTGCATAGTCTTCTTTAAGTTTCAAGCCAAATTCAACTACAAAAATGCACTTAACAAGACTAAATCAATGCAAAAATCAAACAATAAGAGTGCTGGAAATTTAAAAGTGCAAAGAGAAACGTAAATTAAAACTAAAATTGGAAAGGGCAATTGTTATTAAGAACTGGAAATCAAAAGGACAGATACCATAGTCTAAGAATCCACCGCCTGTCACCCAATGAAGAGATCAAAGAACCCTAGTGAAGCAAAGAATGTATCTACTCCTAGAAAAGCTGAAAATTCTAAAACTAGAGCAAGAAATTGGAAACCTAATCTAAGTACACCATCTGTCACCCAGTGCCTGTCACCCACCACCTATGTTTAAAGTTTACAAGACTTCCTTTATGTAGGGAAAGTCAAAAACCGAAAAGGAAAGAAAAGGGGGAAAGGGGGAAGAATCGGTAACTAACTCCGGAAGCCTTGCGAAGCATCTTCAACTAACTTTTTGCCGCCTCGCTCTTCCTTTGATCGAATGCTTATCCCTTTCTCTTAATCCTCAGTCATTCGATCAACTCTACATTGCTTCCGATTTGCTTCCCCGGACCAATCAGTTTGGGCTGGCTTCCTTTTTGGGCCGAACATCCTTCTTCTATCTGCGCTGAAGAACCCTAGGTGCTCTTCTTTTCTTCACGAACCCTAGCTGCTGGGTTTCGAATGTTAGGGACAAATCTCAATTGCTCGAGCCTCTTTTTGGACAAAGGATTTGTGAAGTAGGAGACCCCATCAACTTTGGGCAAATCGCAGCATGAAACACTGCGTTTCATTAAACCAGCAAAAGGGCTTCAACCCAACTCCACGCCAAGCCAACTCTTTCAATCCGAACAGAGTGATGGTCCTTCCTTCTATCCACTCAATTTTTTTTTAAATTCTAAATTTATCCTTTTTACCTTTTACTTTTACCAATTTTACTTTTTAATTTATAAAACCCTAATTCCAATCCTCTCTCATTCTCACTTCTCCTTTCACTTTCAGCAGCAAATATTCACTCCCACTGACATTTTCTCTTAATTTCCACTGTCGTTAACACAAAATTTGACAGAAAAAGAAAATTCTGCATGGTATAAATTTAAAATATTTATAACTTATGATGAGTTTTGAAGTATCATGATTCCATAATATAATCTGCTAAAAATTTCTTTTCCACTTCCTTGTCTTTAAATAACCAAATTTGAAAATCTATGCTTAAAATTATATTCGTGCTTACAATGGTGCAATGAAAGATAAGTATGTTTGTTGAGTACATAATAAAAAGTGAATAAAAGAAAAAAATAGTTAGTTCATTTTATCTTCTCTTTCTGTAAAATTTTGTGTTAATCGAAGTGAAAATTAAGAGAAAGAGAGAAAGTGAAAGTCATAGTGGAGGATGGGGGCTTGCTGTTGAGAGTGAAAGTGAGAGGGGATTGAGATTAGGATTTTAAAAAATAAAAAGTAAAATTGGTAAAAATAAAAAGTAAAAAGGATAAATTTAGAATTTAAAAAAATTGGGGAGGTGTAGGGAGAAGATGGTGTGGTGGAGGGAGCATCACTCATCAGAACTACTCAACAGCCAACGCACAAAGGCTTCAGTCCATATTTGCAGCAGTAGCGGCCCAAGTGTAGTAGCCCAAATCTCCACTTTTCTTCTGCCCAAAACAACTCAAATAAGAGAAAAAAATTATTGGATAAAAGTGTAAAAAAAATGCAAATAAGAAAAAGAAAAATATGCAATTAAAACCTAATTAAAACAAAACATTTTTATTGAAAGAATTTTTAAAAAACATTAATTTCCTACTTATTTACAAAAATACTAAAAATACACCTAAAAGTCTATTTTTAACTAAAACTCTATAAAACTAAAGAATTAATAGAAAAACTTAAAACTAACCTAATTCTAGACAATTAGAAACAAAAATAAACTAAAAATGACTTCTAATCACAAAAAAAATGGGAAAAATAGAGAGTTAACACACCCCCACAGTTAAGGAATTGCCCTCCTGGGCAGGGAAAACTAAGAATGAAATAGGTATAATACCTATTTTGGTCCCAATTTTGGTTGGGAATGTTCGAAATAGTCCCAATTTTTTTTTTGCTGTTTAATGTTGTCCTAAAGAATGTAATTTGTGTTCAATTTGGTCCTTTTTGCAAACATTGTTTAAATCGTTAATGGCCAGATGTCCAGATGTGCAATTATAGAGTTAAATGTCATGTATTGGCTTACATGGAGTCCTTTGTGACGTTGTGAGTTGGATTTATTATTTTTGAAAATCATTTTGTGGCGTTGTGAGTTGGATTAACAAATCAGTTGTTGTCACGTTACTACCCTTGACACATCATCATCTTCTCTACAGAAACGCTAGTTCCCTAACCTAGCCAATGACGCCGTCAGCCACGTTGTGCCGCCACCATGAAACTGTGTCATCACTAGACGACCACCAAACCCCAGCATCAGACCACCACCCATCATCCTCACCAGCATTGCCACCGGTAGCCACCAGCATCACCAATATAGAACGCGAACGCCAAAGTCGTGAGTCCTCCATCATCATCTTCAGCGTCTTCCTTGACTTCCATCTCCACCATGAAACCCTTATCAGGCTGCCATTCTCCACCATCATCAAACTCACCGTCAGCCGAACATCCTTCTTCTTTTCTTTTCTTCACGTTGCGTTTCATTAAACCAGGAAAAGGGCTTCAGCCGAACTCCTGCATTAAAAGTTTATTTTGTGAGATAGAGAGACTTAGAGGACCGTAAAGTTGGTTGAACACGGTAAGCAGACCATTGTGGATGTTTGGAAGGCCCAATTCTAGGAACATGATGTTTCCTAATGAAATTATTATTAATGGTGGCCTGCAGACGATTAAACACTACAGTGTTTGAATCCGACCCCATGTTTCTACAAAGTGAGTAATTAAGGTATGAAACCCCAAACTTCCTTAAGAACTACTAGCAATTATAATAATTCTCGCATGAAATTTGGACCCCAATGTCTATCTCTATATCAATAATTATCCTATAAATGAGATAAGATCTCTCCAAAATTAGTATTGGGAGTCAAGTTGATATAAGAGATACACTTCACATTTGTGCCAAAGAATTGAGGTTCTTCTGCTTTTGTGCCAATTGACCCATTTGAGTCTCTAAATTATGGATGTATGCTTTGTGCTCTTGTTATTAGAGATGACGACTTGCATGAATTGTTTCAATATTTCTTCAAGCTTTGACGTTCTTTCATTCAAAGAAGGTTATTGATGTTGTTGAGGTGGCCTATGTGAAGGTCCAACTTATCCTGTGCTTGGATGAGACTTCCATCCTTGATTGTAGTGCTCGTAATTTCCTTAACGACCTTGATTTACCATGTAATTAGCCTCCTCTCGAGCCTAACTTTACATGGAATACTGCCTGTTAGCATGACCTCCACCACACAACGCACAACTTTGTGCTCATTGTTGGTGTTGGGGTTGAGAGACATTTTGGAGCTCTTGTGGAAGTGCTAAGAGTTTCTTCACAAGAGATTTCAGTTGTTGAGTCATCAGTTTCTTTTGAGTCAACAATGTATCTTGAGTTTTCAACTCCGATGCACCTTTGTTCTACACTTGAATTCTCTCGTTCTGCACTTCAAAGTCATTGGATGCAATATTCTCTATTAATGCTTTAGCTTCCTTGGGTGTCTTTGACTTGATCATGCCTCCAATTGAGGCATCTAACATCAAATTTGTATATGCTCCCAATCCTCCCAAGAAGAGGTTGATTTGAGTTAGTTCATCAAATCCATGGATAAGAGTCTTCTTGAGCAATCATTTGATATGTTCCATGCTTGACTTAATGTTTCATCATAATCTTGGCAGAATGAAGTAATCTCTTGTTTTTATTAGTTCACCTTTGACCGAGGGAGGAATTTGTGAAGAAACTTTGTAATAACATCATTTCAAACAACCAAGTTATTCTTAGGGAACGAATGCAACTATTGGTGAAGCTTCACTTGCTTCCTTCAAAAGTTGCCAGCGTATACTGTTATTTCTCTATGTCGTTCTTTCAATTTCAGGATCGTATATTAATTGATCCATTAGAATCCTACTTCCCATACAAAACAAGGAAACACTAGAAGGAACAAGTTAGTAGTAATTATTTATTTATATATAAAAAAAGTTAACTATACTAAAATATTAAAAGAGAAATATATAAAGAAATTATAAATAATTTAAACCTAAATTGGTAAATAAAACACAACTTACTAAACCAAACACCAGTCCCCAACAATGGTGCCAAAAACTTATTACAATATTGACATTTGTACCAAATCATACAAGTAATAAAGTGGATAAGTGTAGATCACGATTTCCCAATAGACTCGCGTTGTTTACAAAAACTATGATTATTTATTGATTTAACCGAAAAATTGTGAAGGAATGAAGATTATTGATTTATGAATAAAATAAATCTAATTTCTAGAAAACATTGAAGTTGATTAAATGTAATATATGGTAAACAGTAAACAATATACGTCTAATTCCTACTGTAGAATTCACACCACTATTTAAAAAGCCCTAATTTTTTCGAAACAAGTATAAACCTTAATAATAAAAGTTCTAATATCTTAGATATTTTTACCGTAGATTCGCATTAAGCATTAAGTTTGGATATTTCGAATGACTAGTCATTAAATCTCCATATCTAGAGTTGAATATAGGTTAAAGCCTGATGACAAATCCCCTAGCCATTGTCAAGCACGTTCAAGAGAGTGGAAGCCATCAATGAAGATGACATCAACTCTATCTTATGGGCCACCTTTGGAGCCATCATGGAGCATGGATTGAAGAGTAATGTAGGTTTATTTAAGCCTTGCATTTGGCCATGTAGTGTAGGTTTAATTAAGGCTTGTATTAAGACCTAAGTAGCATAGGATTATCCCTAAGTTAGATATCCAAACTAAGTGGAAAGTGTGTGCCATGTGGCATGCTTTCATTGGAGATGATTTTCTTTTTAAAAGGTAGCCACATGGCACCCTAGGAGTGGAGATTATTTACTTTTAGTAGTGACCACATGACACTCTAGGAATGGAGAGGATTGTGTTTTGTGAGTGGCCACATGTCTTCCCATTATTGGATAGATTAGAATGCCTCATTTTTGGCCAATGAGAGCAAAGGTGGAAGATCATGCTTTTAGGGTTAGAAGGAGACACCCTTGGCCTATAAATAGTTTCATCTTGGAATTAAGTAATGTTATACTGTCAAAATATGGCCATACTCTTTCTTGATCAAGACTATAACAACCCTAGAGGCCCTTCTAGTCACCTCCCTCCTTGAGTTGGCCTAACCTCTCTTGGAGCCACCAAACACGACACCATCCCCATCATATCTTCTAGAGGCTTTGAGCTTCTACCCCATCCATACCTTAACTCATCATCCTTGGAACATTTACCAGCACACTTCTGCACCATTCATACAAGGAAACACCCTTCCATGCACATCTCCTAGCTTTGGCCCAACCTAGTCAAGGAGGTTGCCATCAAAACCCTCAGATGATCCTCATGTGTGTTCTAAAATCTCAATTCGGTCCTCAAGTTTCAAGTTGTCTAAATTGAGTCCTAATTTTCAAAAATGTGTAATAAATAGGGCATTCCCATTAAGTGGAACAAAACGACGTTAAGATGTGCTGAGGTGTAATATTTAGCGAACACATGTGTCATTGTTGAGTTATTTTGATTCATTAACATGTTATTTCATGCCCTTTTTATGATAAACTGATTTTCCTAATATTTTAATGAAGCCCTAACATTGTTCATCTTCTTCTTCGAACATTGTTGAGGTCAAGCATGTCTCGTTCTTCTTTGTCTTGCATTTGCAATGGTTGGGGAGGGATGCAACATAGTAGCGGCGCCACAAGGAGGTTGGGTGTAAAACCCATTTTCTTCTGTGGTTAGAATGCACTGTTGAGAACTGCGAAGATGCCTAAGAATAAGGGTAAACAATTGTGGGGGTGCATGAAGTTTAAGGTAAGATGGATTGAAAATGGTTGTTTATATTTTTATTATGAGCACAAACCATAACAAAAATGGGTGTTTTAAATTGTGATTTATTGTGTTGTTGAACAGAGGGGAAATGAAGATTTTTGTTGCTTGAAATTATTTTCAATGGTGCAGTGAGCACGGGATTGATGAAAATCCAAGAAATAAAGAAATGTGTGCACCTGTGGTGAATCTAGAAGAAAGGGATGATGAAGGTCCTAAAAACAAAGAAATGAGTGCCACTATGTTGAAGATCGAAGAAAAAGATGTTGAAAAGATTAAAATATCAAGAATAGAGAAATTTGTTTTTATGTTAATGAGAATGGTGTTTGTTATGTGTGTTTTTAATGTAATTGTGATTTCAATATTGATGAAAGTTGGATGATTTATTATAAAAAGTTGACGTAATGTAATTATTTATTTGTTATGTGTGTTTTTAATGTAATTGTGTAATTATAATTGTAATGTTAATGTACTTGATGTAATGTCATTTAATTAATGACATAATTCTAGCAATCTCTAAAAAATTGAACTTGGTAATGTCATAAATAATGTAAGCATAACCACTTGATATTTCATTTTATACCAAAAAAAAGTGACCTCTAGGAACCTGACAATATAGTCAACAAAGTATTACATCAAAATGAAGGTGGAAATAGTCAACAAACCAAATACATGCACAATTAAAGCCATTGTCCAACAAATGTAATTTAATTAACCATTACATCAAAATCAAGGTGTTAGTAGTGAAGAAAATAAAAGTACAAATATTTTTCACAAATTTGACGTTGGAGGTGCAGGGTCATTACATCACAACATGAGAATATTCCTCAAGAGGGTGGTTGCATCTGTGGGTGCCACTGGTGTCTTGTGTTTGTGGTCATTGCGGGCAATTTTTTTTTGTGTCTAATTACCTTGCATACACCACATGTTTTTTTGAATCCTCCTTTTCTTAATTCATTATCATTCTACTTTATCTCCCATGGATCAAGTCATTTCTTTTTCTTAGGCCTTGCTGACATTGTTTTTTTGTTTGGGGAAGTACATCAGGATATGGTGTTCCCGCATGTGTTGATCATTGATAGAATAAATGATTGAATTGTAGGTCTCTTTATATGTTGTCTTCCTAAACCAATTTCCCATGAAGTCTTGTCCATTTAAATTAAGAAATTTCATTGCAGCAATAACATGACAGCAAGGAACTCCACTAGTGCTCCATTTTCTATACGTGCAATCCATTCTGTCAACATTAACGATAAGCTGCTCCCCAAATTGGGAAACGTGCCTTACTTCAAATAATTTATCCATTGACCACCTGCATGTATGGAAAGGCACAACACAGTTTACATTAAAGTACTCATGATGTAAAAGGATATTAATAGTTATGATTAAAGTTACCTTGGTATCTAAAATTTGGTTAAGCTTGATTCTTTTTGAAATCTATTTAGTACTTTGGGGCAAATAAAGCCTTCATATGATGACATCTTTGTCCTGTTTGTAGCCCATCTCCTTATAATGTATACCCTAATGTCCTTTAACATGCTAATAATGGGCTTAGACCTACTATGAACTAGTACACTATTGAAGCCCTCACACATATTGTTCACAAGAGTGTCCACTACAAGAAAATAGCCAATTATATACGGATTAAATCGGTATGTAATAAACGTATTATATACGGATATTTTATACGAATATTGAGAAACCCGTTATATACGGATAAATCCGTATATAATTGAAGAAATCGTTATATACGGAAAATCCGTATATAATTGTCGTATGTAATTTTGGCGCTTTTGCGCGGGAAGCTTTCTAGGGATTGATCTGTATCTAATATGCATGTGTAAGCTGACAAAAGTTTATCTGCTGATATTATATATGGCTGTTGGAAAAAAAGAATTAAAAATTTAATTGAAAGGTCCAAAATTTCCCCCCTCTCACTCTCGAAAAAAATACATTTAACTCTCGAAAAAAGAATTAAAAATTTCTCCACTGAACTTTCATTCCCATACCTCTCCCTCTTTGCAAACCTTCATTCCCGCACCTCTTCTGCACTGAACTTCTTCACTGTCAGTCCCACACCTCTTCTCTTCTCCCTCTCTGTCTTCGACTCGTTTCTTCCGCATCAGTGTTTCGTCGTGTGTTTTTCCATCGCAAGTTTGGTGGATTCAGATTTCATTTGTCGAACGCTGTGAGTAATCGAAGCTTTGAGGTTAATTTCTATTTTCGTTTTCTCTTTTTGTTGTTACATTGACCTATTTTTGGTCATTGCTGTTTGGAGGTTTGATATCGCGACTTTGGAAACCTTAGGTTGGTTTCTTCGAACTAGAAGCTCGAGTTGTAGTTGCCTCCTGCTCGTGGTAAGTTTGAATCGCTTAGATTTGAGGTTTATTTCAATTTTCTTTTCTCTGGGTGTTGTTACATTGACCTATTTTTGGTCGTTATTGTTTGAAGGTTTGAAATCGCGATTTTGGAAACCCTAGGTTGGTTTCTTGGAAGTTGAAGAGATAAGCTCGAGCTGTAATTGCCTTCTACACTTGGTAAGTTTGAATTTCTTAGATTTCGGTTTCTTTTTATTGGTTGTTATTGAAAGGTGATAAAAGGTCATATATACTACTTAAGTATATCTTGAATCAACACTTCCTGTGCTAATTAGTTGTTTTTAGACCATTATTAGTGTAGTGTCTTAAATTGGTAGATTTCACTCAGTTTAGTAGTAGTTTAAATTGTTTTGCTTTTTATTCTAAATTTGATTTGAATTTCACCAAAACATGTACTTTTTAGTTGTGTTAGATGAACATTAAAAATTGTTTTAGACAACTTAGTGGATTTTTAGATTACCCTTAGATAGATTTTGTTGTAGTTAGTGTGCATGTTAGTTGAACTTACTTTGTACTTATATTGGATTATGGATAAAAGATGTTTGGCACATTCCATACAAGTTGATCGAGAGTTGGACGTTAACGAACCTGGTGGTGCAATGCTATCAAAATACTTTAATGTTGAATTAACCAAAAGTTGTTGATATTCTTTAATTTCTATGAAAAGTAGCTTCACGAGTGTAGGCATGGACCCACCCTATATGATAAGATTATATAGCTTATTAAGTACGATTGTGACTTCAATTACAGTATGTAGGAGGTTGACTGTATATAGTTTTAATTTCTCATTCGCTTCCTTATTTCTTTAATTCGGGTCACCTCATTCAGATCTATATATTTGTATTAGTTTTCAACATTTTAGACAACAGAACAATTCAGTCTTTCCTATTCGCTCTTTTAAAGTACAAGCATGTATCAAGATTATACATGTTAGAGATTAAATATTGGTCCCCTTTACTCAAATTCGTGACTCTAACACTTTTCGTTGTCATAAAAGATCCTCAAGCCATGGTGTATACAACTGTGAGACTCAATAGATCAGTAGGCTTTAGATATTCTTCATCTTAGGGATAGCCTTAACCAAACCCAAAACCCCCACCTCCAGCCCAATGCTTGCAACCTGGTTAGGCTAGTTCAGACTTAGCTCTGGAGCTTCATTTTCCACACATTATATCACAATGTAATGAGAAAATGGACTAACACTCATCAATACTTCTGTTCACCATAATTGCTGGTAAAGCAATTGCCATCAACGTACCTTATCAAAATTTACATTGGTTTGTTTCAGATTAATATGCAAAACATAACATTTGAGCAAATCTGGCAATTTCTTAGCACATTATGCATAAGTAGGTAAAATTTGAAAAGGGAAAGCCCCAAAAGCATGAATTTTATGAAGGTGGGCAACACCAGCAAATAATATCCATAGTAGTTTCTAAAAAAATATTGCATTAACACAATGAACCCAATTATATTTCTAATGAAGTAACATAATTTGATATGGTTCATCTACCTCACTATCACTCCTCTAATGCTCACACTTCGTAGTCCCCTCCCTCCCCTTATCAACCCCTCTTACGAGATGTGACTCTAAATCAACCCAGCCACGCTAAATGCACCTTAGTAACAAGGAAAATGCTTTAAAATTAAATAAATCAAATATCAACACACATTGCATGGAGCATACAAAGGCCTTTTAGATTATATCATGGGGCAAAAAATTTGTGGTTTGACTCCGATCGGAGGTTTTTACCGAATGACCATGCCTTTAGGAGGAATAGGAATGCTTTTAGATTCATAGGAGGTTTTCTCAAATAAGATCTGAGACTACATCTGTTGGTGTCTCAGCATCTTCTCCTCTAGACCCTACGGAGGAGGAAAGATTGAGAAACCGATGTTGGTTAGAGGCTGCTGGTGGAAAATACAAGGGACGCGTATACAGCATTGGAAATGTCACTTCCCAAGATGACTGTGTTGATAGTTACATCCAACAGACACAAGCATCTTCTACTACTCAACAACAAAATTCAGAAGAAATTGTTAACCTAAAATCGCAGTTACAACAATATGGTCAGTAGCTTGAAAAGTTTGAAGGCTTTATTGGCGTCCTCCTACCAGTCTTTCCGCCTTCAATAGCCGCAGCTGCACAAGACTTTTTAAACCTTCAAAATCCTCAAGTTCAAAATGAAGTACCCAATGATGTCCAACCAAAACAGCAACCTCCAGAACAACAACCACCACACCAGCAACCACCAGATGAACAACCACAAGATGGAAATGATTATATGCATTATTAGGCATTTTATAAACTTATTTTCATTACTGTTGAACTTATTTAGAACCAAAACCACAATCTGTTTATGAACTTACCTAATGTTTATTCTTGTAGTTATATTGATGTAAAAATTATTTATGTATTCATATACAATGTTTCCTTTGTGGATTAAGTGTATCTCAAAAGCTTATTGGATTTATATGTCAATGTGCAATGTATAATGTCCAGGTCTGCTTGTATATTGTGCATGGGGAACTACTATATACAGGGTATTTATTTAGCTCTTCTTAAACCATTATGTACAGATTTATCCGTATATAGGTTATATACGAATTTAACCATATATAAGTTATATACGGATTTATCCGTATATAAGTTATATACGGATATATCCGTATATAATTTCCATATATAGGTTATATACAGATTTATCCGTATATACGTTATATATAGATATATCCGTATACAATTTCTGTATACAAGTTATATACGGATTTATCCGTATATACGTTATATACAGATATATCCGTATATAATTTCCGTATATAAGTTATATACGGATTTATTCGTATATAAACCTAGCTACGATAGTATTATATACAGATTTTTGCCCGTATGTACTATGTATATAACCAAGTATTATGTACGGATTTTGGGTCTTATATATGGATTTTTGCTGTAAGTAATTCACTTTTTCCTTGTAGTGGTCGCACTGTGATCTAGGGGTGAATCTAGATCTTGACCAAAACTTGGTTTCATGTATGTCAATGAATATAAGTTTGTAAAGCATGGATGACAAATGTATATCAGTATTATAACAATAAATGCTTACTTGGGTGGAATAACAATCAAGTATTTAAAGACATCCAAATTGATCTCTTTCATGTTCCTCATCTCACTCTCCCAATGTTGTGGATATGTAGTAGTTGATGCCCTCTACATAAGACGTCTAAGATTCTTTCCTGGAAATTTATTTCAAAAATTTGAATAGAGATGTTTAACACAAAATCTTTGTTCTACTCGAGGTAGAAGTTCTTCAATAGCTGGCAAAAGACCCTGACATTTCACACAAAAAAAAACAGTCAAGTCATAATGGAAATTTTTATGGGTCTGTTGACAGAGGTATCTGGAAAGCTGTGCTAAATGGTCCTTATATTCCTAAACGTACTGTTGATGGTGTAGAAGTAGAAAAACCATATTTTAACTGGACTGCTAATGAAAATAGAAGAGCCTAATTTGATATTAAGGCTCACAATATTATTTCATCTGTTGTTGTACTTGATGAGTTATATAGAACTTCAGTTTGTAAGACAACACAAGAAATGTGGGAGGTCCTCAAAGTCACACATGAGGGTACTGATGATGTGAAACGCGCAAGGAAGAACACGCTCATCCAAGAGTACGAGATGTTCAGAATGCAGCCTAGAGAAACAATCTCTGATGTTCAAAAGCGCTTCACACACATTGTAAACAATTTGACAGGGTTGGGTAAGACTTTTAATACTGATGAATTAAATGTAAAAAATCTGAAATCATTGGACAGGTCTTGGCAACCAAAGGTGACTTCCATCTTGGAGTCTCAAAACCTCTCTCAAATGTCAATGATGATTCTCTTTGAAAAGCTTCGTGAGCACGAGCTTAAGCTAAACAAATTGACTGCAAAAGAGAATCAAGGCAAGAGGAACACCTTAGCCTTCAAATTTGAAATTTTAAAAGGAAAGTGCTCAAGAAGAATCGAGGATGATGACTCTGATGATGAGGAAAACATGAGCCTCATGATAAAGAAATTTGCCAAATTCATGAGAGTAAAAGGAAAGGATAAACATCGTGGAGAAAGAGAGGAAACTCAAGAATCTCCATCAAGCATCAAGTGTTATGGATGTGGAGAAAGAGGACATGTAAAAATTGACTTTCCTAAAACCAAAGGAAGTGAAGAAAAGAAGGAAAAGAAATTTCCTAAGAAGAAGAAGGCTTACATTGCTTGGGAAGAAAATGCTTCTAGTACTTCAAGCTCAAGTGAGTCAGATGAGGAAGAAAACTTGTGTTTAATGGCGGACTCAGAAGATGCTGGAAGTCAAGTAAGTGATTCTAGCTTTGAGTCTAATGAATTAGATTTACAAAAAGCATTCTTTGAATTAATGAATGAATCTGAAAAACTTGATGCTGCTCATAAAAAGCTAAAGAATGAATTAAAATTGAAAAAAGAAAAAGCATTAGATGAAGAACTAGTAATGAACAACCTGTTGAATGTTTATCTTGTAAGACTCATATGTTTGATATTGAAATACTTGAGAACTTACTTGCTAAAGCAACCAAGTCTAACTCAAATGCTCCAACTAGCTTTAAAAGAAATAATTTTAAAAACAAAAGCATGCATCAACATAAGAAACCACTAACTAATAGAACCCGTAGGATATGGGTTGAAAAAGGAACTGTTTGTTATAGAGATTTAAATGTTGTCACATGTTTTTATTGTATGAAAAAGGGACACACTTCTAACAAATGTAGAATGAAACTTTTTTATGTTCCAAATGGAAAATATGCTTGGATTCCTATTATAAAGTAATTTTTCTCTAACCTCAAAGGACCCAAATGAGATTATGGAGACCAAAAACTCTATTGCTTTGTTTTAAAGGATAAGATTTCAAAAGGATAAGAGAGCTCTATGATATTCTGCTTTTGAAATTGATGCTACAGGTTAGGGAGTAACTCCATCAAGTGGTATCCAAAGCCTTGGTTTGAGCATCACGTGATTGAGCTAAGTGTTGTTTAAACTGTGTTGTTGCATTTTGTTCTGCTTGAATTTTTAATCTTCCATTATTTGGTTGCCATTGTGAAAATCACAGCATAATAGTCTTTAAAAGCAGTTAGCCGAAACTGCATTTCCTTGTTTGAGTAAATTTTCCGGTTTTAAATTCTGGTTTACCACTAATTCATTACTAAACATCTTGCAATCATTTCATAGTGTCTTATTCAAGTTTTCTAAACTGTCTTTGAGACCAATTAGGTCTCCAGAAGTTATTTGACTCATTATATCTAAACCTGATTGATGGAGTTATTTAAATTGACACATAATTGGATCTGGATAAGTGAATCTTAGAAACATTGTTGTTTATCATTAATCAGTTGTGATCACAAGTTCATTTCACTGATTTAAACATGTTCATGGTAAAGAATCTTGAGTTTTAACAGCCTTGTGTGTTTTCACTCACCAAACCATTTTTGGATCTTTTGCTGATAACAAGTTGTTGGTTTAAATTGATTACTTTTAAGGTTTGTATGATGCATCTATATTTGTTCAAACTTGCAGCAAAAGCATGGTACATGTGTGATATCTAAAATAAACAATTCAAAAGTCACTTTTAAATCATCTAAAAAGTTGAAAGACCACTGCAAGCTCAATTCTGAAAACTGATGCACCTTAATCTGACTTTTTCTTAAACATTTCAGAGATTACCTAACAGGTAAGACCATTCGGCCATTGAATGCTAAGACCATTTGGCAATTTTTCAAGTTTTTCGTACTTCCAGCATCTTTAATCGATTATCATAAGGATATAATCGATTATTCTAAGCTTTAAGAAAAAGTCTTAGGTTCGCAAATAATCGATTATTCTTGCTTGCAATCAAAAACTGATTTTGTTAAAGATATAGGAGGATAGGATAGATGGAGTTTACGTTAGTAATCGAACGACAACATAGGCAACCTAACAGTATCAACAAGAGATGTCGAGCGGTAACAGAGGCATGCCGAACGGGATGAACAAGGGAATATGACATTTGTGGGGACATATATAAGTTAGTTTAATATCTTGTTATATTTATTTCTGCTCTAGATTATTTACTCTTTTCCCGTTATAATTTTTGTTATAATTTTTGAAATGATGCTCTTTTATTGAGGGAGAAGTACATTAGTTACCGAACGAGTTTAAGAAGTATACAGTAATTGGGTTTTCCTTCTTTTAATTAAACTGGACGATTCACTTGGTACATTAAGTTTCTCTTATTATCATTTCTTGCATAATTTGATTTGTTGAGGGGGAGTACTTCTACTTGCTTTTTGCTTATGATCAAAAAGGGGGAGAAGAACAAACTAAACAAACTTCTAGGGCAGTTACTACTAACCTGTTTGTAAGTTTGTATTCTAGGCAGATACACAAAGATGCTTTTAAACAAGGAATGTTTTATCATCATAAAAAAGGGAGAGATTGTTACCAATGAGGAGCTTTGGTGTCTAGAAGATAATGATTTTGGTGATGTTACAATGTGAAGAATATGAAGACCTCTGTTTGTATGAAGTTTAAAAGCATTTTTGTATAAGAGAAGATACCTGACAACCAAGTAGAGGCATGACCATGACCGAATGGTCGTATCAAATAAAGGCTGAACATCGTATAGTAGATGAAGGCCGAACACAGTAGAAGGCTGAACAAAGCTAAAAGACCGAACAATCACTAACAGATGAAGGCCAAACACAGGCTAAACACAGGCCGAATAGTTAATGACCGAATGGTGTCAAACACAAGCCGAACACAGTTACAGACCGAACGACTTTATAAAGAAGTCGAACGATATTGAGTCCAACAAACACTAGAATAAAATGTTAAGTGTTGGAAGGTATACGAGAAATAAGCCGAGCGGTGGAAATCTGTGGAGAGAACAAGAAGGTAATCGAACAATGGAAGGCAGTAAGGAATCAAACCGAGTGGTGGAAAGCCATGGGAAAGACCAAGCGAAGTATGACCAAGACCGAGCAGAGGAGGGCATGACCTAGACCACGAAAGGCTTTCCGAGACCGAGCAGTTCGGATTGAGCGATGAAATGCAGTGAGGAATCAAACCGAACGTTTGAAAGCTATAAGTAACCAAGCCGAACGACAAAAGGTGATAAGGGCTTAGGCCAAACATAGTTGAAGACCGAACGGTAGAAGGTAGTAAGGCTCGAGCCAAACGGTGGAAGGAGGTGAAGAACTTGAACCAATCGGTTGAAGAGTAAATATTCTAATTATTCCAAGTCTCGCAGATAATTGATTATCAGTTACAATAATCGATTATTACTGGTAGTTGTAATATGTCTTTTTCAGTTTCTGACCCTGCACAAACCTTAGGCTATAAATAGTGTTTTACACAGCTCTTAGAAAGTAACTTTTCATTTTGAGAGTATTAGAGCAGTGTGCCTAAGAGAAGCTCTCTAAGAGTGAAAGTTCAAAGCTAAGCCATTTGAGAATACAGTGTGATCTGAGGAAGTTCTCAAGTGTTAGTTCATTGCTCTTGTCAAGTCTTGTGAATAGGAGAAGTTCGCACTTTGAGTGTCAAAGGTCGGAGCGGTTCTCTTCAAGTTGGTAGAGTTGTTGCTTCCGGTTTTTTTGTCGAAGGAAGCTCTTCCGGTTCGTTTGTCGAAGGAAGGTTCTTGCTGCATTCTTTCTGTTCGTTTGTCGAAGGAAGGTGTTTTTGTTATTATTATTTTCATTCACTATATTGTAATTGTAAAACTGCTTTTAGTGAAAAAGGTTAATCACTATTCATAGTGATTAACGACTAGACGTAGAATCTTTTGATTCGAACCAGGATAAAAATCATTTGTGTGATTTTTCTACTCCCTACACTCTTTATATTTTCTGCTCATCAACTGTTTGATAAAACGTTTATAAGAAAATTAAAAGAACCATTTTTTAAATTGACCGAACAAGCTCCTTGCATTTAACAATCAGTATCGTACTCTGTGTTTTAATATTTCCGCTGCGCAAAATCGATACCGATTGACTCAACATTCCTATCTTAGGCTTTTCTACAATATTCTAAAATTTGTATTACATTTCAATACTTCTATGTTAGGATTTTCTATATTCTTCTAGAATTTGTCTTACACTTTAATATTTTCAACCTTAAAGCAACAGATTTGTAGGTCTTTATCCATTTAACTTTTTCATTTCTATTCAATGTGGATTCACACTCACTTGAATTACTAACCATTGCAACAAGTGCAAAGACTTAAAAGGAAAGGAGTATTCTAAATTTCTTATACTAAATAGAAAGTTCATTACTTATATTTAGTGATAGGAGAAAGTTTTAACTATTAAGGGTGCTTATGTATTAGTTTGTGGTGATGGTTTGTATCCTGATATGATATCCTGATAGCTGATAGTGTTAGACATCAGAAGGCAAAAAAAGGAGAAGGCAATGGTTGCAGTTGAAGAGTCTGTAAATGTTGTCAGCAGTTTTCCTCATTCTATCTATTATTGGAATAACTGAAGATACTGATAACAATAAGGGATATGCTACAACCTGAAACCAAACAGGTTTCTAACATTTCATATCAAGCAAAAGACTACTGAGAAACTTATTTTTAATTCCAAAACAAAATCATATTATTATTATATTAAAAGCATCAATAACACTTAAGTTATCATTGGTTGCTTAAAGAAGTAAGTTTAGAATTTTATTCCTTCCCAAAATGATAACACCAAACAGAAGTATCAAGTTTCCAATCCACACTTTTAATCATTACTTGCAAGTCTAACTCACTCTTCATTTTTTTGTGATTAATTAGTTTTTACGTATCAGAGTAGGAGACGTAACGAAATCACCCTCTCACACACTCATAATAAGCAAAAGAATAATGAAAGAATGAAATTGAACGAATGAATATGTTTTATTGATGGTAATTTCTGAATAAACAAAAGTAAACAATAATTGGGAAAATAACCTCCATCAATTATTCGGGAGCATAACCTCCCTCACAAGACAATAATGTCTGTCACAAAACTCAATAATCAAAAGCATACCCTTAACCCTAGACTCTAGCTTTATTTATACTAATTATTTCCCGCCCCATCTCTTACTAAATATTTCCCTAGAATATATATGCATTTAATATAAATATCTCTATATTTAATATAAATATCCTCGGTATATTATCTTAGGATATATCCTTAATTATAAATATCTTATATTGAATCCCTAGGATATATATTTATTTACTCTAATTAAAAATATTCTCTCCTATTGTGGCTCCTTTTACTGTAATTAGCTCTCACCCCCCTAACCGCTGCGCAATTAAGATGGTGATTCTTCAATTGTTCGGCTCAGGTCCTTCCCTGCTTCCCACCGTTCGGCCTGGTCACTCCCCGTTTTACACCGTTCGGCCTGATCGCTCCCCTTTGTCCACCGTTCGGTCTAACCGTTCCCCCTTGTCCACCGTTCGACCTTACCTCTCCATGTTTTCCACCGTTCGGCCTTTACGGTCAATAATGTTTGGCCTCACTTCCCTCCTACCTTTCTTCTCCTTCTCGTTACCTCCCGCCTTATACCCTAACATTAATGTTGTGAAATTGTTCAATGAAGTTCGATTTCAACACTGATTCAGAGAACTGAATTTGGGTTTAGAAACAGACACTAGTACATTTAAGGGAAAAGGCAGCGGTTATTTTCGCTTATAGACACCGGTTTTACAACCGAGGTAGTATAGGGTATTTCTTTTTTTACTTTTTTTTCGTGATTGGATCTTACGCCTCGGTTTGGATTTGAACCGAGGCATTAGAATGATTTTTTTTTTGCTAAATTCAATTCTACGGCACCAACCATTTACTGCATGTAACAGAATTATTTTACAACTCATGATCAGAACAACTCATAAATAGAGTCTCTGAGAAAATTATTTTACAACTCATAAGGTAATCAGAATTCTAATTAATAAGATTCCGTAATAGCTACCTATCTTCAACTCCTCTTTTAATTCATAGGTTGCAAACGTCTGGCATTTGAACCGAGCAACTTGCAAAATTCTGCATCGCAGGAAAGGTCAAATTATGAAGAGCTGAAATAGTATTAAGGAATAACTTAGATTTCATACGCTACGATATCTTACCACAATCTTCTCAGCAGCCTCGCAGATCTTATAGACCTTGGCCTCGGATAGACCTTTGATTCCAGTCAAGTTCTACGAAAATATAACAATTATATTAGCAATTAAAGTACAGAGCTACTCCACGTCCTATATATTTAAACTAGAGATGTGTTTTAAGTTAAACCTTCTTTGTGTGCATCATCAAGCCATTGCAGGTATATATCCCTGCGTCCTGAAGCTTCTTCACATCTCCGGCATTGATGCCTTGAGCAATCACTGCGTAGAAGCGTATGGATGTGAATCGAATGCAAACGAATATTCCACTAATCAAACGAGTGCAGAATTGAGTTTTTCAAACTAGATCGTTGTTCTATGAAAAATTGAATCCAACAAGAAGAGCATTCCTCTTCATTGCTGGTATTTATGAAGCAGGTTAGACATTGAAATTAAGGCTAGTCAATATTGTTATATACTACTTAAGCTTAATTTTACATTCCATTCCAAAAGATCTTAACAACAATAATGTTAAACAAATGGGAATGTAATCAATCATAGGCAATGGAGGATAAAGGTCCAAGCGCTTACCCTTCAGAAATGGCAGTCTTTCCAACACCAAGCTCACCAATCAGCACAGGATTTTTATTTGTCCTTCTGAAGAGAATTTGGATGCATCTACGTATTTCATCATGTTCTAGAACTGTCAGTACTCAACACACTAATGGAATTTATCGAAGTAACACTTGCAGAGTTTATACATTTGTATAAATTACTTACAAATTCCCATGATATTCCTTTCTGATAAGTAATCACCTAGTGTTTCTACACATCTCCAGCTTGAGGTACTACATAGATGTGTTACAAGGACAAACAAAAAGTAAGAATCCTAAAAAGTAAAGTTCAATCAGTGAAAATCTTTTATGGAGCACGTAAATTAACCTGATACTTAAACTTCTGATTACTAGACCAGCAAGGAAGCACTTTCTTCATTCCTCATCATCTGGCATGCAGAGAATCAAAAGGAAAATTTTAAACAACTTCCAAGAACCAAGATTCAAGAGACTTCAATTTAAATACTCACCAAAATTTATACCGGTGTTACCAATATGCAGTCTAGAGAGTCAATGATGTATTAAAAACCACTTCACCCACTTAGGTTCTTGAAGCACCAAACAACTTTGCTTTCCAGATTGATCCATCTTCTAACACAAGCCTAACATCTGAAGTTTTCCAATGAAGACAATTTAAATAGAAGGCTTTGGCTTCTATTCCAGAATGAACAGAACCTTCTGCATTCACAGGGGTTGAGGGCTCGGGAGCGGGCTGGACCAGGTGTTGGGCCAGCGGCTCCACCACTGGCACTGGCCATAACGGCCACAACTTGGGGATGAGGATCTGTATTAGAACCCTAGGATCTGTTATCACTCCAACCGACCACCGCTTCCTCTTCACTCCAGAGGCAACGCACTCGCAGGCGAGGTGGAAGCTGCGCTCGTAACCGTCGCACACGACGAGGTTCTGGTGGCTCCCGGTGGCGGCGGGGCAGGGCTTAGAGTAGGCAGCACAAGGAGCGAGGCCATCGCTTGGAGGGCTCCTAGCGGCGGCTCCTAGCGGCGGCCTAGGGTTTCAGTGTTCAGTGAGGACGACGTCGGTGACGGAGTCCGGTACGGTTTCGACGAACAACGAGGAAGACCGGCGGCGTGGTGGCGACTGAACGGCAGAGAGGTGGCGACGGAGATGGCGCTGTTTGGAGGGGGTTGGAGAACAACAATGAGATGGAAGAGTTTGCACGAGAAGAAGAGGAAGAAATCTGAAGGGTTACTTCGGAATATTAGAAGCTATAGTGAGCTTAACCGATGCCTAATCAATTAGAAAATAATTAAAAATGAAAAATATAATGGCAATTTTGTTACGTGACAATATTTATGTCTCGGTTCTGATTGTAACCTTTAACTGAGACGGTAGACTTTTTGTGTTTTAGTTATTTTTGAACCGAAACATATAACTTTATGTTTCGGTTTCAATAAAACCGAGGCAGCGCGTTAAAAAAAGTGAGAACTTCAATAAGTCTAACTCACTCTTCATTTTTGAGTGATTAATGTTGTGAAATTGTTCAGTTAAGTTCGATTTCAACACTGAATTTGGGTTTAAAACAGAACTTCAATAAAATGAATTTGATGGGAGAAGAAAGAATATCAAACCTGATCTCCAACAAAATCAATCAACTCAGCGGTTCTTGGGTGAATCATGTTTTTCCCGATGAAAATTCATAAACTTGACAAATCATTTAAACTCCAGTATAATTGCCACAGTCAGCAGGTATCTACAATCCAAAAATTCCAATTCAACTTCAAATTCTATTTGTAAAAGAAAAAAAAAATACTCAATTGATTAAATTCTATAATTACTTTTGCAATACTTACACGAAGCAAATAAAAAAAAGCTTGGTAAAATCAATTTATATACTTTACCCGAAGAAAATTTAGATTAGAAATACTTCTACAAAATAAACTATTAATTTCATTTAACATGTCTTGATTCTCAACAGTTGAATTTTTAATTATTATATCTGTGGTGAATTTTCAAGAGGCATCCGTCCATGACCCTTATCTTTGGAAACGACAAACCGGCAGGCTTTTCAACTAAGCATCTTCAATCTCAACCATTAGAACTTTTAATATATATCCAACGGTTTACCTTCGTGGGAGGTACGGACGGACAGTAGAAAGTTGCAATGAAAAGTGTTAAGTAAAGTGTCCTCCCATCAGTTAAACTCAACCAGAACCAGCCCAGTTTCTTGCAGCCAATTCCTTTCCTTTGCGTTTTTGTTTGCCACTCTGATCATCACTTGTTTTCTGTTGAGATCATGGCATTAGCTGTGGTAGGCGGTGCGCTCCTTTCTGCTTTCATTGACGTTGTTTTTGACAGGCTAGCCTCCCCTGAGGTTCTCAACTTTATCCGAGGAAAGAAACCTGACAAGTTGCTTCAAAAGGTGAAAACCCAGCTGATAGTTGTTAGAGTTGTGCTTGCGGATGCTGAGAATAGACAAATCACAGATCCCAATGTCAAAGAGTGGCTCGATCTTATCAGAGACGTTGTCTATGAAGTTGATGACTTACTTGATGAAGTTTCTACTAAAGCTGCAACTCAAAAGGAGGTAAGCAATGCATTTTCTCTCCTTTTCAAAACGAAGAAGGTGGTTAGCATTAGTAAGTTGGAAGACATAGTTGAAAGATTAGATGACATTCTAAAACAAAAAGAGAGTCTTGATTTGAAGGAGATTCCAGTGGAGAGCTACAGGCCATGGAAAGCTCAGCCAACATCTTTGGAAGATGGATATGCTATCTACGGTAGAGATAAAGATAAAGAGACCATAATGAAATTGGTGTTAGAGGATAACACCAATGGTGAAAAAGTGTCTATGATCCCTATTGTAGGCATGGGTGGGGTTGGAAAAACCACTTTGGCAAGATCTGTGTTCAACGATGACAAATTGAAGCAGCAGAACTTTGATTTAAAGGCATGGGTTTGTGTTTCTGATATATTTGATATTGTGAAGGTCACAAGAAGCATGATAGAGGAAATTACCCGAAAGCCTTGTAAATTGAGTGATCTAAATGCTCTTCAACTTGAGTTGATGGACAAACTGAAAGGTAAAAGATTATTGATTGTCTTGGATGATGTTTGGATCGAGGATTGTGACAATTGGAGGAGTCTTACAAAACCATTTCTAAGCGGGATTAGGGGCAGTAAAGTTTTGATCACAACCCGCAATGAAAATGTAGCTGCTGCAGTGCCTTTTCATAATGTTGAAGTGTATCATCTAAGCAAACTGTCAAATGAAGATTGTTGGTTGGTGTTTGCAAGCCATGCATTTCCTCTCTCTGAAGCCAGTGAGACCAGAGGAACTCTAGAAAAGATTGGAAAGGAGATTGTTAAAAAGTGCAATGGGTTGCCGTTAGCGGCACAGTCACTTGGAGGAATGTTGAGAAGAAAGCAGACTATTAGGGATTGGAATAATGTACTTCAAAGTGACATTTGGGAACTTCCTGGAGGTCAGTGTGAAATTATTCCAGCACTCAGAATTAGTTATAATTATCTCCCTCCACATTTAAAACAGTGTTTTGTTTATTGCTCACTGTACCCCAAAGATTATGAATTTTTAAAAGATGAACTGATCCAGCTGTGGATGGCAGAAGATATTGTAAAACCACCAAAAAACGGAAAGACTTTAGAAGAAGTTGGTCACGAGTATTTTGATGATTTGGTTTCGAGATCCTTTTTTCAATGTACAAATCCTAAGGGTGGTTTCTTTGTAATGCATGACCTCATGCATGATCTAGCAGCATTCCTTGGCAGGGAATTCTATTTTAGAGCAGATGAACTTGGAAAAAAAACCAAAATCAATAGAAAAACTCGTCATTTGTCATTTACCAGATTCAGTGATCCAGTATCGGATATTGAAGTTTTTGACACAGTAAAATTTCCAAGAACTTTCTTGCTAATCAGTTTTAAAGATTCCCCATTCAACAACGAAACGGCACCGCGTATTATAGTGTCAAGGCTTAAGTACTTGAGAGTTTTATCGCTTTGCGACTTCCAAAGTCAACTTGCTCTGCCTGATTCAGTTGGTGAATTGATACATTTGCGTTATCTAAATCTCTCGTATACAAGTATAGAAACGCTGCCGGAGTCACTGTGTAATTTGTGCAATCTACAAACTTTGAACCTGTCTTGTTGTTTAGAGCTGACTAAGTTGCCTAGTGCCATGCAAAATCTTGTAAACTTGCGTCATCTTGAAATTCGTGCTACTTCCATAAAAGAGATGCCTAAACGAATGGGAAAACTAAATCAATTACAGAATTTGGACTTTTATATTGTGGGCAAGCATATAGAGAATAGCATCAAAGAACTGGGAGGACTTTCAAATCTTCGTGGTTCTTTTTCTATTAAGGCACTGGAGAACGTTACCAAAGGCGAAGAAGCATTAGAAGCCAGGATAATGGATAAGAATTATATTAACCATCTATCCTTGGAATGGTCTAGAGCTAACGACAGTAGCATTGACGTCCAAAATGAGTTAGATGTACTCAACAGGTTAGAACCGCACCAAGACTTGGAGTTGTTGTCAATAAATGGTTATAAAGGAAGCAGATTTCCGGAATGGGTGGGGAGTATTTCCTACCGCTACATGACATTTATAGGTTTATATAATTGTAAGAACTGTTGCATACTTCCTTCACTTGGGCAACTACCATCCCTCAAGGACCTCATTATTTCAGACATGAATTCCGTGAAGACCATCGACGCAGGTTTTTATAGGAAGGTAGATGGTTCATCTGTGATACCTTTTGCCTCCCTTGAATCTCTCCGCATTTCCCGTATGCCTTGTTGGGAGGAGTGGAATGCTTTTGATTCAGAAGCTTTTCCTGTGCTTAAGGATCTTTATATTACAGACTGCCACAACCTAAGGGGAGATTTGCCAAAACATCTACCTGCTCTGCAAACTCTCAGGATTAGAAATTGCGAGTTTCTTGCCTCTTCTGTCCCAATGGCTCCCTCCCTTCGAGAGTTAGACATACGTAACGGCAACAAAGTAGAGTTTCATGCGTTTCCTCTTTTGGTCGAAAGTATACATGTAGAAGGAGGTCCAGTGGTGGAGTCCATGATGGAGGCCATCACTATCATCCAACCTACTTGCCTCCATTCTTTATTCTTAATGAATTGTTCGTCACCCATATCTTTTCCAGGTGATCGTCTTACAGCATCGCTGAAAAGTCTTCATATCAGTGGTTTAACCAAAATGAAATTTCCGATGCAACACAAACACGAATTACTGAAATCACTTTCAATAAATCATAGTTGTGATTCGCTCACGTCTCTTCCATTGGCTATCTTCCCAAATCTCACTAGTCTTCAAATCACAGACTGTGAAAATATGGAATCACTTTTGGTCTCACAGTCAGAGTTGTTGAAGAGTCTGAGCTCTTTTGATATTGGTCACTGTCCCAACTTTGTATCATTCCCGGGAGAAGGATTGTGTATGCCCAATTTGACTCGTTTCTGTGTTTATAATTGTGACAAGTTGAAATCGTTGCCCGATCAGATGGGAACTTTTCTCCCAAAGATAGAATATCTTGGCATATCCAACTGTCATCAAATTGAGTCATTCCCTGGAGGAGGTATGCCACCTAACTTGAGAACAGTTTCTATACAAGATTGTGTGAAACTACTGAGCAATCCAGCATGGGAATGCATGGACATGGTTACCTCTGTCGATGTGTGGGGTCCATGTGATGGCATCAAATCCTTCCCAAAGGACAGTTTGCTGCCTCCCTCCCTTATACATCTTGATCTATGTGATTTGTCTAGTCTGGAAACGTTGGATTGCCAGGGCCTTCTCCATCTCACATCACTCCAAGAATTAAACATTCAAAGGTGTCAAAAGCTGGAGAACATTGCGGGAGAAAAGCTGCCTCTCTCTCTAATAAAATTAATCATATATCAATGTCCCTTGCTGAAACAACGATGCCACAAAAAGGACCGTCAAATTTGGCCTAAAATCTGTCATGTCCGTGGGATAAAGATTGACGGTAGATGGATTTAATGAGAAGGTAATTCTCCTTCGTTCACTTACATCATCAACCTCTAACCATGAAAAACTATTTTTGTCTGTGTTATGTTTCATTCCTTGTCTTTCTCCTTTCAAATTTAACTTAATTAATATTGCATTCAACAAGTCTTAAATATAAGTTAATTGTTCAGTTTCATACTTGACTGGAATTGCAAGTGTAAACGAAACCTAACATTTTTGATATATGTTATTTACCGTGAGCATTCATGTCAATTTCCTGAGTAATGGTCTTTTACTTTTCTTAACAGTTTTTCTGTGTGGTCAGTGTCAAGATTCTGCTTAGTACTGTGGTGAATATGGAAGACAGATAATTTCCACTGAAATTTCATTTAGAGGGGTAGATTGAAGTAATGTTGTCATTCATGTTTTCTAAACACATGTTTATAATTGTTTTATATAAAATCAATCAAGCAGCTGGTTGAGGTCAATTAAATTAATGACAAGAAGGGTGGTATTTATTTTTCAGACAAGCTGGATTGGTTTGGAGAAACTGCACCTGTCCATTGTAATGTAGTGCCCTCTAGGAGGTCATCACTTTTGTGTTTGACTGGTTTGGGTTGAATGCATCTGAAAGCTATATCCCAGCATGCAGAGGTTGAATTTCTCATACTGCTTATTATGCATTTGAAAAGCTGAATATTGACTGTATATGTTGAAAGGAGTGAATCTCATCTCATAACCACTTTTCTGCACTCACTCCAATGCACTGAATGAGAAAGAACTGGAAGAAAGGATATCATCCATTCAAAGCTTTTGATGCAAAAGATCAGAGTAGTGGCGTGGTTTCATCAGTGGTAAATGGTTCCACTGGGTCCGCAGAGATCAAATATGAATAGGAGAAGCTTCAGAACCTATGGATTGAGTTCTGGCAAGTAAATTCTATCTTTAACGCCAATTCAGATGACATATTTATGGAAGTCAAATAAAATTTTAGGATGAAATTCAAGCTCAGTTTAATCACTGCCATGAATTTCTTTTCTTTTCATACTTTTGAAATGTCATAAATTCATAATATTCTCATATTTCTTTTCTTTACTTTTCAAGATGCATACTTGTAACCTGCTAAACAGTTCAACCTTGCATAATTTTTTCATTGCAGAATAGTAAGCATCAAGTAGTGTGCTGAGCTTCATATTACTTTCGGGAAAAGTGTAAGTAAAAGCTCATATTTTCATGTGCACAAAGCTGAGCCTCATGGCCAAATGGCCGAGGAAGTGAGGGAAAGTTCTGAAATTTCGAAGTGCTTCAAACGTCTTATATGGGAAAAGGGGAAAAAGAGAATAACTCAGGAGAATAAGATTGATCCATTAAACTGTCTGGAGTTAGCATGGGAAACTCCATGAGCATATAGGCCTTATGCCTTCTACCACGGTTCTTCTAAAACTGATAAGCTTTTTATCTTCCTAGCCAAAGGCCCGTGAACCAGCTTATCAATTGCACCTAGGCGATTTGAAATGATAAAGAAATTACAGTTTCTGTCTATTAGCTCCAGGAGAATTTCGAAAGACAGAATTAACAGGGAAAAAGAAAAGACAAAAAATTGGACAGTCTTCTTTTCATATTGCTTTTATATTTTATTCTTCCTCATATGCCTAACATCAACTTTGTAACATATACGGAAAGTCCTGATTTCAATTTTTACGTAGAAAGCAGTTCATCTTCTTTTGTGATTTAGGCAATTTGTCTTTATTCTTCCGTATTGTTATTTCTTATCCTCCTTCGATCTGCTTCATTATTTCTTATTTTTCATTACATTGGACTCAGCTTTTGACGCTTAATATCAAAATGGAGGGGTGATTTTGAAAGGTATTGTCAGGAGAAAATTTAGCAAGAATACAAAGAAAAGTAAAGAATTTTGATAGAGGAAAGTAATTTCTGCATAATGTCTGCCTTCTCCCTTTCATTAACAATGTGCTATATAAATGCACTTTTGGCATAACCATTTTACATGGAGAAAAATTAAAAGAGCAAATAAGCAAGATTCCTTTCCCATCATGTCCTCATAACATAATTCCCCTTTGCAATGGGACCAGGACACGTCACAACAAAATCAGAAAAACGTTGAGGCAAACGTGATGCTCTTTGCGGCTTTCCTTCATGTGTTGTGACCTCAACTGAGTCTTGTGGGGTCCCCTCAATTGTTTCAGTGATTACACCAATCCTAACATCTCCCCCCGTTTCGAGTAACACCTTATCCTCAAGGTGGAATTGGTCTTTGAACTGTGACCATGGTTTCCAACTGGCTTCTTCTAGGGGCATGCCTTGCCACTGGACTAGGACCAAAATACGCGAATCCGCAGAAGATGAATCCCGTTTCCAATCAATAATGGCAGTGGGTTCTAGAACTGGTTGTTTATCATGAATCTCTGATGGTAATTGGAGAGGAGAAGAAGGAAGGGGTCCCTTATGAGGTCGTAACAGACAGACATGGAATACATTGTGTATTTTTGTTGTTGCGGGCAATGCCAACTCATAAGCTAGTTCGCCGATCTTGTTGGTAATTTGGAATGACCCAAAATATCGCTTCTACAATTTACTCGAAGATGGGCCAGTGACATAGACTTGGCGGCAAGGTCGCAAATGAACATAGACCCGTTCACCAACGTTGAAATGGAGATCACGTCGAGAGGAGTCAGCCCAATGCTTCATTGATTCTTGGGCTTTCTTTAAGTTGGAATTGAGCTTGCATAAAATTTCTTCACAAGAAGAGAGTTCATACTGTACTACAGCGTTACAAGTATCCGCAGTGATGATTTTAGGCAATGTTGGTGGTGGAAAGCCGAACATAATCTTAAAAGGAGTGAATCCCGTAGAGGAGTTGATAGAGGTATTGAAGTTCCACTTTGCCAAAGCTAGGAAGTTTCCCCATTGAGATGGTTTGTCATGAACAAAGCAACGTAAGTACTGTTGCAACACTTTGTTTGGCACCTCGGTTTGCCCATCAGTTTGAGGATGATAAGTTGTTGACATTCGAAGCTTAGTGCCATTCAAACGAAAGAGCTCCCGCCAAAATTGGCTAAGAAAGATCGGATCACGATCCGAAATGAGGCTGTGAGGGATGCCATGATGTTTACAAACAATATTGATGAACAACTCAGCAACTGATAAGGCTGTGAAGGATCGGGGAAGCAGACCAAAGTGAGCCCCCTTTGAGAAACGGTCAACCACCATTAAGATTGTTGTGAAACCTTTATATGATGGAAGACCCACAATAAAATCTAAAGAGAGGTCCTTCCAGCAATGCGAAGGTGGTGGTATTGGTTGCAAAAGGTCCGGAGTTCGCTGAGTAGGAATCTTTATCTGTTGACAAACTGAGCACTTGACTATAGAATCCTGAACATCCTTATGAATAGTCCTCCAATAGAATTGAGCTAATAACCTATTGAGTATGCGAGCAACACCCGTATGCCCAACCATTGGTGTTGAGTGGAATTCATAGAGGAATAAGGGAATAAAAGGATTAGATTCAGGTAGTCATATCTTGTTCTTGAAGGTGATGAAATCCTGGTGAACTGTGTAGTGAAGAAAATCACTTGGTGTAGCAGAGATTTTACCCTTAAGATCCTGAAATTCATCATTCGCAGTAAGGGAAGATTTAAGGGTATCCAGGAAGTCAAGTTGAGGAATGGTTATGACCATCAAGGAACTCTTGGTAACATTAGTACGTGAGAAGGCATCAACAACAATGTTATATTTTCCTGCATGATATTGGATTTCGAAGTCATAGTCAAGCAACTTAAAAAGATAGTTCTGTTGCTCTGGGATGAGGATAGTCTGATGCATAAGCTCCTTGATGGAACGATGATCTGTTTGGATTATGAAATGACGGCCAAGCAGGTATTGACGCCACTTCTAGATAGCATATGTGATTGCACATAATTCTCTTACATATGTGGATGAGTTGCGCATTTTGGGGCAAAACTGCTTTCTGAAATAAGCGACCGGTTGACCCTGTTGAGATAAAATTGCACCCATTCCCACACCTGAAGCATCAATTTGAATGACAAATATGGATTCAAAATTAGGGATCGCCAGTACAGGTTCCTGTAAGAGTATCTACTTGAGCTTTTCAAAAGCAGATTGGGCCTCATCGTTCCAAAGCAATGCATCTTTTCTTAACAGCTTGGTCAAAGGATGAGTGATGGAGGCATATCCCTGGACGAATTTTCTATAGAATCCAGTAAGGCCCAAGAAGCCTCGGAGCAATTTGATCGTAGCAGGTTTAGGCCAATTGCAAACTGCTTCGAGTTTATCAGGGTCGGGTTGTACCTATTGATGAGAAACGATATACCCCAAGTACTAAATAGAATGACGTCCAATCAAACACTTGCTACCTTTCAACTTAAAATGATTTGAATACAGTAGATCAAATGTGATATCAAGATGTGTAATATGAGAATCCAAAGAGGGACTATACACCAAAATATCATCGAAAAAAACAATGATGAACTTACGTAAGTGAGGTCAAAAGAAATCATTCATCGTTTCCTGGAAGGTGGAGGGGGCGTTACAGAGCCCGAAAGGCATAACTCTAACTCAAAGTGACCATCATGAGTATGAAAAGCGGTCTTCCTTGAGTCCTTGGGCACTACTAAAATCTGATGGAAGCCCAAAAGAAGGTGTAATTTTGAGAACCAACAGGCATTACCCAGCTCGTCAAGAAGCTCATCAATAGTAGAAATTGGGAATTTACCTTTTATGGTGATGGAGTTTAATGCTCTGTAATCCACGCAAAAAGCCAAGTGCCATCCTTATTTTTAACCAGGAGGACTGGGAAGAGAAAAGACTATTACTGGGCACAATAAAACTGAAATCCAACATCTTTTGAACCTGAGATTCGATTTGATGCTTCTGAAAGTGAGGGTATCAGTATGGGCGAACAGAGATGGGGGATGAATTTGGGGTGAGGTTAATAGAATGGTCGGTGGGGCGTGAAGGGGGGAGAGCTGTAGGAATGGTGAACAATAAGGAATATTTGGAAATAAGACCTTGTAATTGAGGTTCAGAGGTGTTGGGAAGCAATGGGTGTGTAAGGGTTGGTTCGGGATTAGAGGTAGTGTCGTGGGGATAGGGTAAAGGTGTTGGGGGGAGAGGTTGTACGGAAAGTTGGAATAGAGCCTCTACTCTATTGGTGGTTTGTAGTCTTTTGAGTTGATGGGCTGAGATAGGCATGGGATTTGAGTCCTGGTTTCTTTGTAACTCCACTAAGGAATTGTTCCACATAAAACACATAAATGAGTCGTTGTAGTCCATATGGAAAGGGCTATGAGGTCCCTGTGTTTGTGAAAGAGAAGAAGGAAAATCAGAGATACGATTGGCGAGAGTCTCAAACTCAGAGAAATATTCATGGAATCCTTGGGTTTGTGAAAGCCTACATATGGCGGCTATGGGGTCTTCATACTTGGATGGGGCAAATCACAATTCCAATGCGCGCAAAAAAGCCTCCCACGAAGTGAGGAGACCATTGTTAAACATCCACTAGAACAATGCCAAGGCTGGGCCTTCAAGATAGAAGGAGGAGACATGTATACGTTGTTCAAGTGGTGTTTGGTGATATTCAAAGAATTGGTTCACCTTGAAAATCCATCCTAATGCGTCAAATCAGTCAAAGGTTGGGAGATCGAATTTGATGGGTCGTGGGATGGTGTGGTAGTGTGATTGTTGGGGGGTTTTAGATTCAAGTAGAGTGGTGCGTGCTAAGATATCATGAAGGGCATTAGCAAAATTTGCTTGGGATAAGAGAAGTTGTTCGAGCTGTTTGTTTATTTTAGAGAGTTCGTCAACGTGAGAAGACAACATGGAGTGAGTAAGCCGAATGAAAGCACCAATGAAAGGTACTGCCTTTTGGCATAAAGTCTGCCTTTTTCCTTTCATTAACAATGTGTTATATAACAAGCACTTTTGGCATAACCATTTTACATGGAGAAAAGTTAAAAGAGCAAATAAGCAAGATTTCATCCCCATCATGTCCTCATAACAGAATTCCCCTTTGTGCTAGGACCAGGACACGTCACAACAAAATTAAAAAAACGTTGAGGCAAACGTGATGCTCTCTACGGTCTTCCTTCATGTGTTGTGACCTCAGCTAAGTCTTGTGGGGTCCCCTCAATTGTTTCAGTGATTACACCAACAAAGTCCATAGTATTAGTGAGAGGTATTGAGTTACCAATCCTAACCAATTTCATGAGAGTTCATGAAGTTCATTGACAAGCAAAATTTAAACTTCACTTAGAATCCTTCATTATATATAATATGGGTTCTATTAAAGGAAGTCATTGTAATTTGAATGACTTGTTACATAAGTGCACTAAATCTTTCTCAAATTCTTTTATTCACCTCTAACCCATTTCCTGTCCCAAGAATTATTTGCAAATTTTATGTTTTCTTATTGAAATTGAATTCAATGTTATATATGAAAAATGCAGTTTGATATTGATATTCTGCCTTTTTCACAAAAGTTGTTT
This sequence comes from Vigna nakashimae, assembly GCA_034642375.1. Lineage (NCBI taxonomy): Eukaryota > Viridiplantae > Streptophyta > Magnoliopsida > Fabales > Fabaceae > Vigna > Vigna nakashimae. The sequence goes on along the minus strand of CM067766.1, from coordinate 15,073,793 downwards.
TTTTGGATGTTCTTTAAAGGATCTTTGATGAAGACAAAATGTTGAAAGGTCCTACATTTATAAGTTTGATGTATACCATAAAATGCTCAAGACTTGTGTTCCAACAAAGTATATTTATTGTTTGTGTAAATAAAATTTTATTAGACGAAATATACACATTTTGTGTAAGTTCAAGCAAAAATTTATCAAACGAAGAGCATAAGTATAGCGCTTGCATCCATTAGATAAGACACGTAACAAATATAAAGAATTAATTTTAAATGGAATGTTATTATATCATTAGCTAGCACTTTATATAATTAATTTAAACAAAAAAAAAATTCATTGAGATTTGTTATATGCTAACAACATTTTCTTTTTTATTGGCAATAAAAAATATATTAATAGAACAAATATGGTATTTCAATCAAAAACGTTTATAGGCATAATATAGAAAAAATTAAAAAGCACTAAAATATAATTTCTACCCTTCGAAACATTAATAAAATCACAAATTTTGTTATATATTTAGAAATCATACAAGTTACTTCTCTTCTCTTTTATTGATTTGTTAGTGTTAGATATATTATTTTTATTTTTTATCTTTAGTTAGTTTGTATATTATTTTTTATTTGTATTTTGGACTTTCTAGTATTATAAATATACCTTAGGTGTATATTCAACACAAGAAGATTAATCTTATATATAAATTTTCACTATATTCAACAGTTAGCAACAAAAAAATATTGTTATATAAAGGAAATATAAGCTTGATTCTCAAACATTTGGATATTTTCAATTCTGTTCCTATTAAATTTTTGAGTTAAATATGTTTTTAATCTCTAAATTTGGTTATGAAATTGGAATCACTATTACAAAAAAGTGTATGGATAGCGCTTTTTTTTTTTTATCATAGATAGCGCTTATCTATGCGTGCACTATCTATTAATAGACAATGCTTTTTAAGCGCTATCTATGCGTGCAACGCTTCTTTAGAAAAGCGCTATCTATATGTGACTCACAATAGATAACACTTCTTTAAAAACCCACTATCTTTTGGTTCAAATTTAAAAAAAAATAATTATTTTTAGAATAAAATATAAAATATTGGTTCTATTATGTACAAATCCACAATATATATTCGTTCTATTATATACAAAAAAATATAAAATATTGAGAAAAATATGACAAATGTCTCAAAAAGAATATTCATTAATATAAATAAAATTATTGGTACACTAATATTTCAAAATTTAATCGTGTAGTACGTGTCATGACATAACATTCTTTTATAAGATAATATATACAACCATAACATATATATCATATTAGTACTTATAAGCATGTACATCACCCTAACATAACCTATAAGCATGTACTAATTACATGTAAACACCAATTTTCTCTAACTTCAATGATTTGACTTTCATGATATTGTTGACATCTACAACTAGAAAAATACTGCAAGAAAGAAAAATAATATAGAATTAGTTAATTAAATATTATTACAAATTAATTATATGACGATAAAGATAACTTACATCAGTTGGAATTGTTCCTTCTGCACAGTATGTAATAATTTCCTTCATATATTGACACACATAATACCCACAATCATTGTCGTTGGGTTGTCTTGGGCACTAGAATTCCAAAACTAAAAAACATTTTGATAATTTGAACATAAAAAGAACCAAAACTCTAGTATACTCCAAACAGTTTCAGTACATGATAACAAATAACTATATACCATATACAAGTTTAAACTCTTAATAATAAGTTATAGTTGCATAACAACCATATACTTCTCCAACCAATTTCAAAATAATACATGTTATTTAACTAATCATTACCATGCAACAAGGAAATAAGTCTTCAACCATTCAAGAATACAAGTTATTTACCTAACTAGTACAATACTGGCAGCCACAACGAGAACTAAAGGTCACATAAGGTTATTCAACAATTTAATTATCACAATCAAGAATATACTAATTATGTTTATTTCATTATAATAAATACAAAGGCATAACACTTAAATTAGTTCAGGGTATTTTAGCAATATGATCTTGTATTGTCAACAAAATATCGCGAAACAGATTTCTATATTCTCAAAAGCTTAACTTGTTAATTGGAGGTCCAAGGAATAGTTTTATATCTCTGACATGATGTTTATGACGTGGCCCAAAACACATAGTTGGATTTTATAGGAAGAAATGTGCAGAATTCATAAAGTCAAAAGACAACTTATTACCTTTCACTTGATGGGGGATATTGTAAACAATGTACATAGTGATTCTAGTATACAGAAAGGAGTTGATGGCTTAGAAGATGGGGGATTCTGACATTGTGAAAGAACTAAAGGAAAAAAATACTATTGTTGAATAAAGAATTTTTGGAAGAAAAGCAAACAAGAAAAAATACATAACCATAGAAAAAATACTCATCCACATAACTTTACTTTTGTTAACTACTAGTGCACCCAAAAGAAAATAATTTAAAACAGAACTGACTATCACATGTATCAGTTTCAACATGCTTCCCAAATTGATCCATGTGTATTAAAAAAAATCCTTCAACCTTTATACTTTCAATATACTAGTAACAGAGACAATTGCATACCAACAAATATAATTAAAAGGAACAAGTGATAATCATTTAGCAAGAATCCAATCCTACACAAAATAGGATTAGTGCCCCATACATAATTTAAACCATCAAAGAATGTAGAATACAAATATGTACTACAAGTATATAACTAAAATAGTTATCGCCAATTCTGAGATATTTTATTGAAAATTACTGTAATTTTAAGGTTATTTAGCATGCATTCATTACAGGTTCTATTATTTCATTATAAAAAGAGTTATTTTATAAAATTATTATAAACCTAAGGTACTTAACAACAAGAAAATAACCACTGGACTTTTTTCTTTGCATAAAGTATCAACTAGAAAAAAGTCACGTGAACTCATTAAAAGCAAAAGTACTTAGCACACAAAACAATATTCATGAAGAAAAATCTATGACATTAACCTTTTCTGCACAACCTAATATACTAACCATTTTACATGCAATCACTCATTACTCTAAGCAATGCAACCCCATAAAAACAAAGACTACTACAATCTACACTTCATAAAGTTATTTAATTAAACCTACCCCACGAGAAGATTAGCCAGCAAGCTATATGGACTTAGAAATACACAAACCAGAAGAAATATACTATCACAATATCAAGGCTAAGGTCTCAACTCACACTAGTAACACAATTCTCTATCTTGTTTAAAACGAAGCACTGCCTTCAGTAGAATAGAAAAGAAAAAGAAATAACAAAATGTAATACTGCCTGGTACAAAAAAATCACTATAAGAAAATACCACAGACATCATAAACTCTATGATACCCAAAATCTAATCTAATTTCACTAACTCAAACATCCTCCCTTCGTGTAGTTAAGCACACCATTAGCAGTGACATATTTTTTCTTATCATAAGTTGCTTTTATTATTGCTTTGCTTGGAGAAGTTTAAAATGAAAAAGAAGTGAAATTACTTTGAATTTAGAACTTTTTTAAAGGACATTTTCAAGGTTTTTATGTTGAGAGTGGAAGACACTCTTAACTATTTATTTACCATGTTTTATGTAGATCCTGATGATCAGACTTGGTGCACTCACAGGTCTAGATTGTCGAATCCATTTTTCTTGGATTTAACTCCTTCATAACTATTTTGAAGAGTTTTTGCAGCAACCCTTAACTCAATTTCACTCTAATCAAATTAATTGTCTGGAAGGCTCTCCAGACAATAAATTTACCATGTTTTATGCAGATCCTAATGATCAAACTTGGTTCACTCACAGGCCTAGACTATCAAATCCATTTTTCTTGGATTGAACTCCTTCCTAACTATTTTGAAGAGTTTTTGCATCAACCCTTAACTATAACACAACCCATATGCCAAAAAAATCTTTACCTACCTTTGTTCCAAAATCATTGCAAGTAGAAATTTGAAACACAAACTAAACTCAATTTCAATCAAGGTTAAGATTTCTATTCAATCAAAATATACCAAAGAGCCAAACGACAACATTGGGCTTAATACATTGTTATCATTCTGCTATTTTTTTATGTCCATTCCCTTCAAAACGAAAATAGGGCAAAGAAGAACCGAAATAGAGAAGAGAAGGAGGAAGAGGGAACGTGATACCTAAAATGACAGCCCTGAAATGAAGGAGTCCTACAACTTGAGGCAACACACACTTATGAAAACGACAACTGAAACGAAGGAGCAAAGATGCCATACGCACTAATGAAAGCCACACGCACTGATGCCACACGCAAATGAAAAGGGCAGAGGATGTAAGTAGAAGCGAATAACCATAAACGAAATAGAGAAGAGAATGAGAAAGAGGGAACGTGAAAAACGACAGCCCTACAGCTTGAGGCACTTTGCACTGAAGAAAAACGAAGGAAACACACTGATGAAAGCATACGCAGGTGAAAACGTCTAAGAAGAGAGAAACACGAATATCGTCTAAGCATAAATGAATAAGGTCGAAGGAGAAGCGCGAACTGAAATTTTTTTAATAATCATAGACAACGCTTAATATAAAACGCACTATCTGTTGTATTCACATATATAGCGCTTATTTAAGAAGGCCTTATCTATTTTCTCTTTAATTGATAAAGCTTATTTAGATAAGCATTATCTATTGATATATTTTAAATTATAAAATTAAAAAACAATATTAAAATATTGGTTTAATCATTCAGGAAGTTTCTATTTTCAGATAGAATCTCAATTTGGTTTTTTTCTTCCTGAGCGTCTCAATTGGGTCCTATTTTGTGAAAATTACAACAATTCGGCCCTTACTATTAAATTGAGCCCAACAGAGTCAGTTTCTGGTTGACATGGCACACTGAACTGATTTTTTAATTGATGTGGGGCTACATTAGTAGGGGCACCTCTAACGTGTATATTTATATTTTTTTAAAAACAAACAAATGGATAACACATCACCCATCTCTTCTAACACACCACCAACTTCTTCAACTCCATGGATCCCAAACCCTACGCTACACCTAGTCCCCTTGAGAATCCTCCCCCGCTTTCACCAAATGCTCTGACACCTTCACTTCCAGAGGTTGCTACTTTTGGATCAACCTTCACGTCGGCCTGGTTGATTACGACCCCACAATCTCCGATGACGGCTTCATCCCCCGCGACGAGTTTCACCCCCTTGCCGCTGTCCACGGTCGTCCCAAATCAAGCAAGGCCTTCGTCGCTGACCTCACCTACCTCATCTAGAGCGCCTACAATGTCTTCCTCGCTCCCTCCCTCCGGATACCTGTTTCGTTTGAAAATTCCCTCACCGTTCAGTTCATCCACATCCACAACGATTTCGATAGCACGGGTAGCTCTGGCCTTGATTGGAAATTGATCGAGAAGAGCTTTAGGTTTGAGACTAATAACAACAATAATGGATTGTTGTTAGGAGATCAGAGGTTGAGTTTTAAGAATTATGGAATTAGGTTTTCAGAGCGTTCGATTTGCTCATTTGTTATTACGAGGTCGATTAATTCGTATACCTCTAGGTTTTTGTTTCATAATTATACTTTGATTGTGAGTATTTGGATTCAAAACGGTTGCACTAGATTTTGTTAGGGTTGTGCCTGTGTCTGTTTTTGACTTGGATTACAGCATAACTAGTGTGATTGATGTTCTTCAGAGTGTCGAGACTCATGGTAGGGGAAAGAATCTGCAGAAGCAAAAGCAACATGTGGATCAGAGATTGATTCGGAGATGCTCTAGAAATGGAGTTTGAGGTTTGGTGGATCGGAGGAAAGAGATTGGGATTGTTAGAGTTGGAACTCTATGGAGGTTTTTAGTTGGGAGAAGTGTGATAGGATGGAGGAGGTAGATTATGTTGAAGATTTGGGCTTTGTTGAACGACTTTGGGGGTGCTTCGAAAGCCTTTCCACCATTGCTAAGTGCTTCTTCTATTTCTCTATTACGTCTTCCATGGAAGATGATTGTTCCTGTTTCTGGGATTCCTCAAACTCAATTCATAGTACATTCATGGTATTCAGATTCAAGCATATTTTTCAGAGAAGATCGGCACAGAGGGTTTGGGACTGTGTTTCAGGGGGAGTTGAGTGATGCTTCGGTTGTGGCTGTGAAGAGGTTGGAGAGGCCATGGAATGGGGAGAAGGATTTCAGGGCAGAGGTCTCCACGATTGGGAATATTCAACACGTGCATCTTATGCGGCTCAGGGGGAGTTTTACCAAGTTTTTAATTTTAAAACTACCTAAATACACATCATTCAGCCACGTTAATTAAAAACTCAGCCACTAAGACGGTGTCCATGTACCTATAACAATAAAGTTAAGTATATTTATTAAAAAGTAATAATACTAATATACAAATTGGAAAATAACAATTAAAAAACTTACATGCACCATAGTTGTATGCATGAAATGTTCAACATTGTTTCTCCACCAATGATCTTGAATGCATCATTGAAAGCTAATACAACGGAATATGGCACTACAGGCCAAATGTTCTTAACTCCCACTGCAGCTCTATTGGTCCTTTTCTCAACTTATTTAATCTCGATGTTAATATGGATAGAGGATCATTATTGTCTTCTGCTTCCTCATGAGCCTCATTCATAGGTTGAGGCATTGGTTGTTTCTTAGAACGATAGACCTGCAAGTCACATTTACAAAAGTTAGGAATCATTTAATTATAACTTCAAGATTAAAGATAATAAAAATAACAATATAATACTGCTGATTGGCCATAATATGGCATTATCATAGCCTTAGGCAAAGCTAGAAATGTGCCTAAGGCCACCCCCACGAAATGGATTTTAGATGTAGGCACTGGCACGAGAGCTTGCGGGTCTCTAACATCATCAATCATTACCCGCGTGTGAGTGGGCAATAAAGGAGCACCATGAATGGTCTGACCTCCCTCAATCTGTCGTCCCATAGCCACTACGCGCGGAGGATCCTCATCAACCAAAAACTCATATTGAATAGTGTAATCAGTACGATCTGGAGTAGATTATGAGCCTTTGGTGCTCGCACGAGGTGCGGAAGGATCATATGTAGGGACATCCTCCTATTATTCCTATTGTTGTTGTTGTTGCTGTTGTTGGGAGATCATCGCAAGTTTTTCTTTGAGCGTTCTTAAGCATTCATTCATGCGCTCTTGTATCTCGACTTGCACCTGTAGCCTGAGGCTACTAAGCACTTCCTGGCTCACGACTTGTGTGCTTCTTGGTTTAGGGCCAAAGTAGTCCCTTAATCTAGTAGCTCCTCCAACAGCACGCGCACGGCCTGGACGGTCTAGCCGACCTGTGGCTACCTTGTGGCACAAATGTGCCTTGAGTTTGTTGCTCAACCAACTCATCCTGCATAATGAAGTTAGACACATAAAAAAGTTTCTTACATAACTTTTTGACAATGAGGTATGGTAATTAGTTAAAAGTTTCCACTTACAATTCTCTAGGATATCTCCTGAGCAGACTAGGATGTCATCTGGCCATTGGACTTGGTCTGTGCAGCCTTCCACAATTCATGTCTAGCTGGTGGAGGTGCTAGGTCAACTGACTCAAGACTGATCTCCTCATCACAATGTTTTCTCATCTTTTTCTCTAATAACGCATAACCACTACGTGATAGTACATGTGGTGTATCATTAAGCCTCTGCCTCTCCTAGGCAGCTATCCTTTTCAACTTTTGGAAAATTTAAAATCATTAAGCATAAATCACAAATTAACATCTTGTGTGACTAGAGCCAAGTATTAAAAGACATACTTGTAAGTCATCAGAAAGTCTAGTTGCTTTAAACTGGGCCCACTCCTCCTTAGTTATTTTATATTTTGTACAAGGAGTGTCGTTCTGTTTAGAGCCAAAGACGTGTATACACGTGTCATTCTCGTCTTGAAGTCCCTCCATCGGACTTCAATGTGGGATAAAATCTTCTTCCTTATCCTCTCATCATTGGAATATCCCAATTTTCCTGTTAAAAACAAAATTAATGTTAAAGCATGTTCAACAAAAAAAAGTCAATGATGGAAGTAAAACATCTTAAGCATACCAAAATATCCTGCCATAGTAGATTTTTATCAACCTCTTGGACATCATCCCAACAGTTAGCGACAATAGGGACATGTGTTTTTTCAACACACCCAAGTAACTCCTAAATGATGCTGCATGTGCCCTAATAGGACCAAATGATCGAGGATCAAACTCCATCGTCACTGGTTTCTCATTAACCCAACGGGATGTGACATTAGACATCCGAGTCACAGATCCACCACCTCCTCCCGTCAGACCTGATCTAGAGTTCGTCATACTTGTTTACAAAGTGTTAATAAATTATAGTGTTTACAGACAAAATAAATAAATTGTACAAGTAATTAAAACCATATAAAGACACTTATTTCTCCCATATGCCTTTGTTGTGATCACATGGAGTTGCATGTATTTCATCGAGTACATCATCAACCTTATTTTCAATGGTTCTTGATGAGAAGGAGCTTGTCTCAAGTATATCTAGAGAGTCTTCATCATCATTTGTGTGCATGGCTCTGCCTTCCAATACCACTTACCATTTATGATTCATTGGGTCAGTGACATAGATTATTTGTCTTGCTTGACTAGCCATAATAAATGGTTCATCCGTATAACTCATTTTGTTAAGATCCACCAAAGTGAATTTGAGGTCTTCTGTCACCACACCAGAATTATTATCAACCGATTTACACTTTAAAACTGGAACTCTAAAAGTGACATAATCAACTTCCCAAATTTCTTGTATTATTCCAAAATAACTCATTGATGTTGTAATTGGATTCTTATCCTTGGAACTGGAAAAGTGAGCAGCCTCAGCTTGTAGGGTAACTCCACTATTTTGAACTCTACTTTTATCGTCTTCCTCCTTTGAATAAAACAAGTAATTGTTTATGTAATAGCCGCCGAAAGTGATCACATTAGTGTTAGGTTCGCGAGCTAGTCTCAATAGATTTTCAGAAACATTCGGAGTCGCGTAAATCTTTTTCTTAGACCAAGCTAAAAAGTTCTTGTTATGTTTATGAAGTATCCACTTTTCACTCATACGTGGATGTGTAGACTTAATTTTATCAATGTGTTGTGAAATGTAAGGAATAACATCCTCTGTGTTGTTTAAAATGTACAAATGAGCTTGATTAACTTCTTTTCCACTAACAGTTTCAATCTTGACTCCTCGAACTCCCTTTCCTTCACGTCTATGTTCATTTATATTCTTTGGAAGTCCTATTGGTTCACAACTTGGCATATAACTTGAGCAGAATTCAATGGCTTCCTCTGTAATGTAGCGCTCGAAGCTTCTGGTCTCAATTGATTCTTAACATATCCCTTTAAGATCTTCCTGTATCTTTCAACCAGGTACATCCACCTCAAATTTCTCTAACTAGATGGACAATCAAATGAACTATGATATCAAAAACTGAGGGTGGGAAATACATTTCCAATTGGTACAATAGTCTTATGGCCTCATTTTGCAAATCATCTAACTGTCGAGGATCAACAACTTTCTTGCAAATGGCATTGAAAAATAAACTCAAACGTGTGAGAATACCTCTAACAGTAGCAGGTAATATGGCTCGAATAACTACTGGTAAAAGTTGTTGCATTAAGACATGACAATCGTGAGACTTTAAACCAATTAACTTTAAATCTTTCATAGAAACAAAGGTACTAATATTCGACGAATAACCTTGTGGAACCTTCACACTATGTAAACATTGACAAAAAATTGTTTTTCTTTTTTTGAAAGAGTGTGACAAGCTGGAGGAAGTAGGTGCATCTTCCTATGGATTGCGGATGTAACTCAGAACGGATTCTCATGTCAACCAAGTCTTGTCGTGCGTTCACTCCATCTTTTGTCTTTCCTTTAACGTTTAGTAAAGTCCCAACAACACTATCACATACATTTTTTTCAACATGCACCACGTATATCCAATGTCTCACATCAAGTTTACACAATTATGGAAGATTAAAGAATATTGATCGCTTTTTCCAAATGTTTTTCTCAACGGTCTTCTTTTTATGTTTTCGGAATACAACATCAATGTTCCTCACCTGGCCGTATACTTCTTCCCCATTACGGGGTCTGGACATTACATCATCTTCAAGACTTCCATTAAACGTTTTTTTCAATCTACAGTAAGAGTGATTTCGAGGAAGGAATCTTCGGTGTCTTGTGCACATTTTTATGCCCATGCTTCAGTTGAAGATAACTAGTATTTTCTTCATAAATTAGACATGCAAAATGACCTTTAACACTGTAACCACTCAAGTTCCCATATGCTGGGAAATCATTTATGGCAATATCCAGTCACATTGTCATTAATGTCACCATAAAAAATCATTAAAAGCTCATTTGCATTTCTTAATTTATAACGCTTTGAATCGATTCTTTATTACTTAGAATTGATTATATTAACTTAGCAAAATTGAGAGTGGAAAATATTATATGAATATAGAGGGGCACATCAAACTTTTTAACTTTGATCCCTCCAAATGTCACCTTCTTCGTGGGTGATTGATAAGTAGACAATTTCTGGGGGGCGGGACGTCAATTTGTTCTTATATGAATCAAACGAAATTTATTACTTTTTCTCTGAATGATGTTTGAACGTCAAATTCGGTGGGGATTCAAGGTTCATAGAAGATGGTGCAATGTGAAAGTAAGTAAGCATAATTACACAATGTATGTCATCGATTCATCTATAAATATTGCTTGCATCACGGAATCCCTTGCTTCCTGTTTCCATATTGAACATATTAGGATTCATGTTTTTTATTTCCTTGGCGTTTTCCTTTCCTTTGATTTCGAAACATGTCTATTCTTTAAATTGCAATTTGCTCACTTGAATTTCAAAGTGTCGCATTCAGGTCTCAGTTCACATGAAGGTGGCCTTTGAAATTCAAGTAACAAAATGCTTTTTATAGTACAGAAATGATTAAATTATCTTACTGAAAGGAAAGTGCTTAGGAAAAAGAAATATGGTTCACAATATGTTTAATGTTGATATAATTTTAAGACCTAAAATAATTATATAAAAATGTTGTTCAACTTCATCACTTAACTATGCATGAATCGTTTTTTAAATTGTCTTGAACTTGTCTTCTACCATTAGATTTCAAAGTTACGGTGGAAACAACTTCAATACAAATTAAATTTATACATTTGACGTCGAATTTGAGTGCATTCGATGCAAAGGACTGGAGATTGATGTCAAATATTTGTCATCAATGACGTCCTATATCATAGAAATGTCTTCATTTAGTCAGCAAGGAGTTCATATCAGAATCCAAAAAGATTTTTTACTTTTTCAGTGAATGATGTTTTAACATCGAATTCGGCTGGGCTTCGACGTTTATACAATGTGGCAGTTACTAAGCATAATTACACGATGTATTTCTTTTATCATGATCTAATTTTCGTCAGTGGTTCATCTAATTTTTATTCTTTTTTTCTTTTTACTTTTTAATCATTAAATAGCACATTCGAGTTTGTGCTGCTTGGACGTGAAGAAATTGGAGTAGTTGGGACATTGATGGTGTGTTGTTTCCAACGATGTTTTTCACGTCGATTATTGGGGGGCTAGACGTCAATTAGTTCTTATCTAAATCAAAAGATATTTGTTACTTTTCACTGAATGATGTTCAGACGTCTTTTATGGCTGGGCTTCGACGTTCCTACAGATGATGGATTGTGGCAGTTGCTAAGCATAATTCATGATATAATGTATGTCTATTTCTTAGCCAGTTTGACGTCATCATTTCATCTATAAATATAGTTTGAAATTTGTGTTATCCTTGGCCTCTTGTTTCCCTGTTGAACATATTAGGATTCATGTTTTTTATTCCCTTTTATTTTCTTTTCCTTAGATTTCGAAGCATTTTTGTTCCTCAAATTGCAATTTGCTAACTTGTGTTTGAAAGTGGCGCATTCATTGTCATTTCATATGAAGGTGCCCTTTCAAATTCAAGTACAGAAATGGTTAAGATATCTTACTGAAAGGGAAGTGCTTAGGAAAAAGAAATATGGTTCACAGTATATTTAATGCTGAAATAATTTTGAGAACTAAAATAAATTTATAAAAAAGTCGTTGAACTTCATCATTTGGCAATGTCTGGTTCTTTTTTTAAATTGTCTTGGAGTTATTTTCTACCGTTAGATTTCAGAGCTATCTGGTTTCTTAGGGTGGAAACATGTTCAAGACAAATAAAAATAAGAGTCTACTTACGCAGTTGACTTCGAACTCTCGTCCCGTTCGACGTAGAGAATTATTAAACTTTTTTTAAATTTCATGAGCGTTAACATTTTTCTCTGGATTTCCACCATTCCTTGAACCAAAAGAAAAAGTCATTTGAATTGTACTACTTTAAACGAAATCCAAATCTGTTAACTTATTTCTTTGGATTTCTATAGCTTGTTCATGCCTTACCCAAACTTTTGTGACCTTCAAAGAGCTATGAGAAAACAAAAGAAAAATGTTATCAGAGTGACAAGTTACGCCTAAATTTTATAAGTGGAGGACTAGATCAAGATCCGTAATTGTATTTAAATAAATGGACTTGATCTTTGACGTCAACTTTTATAATATGCGACGTAACATTCCTTTTTTCTTATTTTTATCTTTTAGAACGTCGACGTTTTTGAGAATTCGACGTAAAAAAACTTCAAGGATTTAAAAAAAAACCATAATAACATTAAAAAAAGGGAAAATATGAAAATATAACCACGAAAAGTATATATTACAATTTCAAACGTTTACAAGAAATGCGTTAATTACCGAAGGCTTATTAACGAAGGCTTTTTGGCCGACAAGGGATTTACCGAGGGCTTTTTGGCCGTCGATAAGCCTTCGGTAATTACCTTTTACCGACGGTTTTGGGCTTTTTCCGAGGGCTTATGGCCTTCGGTAATGCCCTTCTTTTTTGTAGTTAACAGAGCTCAAACATAGAAAAATATATTAAAATATTACATTAATTTCAAAAAAATAAACTAAAATGGACTATTCTTCCTAATCTGAGTCAGATGTCTCCATAGACTCATCTTCTGTTGTGACGTTTTCATCATCAGATTCACTTGCCGAGGGAGTTTTGAGAGCATTGTCTTGATCTAATTTCTTGTGAATCATGATCAGAGATTTTTCAACTTTTGAAGTTCTTGTTGAAAGCCTTTGAAATTGATCCACAACAAATCTTTCAAACTTAGTGGGTGAAGTGAAGATAAAAGGAGTTTCGTCAACATCCTTGAACACCCAGCCATCTTTTGTTTTCTTTAGACCATTAAAGGCCAATGTCGCTTTTCCTAGTTCATTTGATTCGGTGCACCAAATATTTTTTTCACCAGTAAGATCAACTTGATGATGTGCTCACTCATAATAGCAACCCATATGGCAGAATATGTCCATGACTACTTACAATTTCAATCATGTGCTCACTCATAATAGCAACCCACTTGATTGGTATCCGGGTTTTTATGGCATGAACCAAAAATAAATCTTCAGTAGATAGACAATCACGTAAACATCTTCCAGGTAGTACCCAAGTAAGTACAAAAGCACACAGTTTTTCTTCCATTTTCAAACCATCAAGTAGATACGGCTTGTATACCTTTAGCCTTTTTGGACTTCTTAGATATTCCTTATAAATTTTCTTCTTGTTGGTCCATTGGTTGAGTTCAAAATTTCTTTCATGAGACATGAAGCCTTCTGCTTTAAGACCAGTAAAAGATAGTCATATTTCATCATCAATTTTAATATCGACACCTTTCCCCCGAGAGCATATAACACCATCAACAACCTTCATATTGTGGTAGAAGACTTTTACCAGGTCAAGATAGCAATCACCGATCATTTCTGCAAATTTTGCAAGATCAACATCTACAAGCCATTCTTGAAAGAGAAAGCCCTCCCTTCTGAATAATTCCAGATCCAAGAACTTGTGAGGGACCACAGTTTTCTATAACATCCAAATTTGTATCGTTCTTCGTCATCACTGATCCACTCATTTGGACTAACATTTCTTACAAATTCAACCTTCTTTCCACGCTGTGAAGATGAAGAAGCCATTTAAGAACATGATTTAGAGATTTATAGGAAGGGTTTAAGAATCTAGTTTCTGACAATGATACATGATAGATTTAATCAAACTATATGACGGTTAATTTGTCTGTAGAAAGACATGAACGTCGAATTTTGACAATAACCGATGTCAATTAAAGTTTGTCGTCAAATTCGATTTCTATTCGACGTCCTATCACAAGAACACTAGGAGAGGTGTGCCTGGTAATACCTCTATCTAATACTACGCAGGCCAGTCTTTCCTTTGCTTCGTGTGCTCCGTGTCAGAATGTGATCTCTTCTCTTTGGTAGGTATCGTATATAAGACAAAGCTTTGACTCATACTCCAGCGCCCATCACGTCGAACCCTTTAAAAATTTGACGTTGATGAAATTATATTATTGGGCTATATATAAGATTGAAAATTTTAGTTGGGCCTGAAACTGATAAGATTTGATGCACAATTTTATATATACTTGATTTGAAAACGCACTCAGTGTTTTCTAAACTGAAGAGTTACAAACCCTAGAAATGTGAAAGACGTTCTAGAATCTAATCACAAATGGCTTCTATATCATCAAGAAGAAAATGGAAGGTTGTCCTTATTGCAAGGAATGTTACTCCTACAGGTTGGATTAGTGATGAAGACATTCAAGGGAAGCTTTTTAGTCTAAAGAAGATTAAAATTGTGGTTTCTCACAGAGATCTTCAACTAGTTAGGGTGTTCTACTCCAACTTAAAGATGAGTGATGAAACATTTTGTAACATAGTTAAGGAGGTTGATATAAAGTTGATCAAAGAGGTTTGGGTTGGGATTGTCTTTCAAAAATTGATTGGTCATCAAGGACTTATTGGATTCACCATGATAAAAAATGATGATCATCAGCAAGTCTATCCCATCTCTGAATCTTGGAGTGCAAACAAAACAGATTTGAAAAAAACTGAAGAAGATGAGAGGGCTAGATGGTTATGTGGTGAAAATAGATTGTATGTCAGAATCGCTCAAAAAGATACTTGGGACTCAAGTAAATTGAAATCTGACACAGTCATTGACAAAAGACTCTAAGGATTGAAAAGTCACCGATCAAAATGGAAAGGAAGGTGATGTAAACAACAAGAAAGGGATCAACAATAATTCTGCAACTGAAGAATATGGATTTTCGTTATTTGATTTTAATTTTGTAATCAGTGGCTTCTTAAGCCATCTTTTGTTTTGCTCGTTGTAATCATCTTTTGAATATTAATAAAATTCTCTTTTGGCAATAACATTAGTGAATGGTGATTGAATTGTTTAAATTGATTAAATCACTTGTATGATTGTAATTGAACATTTTAACGTTACATCATTACATTGAATATACCATTGCACTCTTTTTGTTTTTTTTTTTCTTTTAGAACACCAATAGTACGTCGATTGGTAAAGCTACTCGACGTAATATTAATAGAAAAAGTTTTGAAACAAAGAGGTTAACGTCATTCTTCAGACTTCGACGTATTATTGTCAGCCAGATTACTCCCTTTTTATTTATTTTTTCCTTTAAACCAACAATAAACATCAAATTTCTTATGGATGTGATGTATTATTCATTAACCAAACCCAAAGATCGCTCCCTTTTTTTATTTATCCTTTTTAAATTCAAATAGAAAGTCCAACTTTATATGGGAAAACGTAGTTTATTGGGCTTGATAAATGTTGTGTTAGAAACGAAGAGATCCACGTCATATACTGACACCACTCGACGTCCATGTTATTTGGGAAATACATAGGGACATCATTTTCCTTCAGTATTCGACGTAAAATTATTTGAAGGATTTGTAAAAGAAATCTATTATTACGTAGGTTCACAAATGGAAACGAAACAAAGGAAAAACATAATAACACTAAGCATAAGAAAAAATGAAAATCAAACGACGAAAATATTTGTGGGATTGTTAAAATGTAGAAGGAATTTTGTGAATGGAGGTTGTAGCGTTTTGAAAGGGTGCAAAATTCAAATCTTTCAACCTTTTTCTTTGTTTTTCTATCACTCTTTCAAGCTCTTCGCCATGACAAATAATCAAACCACAAGGAAATTACTCGCTTTGGTGAACTTGAAAGAGGTGATAGAGAAACAAAGAAGAAATTTAACAGACTGTTACGAGATATTTGGTGAATGGAGGTTGTAGCGTTTTGAAAGGGTGCGAAATCCAAATCTCTCAACCTTTTTCTTTGGATTTCTATTACTTTTTCAAGCTTTGCACAAAGAATCAAAAACCAAAGAAATGACTCATTTGTGTGACCTTGGAAAAAATAATAGAAAAACAAAGAAAAGAAGTTAACAAATTGTTAGGAGAAATTTTATAAATGGTGTACAGGTTATCGAAGTCTCTAAAACCTTATCTATAGAAAAAGAATAATTGCTTTTGTTATAGAATTAATGTGTCAAACTACTCCAATGCCAATCACATCAAATTAGGAAGCGGTTCATCATTAATATACAGTGGGACGTCGAGTTCTACACGGGTACAATGTAAAACTCCTTTTACGTGAAAAAAAAAAAAGAAAAGCATAATAACACTAAACATAGGAATAAAATGAAAATCTAAATGGAGGTTGTAGCATTTTGAAAGGGTGCGAAATCCAAATGTATCAACCTCTTCTTTCTATTTCTATCACTCCTTCAAGCTTTTCAACCGGACAAACAATCAAAACCACAAAGAAATGACTCGTTTTTGTCACCTTGAAAGAGCATATTCACGTCAATTATTAACAAAATTGGACGTCCGCTATAGAGTGTGTTTTAAATTCATAAGTGTTAACATTTTCATCTGGTTTTCTACCATGCCTTCATCGTTAACAAAGAAATGTTTTTGTTTAGTAGAGGAATCGATAGCAAACCAAAGGAAAAAGTTAACATGAATTTTTTTACGAAAGTTTTGTAGTTTAGTGAAGGAGGAGTAGCGTTTTGAAAGGATGCAAAATCCAAATCTATCAACCTTTTCCTTTGGTTTTCTATACTCCTTCAAGCTCTTTTTTGTCCTTGAAGGAGATAACAGAAAACACAAAGAAAAAAAATTAACAGATGGAGTTCATAGCAGAAATTTTATAAATGGATGTCTGCAGGTTATCTAAGGCTCCGAAACTGTATTTATAGAAGAAAAGAATGACTGTTGTGAAAGGCCTGATGTGGGGTGACCTTTGGCTTCAATAATAAAAGGCAGTCTAAAGGTAAAGGTTGCTCCTTTTTTTCTTTTTCCTTTTTAAATTCCTATAGAACGTTGGACTCTAGGGGACTTCGACGTGAAAGGTTTGTGAGAATTCATTTTGTGCTGTTACCGAATGTTTTGAATTGACTCTATAAATATAATGCTTAACTCTATGCAATTGCACAGTTTGATCCAACCCCAACTCGAACACGTTCTATATTGATTTAAACGTCGAACCCATAAAGTAGGCGATGTTCTGTTTGGTTTATAAGAGAAAAGAAATAAAGAATAAAAAAGGGATTCAGTTGCTTGCATATAAAACGTCACATATTTGTCATGGTTGACGTCAAATGTGGGTAGGAGTAATACTGACTGGAAGCAAATCACTATTTCAGTATTTTTTTATTTTGAATTGAATGTTAGATGTTTCTTAAGTTGACGTTATGTGATTCTAAGGTCATTGTTTTACGTCTATCTGGGTCTTGTTTGAGGTTAATACATTTTAGATGGCACATTGTTTTAGTAAATGACGTGGAGCGATTGAATTTATTTACGAAAATGTCATCCATCATTTTTAACCTTGGATATTGAGTGGTTGGATGTTGAACACGTGAAGTTATACGCGGTTTTTGCACTAGTGAAGGCTGATCAAGCATGACTAGCATATTAAGAATCCCATTTTTGAACATACAATGGAACTCATTATTCCATACACATAACACTAACTTTTCAACGTTTATAGATATTCGAACACATCAAAATAGAGAATGAATACATACTTAGGAATTTATGACATATATGAATGCAGAATTGATTTTAGCCTTCACATTTCGAACACGTAAGTACATATGAGCATATACCTCACTTTTAATTTCCTTTAATAGTTCACTTTCCTGCAATTAACACGAACTTCACCTTGATCCCCAGTAAGAGGCTGAATATTTCCCATCTTGATAATAGAATTGGCGAAGTCTTGGAAGAAAGCTTGGTTGTCGTAGCTGTACTGTTGGACAAGTGAATCAGTAGAACCACCATTGAAGAGTTCTTGATCAGAGTGAAGAAGTCCATTCTTGTTAACCAAATTAGAGTAGTAGGATACGTCAAAATTCGCGGCTGTTGAGTCCAAAGAAGCAAGGTTTTGGTCACCACCATTTATAGGGCAAATGTATTTGAGATATTGTGCAAAGTTGGGATCGATGTTTGAATCATTGTAGATATGAGCCTTGAAGTTAATACAACGTGCATATCCAATGGTGTGGCCTCCAGAAAGAACAGCAAGATCCTTCTCATCAAGACCATGGTTCTTGAAGTTGGTGATGAGTTCAGAGAGGCTGAAAAATGGTGCCGGAATGTTTGCATTTGCTGCTTCACGGCTTGCTGTGGTGGAGTCTCTTCTTCCCAGTTGCACTTCCCAGGTTGGCCCACCTAACTGCATGGGAACATGCACATAATCATTGTTCACAGTTCACAACTTGTTTCATTCACATCTAGTGATAGAAAAGAAAAATATTATCTCGAACAATTAAAATTTTAACATTTATTTGATGTTATCTTTTTTATATTATTTTTTTAAAATATACAAAAATTTATATTATGATGATTTTACCTTTGTATTTTGTGTTAAGTGAATGTAGAAAAGAATGGAATAATTATTTTAATTCCAAATTTTCTCATACTTTCAATTTACACTTTAAAAAATTATTATTTTATTATAATATTCAGTTTATATTTATTATTATTATATTAATATGATATTATATTCAAATTTGGTATCAAATCACCTTTTCCTTATAAAAAGGTACGGGCGATATTGAACATGGACACATAATACAGATTTGAGGGACTGAAAGTTCACACTTATATATATACATATCCATGTATAAAAACACACACACACACACACATATATATATATATATATATATATATATATATATATATGAAAATATATTTTTGATTAAAAAAGTTAGATTTTTTATTTACAAAAAAAAAGAAATTTTAAAAAAATAAACAATTGATTGTTTCAAAATCCATATATGGGTGTCATACGCTGTGACGTTCAAAATATTTTTATAAGTGGGTTGAGATTCACCCAATGGGTTATTTGGACTTGGTGTATCCCTAGAAAGTGATAAAATTATTCTATGACGTTTCTGTATTACATGTATTAGGCTTTTGACTTTGGTAGGTTATCCCAAGAGGGAAAAGAAATACATTTCATCATATAAACATTTCCCTGTCGACTAATTCAATTCAAAATGGTGTAAGCACAATAAAAAATAGATTGAAGTCGGTTTTATGTCTAGATTTCAATTTTTCATTGCAATTGTATGAATTAAGAACATTTTTAAATATTTTATCAATTTCAAAAAATTAGTAAGAAAAAAAGAACCTGCTATATTTACAAAGATATATAAAACTAAAAGTTTATATATATATATTTGAAACAACATAAACATGAATTAGTGCATCCACCAGTTCTGTATACTATTCAATAATAAACTATAATCTATTATAAATCTATTAATTTTTATATAATTATACAGTAATTAACGTTTAATTAATTCAGCATTTTGCGTGAAAGTTAGTAATGATCAATCCATTAATTACTCACCGCAACAACAGAGTCACGAGCGACAATAGCCAATATGTCTGCACATGAAACGACTGATTTTCCACATGCTTGGTCCACAGCTTGCTTGATCTCATCCACAACTTCAAATCCTCTTACAGACTGAATATTTGGACGTGCATTCTTTTCACTGTCAATGGTGGGTGAAGGGTCCAGAAGGATTGAACCATCACAACCCTATTGAATCACCGTCACAAAAAGGACATGTTAAGGTAATATGCATCATGAAAAGAGAAAAGAGAATAGTGGTAGATGTATATATGAACACATGCATAAATTATCAAGGTACATATGTTTGTTTTGTATAACCTAGATACGTATAAACACAAGCATGAAGAGTCTTACGTTAACAAAACAATCATGGAAGTGCAAGCGTAGCAATGAAGCGCCAATTCGGTTCTCTTTCTGCACTGCAGCCTCTACCACACTCTTGATGGTGCTCAAAGCATTGGGGCAAGAGTAATCATAGTAATTAGGTGTCAACTGAGAGAAACCTAAGGTTGCAACAGTTGCAAACACAAAGGCATGGAGAAGAACAGAGAAATAGCATCGAGATGCCATTTTATTGAGTAATAGTAGTATGTAATGACTGATAACTGCTGAGACTGATATTATGTATTGGAATTTATCTGCTTTTCTATGGCCACATTAGTTGCATTTATAGAGACACTGAGACGTGTGTTGAGAAAGAAAAATAGCATATTTAATTGTTGATTCATAAAAATTATATACAAATGAACTGCACCATATGATACCTAGTGATGGTGGACTGAGCCTATGAAAAAGACCATTTCACCTCAACGAAGTCTTCATTTGTCGGCATGGATTAGCAGTTAAGAAATTGATTCTAAAATAAATAATAGTTGAGTGATTGATCTAGTCCACTGTATTAGCTGGTAATTTATATACGCACGCCAACGACAAAAGAATTATGACAAAATGGTGTAAACTGTAAACAGGGTAATGTTTCGACCGCAAGTCCTTATTGGGGAATGAATGGACTCACCGTGGTGTCACTTTACTCCGATCCCAAATTATTGTTTACTTTGAAGTTTTTTTTCGCGGATTTGTTTTTTAAAAGATGTTTTTTTATATGAAAAAAGAAAAAATATATTTAAATATATCTGGTTTCGTCTCTTAAATAAATGTAAAACTATAGAGTGCAGTAAGAAGATAAGCCTTTAGTAGAAATCTAAAGAAAATGATAGGTTATCTAATGAAGCGTTTAAGGCATCGAATGCTTCATTATCAATTTCACCGTCAGCGCAAAATATTTTTATCAGATTTTCTTAGGACATAGCCTTCAGTTTTAACGATTTCTTGACGAGTACTTGAAATTGTTGTTTTCTCCTACAAGTAAAAACGAGTTTATGCTACTGATTTTTTTTTTTTAACAAACTAACCTATTTTTTTTCCTCAAAGGAACTGATTAAATAAGTGAAAATTCTTCTTGGATAAGAGTTTTGTAATTGGAAAGAATGTCTAATATATATATATATATATATATATATATATATATATATATATATATATATATATATATATATATATATTAAATATTTAGACGGATAGAAACAATAAAGACACAGATTGAAATAGAAATATTTAGGCAAATATTTAAGTTTTACTATTTTTAAATTATTATCCCTTCTAAAATACCATTTTTACGTATGTTATAGTAAATTTTACATAATAATAAATAACTTAATTTTTTTAAATATTAAAATACATATTAATATTTATTTAAATTAATATTTTAGTTATTAGGGTGAGATAAATATTTTCAAAATATAAATAATATGTTAATTATTTATAGATAACCATATTTATGATGGCCATATTATTTTATAAGTTGATGTTTAAACTGCACGTGCATCAAAAAATTAAATTGAGATTACATTTTTAAAAATATTTCATACTTTTGTAGAATTAAAAAATATAAATAAAATAGTTATTTCATTGAGTAGCCACAAATATTTTTCGAAAATGTTGTGGGTATGAATCGATGTTTTGCGTCATCTATATCGTTGTAAGAAAAAATTATGAGAATTAAATAAATATAATTAATTTCCACGCGCTTGAAAATTTTCATTCCAACACAATCACTTCAATATATTAGGTAGCATTTTGATAATATAATTTCCCTTCACGGCAGCTAACAAAGTCCAGTAGGAAAGATAGATAAAGTTCAGTCAAGCAACTAAAGGACTATTTTCTTCAAAACTATTCCCAACAAAATAAAGCTACCTAAGCAAACTACACCCAGGAACAACCATTTTCTCGATGCAATGTTCTACAAGAAACTGCAATTTAGATGCGACAAATATATATGCATGTGATTCAATCTAAGTAATAGACAGCTAATTTAGATAGTGTTTATGTTTAGTATGGGTCCCAGATATATGCTCCACGTGCTTCCTCTCCTCCAGTGTACGACTAAGGGTTCAAATCTCCTCTTTTGATCGGTTCAGCAAGGTGTGACTTGAAAGAAAACACTCTGACGTTCAAGTCAGCGAGGTGTCTTCTAAGGTCTTAAATTATCTCAGAAGAATCAATCTTTACCTGATCATTAGTTTTGTATTTATAGGCTTTTTGTAATTGTCCAGACCATCAAACGTCATTGAATGACATTTAATGCAATATATTTTATGCCTAGTCACTCGCTAATTTCTTTATATCCAGCATAATTTTCCTGATATTCGTTGTTGATTAGCCATAAATGTCTTTCACGTGATGTAAGAATTACTCACCTTTATTACCCAGTAATGTTATTAACTGCCCGTCGATCAGTTCTTTCCCGTTGAGCGTGTTGGCTACCTTCGGTCGATCGTCTGTACCATATAGTACACAAGCCCTCCAAGCCCGAACGACTTTTAAGGCGTGAAGGGTTTGAAACGCTAAGTCTTTGGAAAGAGCGGGAAACGGGTCAGTAGTGGTTGACGTGCCCGTTGATCGTGGGGCACGTGTGATCGTGGGATTCGTGCCATTTGAAATATGAAGGGCCACGCACCCCTGGCTGTTTGATTTCACCATGACAGATGACCTTGACTCTTGGAAATGTCCTATCACACTATAAAAGGTGATCAACATCACCATGATTGCTTCGTCTTCCTATTTTCTTCACCGCTAGGTCCCTAAGATAACTCCTCTCAGATAATCATGTCTTCTTCACCATTGTTGTCTGATGAAGTCACCGGCGAAGGTCAGGGGTACGCTGATGACGGAAAAGAGTCCACTGCCTCCGTAGGGTCCTCCATCTTGGATTCTACCGGGTCTGGTGATCGGGAAGTTGAAGAGGCAAATATCGTGCTTGAGATCGACGCTGCTAGGGAATGGACAAATTCTGCTCCTCCTCCCCCTGTCAATGGATATGGCTGGGCTCCTTATGAGGTAGGCCTATATGCGCCCTACTATGTTACTAGTACTTCATTAGAGTATTTAGATAGTAGGGTTAGCATTGTTTCTATGGCAAAAGATGCCGATAATATCCTGTTGACAGTGTGCCGATTGAATGAGCGTGCTTGCCATGGGTGGGAAGAGCATAGTACTGACTCTTTTTATGTTTATAGTACTTTGTTCCGCGATCTGGGTGTTCGCTTACCATTCACTGACTTTCAATCGAATGTGTTATGTGATTTGAATGTAGCCCCGACACAACTACACCCGAACGAGTGGGGGTACATGTAAGCCATCATCGTTGTTTGTACTGCACTTGCTTTGACACCTAGGTGCACAACATTCTTGCATTTCTTTCGTGCTATCTCGTAGGCGAATAAATCTTGGGTTTCTTTGACTCTTGTGAAGGGCAAACAATTGTTTACATTGTTCAATTCTTCCTATAAGGAGTTCAATACCTGAAGGTATCGATAAAAGATGAAGGTCGGTTCAGCTTTTATCTAGATGAAGGGCAACCAAAATTTCCCTTCTATTGGACCGAGCATCCCAAAAAGGTTGTTTCTCGAGCGAAGTCTTCCATGACCTCTAAAGAGTTGGAGATTGTCAGCCTTATAAATCAGCTACCCTGAAAGACCTCGTCACGGGCTCTCATCGAGCTTTTGGGTTCCCATTCTTTGTGTTCTAGAGTGTTCGATAAGGTTTTATAATTCTCCGTTATAACTGTCATTTGTAACTTATGAAAATTTTTGGACTTTTTTCAGATATCTTCGAAGAAATGGAGAAAAACAAAGCCTTCTTACTGATGATGTCTCAAAGAGAAGCAGAGCTGAAGAAATCTAGACCGGGAACTTCCTCCCGACCCGCACGATCACTCGCTATTCCTGATCGCACGGACATAGCCAAAGCTCCTCGCACTATAAATCCTGCTTTTAAAATAACTCCCTACTCATCGTCGTCTACTAGTCCCTCGGTCGTTCAAGAGTAGGATGAAGTTTCCCTTCAAGGTGGAGAAAAAAGAAAAGTTGTCAAGGATAAGTCTGTATCTTCAAGTAAGAAGAAAAAGAGGAAAGTTTCTGCAGGTCCTTTTGCCAGCTGGGTCGTTCGATTCAACAGTGCACTTAGCCGACTGCTTAGAGTATCGCCTTGATCCCGAGGAGAAGAAACTTTTCCACGGAATGACCACCGGTGAAGCAGTGGATCTGGCTTACGAGCTAAATGTTCGAGCCAACCTGTCTTTAGCTTATGCGACCGGCTCTGCCAAATCTATAATTGCTGAAGAGCTGGAAGCAACTCGACTGGATTTAGATAAGGCTTAAAAGTCCAATGAAGACTTAACTCGTCGCGTTGAAGAGCTTTAGAAGATGGCTGAGGAGGAGCGACAGAAGGCTTCCTCAACTTTGTCCAAAGCTTAGAATACCGCTCGGCAGCTTCAAAAGGTTAATGACGATTTGAAATCTGATCTCCAAAAAAGTGCAATCCAGATTACCGATCTCACTAAGGAGAAAGATGCCCTTGCTGCTACCTAAGCAAAGATGGTCGCTGAAAACAAAGCCTTGAAAGGTAGAGAGGGTTCAAGCAAGAAATAGCTCAGTGCCATGACTTCTTCCAAGTTCCTCTTGATTTCCTAACTTTGACATATTGAAAGATGTGGTGAATGGGGAGTTAATTGCTCTTTCCCTCCCGCAAAAGTTGGGGAATCTGCCCCCGCTAATGTTTAGCTTTTATATTATCCTAGTTTAGTTTTCTTTTGACTTATTCTTGTGTAAGAACGTTCGCTTATGAATGAAGCCTGGGATAGCTAGTGAATAGATAACTAGAAGATGCCAGTGAGCTGGTCACTTGGTCGCCCGAAATTACTAGTGAGTTGGTCACTACAAGACTATGGTTGAATGTCTTCGCATGGACGCCCGAGATTGCTAGTGAGTAGATCACTAGAAGACGTCAGTGAGCTGGTCACTTGGTCACCCGGGATTGCTAGTGAGGTGGTCACTACAAGACCATGGTTGAGTGTCTTCTCATGGCCGCCCGAGATTGCTACTGAGTAGATCATTAGAAGACCTAGGTGAGCTGGTCACTTGGTCGCCCCGGATTGCTAGTGAGTTGGTCACTACAAGACCATGGTTGAGTGTCTTCGCATGGTCGTTCGGGATTGTTAGTGAGTAGATCAATAGAAGACGCAAATGAGCTGGTCACTTGGTCGCTTGGGATTGTTAGTGAGCTGGTCACTACAATACAATGGTTGAGTGTCTTCGCATGGCCGCCACGGATTGCTAGTAAGTAGATCACTAGAAAACGCCACTAAGCTAGTCACTTGGCCGCCCGGGATTGCTAGTGAGCTGATCACTACAAGACCGTGGTTGAGTGTCTTCGCATGGCCACCCGATATTGCTAGTGAGTAGATAACTAGAAGACGCCAGTGAGCTGGTCACTTGGTCGCTCGGGATTGCTAGTGAGTAGATCACTAGAAGACGCCAGTGAGCTGGTCACTTGGCTGCTCGAGATTGCTAGTGAGTTGGTCACTACAAGACCATGGTTGAGTGTCTTCGCATGGCCGCCCGGGATTGCTAGTGAGTTGGTCACTACAAGACCATGGTTGAGTGTCTTCGCATGGTCGCCCGGGATTTCACGTTAGGTAAAACTTGCAAAAGAAAATTATGGACAACAAAATCTGATATTATTGATAATGAATTGAGATAGATGGACGCTTAACTGAAATAAAACTTAAGTGCGACAAATTCCAGGTATTAGGAATAGATTTGTCGTTCAAGTACTCCAATCGGTATGCTTCATTGTTGAGATTGTCCTTTACCCTAAAGGGGTCTTCCCAATTCGCTGCCAGTTTCCCGTGAGCATGATTTTTCCTGGTCTGTCCTATTTTTCGCCAGATCAAATGCCCTTCCCTGAATTGGCGAAATTTAACCTTTGTGTTGTACTGTCGAGCTATTAACCTTTTCCGAGCCTCCGCGTAGACAGTTGTTATGTCTCGCCTTTCGAGTAGGGTCTCCAAATTCATTCTTAATTGTTCCTCGTTGACTTTTAAGTCTGCCATCTTTCTCCTTATGGTTGGCTCTCCTACTTCGATCGGCAACATTGCATTCGTGTTGTAAGTTAAGTTGAAAGGTGTTTCCTCAGTAGTCCCGTGCGGTGTGCACTGATATCCCGACAATACCTCCAAAAGGTCATTCACCCATGCGCCTTTACTCTCACCAAGACGCTTCTTTAACTCGTTAACTATCGTTTTGTTCAAGGCCTCCGCTTGACCGTTCGTTTAAGGGTGCTCTACAAAACTGGTTACATGTTTTATGCCTAAGTTTCGGTAGAACTCTGCTAACTTCCTGTCTATAAACTGCCTTCCATTTTCCGTGACGATGACCTTCGGCAAACCAAAACGACACACAATTTTCCACACGAATTTGTGCACTTGCACTGCGGAGATGGTAGCAAGTGGTTCAGCCTCGACCTACTTGGTGAAATAATCGACAACTACCAAAAGGAACTTCTTTTGAGCTCTACGACCGAGAAAGGTCCCACGATATCCATTCCCCACTAGGCAAACGACCATAGGTATATAAGGATATGAAGCTCAGTGGTCGGTAAGTTCTGCATGTTGCCATGCTTTTGACAACTAAGACACTTCAGACGAAGTCATTGCAGTCTTTCTCCAATGTAGACTAAAAATACCCTACTCTTAACACACGAGCTCTCAAAGCCCTCTTTCCGTTATGCATACCACACGCTCCTTTGTGTAGTTCCCTCAACACATACTCCTCCTCTACTTGGGAAACACACTTAAGTAGGGGCATTACAAATCCCCTATTGTATAGCCCTCCCCCTATCAACACGTAGCGCGCTATACGCTTGGCATCCCTGGTCGAAACACCTTGCCCCTCTTCCTGTTCCTTCATTCGCATCATGATTTCCCGTCTCCAATCTTCACGGTCGAGCTCTACTGATGAGTCAATATTTTCTTCACTTCACTTAGTTTATTGTACTAGAATTAATCAGGGAATTGTGCTTAATCGTCCGTTATTTTCCTATTTTTCCTAATTGTGCTTAATTCGATCAGAAATTCTTATTTTAACTAATTTGAATTATCTGAGCTTATTATTTTGCATTATTAATTATGGGAAAATTTTGGATATCTTTTTGGGACATTTGAAGGCTAAATGAGAAATGACAATTGAGCCCAATGCATTTCAGCCACTTCAATTTTCGCTGGTTGCTGTGTGAATTTTGTGTCAACTTGTTTGTCCTCGTTCGAATTCAATTCGTATCCGTTTGCCATTCAATTTTTTTTCATAGTTTCGTATGGATGTCTATTTTCATGTATAGTTTTTACTTTGTTCAAATTCGTTATGTGTTGTTCCCAGTAATTGTTTTACTCCCCTGTGTCAGTCAAGTTCATACTGTTTAAGTGGCTTCTAATTTGTTTGCATTGTTTGCTTGTTGTTTCATACTTGTGGTGGTTAGGAATTGATAATTGAACGGTGCTAAGACCTCCCAACACTCAAGGATTCAACACTCATATTGACACATTTTATAGCTCATTTCAAGAAGCAATATTGGTTTGTTTGGAAACCAGGTTGCAACTCACTGGCTTTTGAAGAAAGTGGCTGCCATAAGTCTTCAACATTCACAGCCATTCATCTTGTCAAGCCAATACATTGGAATTTCATGATGAAGTGCACACAGCAATATACACAAAAGGAAAGGCCATTTGCAAAATTAGCTTATTCTTTGGCAAGCATTTAAAATGGAAAGTTGGGGCCACCATTTTGAAAGCCTACGTACATGTGGGAGGAACTCCAAAATTATTGAAGGGAATAATGTTAAGAGAAGCAAAATGAATGGGACCACACTCTTCAAAGTTCACGGCCTTGGCTCATTGAAAAATTTAGCAAGTAGAGTGGCTGCAAATTTCAATTGCCTTCTTGCCTTTGAAGAAATAAACACAAGGGACCACCAATCATCCAAAGTTCACGTGCATTTTATCATCTTGCAAGTGCAGCACACGGTTTTTCTATATACAAGGCCCCATGTAAAATTCATTTTTCAAAATAGCAAAACACACTTGAACAAAAGAGGGGCACACTCCTTGAAAGCTCATCACGTAGGAAAGAAACAACAATTCACATCCAGCAAGATTGGCTATAAAGGAGTAGCAGGCAGATTAGAATTTGAATCAGAGTTTTTAGGCGTAGGAATTAGGAGTAGTTTAGGACAGCCCTGGAAGAGGCTCTCGCCTCTTCCTCTTTCTCTTCCTCTCTGGATTTCCATTTCAAACAGTGCAATTGTAGTGTTTTAATTTCTCAAGCATGTAGTGTGTTACTGTAATTTTTATTTTCACTGTCCAGGAATTTATTTTCAAGTATTAAATCTTTGATAAATTTCATTTTCACCGTCTATTTTATTTTACCATTTATTATTTTCCGCATCGTTTAATTTTACCGTTTTTCAATTTATCGCTTTCCGTTTTTACCATCTTTTACTGTGTTGATTTTACTATCTTTAAAATTTACTTCAGTGTTTTTAATTCTGTCTTATTTTAATTCCAGTTTTAATTTATTTTTCCGTACCACAAATCACAAAACCCCCCCCCCCCCCCACTTCGTGATAAATCTAAGACCGAACCACATAAAAATTGGTCCTTGAGAGACGACCTAGGAGTCAAATCCTAGTTATACTGCATTAATTTCTGCACATCAAATTTGTATGACCGCGACAGTCGTATCAAATTTTGGCGCCGTTGCCGGGGACCAATCAATGGAGGTTTGGTTTTAGATTTTTGTTGTATAAAGTTTTGTTCTGTTAATATGTTTGTTTTGTGTGTTTTGTCTTATATATTTTTGTAGGCGACAACGACACCTTCAGCAAATTTTGGCGGCGTTGTCACTTCAGTTCCAGGTTTTTCGTTTTAGATTTTTGCTGTGTTTTTCGATTATGTTGTGTTAATATATGTTTTGTCTTTTATATTTTATTGTGCTGTGTTCTGTATTTAGTTGCTATATTTAAAAAAAAATTTATTTTTTTTTTTACTATTGATGTTCTGTCTTGTGTGTGCTTGTAGCATGTATAAATGTGTTTAGTTTATCTGTTTCGTAATTTTTAGTTTTTAGTTTTTATTTTTATTTTCCATGTCTACCTATTTTAATTTTGTGAATAGTGCTTATTCTACAAGTGCCTGTAATTATGATTCTCTTTCTGCATATTACTCTGATTCTTGTGCTGATTTTAATACTGAGAAAAATATGGATCATCCTCAAATTCCTGAGAGCTCCCTTTGGGAGCCGGTTCCACCAGTTCAGCAATATCAGAGTCAGCAGTATGATGCTCCTGCCCAAGTAGCTTCTCAGCCTTCAACTTCTGAACCTACATTGAAGGAGTTATTGGAGCAGATGACCATGCAGAACATTCAGTTTCAGAAAGGGAACATGCAGTTCAAGCAAGAGAGCATGGAAACTCAAGCTGCCATTCAGAAGCTGACTGATCAGATCGGGCAGATGGCCACTCAACACTTTCAAGATGATAGTGGCATCAACATAGAAGATGGGGAGCAAAGCTATGAGTTTACTACTACACCCACTTTCCTACCTTTCTATGATCCCACTCTTGCACCTGAGACTGTTGATGATTATTTTAAGGACCAGACAGGTATGAGTAACACTGTTGAGACAGGTAGACCATTCTTATCTTCCCCCGTGGAGGTAAACGTACCTCAACTTGAATGTGCAGTTGATGAATTGGAAATTCATGAGAAAATTTATTCTGAACAAAAACATGTTTATTCTGAAACTGAGATTACAAGCTCTTTACCAGATCTGCCTATACATTCAATTGCTTGTGATTTGTTGCACAATGATTCTACAGGTTTTAGGATTGAAACTGATACAGACTTGATTGACAATTCTAAAGTTTTTGATTCAGTATTAGTCTCTGAAACCATTGGTATAAATGTTGTGTTGAATGAACATGATTACAGTGATAAATTTTCCATTGATAATAGCTTTGCACTGAATGTGGATTTTGTTGATGATGCATATGTCAATATTGATTTTGAGACAGGAATTTTGCAGTCGCATAACATGATAGAGTTAGAACAAAACATTGATCTGACTCAGTTTTCTGAGAATTGTGAATGTGATTGTGAATCTGGTTCTTGCCCGATTTGTATTGAAATTGATTATGTGTTACAAACAGATTCTAAATTCATAACAAATGCTATTGATTATGAGTTTGATGACCAGGTTACAAAAGTAAATGAGAATACAGGTACTGACATAGAGGAAATAATGATAGATGAAGGAAAGTATACTGCTTTTTCTCTTATTACTCCGGTGTCACAGACTCAACAACTGCTGGTGGACAGAAGGCTCCTGATTTTATTGATTCAACAACTTGCTCGGAGAAGTGGCGTGGCTACTGGGATTTGTCCTGATTCAAGTGAGAGGGCAATACTGGGCGAGCTGCTCCTGAAGACATCTTCGCCTGATCCTGAGGTGGAAGATATCTCACTGATTGTCCAGAATTGGCAACTGCCACCATGACCAGGGAGCACTCTTTTTCCTCATTATGTACATATTATTTAGCTTTTCTGGTGTGTTTTCATGGTTGTGTTTATTTCATTTTTAAAAATTGTGAGCATGAATTAAAAAAAAAATATTTTGTGATAAATTTTTTTTTTGTTTAAAAGCGTGCCAAATCTGTATTCTGATATGTATAATTATTTTTTTTTCTTAGTTTTCACATTGTTATCCTTATAAAAAAAAAATTTCAAAAATTCAAAAAAAAAAAAAATTGTTTTGCATATTCCTTGATTTTATTTCGACCCTCAGTATCTTATTATTTCATACCAATAAAAATTTTCACTTCAGATCTCATTTATTTTCCTTATTTTCCTTCACTGTAAATACAATTTCTTAGTTGTTTTCATACAGATCTTTGATTGCAAATTTTTTAGACTAAGAAAATATTTCATTCATCAATGCAAAAATTACAGTAATGGAGAAAAAGGATTGAACAGATCTGAAAATAAAATTGCAGTTGATATATGAAATTTAAGTTGTTCGGGGGTCGATCATTTCTGATCGTTAATATTACAAACCAAATAAAAAACAAAAACAACATAAAAAAAAAAATTAAAAACATAAAAAACATAAGTGTTCATATTACAGTCCTCATTAATATTCTGGCCACACTCGGCCAGCAAAAACATAATAATAAAAAAATAAAAACATAAAACCTAAAACATTAAAAATGAAAGAACTCTCGAGCTGGTTGTGGTGGTCTAAGGGAGAGCTCCGTTGAGGGAGTTCTGGTTCGAAATACAGGAGGCTTTGGTGGAGGAATTTCTCGTTCATTTCTGTCGTCATCGATAATGATCGGAACTGGAAACAAATCCAGCAGCCTCGGTGCCCTCATTATCACCCAGTTGTTTTCTTTCAAACAAAAAAAAATAAATAAATAAATAAATAAATAAAATTGTGTTAATTATAGAAGAGGAAGTGAAAAAAAAATTTCAATAAAAATGGAGGTATGATGAGAGTTCTTACCGTACATATACAGCGGCAGTTGTGAAAAGAGAGTGCCAGTGGGGTCTATCTCCGCTTGCCAGCGCCTGACCCGATTGCCATGGTTGTTAAACCAGCAGTGCACGTTGTATTCAGTGGCTTCGCCGAAGGTCCTTAGTCGAGACGCGATCTCGACGACTTGCGCTCGGCTTGGGTGTGTGACCCCATAGTTGTAGATGTTGGTCATCATCTTGATCTGATCATCTGTAGGACGCCATCGCTGACTAGTGTATCTCTCTGATTCCATCTCACTCGTCATCATTCCTCTTGAAATATTCTAAAACTTAATAAAAAAAAATATAAAAATAAAAAGAACAAAAACATAAAAAAAAAGAAAAGCAAAACATAAAAAAAAAAAAAGCATAAAAATATATTAGATTCTTAGTTCAGTATTTTCTTTAATTGTTTGTTCTTGTTTCATTTTAGATTTATTTTGTCCTGTCTGTCTTTGATTGTTTTTGTGTCTGGTCTCAGATCTGTTTCACGGTCCTTGCAAAGGGTCCTAAACGGATCTATGTCCAGTTGTCCTTGTCCATATTGTTCTTGTATATTATGTTTCTGTGTTTTATTTAATTTTAAGTGGGGTACGTGGCGTTGTTCTACCCGATTGTCTCTGCCATACCTTCAATCGAAGGGAGATTAACGTCTGGTTTCCAGCCGATATACCCCTTAAGTTTTATGACAATTGTGTTTTATGTGTTTTAAGTGTTTTCAGTTTCAAAAAAAAAATGAAAAAGTTGAAAAGGAGAAGAAAGAAGCATAAAAAGCAGAAGAAAAATAAAGGAAAGCAGGAAAATGGAAAAGAGGGACAGCAGGCAAGAGGTCAGAGAAGAAAAAAATGGAAAGCAGGAAAGCAGGATGGTAATAAAAGCAGAAAAAGCAAGCAGAAAGATAAGAAAGAAGGAAAGAAGGAAGGTGCAGAGGACTTACCTGGAGAAGTAGAGCTGGCAGAGAAGCTCCTCGCGGATCTCAGACTCTTCAGTTGGCACGGTGGCAGAGGCTCCTTGCAGGGCTCGTACACCTTCAGAGCACGCGGACACGGTGGGAGAGGCTCCCTGCAGAGATCCAGACGCTCGAGAGAGTAGAGAGAGAAGAGAGCAGAGAGAAGAGAGAGTTGAGAGAGCAGAGGAGTAGAGAGAGAGTGAGGGATCAGAAATGGCGCTGGACGCGGAGGAGTGCCTCTTTTATAGCCAGATTGCTTTCCACTGTAGCAACAATTCCGGTCTTTGCCACCGAGACTGTTGTCACAGTACCGGTCTCCTTTTTCAGAAAAAAAAAATAAAAATAAAAATAAAAATAAAATAAAATAAAATAAAATAAAAAAATATAATAAAAATTAATTAGCATCTACTGATGGGTGCTACGTGATTTAGACATCTACTGATGGATGTCACTGAAAACATCTACTGATGGATGTTACTGAAAATTTCTTCCCATTTCCTAACATTTTATTGCACTTGTCTATATTATTTGACTGCTCTGAAGTTGATCATCTGATGATTGTAACACACTGAGGACATTGTGTGATTTAAGTGTGGTCTACTGGGAAGAAATTCTGATTTTTCTGATTTTTCTGTTAGATTGTATTTTGTGTGTTAAATTTTTTGTTTTTGAGTGTTAAATTTTTTCTCTTTTAAGTTATTTTTATCCAGTTTTGTGTGCAATAAATTTTACATTTTTCTCTTGATTTCTGGATGATGTTTTAGTTGTAGATTTTTCCTTCACTTACTTAATACTTATAGTTTGTAATCCTTGCTTTTCTCTGCCTGGAAAGATGATTATACGTTTGAGAGGTTGATTTGATTGTGACGAATACCCTGTGTGAGATTTGAGCCACTTAATGTTCTTTCTTATGTGAGATATGTATCTTGATTGCTTGCACATATGCCTTGGCTTGATTCTTTTTGATATACTTGATTGATATGCATGTTTTAGAAGTGATAAAGGCATTTTGTTCTTGAGCCTCTTTAGCCAAATAAGCCTACCTTGTTATTATCCTTTGATACCCCTTTTGAGCCTATACTGTATCCATTTCTTTGTGTTAAAGCTCATACACTGATCCTAAGTGAAAAACAAATGATCACCTAAACCTTAGGGAAGTCTGGAGCTATAGAAGTGTTTTATGAAAAAGTGTGGTCTCCTTGGGAATTCTGATAAATTGGCTAGTTGGTTCCTCATCATGTTTTGAAAATATAAATTATATCCTGTTGTGTGATAAAGAGAGAAAAGAAAAGAGACAGGATGAAAAAATGATGAGAAAAAGAGAAAAATGAAAAATAATTTTGTGAATAATGGAGTCGAGAAGAGGATTGAATTAGAGGTTTGGGTGAGATTTCACTGTGTTTACACTTGTTCCCCAGTGTTCCTCTATTTCTTCTGAGCTGTAGCTACTTATCCATATTTATCCTCCCCTGTCCTTGGCCCCATTACAACCCAGTAAAGACCTTTTGATCTGAACATGCATATGTTTTAAGTATTGATAATTAGAAGCTTGCCAAATCTGATTGTGTTTGTTTTCTTGAGTGCATTGAGTTGAAATGTTTACCCTAGACACTTGAGAGAAACACTGTAGTGCATCTGTGAGGTTATGTTATTTTTAAATCACCTCTTAAGCTGATTGATTATTTTTCCGTGTATTGAATTGCTTGGAAGATTTCTATAAGTATCTGCTTTATTTGATTTGTGTTGGATAATTTCTACTTCTCTTATCTCTCTAGAATTCTTGAGAACTTTGTAAATTTTGTTTATTTTCTTGCGAGTTTTTATTTTCTGTATGTTGCATCTATGTCAGTCCTTTGATGTCGTATTCCCTGATTTGCGTCTTGATTTTGCCCAGGAGTGCAAAAGACTAAGTGTGGTCTATTTTGATGAGTCAATATTTTCTTCACTTCACTTAGTTTATTGTACTAGAATTAATCAGGGAATTGTGCTTAATCGTCCGTTATTTTCCTATTTTTCCTAATTGTGCTTAATTCGATCAGAAATTCTTATTTTAACTAATTTGAATTATCTGAGCTTATTATTTTGCATTATTAATTATGGGAAAATTTTGGATATCTTTTTGGGACATTTGAAGGCTAAATGAGAAATGACAATTGAGCCCAATGCATTTCAGCCACTTCAATTTTCGCTGGTTGCTGTGTGAATTTTTTGTCAACTTGTTTGTCCTCGTTCGAATTCAATTCGTATCCGTTTGCCATTCAATTTTTTTTCATAGTTTCGTATGGATGTCTATTTTCATGTATAGTTTTTACTTTGTTCAAATTCGTTATGTGTTGTTCCCAGTAATTGTTTTACTCCCCTGTGTCAGTCAAGTTCATACTGTTTAAGTGGCTTCTAATTTGTTTGCATTGTTTGCTTGTTGTTTCATACTTGTGGTGGTTAGGAATTGATAATTGAACGGTGCTAAGACCTCCCAACACTCAAGGATTCAACACTCATATTGACACATTTTATAGCTCATTTCAAGAAGCAATATTGGTTTGTTTGGAAACCAGGTTGCAACTCACTGGCTTTTGAAGAAAGTGGCTGCCATAAGTCTTCAGCATTCACAGCCATTCATCTTGTCAAGCCAATACATTGGAATTTCATGATGAAGTGCACACGGCAATATACACAAAAGGAAAGGCCATTTGCAAAATTAGCTTATTCTTTGGCAAGCATTTAAAATGGAAAGTTGGGGCCACCATTTTGAAAGCCTACGTACATGTGGGAGGAACTCCAAAATTATTGAAGGGAATAATGTTAAGAGAAGCAAAATGAATGGGACCACACTCTTCAAAGTTCACGGCCTTGGCTCATTGAAAAATTTAGCAAGTAGAGTGGCTGCAAATTTCAATTGCCTTCTTGCCTTTGAAGAAATAAACACAAGGGACCACCAATCATCCAAAGTTCACGTGCATTTTATCATCTTGCAAGTGCAGCACACGGTTTTTCTATATACAAGGCCCCATGTAAAATTCATTTTTCAAAATAGCAAAACACACTTGAACAAAAGAGGGGCACACTCCTTGAAAGCTCATCACGTAGGAAAGAAACAACAATTCACATCCAGCAAGATTGGCTATAAAGGAGTAGCAGGCAGATTAGAATTTGAATCAGAGTTTTTAGGCGTAGGAATTAGGAGTAGTTTAGGACAGCCCTGGAAGAGGCTCTCGCCTCTTCCTCTTTCTCTTCCTCTCTGGATTTCCATTTCAAACAGTGCAATTGTAGTGTTTTAATTTCTCAAGCATGTAGTGTGTTACTGTAATTTTTATTTTCACTGTCCAGGAATTTATTTTCAAGTATTAAATCTTTGATAAATTTCATTTTCACCGTCTCTTTTATTTTACCATTTATTATTTTCCGCATCGTTTAATTTTACCGTTTTTCAATTTATCGCTTTCCGTTTTTACCATCTTTTACTGTGTTGATTTTACTATCTTTAAAATTTACTTCAGTGTTTTTAATTCTGTCTTATTTTAATTCCAGTTTTAATTTATTTTTCCGTACCACAAATCACAAAACCCCCCCCCCCCACTTCGTGATAAATCTAAGACCGAACCACATAAAAATTGGTCCTTGAGAGACGACCTAGGAGTCAAATCCTAGTTATACTGCATTAATTTCTGCACATCAAATTTGTATGACCGCGACAGTCGTATCATCTACCGACGTCGACATGCAATCTATACTGGGTTTTGTCATGATTCGCCGCACTATTGAGGTTAACTGTCCACTATCTTTGCCCTTGGAAACCTTCGACAATTAGGGCTTCATATTCAGCCAGATTATTGCTGACCTTGAACTGAAAGATGAGCGATTCCTCTATTACTAACCCGTTCGGTCCCTCCAATACTACCTCTGTGCCTCCTCCCATTCCACTGGTCGATCCATCAACAAAGAGCTTCCAAAGTTGCATGGCATTTTCTTCATTCAGCAACAATCATGACGTGAATTCTACTAAGTGTTGGCTTCGAATCGATCCACGCGGTTCAAAACGCAACCCAAATTTAGACAACTCTACCGACCATCCGACAATCCGACCAGCTAAGTCGGGCTTTCTTAATATTTTTGCAATGGGATGGTCGGTTCGCACGACGACTTGGTGGCTTCGGAAATAAGGTCTTAGACGGTGCGACGTTGTCAGTAATGTCAGAGCAACCTTCTCGATCTATTTGTATCGCACCTCTGTATCGTTAAGCACCCTACTCACAAAGTAAATGAGTTTGAAACCTTGAGCTTCCTGCGTTAGGGTCGCACTAACTGTAGTTTCGGTGACAACAAGGTAGAGTTGTAAGTCATTCCCATCATTTGGCTTTCCCATGATTGGTGGGCTGGCCAAAATTCTCTTCACCTCCATGAAAGCTTCTTCACAGCTCGAATCCCATTTGGATGACAAGTTCTTTCTCATTATGGTAATGATTGGTTTGGCCCGCTCGGCCAACCTTGGGATGAACCATGACAAAGCAGTCAGACGTCCTACCAAACGTTGCACCTCTTTCAAGCTTTGGGGACTTCGCATTTCCAGAACCGCCTTACACTTTTCGGGATTAGCCTCGATTCCCCGAGAAGTTAGCATGAAGCGTAGGAAGTTTCCCACTAGCAAACCAAAGGTGTACTTTGCGGGATTTAGCCTCATGTCGTATCTCCTAATTTGCCCAAATACCTTCACTAAGTCCTTGACGTGCTCCTCCATTGACCGACTCCGCACCACCATATCATCAACATAAACTTCCATGCATCTCCCTATTTACTAGTGGAAAATCTTATCCATCAGCCGCTTGTATGTTGCTCCTGCATTCTTCAACCCGAAAGGCATAACATCATAACAATAATTGGACTTTTCGGTGATAAAAGTAGTCTTTTCACGGTTCGGATGGTACATTGGAATCTGATTGTATCCTGAATAAGCATCCAGGAAGCTAGGTTTGGCATATCCCGAGGCTCCATCTACAAAACCATCAATACTAGGTAGTAGGTAGGAGTCTTTGGGACAGGCTTTATTCAATTCTGTGAAATCAGTACACATCCTCCACTGTCCGTTTGACGTTTTCACCATAACTACATTGGCTAGCCAAGTGGTATACTTAACTTCCCTAATAAATCGAGCGTCCAACAACTTTTTAACCTCCACTTCCACCGCCTTATGCTTTTCTTCCCCATCCTTCTCTTCTTTTGTGCTACCGGGCGTGCCTCTTTGAACATTGCCATTTTGTGGGACATTACGTTGGGGTGTATCCTAGGCATGTCGGACACCGCCCAAGCAAAAAGATCACGATTTTTTTCAATAAAAGACCAACAATATTAACTTGTTCAACTGTCAGCCCATTTCCCACTGAGGTATTCTGACCCTCCAACTTTCCAAGACTAAAAGGACTCGTCCCCCCTTGTGGCTCCATCCTCTCCTTAATGTCAACCCTAGGGTCCAAGTCTGCTAACGCAACGTCCTTCCCCTTACCTTCAGGCCTGTGGACGAGCGGTTGCACTCCCAACCCTGCCATGTAGCACTCCCTAGCCATCTTTTGATCGGCTCTAACCATGCAGATAGTGCCCTCAGTTGAAGGGTACTTCATTGCTAAATGGGTTGTGGAAACAATTGCCCCAAAGGCATTCAAACATATCTCCGGATCAGCACATTGTATGGCATATTTGCCTCTACTAGCAGATATCTTACTTTCATTTCTTTAGCCCCCCAGTCCATTCCAAAATTCGTTCGTAAGTCCACATATCCTCTGGTGTCAACCCGCTCTCCAACGAATCCCACAATCTGCTCGTTGTAAGGAACTATCAAATCTTCCGACAGATCCATCTTTTGAAAAGTTTTCCAATAAAGTATATTGATCGAGCTACCTTGGTCAATGAGTACTTTGCTTAAGCTGTATCAAGCAATGATTCTCAT
Organism: Vigna nakashimae; assembly: GCA_034642375.1. NCBI lineage: Eukaryota > Viridiplantae > Streptophyta > Magnoliopsida > Fabales > Fabaceae > Vigna > Vigna nakashimae. Next base: position 15,035,022 of record CM067766.1, on the reverse strand, counting down.
TATTACCATAGGATCGTCTTGATTGGGGTCGGGGGCATGGAAATCTTTATCAAAAAAGTGATGCTCGACATTGACCGCCTCGCTACCTCTATGCTATTCACACTCCTCAACCCCCTCAAATGTCTCTTCCTTGCCGAGGAGGTAGAACCTCCTCCCGCAAAGCCTCCTGAAATAGTATTAATATGGCCCTTAAGATGCCTTTCCGCACTCCCACTTAAGCTTCGGCAAACATCCTTTTTGTTTGGGTGACGATCTTTCCCGGGCAACCTCCTTCGGGTATCACTTCGTACATACTTTTCCAAGTGTCCCGCCCTTATTAACTCCTCAATTCTATCCTTCAGAGCATGGCATTCTTCTGTGCTATGACCAATAACCTTGTAATACCTACAATACTGACCTTTATCATCGTTCGGATCGTTGTTATGCGGCTTCGGGGGACGTTACTAGGTTTGCATCGCCTCTTCAAATATCTTGGTACGAGGTACCCCCAACGGCGTATAGTTGCTAAACTTATGCCCTTTTTGTTGTTCATGTTAACCTCCTTACCTCCCCTCTAATCCTGGCAGCTTTCGTTTCTCCCTCCGATTAAAGTTCTGACTTGCGGGCTGCACTATCGCCTCCTTCTGACTTTTTTGGAAAGCCCTCATTTCTTCCATCCGAATGAACCGAACGGCCCTGTTCTGCAGTTCCCCCATCGTTTGTGGTGGTTCGGCATAAAGGTTGTCGGCAAACGGACCTGGTGATAGCAGTTGAAAAACTGTTATTTTCATGCTTAAAATTGATACTAAAAGCAACCTTTAACACTTAGAAACTAGCTTAGATTCATGCTTTTGTTCATATTTTTATAAATAAGAGTTGGACAGATTTATGCTTGATTTTAGTGTTTTATGCAAGTTTTAAGATGAATTTGATGAAATAAGTGAAGAAGGATAGAGATGACATCAGAAGAGAACTCAAAAAGTGCAAAAGAAGAGAAGTCGCAAGTACCGCTCAACGCCAATTTACCGCTGAGCGGCACTCAAGAACACTCGTTGGTTCCGCTGAGGGGTGAAAGTACAGCTGAGGGTAGAATTGACTATGTGTTGGTACCGCTGAGCGGTAGTTTACTGCTGAGAGGTGGTCTTTTGGGCTTAGGCCCACTTTTCTGTAATATTTCAAATAGTATATAAGCTTTAGGACTTCCTAGGGTTTGGATCTTTGGCAGAGTACGAGGCAAACACTCACTTTTCCACCCCTTGGAGGAAGATCTTGGATGCTAAGGCTACCTACTCAACTTTCTAGGGTTCTATCTTTCACTCTTTCATTGTATTTCATCTAGTTTCACCATGAATATGGTGAACTAAACTTTGTATTGTTGTTGGGGAATCAATGTAATCTTTTGAAGCTCTCATATAACGAATTTTGTGTTTAAACATCATATTTATGATACATGCGTTCTTGCATCATTAGTTAGGGTTTTTCTTCTTTGCTCAAAGCATGCATTGTTTAACTCATTCGATGTCATGATTATTGATTTTGTCGATACGGTAACTGATGAGTGCATATTTATGCCCACATTTATGCTTTAAAATTCAAATTTTTGATGGGATAATTGTGCTTAAATGGTTTATTTTAAATGAATTTGTGATTATTGGAATTTTTGGGTTTGGGAATAAAAAGACACTTAAAAAATGATTTTAATTAGTTGCATAAATTATTCTTGGATGTTCTAATATTTATTTGTGCAGCTGAAATTGAAACTTTATTGGTCCAAATTGCAAATTAAGGCCAAAATAAGATTTTATTTGAAATCCTAATTGGGTGAGAAAGAGGGTTGGCACGTGGCAACCTCTCATTGGTTGCGCCCTTCCTTAGTCAAAGTTGGTAAAAGTTGGTCAAACAGGTGTTTTGGTGCAATTTTGGAGAATTATGAAGGGTTAAAGTGCAAATAGAGGAAATTCAGGATATTTGTACAATTTTGGAAAGTCAGAAAATCTAAAAGATAAAATTCAGTTGTTGAATTTAATTTGGAAATATCAACAGAAAATATCTTCCAAATAATTTTATCATTACCTAAATCTTTTAGTTATTTGGAAGATGTAGGATATAAGATAACTGAGTTAATATCTATCAAATATTCTTTAAAACTGATTTAATCTAATGAATATTTGAAAGATATAATATATCAACAGAAAATATCTTATCAACAAACTGTTCGGAGTCCAAGCCCATTCAAGCCTATATGAAGAGACCCAAGGGAGGTAGAAAGAGGGGCTTCACTTCATTCATTCTCTCATACTCCTCTCATTTTTCTTTCATCTTGTATTCAACTCCATTCATGGAGAGCTAAGCATCTAAGGCTATTCTGCTGTAATTCCATGACGGATTCTGAGGTTACGTTCAGTTAATGCAATTGTTTACTTTGATTATTGATTTAAGTTGTTCTCTCTATGTCTTTCATCTCTCTATTAAATTAAAAGCAAAGATTTTTGCATCATAATGTGTTTGGATCTACATGCATATTGATTATATGAGTTCTAGGGTTTCTAGGTTTAATTGAGAATCTACTTTGATTTAATTTAGGAACTTTCATATGATTAAATGGTTTTTACTATCAATTGAGAATGTACTTTGATTGATTAGTAATAATTTAAACTATAATCAATTGAGAATTTACTTTGATTGATTAACTTTTAATTTGGTTAAGAGATTTAAGAATAGACATGATTAAACACAATAGAATTTGATTGAGAATGTACTTTGGTTGAATTTATTGTGAATAATCTAGTAAGGTTTTGCATTTGATTGAAAATTTACTTTGGTTAAGTGCATGATCGCCTCAAATTAATTAAGAATGTACTTTAATTAATTTGAACATAAATAATAATCAATTGAACAATTATCTATGAATAACCGATGATGAATCTATCTTGGAAAAGCAGTGGAATTATCCTATTTCATCATAACTATTTTTAAGTTTCTTATTTATTCTTTAAAAACTCTTCAACCATTACTTTTATTCCTAAGCATTGCATAACATTCATAAGAGTCAGATATTCGAAAGCAATTCTGTGTTCGTTGAGAGACGACTCAGGGTTACATTAACCCTATCTACTTTCTTATATACTACTTGACAATACTGAAGTTGCCTTGAAAAGTAGTATTAATTTGATAGGGCTTTTCTTCTTTGCTCAAAGCATGCATTGTTTAACTCATTCGATGTCATGATTATTGATTTTGTCGATATGGTAACATACGGGGAAATCTAGATCCGGGGAAATTCTCCCAATAGCATATTGCCTAGACTAGGGATATGTGGGTTGGTTTCCTTTAAGCTTTTGTGCTTCAGAATTAATTATTAGGGATGCTAGGAATTGTATGAACTCGTAATTACGGATAGGCTTTCTATGCAAGGTGATTTAGAGAGTAGCATTAACATTGATGAAAAGAATGATGAATTCCTAAAGTATATGAGAGTGAATAAGATGAAATTGATTACCCCAAACACATATTCATCCATCTAATTCGTTCAAAGTGTTTGTGTTCCTCTTTTCCATTGATCAAAACTCATGCATACATGCTTACTTATTGTCTTTTGCATTTGAAGCCTCAAGAATTTGTTCACAAGTCTTAAATAATCAAGAAATCATATAACTAACTAGGTCGTGAGTCCTTTGGGAGAACGATACTTGGTCTTACCGAGTTTATTACTTGATACGATTCGGTCACACTTGCCGAGGGTTAAACAAGCTTTTGGCGCCGTTTTTCGGTGTTCATAAATTTATCATCACCTGGCTTAAGTGTTGTGGTCAAACTCCTCAAGATATATTTTGGTCCCACATCTCTAACCTGACGCACCATTTTATTGAAGCGATCCATCACCTCTTTCAACGTTTCTTCTCTCCTCTGACTCATCTTCACCAATTCTAGATACGTCAAATCCTCCGCTCTACTGGACGCAAATTGCTGACTGAACATCTCCCGTAAAGTTTCAAACTCATCGATTGTTCGGGGTTCCAGAGAGCGGAACTAGTCTAAAGCCTTCCCCTTCAATGACAAGAAAAAGACCCGGCACCATACCATGTCATCCGACGAATACACTGCCATTGCATCTACAAAAGAGCGTAGATGTTTCACGGGGTCAGATGTTCCATTGTATTTCTCCATTGATGGTAACATCTTTTTCTTTGGCATTATCGCCCTCATGACCGTTGCAGTAAAAGGATGGAGTCCCTCTGCCCGATCTAGACGCTCCCTGAGTACTAAAGGATTCTCCGGGTCCACGTCTTCCACCTGGTGGCCGACATTTGGAGAACCCCTCCCCCCAACATTGTTTGCCTTAGGCCCTCTACCTGCGTCACTGACGGTATGGCTACTCTCTCCTCGACTGTCCAGACCAAGACCTCCAGCATCATTAATCACCGGCTGTTGGACCGAACGCCCTCCTGGTCCTCTACTCCTCTCCATTCTCAAAGTCACTACCTCATCTCTTAACTCCTGCATCTGTCTCTGCATCTCTTGAAGTACCTGTAGTTGAAGCTGCTCTGCCATTGTGGTTTCTCTAGGTTTTTCCTCTACTCTCCTCGGGCCCCACGGTGGGTGCCAAATGCTTATGTTTAGTATTGGTCTAAGGTCTCTGCTCCACGTGCTTCCTTTCCTCCAGTGTAATACTAAGGGTTCAAATCTCCTTCTCCGATCAGTTCAGCAAGGTGTGACCTGCAAGAAAACACTCTGACGTTCAAGTCAATGAGGTGTCCTCTAAGGTCTTCAATTATCTCAGAAAAATCAATCTTTACCTGGTCATTAGTTTTGGATTTATAGGCTTTGTAATTGTCCAGCCCATCGAACGTCATTGAATGACATTTAATGCAATATATTTTGTGCCTAGTCACTCACTAATTTCCTTATATCCAGCATAATCTGCCTGATATCCGTTGTTGATTAGTTATAAATGCCTTTCGCGTGATGTAAGAATTACTCACCTTTATTACCCATAATGCTATTAATTGCCCGCCGATCGATTCTTTCCCATTGAGCGTGTTGGCCGCCTTCGGTCGACTGTCTGTACCATATAGTACCAATCGTCCACACCATATAGTACAGACAGAAATTGCAATATATATCATTTAAAATATTCATACAGTCAAAGCACAAAATATATATCAATACGTAAATTTATTAAAGTTGATAAAGAAGTTAATTGTTGTTGGGGTGAAGTAGGTTTTGTAAGAATTAACATTGATTAGACTCAAATAAGAGTATAAAACCAAGTACAACTATAAGCCAGATCGGTCAAAAGCCTAAACAATATGTATAATCCAGAAACATCATGATTCAATCTATTAATAGCTCAGTACAATTTAAACACAGTACGAATTGAAGCTTAACTAACACGGATCAACACTTAAATTGCATGGTGCACAATTTACACTCGGGTTTTAAGCCCAAATACGTTCTGATCAATTTTTTGACATCACATATTAAGCCAACCACTCGTTAAAATCATAAACAGTTCGGTATAAAAATTTCAAAAGCACGACTCAAACCATATCAACACGATACATTTCCCTCTTGATTAACTAATCATTATACATTCTTCTTTTTCACCAAAAATAGTTCACCAATTAACATTTGCACACATACAACACTAGAACCATAATTGCGAAAATATAGGACAACAAGACCACCAATTCTTGCTATCATACTAAGAAAAAATATAACATAATACTGAGGTTAAATTCCAATCATACAACTTGAAACTGATGAAACCCTATCAACCACGTACATCAGTAAATAAAACAGTTTCTAAATTGCCATTACGCTTTGATTTCTCGAAAACCAAAGTGTGTTAAAATGCGGTGACAATTTTGTAATTTTTGATACATTATATGCTTTGGTTCAACAATAATCAATGCCTAAAGGAGTATACTGGCTCAGTTCCCTGAATAACCGAGACAAAAAATCCTACTAAACCCACTACAAATCTGACTTTTCAACTAACAGCCTTTTCGAAGGGGTATACTGCCTCTCAGTTTCCTGACCAACTAAGGCAAAAAAAACCTTGTTGAACTCACTATCCTTATTTATTAGACCACAATCATTTGCATCCTTAATAAACAATTCTACATTACGAACAGAAGCTTAAGACAACCAAACATCCTTTATCCCTATCCCTAGGCAATATTTCTTTTGAGTGAAATTCTCCAAGTCATGGTTTCTAGGTATTTCCCAATAATAAAGAAATTCAAACAACATGCTATGAGTGATTAGAACATAACAAGCATTGAGCAAAGGAGGAAATCACTAATGATTAATGAAAGAAGCATAAAATAATTCAAATCATATTCAAATACATGAAACTTTAAAGGTTACATCTTTCCCAACAACAAATGAATTTAGTTCTCCATCGTCATGGATAACCTTGGTGTACAATGGAAGAATGAGATAAAAACCCTCGATGTCTCTTTCACCCTACTATCACAATGTCACATAAATCAACTTTGTCTTACATTTAAACACATCAACATTCCTTTAATTAAGAGAGTGAACAATTTCTTGAAAATTCAACACTAATCTCTCTTTCTCCTTCTTCACTTGAGAAACCACTTCTCAACTTATTCCCAACTTCTACTCATTGAGCACATCCTTTCTATTCTTCTCTTACTTTTATTTTCTTTTGCTTTGCTCAATGCTCTTTTCCTTTTCTTTTCTTTTTATTTTCTATTTATTTTCAAAATTTTCAAATTTCCCAACAACTTTAAACTTGAACCATTCTCCTCTACCATACAAATATACTCAACTCAACTCAAGGCAAGGATTTTAAAAGGTTTTTATATTCAGGCTAAAGGTTCAAAGGGTAAAACATAAAATTTTTCTTTGTGCATTAGGTTAACTATTTGGAATTGGCTTAAGGGAAAAGAACATATGGCCTTGATCATATGAAACAAGCAAGTAAATAGCTTAATGGAAAAAATTAGGCAAAATAAACTATGATTCCGAAGAAATAGCATTCAATCAACAATAACTCTAGAGTCCAACCTCTCACCCGTTAACTCAAGTTCCACAATTTGATAAACATCATGCCCAGCATATTAATCCCAATTGAAATCATGCGTCTATTTTTAAAACAACTGTGAGCAACCATCATCTGTGCTAAAAAGCTAAACAATCATTAACTCAACATGCATCTCAAAACAATTAAGGAAACACAAGATAATATTACTCATCACAACCAATTCAAACAGATAACTTCATTCTCTTTAATATCTTTAATCACCCATAACTTGTTCTTGTATCTCACTGGTCTGCCAGGTTTGAGTTCCTCATCTTCATGCACAGAGTTTTGGTGAACTAGCTTCTCTTCCATGTCTTCCTTTTTCGTCTACTATTGGCAGTCTTCTCTACTTCCAGACCTAAAAAGAGATGTTTTGATGATCTTGTGCTCCTAGTACGTATTTTATCCTGCATACACTAAAGAACACTGCACTAGAGCACCCAATTAGCCCAAAACAATAAAATTAAATAAAAATTAAAAGCACTAAAAATAAAATAATAAAGAAATAAAATAAAGTTTAACCGATTAAGAATCACACAAAAGTATAGTATAAACCACGAGTCCCCGACAACGACGCCAAAAACTTGTTAAGACTTTGGCAAGTATACCGAGTCGTATATAATAATAATAAATGGTAAGAACAAGTATCGTATCCCAGAAGGCTCGCGTTACTAAACAATTGTGCAATTACTTAACTAAATAAGACTGAAAAACTATTTTGTTGGTTTTTAAATGCAAATGCAGCAAAAGTAAATATGAATGCAAATTGAACAATTGAGGCTAAAACACAAATGAATTGATGTGTTGATGATATGAGATGATTATGTTGTTGGGGTTTAGATTTCACCTTTCTTACTTTCATGCATATAAGAATTCATGTTCTTCATTAAAATGTTAACGTCACCTATCCTTAATTATTAGACCACAATCCCTTGCATCCCTAATAATCAATTCTGCATTACGAACAGAAGCTTAAGACAACCAAACATTCTATCCCTATCCCTAGGCAATATTTCTTTGTTACCAATAAGGAGTATTGGTAAAACCTGAAGATGTGTTTTGATGATGCTACAACTTATAGATTTTGGATGTAGTAGGAAAATATTTAAAAAAAAAAGCAACTTGTAGATTTTGAATGTAGTAGGAAAATGTTAAACATTGTAATTTTTACTAGTATAATCGATTATGGTTAAGCAATAATCGATTATCACAAGTCATACTTGAATAATCAATTATCACTTCATATAACCGATTATCACTTTTTTGAAAACTCTGTAATGGACTTGAATAATCGATTATCACTTACAATAATCGATTATTCATGGCAGTTGGGAGCTGACCTTTGGCATTCAGTGTACTTGGCTATATAATTTGATTTGGAGAAATCAGAAGGTAACATTTTTTTTAACTGAGAAAGCTTAGAACACTGTGTTTCAGAGGAACGTTCTTAGAGAGCTTTTTGTTCATTGTTCCCTTGCATGGTCTTGTGAAAGGAGAGGCTCGCATATCGTGTGTCGATAGTCGGAGCAGACTCTCTTCAAGTTAGCAAGGTACTCTACCTGGTCTTGTGAAAGGAGAAGCTTGTGAATCGTTGGTCAATTGCCAGAGCGGTTCTCTTCAAGTTGGTAGAGTGGTTCTTTTCGTTTTATTCCTGTTCATTTAATTGTAATCTGTTAAACCATTTTTAGTGAAACTGTTAATCACTATTTATAGTGATTAACGATTGGACGTAGATTCTGTTGAATCGAACCAGTATAAAAAGATCTGTGTGATTTTTCTATTCCCTACACTCATATTATTTTACGTATATCAACTGTTTGATTAATTTTCTGAAAGAAAATTATTTTTACTAAAAGGACCAAATTAATTTTAATTGTGATCGAACACGCTTTCCGCTCTCTGAGTTTTAATTCCGCTGCGCTATACTCTTCGAAAAATACCCCCTCCGATACCATCAATTGGTATCAGAGCTTGCTTTGATAGTTTTTCAAAAAAGTATTTGCGAAAATGGCCGATCACAATCAAAACCATGTATATGCTGAGGGTGCTTCCATTAACAGACCTCCATTGTTTACTGGTGATAACTATGCTTTTTGGAAAGTGAGAATGGAGATTTTTATGGGGTCTGTTGATAGAGGTATCTGGGAAGCTGTACAAAATGGCCCTTATATTCCTATGAATACTGTTGATGGTGTAGAGACTGAAAAACCTTATTTTAATTGGACTGCTGAAGAAAATAGACGAGCTCAGTTTGATATTAAAGCTCGCAATATAATTTCATCTGTTGTTGTACTTGATGAATTTTATAGAATTTTAGTGTGTAAGACAGCACAGGAAATGTGGGAAGTCCTCAGAGTCACTCATGAAGGAACAAGGGACGTGAAGCGCGCTAGGAAGAACACTCTCATTTAGGAATATTAGATGTTCAAAATGCAACCTGGAGAAACGATCTCTGACGTTCAAAAACGATTCACTCATATTGTGAATCATTTAACAAGGTTGGGTAAGACTTTTGATACTGATTAACTTAATGTGAAAATTCTAAAATCTCTGGACAGGTCTTGGCAACCAAAGGTGACTACCATCTCAGAATCTCAAAATCTTACTCAGATGTCAATGCCAATCTTGTTTGGAAAGCTCCGTGAGCATGAACTTGAGCTGAGGAGATTGACTGCTGAAGAGGATCAAGGCAAAACGAAACTCTAGCTTTCAAGTCTGAAATATCTAAAGGAAAAAGTTCTAAGAGGATCGAAGAAGATGATTCTGATGATGAAGAAAACATGAGCTTGATGATAAAGAAATTTGCAAAGTTCATGAAAGCAAAGGGAAAGGACAAGTTTCATAAAGATAGGAAAGAAAGTCAAGAATCTTCATCAAACGTAAAGTGCTTCGGTTGTGGAGAAAGAGGGCACGTAAATCTGAGTGTCCAAAAAGCAAGAAAAATGAAGACAAGAAGGAAAGAAAATTTCAAAGGAAAAAGAAAGCATACATAGCTTGGGAGGATAATGCCTCTAGCTCAACGAGTTCAAGTGACACAGAAGAAGAAGCCAATCTATGCCTTATGGCAGATTCTGAAGAAACTAGAAGTCAAGTAAGCAATTCCAGCTTTGAATCTAGTGAATTAGATTTACAAAAAGCTTTCTTTGAATTGATGAATGAATATGAGAAACTTAATGTGCTCATAAAAATTTAAAAAAGGAACATAATGAATTGAAGTTAAATTATGATAAACTGCTTGATGATGAAGTTGTTCTAAGAAATAGAGTTAATACCTTAGAAATTAAATTATCAGATGCAAATGCTACTGTTGAATGCTTGTCATGCAAAAGTTATATGTTTGATATTGATATACTTGAAAACTTACTTGTTAAGGCAACTAAAGCTAATTCACATGCTAAAACAAACCTTAATAAGAGCAATGGAAACACGCATCAAAATTTTAAATCCAAGGTAAGAAGAACTCGAAAAATTTGGGTTGTTAAAGGAACTTTTATTAAAAATAAAATTAGTGATGTATGTTGCTTTTTCTGTATGAAGCATGGTCACACATCAAACAAATGCAATATCAAACATGTTGGTGTTCCAAGTGGCAAATATGCTTGGGTTAAAGCTGTAAGATGATGTAAACTTGCAAAAACTAACCCCAAGGACCCATATTGAGATTGGGGACCTAAAATTCTTGCTAACTTGTTTTGTAGGATCAATCTAAGTCCAAGAAGTCACTGTGGTATCTTGACAGTGGTTGCTCAAGACACATGACTGGTGACAAGAAAAGATTCATCTCTTTTGAGAAGAAGAAGCAAGGATTTGTAACGTATGGGGATAACAACAAAGGCAGAATAATGGGCACTGGAAACATTGGAGGAGGAAACACTTTGACAATAAAAGACGTCTTATACGTTGAAGGCCTCAAACATAATCTTCTAAGCATAAGCCAACTATGCGACAAAGGTTTCAAGGTAACTTTTGAGAGTGACAAATGTACTGTTTATTTTAAAAATTCTGCTGAAATTGCTTTGCAAGGTGTTAGGCATAATAACATATATTTGATTGATATTGAGAGTGAATCTAGTCATAGTATAACATGCTTAGTTGCTAAAGAAGAAAATCCATGGCTATGGCACAAAAGAGTTGCACATATTCACATGCAACACTGAAATAAATTAATCTCTAAGGATCTTGAGATTGGTTTGCCTGAACTAAAATTTGAGAAAGATAAACTTTGTTTTGCATGTCAAAAGGGTAAACAAACCAAATCTTCATTTTCATCTAAAAGCATGATTTCAACATCAAAAGCTTTAGAACTTTTGCATATGGACTTGTTTGGTCCATCTAGAATTAAAAGTTTTGGTGGAAACTACTATGCTCTTGTAATTGTTGATGATTACTCTAAATTTACTTGGACTTTCTTTTTAACTCTGAAAAGTGAAGCTTTCAAAGCATTTAAAACTTTTGCTAAACGTATTCAAAATGAAAAAGATTTGAAAATCAAAACTTTGAGAAGTGATCATGGTGGTGAATTTGAAAATGAATCGTTTGGAAAATTTTGTGAAGAATTTGGCATTGCACATAATTTTTCTGCACCTAGAACTCCCCAACAGAATGGTGTTGTTGAAAGGAAAAATAGATCATTAGAAGAATTAGCTAGAACGCTTATGAATGAATCTAATGTGCCAAAATACTTTTGGGCTGATGTAGTAAGTACTGCTTGTTATGTGTTAAATAGGATGCTTATTAGGCCAATTCTAAAATTAACTCCATATGAACTATTGAATGGTAGAAAACCAAATATATCTCATTTGAAAATTTTTGGATGCAAATGCTTTGTCTTAAATAATGGAAAAGATAATCTTGGAAAATTTGATGCAAAATCTGATGAAGCAATTTTTCTAGGATATTCTTTGACTAGCAAAGCTTATAGAGTGTTCAATAGAAGAACACTGATAATTGAAGAATCAATGCATATTGTCTTTGATGAGATTGTAGACCTTGAGGTAAATCTTCTTGAGTCAAATAGACCCATTGTAGGTGATGAGGATTACTTAAAAGAAGCCCTTGAGGAGATGTATCTAAATGAAAATTATCCTCCGGAGCTTCAAGAAACACCCCAAGTCGTTGATTCCAAAAGCTATCAACAACCAAGAGGACTATCTTTGGACAACATTATAGGAGATATATCAAAAGGGGTAACTACTAGAAATAATTTAAATAATTTTTGTCTAACTGTTGCTTTTATGTCTCAGGTAGAACCTAAAAATATAAAGGAAGTTCTTCAAGATGACAAGTGGTACATTGTTATGCAAGAAGAGCTAAATCAATTTGAAAGGAATGAAGTTTGGGAACTTATTCCAAAACAAGAAGAATTCTAAGTCATAGGAACAAAATGGGTATTCAGGAACAAGCTTGATGAGGATGGAAACATCACAAAGAATAAAGCAAGGCTAGTTGCTAAGGGATATTGTCAAGAGGAAGGTATAGATTATGATGAAATGTATGCACCGGTAGCCAGGTTAGAAGCAATTAGATTATTACTTGCATATGCATCTTTGATGAAATTTAAACTATATCAAATGGATGTAAAAAGTGCTTTCTTAAATGGTTTTATAAAAGAAGAAGTGTATGTTAGTCAACCTCCTCGCTTTGAAGATTTTAAATTTCCTGATCATGTTTACAAGTTGAAAAAGGCCCTTTATGGTCTTAAACAAGCACCTAGGTCTTGGTATGAAAGACTTAATACCTTTTTAATTGAAAATGAATTTTCTAGAGGAAAGGTTGATTCAACCTTATTCATTAAGAAAGTAGGAAAACACATTTTAATCGTGCAAGTTTATGTAGATGATATCATTTTTGGGTCAACTGATGATTCTTTGTGTGAAGAGTTTGCAAAAATAATGCAAGGTGAATTTGAGATGTCTATGATGGGTGAGTTAAACGTTTTCTTAGGACTACAGATAAAACAAATGAATGGTGGAACATTCATCTCCCAAACTAAATACTGTAGAGAAAATTCTTAGGAATAGTACACCCATGGGTACTTCATGTTATTTAGATAAGGATGAAATTGGAAAAGGAGTGAATGAAACCATGTTTAGAGGCATGATAGGATCCTTGCTATACTTAACTGCTAGTAGACCAAATATTATGCAGAGTGTTTGTGTATGTGCTAGATACCAAGCCAATCCTAAAGAATCTCATTTGACTGCAGTTAAGAAATTCTAAAATATCTTAAGGGAACTACTTCATTTGGACTTTGGTATCCCTCTGATGCCTCACCTAGTTTAATAGGATACTCTGATGCAGATTATGGTGGCTGTAAAATTGATAGAAAAAGTACTAGTGGAACCTGTCATTTCTTGGGATGTTCTTTAGTGTCATGGCACTCAAAGAAACAAGCATGTATAGCTTTGTCTACCACCAAAGCTGAATATATTGCAGCTGGAAACTGTTGTGCCAAATTTTGTGGATGAAACAACAATTGGAAGACTTTGATATCTTCCTTGACAAAATTCCTCTAAAATGTGACAATACTAGTGCGATAAATTTGACCAAGAACCCCATAATGCATTCAAGAACTAAGCATATAGAAATTAGGCACCATTTCTTAAGAGATCATATTCAAAAGGGGGATTGTCAAATTTAATATGTTGATACTTTACATCAATTAGCTGATATCTTTACCAAGGCTCTACCTAAAGATAGATTTTTTGAGCTTAGAAGAGAGTTAGGAGTGTTAGACATATCTTAGAATCAAAATCTATGCAAATTTTTGCATTTTTCGTAAACTTAACGCTTCATAATCGATTATCACTAAGTTATAATCGATTATTCATGCATAAAATTCAATTCTGGAAAATCTTGAGCAGATAATCGATTATCATTATGCATAATCGATTATCATGCAATTCTGGGCAGTAATTATTGAACTGATAATCGATTATCACGAGCCATAATCGATTATCGCGCTGACAGTTTCAAAAATAGAGTCGTTGGAGCATCCCATAACGGCTATAAACGGCCATAAATGGCTAGTTTTTCCATTTTTCTTATAAATAGCCCCCCATAATCGATTATTAGACACTCCTTTGCACCCAAATACTGCTGAAATCAAATCTAGAGCTCAAATCTTCTTCATTTCTGTTCACCTTCTCAAAATCTCATTTTCCCATTCTTCCTCCATGGTTGACTCAAGAAGGCACCATCGCAGAACAGCTGGAGCCTCCTCTTCTTCTCAACCACGTCTTGCAAACATAAATGGATGGATTTCAGATCAAGGGAAACATGCAGACTTTGTTAATTCTTGGCAAGAAAGGAAGATCATAGCGGTAAAGTTTATTCGTCTTGACTTTTTCCGCTTCTATGGCTTTCAATTTCCAAACACTTTTGCTGAGCAGGGGTTAACGCATCTCTTAGAACAAAAAGGATGCATTTATCCTGATCTTATAAGAGTCTTCTACTTCAACTTGCGCTATCGAGATGGGATAATATCTACTAAGGTCAAGGGAGTACGCATCATTTTAGATGATGACGTATGGACCAATGTTGCTCAACTTCCCATCTGGGATGATGCTGTCAAAGTCCATTTAGGACTTGAAGATTTCAACAAGATGATGACTTTTCAATCCTTCCTGCATCATCCTGAACGGCAAACCAATAGAAGGCAATTACTGGTTGGAGGTTTTAAAGTTGAAGAAAGGATGATCCACTACTTCATTGTCTAGATTTTATGTCCTAGAGCAACCAACCATGCTCAATGCTCTGAGCAGGATTTACTTCTGTTGTATGGGATTCTAAATCACACACACATCGACTGGCCTGCTCTCATTGCTGACACAATGGTAAAAGCCAAGAAATCTCATTCATATCAATTTCCCTATGCTCTTCTTCTTTCTGGGATTTTAGAATTCAAAGGTGTACCTGTTGAAGGAGAACTCGTTCAAACTATTGAAGCTGTGGGATCAGAAATTGGAGATACTACCTTTCGTCAAATGGGATTCATTACTAGAGGCAGAGTCCTTATTCACAAAGATGATGAACGTCCTGATGTAGATGAAGATGATGACATGGACACTCATATGGCTGACCCAGTAAGTGTTGCTGCTCCGTCTGATGCTGGACCATCCAACATACCCTCCTCTTCCTCAACTTCTATGGAAGAACATTTTGCAAGGTTATCTAAACAGTTGGAGGATATGAGTCTTGCACAAAAGACTCACTTTGAGGAGATTTATGAGTGGCAGCGATCTGTTGATGAGTACATGGTTGATCAATTTCTTGATCTTGATGTTTGCCTATCTAACATCGAGGGTCATCTTAATATCCCACCTCCTGAACGTTCTCCTAGTCCTGAATTCTAGCTTTTAGGCCTCTAAGTTTGATTGTTATGTTAATTTCTTTATGGTATTTAGTGTCTTAATCTTTATGAATTTCATGTAATTCCTTTCTGTTCTTAATATAATGACCTTTTATTTTTTGCATATATTCAAATTTTGAAGGGGAGCTCATATTAAGGGGGAGGTTATTACATTATTCTTTTTGCTTATGATCAAAAAGGGGGAGAAGAAATATAAGGGGAGGATTAAAGAAAAAAAAATAGTTTTTAATTGTACAGGTACTGCTAACTCTGTGGTTGTCCATTAGTTTATATATGTTGCAGGTAAACCTGAGTTGCTTTTAAAAAGAGAGTTTTTGATCATCATCAAAAAGGGGGAGATTGTTACCAATAAGGAGTATTGGTAAAACCTGAAGATGTGTTTTGATGATGCTGCAACTTATAGATTTTGGATGTAGTAGGAAAATATTTAAAAAAAAGCAACTTGTAGATTTTGAATGTAGTAGGAAAATGTTAAACATTGTAATTTTTACTAGTATAATCGATTATGGTTAAGCAATAATCGATTATCATAAGTCATACTTGAATAATCAATTATCACTTCATATAATCAATTATCACTTTTTTGAAAACTCTGTAATGGACTTGAATAATCGATTATCACTTACAATAATCGATTATTCATGGCAGTTGGGAGCTGACCTTTGGCATTCAGTGTACTTGGTTATATAATTTGATTTGGAGAAATCAGAAGGTAACATTTTTTTTTAACTGAGAAAGCTTAGAACACTGTGTTTCAGAGGAACGTTCTTAGAGAGCTTTTTGTTCATTGTTCCCTTGCATGGTCTTGTGAAAGGAGAGGCTCGCGTATCGTGTGTCGATAGTCGGAGCAGACTCTCTTCAAGTTAGCAAGGTACTCTACCTGGTCTTGTGAAAGGAGAAGCTTGTGAATCGTTGGTCAATTGCCGGAGCGGTTCTCTTCAAGTTGGTAGAGTGGTTCTTTTCGTTTTATTCCTGTTCATTTAATTGTAATCTGTTAAACCATTTTTAGTGAAATTGTTAATCACTATTTATAGTGATTAACGATTGGACGTAGATTCTGTTGAATTGAACCAGTATAAAAATATCTGTGTGATTTTTTTATTCCCTACACTCATATTATTTTACGTATATCAACTGTTTGATTAATTTTCTGAAAGAAAATTATTTTTACTAAAAGGACCAAATTAATTTTAATTGTGATCGAACACGCTTTCCGCTCTCTGAGTTTTAATTCCGCTGCGCTATACTCTTCGAAAAATACCCCCTCCGATACCATCATTCTTTTGGGTGAAATTATCTAGATCATGGTTTCTAGGTATTTCCCAATAACAAAGAAATCCAAACATCATGCTATGAGTGATCAAAACATAACAAGCATTAAGCAAAGGAGGAAATCACTAACAATTAATGAAAGAAGCATAAAATAATTCAAATCATATTCAAATACATGAAAGTTTAGAGGTTACATTTTTCCCAACAACAAATGAGTTTAGTTATCCCTCGTCATTGAGAACCTTGGTGTACAATGGAAGAATGAGATAAAGACCCTAGAAAGAAAAGAGGAGAGCTCCCGCATCCCCCAATCTGCCTCCAACTGGGCGAAAAGTATGTTTCTATGCTTCAGCCACCAACCCTAGGGCATGCAAGTCCTTAAATAGATAAAAAAATTTGCCCATAAGCCCAAGTCGCTAGCGCTCAGCGCCCTAACTAAGGGCAAGCAGGTGCTCAACAATGTAGTTGGCTGGCGCTCAGCGCCCCTCAGAGGGCAAGCAGGCGCTGGTCCTTCTCCTTGATACTTTTGCTCATCTTCCAAAACATACCCATAACCTACAAAATTAAAGGAATTTAGTTATAAAATCATAAAGTATAACTTCAATTCACTTATTCACAAAACTAAACTAAGAACAAGAGTTCAAGGAAACTTCAAAGTCAAAAAAAAGTTGATTTAATATCAAAATTGCATCACAGATAACAGTATATTCAACCGTTATCAGTGCTAAAGCTAAAAATCTTTCATGGTTGACCCTTAAGGTTTGGTCTTTTAGTCCATACTTTGTTACATTTTGGACCATTATAGTGATGTTCCTTAACATGTTATCATTATGATGATATATTGTAGTGTAATAGACAAAGCGAGTCATATAAGTGTTGTTACTACATCATGTATTGGATGATGACCACTATTCATACCCATGTTACAAGTGGATGGGAAATGCTAATATTTGGTTTTATTGAATTGTTTTCTCTATAGTTTAGAATTCATATACTCTAATTGAAATCATTGTGTCTTATGTAGAGATTCAATTCTACTACTTCAATTCCAAACAAGTCCCTTAAATTCATAATGAAAGTACTTGCAAAATATGTAATTCAACTCTATAATAGTATTTAGATATTAATAGATAGTAAGTTCTACATTAGCATATTTATGATTAGGTTAACTTTGTACATTGGTTTGATTTATGTTGCTAAGTTAATTTATGATTATAATTCTATGTACATTGAATTGATTTATCATTTATTATCATTTTCATTGAAATATATGCTTCTAGACTGTTTTGGACAATTTTACAATATGCAAGTTTGTTTTTGTCTTTGGGATTGTTGTAGAAACAAACTTGTTTTTTTTTTTAAAACGCAACAGAATACGCCTCGATTGTGACCATAATCAAAGTAGAAAGCGCTCTGTGGCATCGGCTCTGGACACAACCGAGGCAGAAAGACTGACGAAAAAAGAAAAAAAAGAAAAACACCTCTGCTACCTCGGTTCAGCCACAACCGAGATAGAAGACCCCCTTCTACTACCTTGGTTCTCTAGCAACGAGGTCAAAAGTCTGGCAAAAATAAAAATGAAAAGAGGAGCAACTTGTACTACCTCGATTGCATTGGAACCGAGCAAAAAGCTTTCATCTTTTTGCCTTGGTTCTCAACCGAGGCAAAAAGCTTATGACTTTTTGCCTCGCTTGTATATGAATCGGTTAAAAAACCAAAGCGTATTGTCAAAAATCACTGATGTTGTTTCCCTTCGTTGAGTGGTGTAACGGGGCGTTACAAGTGGTAATACGATAATATCATAAACACCAAAATGTTTGAGCATTCACAAATATATGATCATGTTAGAACAACTAGAGAAACATATCACAACAAGTTATTTTAATGTACATAAAATGTATAGAGACACTAAAAAATAATATATGTATAACTCCTATTACCTTTAATCCAACAAAGGTTACAACCTCCCAAAAAGCATCACACGACACCTCTCTCTCCCCCACTTTTAACAAACTCATCATAGTTTTTCCTAAACATCTCTCTTGCAGATGCTATAGGGTTTCTCTCCTACCTCTACTTCACCATAAAACCTATTCAAAAGCTTCACGTTTGGGCTTAACCCTGACGCCCTAATCTACCCACCACCTTTCCTAAAAATCACGTTTTGATTCATGCTTATCAAATTAAAAATTGACTCTGATATGTGCGATAAAAAACAAAGAAATCATCTATTCATTAGCCAAGGTTCAAACTTTACACCTCAAGCATCATGCAATTATGTGATATAACCACACACTTCACTTTATCATAAACATGCACTAAAGTACACACAAGCACCTTCAAGTAAAACACACCAAATAAAAGGATATCAGAAAAATTAGATAAACAGATTATACATAAGCAAGACTTGAACACATGACCAACACAACATAATAAGGCACTCTTACCAACTAAGCTACACATCACTTATGTAAAACATATATGTTCATATTAAGATTCACTAAACACATTCACTAATTTTCTCGGGTCTTACATAATTTATGTGTGCTAAGTAAATAACATAAAGAAACTATCCAACACTTACCATTTTTGAACTTTTAGATATCTAGCTTGACTTGAAACCTATACAATAATTAAGATCAATTGATAGCTTATGCATGGGTAAGAAAAAAATGTAATTGATAACTTTTCCTAAAGGCTTACATTATAAGCATACATGAATTCTCTACACTACTATTAAATTAGAATTTTTGGAAGCTAAACCACACAATTTGTTTTTCAAATCAATGTTTTAAAATTCTAAAGCTCAAATACTTATTTTTTGGTTATAAAATATTGAAGATGTATTTTAAATTATGTGAATTATTTTTGTCTATTTTTTTAATTTCTAGTGTAAAATGGCAGTCCTAATCCAACTTAGCCACTTAGAAAAACACTAAAAAAGTGTGATTTTATCGATTGGTGTTTTCAAACAACAAGATAGGAAAATAAGATAGATCAATAAAGAGCAACGAAAAGGACAAATACTATATATACTTTCCTACAATGAACAAATTATATCCTTCAAGTGTAACATCCCTACTTAGGTGTCACAATCTCTATCAACACTAGATAAAATTTGAAATCAGTGCATCCTAAGCATTCTCTAGAGCATCTAGTGTATAAGGGGAAAACCTATTGTCTAATGTGAGTAATTTATATCCATCATCTTGTAAGGGTGAAGTCACTTTGTCTTACAATAAAACACGATGCAACATCTAAAACCACTACGTTTAGTCATTCATCTAACTTTAAACTTTGTAACACAATGCCTAATCCTCAGTTCGTCTGATTACATACCAGTATATTGTCAGATATCATATTTCTAAATAATTGTCTTATCCAATCATAACTGAAAAAACTCTAAAAGATCTTCAAATACTAACAATATATTCAAAGGGTTATTACATAACTTAAAACACTTAGAAAATGGGTTTTTAATCCTTCATCATATTTTAAATATAAAACAAAATACTTAAATTTATTCCTACCACTCTACACGGAAAGCCCAAATCTTTCACTATTGTACACCATTACTCATGTTATCATTTGCTCCCGTGTAATGTGCATTCATAGTAGGATAAAACAACCAAAAACGAGAAAATAGGATGAACTAACATAAGCAAAACCATGTTAAGCAAAAATAGTAATGTCAACACATCAATCATCACACACTCAAGTATCATTCTATATTAGTACAAAAATGTATATCTATAACATGTATTTATGCATCATACATGATTCTACATTTGGAAGATGCAAGTGTATTGAATAGAATGAAAGATTCCTACACCTATCATATCATATCACAAATTATGGTCCAAGCCCTGAGCTTAACCAGTCTATAGAGCAACACTCTTGGCCCAACCAAGACCCACAACTCTATAACATATGACAATGTAAGTCCCGTATAGTCCAACTACATGCAACTTTTCAAGACCACAAGTAACCTTTTTGGAATCTCACCCTTAGTTACCTTCTTCTATGTGAATCTAGTGGCCAATCAAGTCAGGATCAAACCTTACATCAATTGCACTTCAAAACACCTTATTGTGCACACATATAATGACTTTTTCTTGCTAGAAAGATCACATCGTATTACCATAGTCATGAGAATAAAAGTTCAATAGATTTTTATTCTACGATCCAGGTTTTATTCAATCCATCCAGGTTTTATTCAATCCATCCAAAATTGTTTCATTACCCAAAAAACATTTTCCACATAAAAAAGAGGACTTTCTTATAAACTCGTGTAACATAATAATCATAGACTTACCTATATTCTTGTTCATCTCTCAAACAGACAAGTAAACTTAGTTAAGAACAACAAAGCACATCACATAACTCACAATGAAAAAATATCATTATAACGAAATAGTTAGCTTCCCTTGCCTAAAAATACTTCTTAAGGCTACTCACTCAATGTTGACTCGAAAAGCTTAAAAGGAAAGTTCTCCTCTCACAAACTATGGGAACTATAAATGTTGGGATCTTGAGGAACTCAAAAGCTCGAAGTATGGGAAAGCTTAAAAAGAAAATGGAAGATAATTGAGTAAAAGTTAAGAGAATGGAATGTGGTGATATGAGACTTGATACCTCATTCCATGACATAATATGATCTGACCTCTACTTTTCAAATGAGACAGCACATTAGCACTATAGTGTGTAGGTGTATTTGTCCCAATAAAAAGCAACATCATACTATAGTGTTTTTTGTGCTTGCTCTTTCCTCAAAAAAAGAGAACAACAATGTATCAAGGTGTTTTATGTCTCATCCCCCCTATTTTCTCCCTCCACAATGTGTATCTCCTTGTCCTATGTGCTCGTCTGAGTCAACATCCTCTAAATGTCCAATCGAGTCATCCCGAACCTAGAATTAAGCAAAGTCAACATAAATCTAGGTCGAATCGAGTTTACCATCACTCAAGGTCAAACGGAGTTGGATTAGACCTAAACATAAATTTAAAGTCAAACAATATTACCTTCAAAAACCTATGAATATATTCTATTCAATAATTTGACCTTTTTATATCAACGCTCCTACCTTGATTCCCATTGTTAACTTATAAGTCTTTTTATGTTACCTCTTAGATTTTACATATGTTAAAGGATTAAGTTACCAATGCAAAAAAGTGTTTTCATAAATTCATTGTTATATTTTTAACTTTATTAAAGTAAATACCTAGTTACATCTATTATTTCATTTCTAAATATAATAATATCTTTTTAGTTCAAAATCACACCTACTACTATCCGTTCAAAAATTTGTCTACTGTTTAACCTGATGAGATAAAATTGATGAAAGTGTTGCTTTGACGTAAAATGACACATTACTAACATCAAGCCATTTTGTTGCATTGGTTACACACCTTACATTAAAAGAAAAAGATAGATGATTTATATATTCTTCAATTCCTTTATCAATAAAGAATAAATAAACACACATATACATAGCACTTGTGGGGTATTGCAACCCTCTTATAAAAATGATACACCTCAACATAAGAGGGGCAAATAACCCAAAATAGAGGCCACGACCAAAAAACTTCCCTCATAAGGGAGCACAACATATAAGCTTTCTCAATGATTCAAAACCCTTCAAAGATAGAGGAACTCAATACATATACCAATACATATGTGATACTTCTCTACTAGCATAGAAAGAATAATATAAAAAAAGTCTATTATGCAACATTCCAAACTAAAAGGAAAACAGGATTCACATACAACACTCCAAATTTGTAGTGTTCAATTCGAAGTAACCAGACTTAGTCCCTTTAGTGCTTCCTGCCATCAAACAATTTGGGAGTGTCTGTGTATCTTCCCCTAAAGCCACATTGCCAACCTTCGTTCATGACGATTATGAACACCTAAGACACTTATAGCATATAAAGATTACTAGTTCACAGATATTTCAAACATAAAAAGGTGAACAAATATCAGTCGTTATAAGAGAAATTAACATTAGGATCTTATGTTTCATCGAATTCCATCACCTGAACTAAAACAAAATAATTTTTTCATATCTACTTTTGCCTAAAAGCTCTTTCATTTTTGGTTTTTCCAAACTTTGGGATGCTAGTCACATACCTTTCCACATTCCTCTGTTAATCCTCTGTGTGTGTTTTTAATTTTCTATATTTCCTTATTACTCAAATTATGCTCTCACTAGTAAAAAATCTGATTTCTAACTCGCTATATAGGTTTCGGTTTTATCAAAACCGAAGTATATAAAAATGCGGTGGTACGTTTGTAATAATAACGAATGTTTATGCCTCGGTTCCAGGACACCCGGAACAGAAAAAGTCTTTTAACTCGGTTATAAAAGAAACCGAAGCATAAAAATCTTTTAGGAAACGCCTATTGCCTCGGTTGAGAAAAAACCGAGTCATAAAAACATCTCAAATCTACTTTTTTGAATCACTATTGCCTCGGGTGCTTGGGAGCTGGTGTCAAAAGGTTATAGGCATTGGGTGGGCTAATAACCGAGGTACTATAACTTCAGAAATTTTAACCTACCCTCTTCATTCTCTTCTTCGCAGCCTCGCGATCTTCTGCTTCCTCTGCCATTGTTCTTCTTCTTTCTTCCGTTCTCCTTCTTCTTCCTTGTGGAAGAGCCATTCTTCATCTTCCTTGAGGCCATTGTTGCTTCATCTTCCTTGCGGGTCATTTCAATTGTCGCGCGGGCCATTTTCGCCACCTCGCGGGCCATTGTTGCCGCCTCTGCCTCGTCGCTGCTACCAACATCTTCGTCGGCCGTGCAATCGCCTTCGCCTCCGCCTCACTCGTAGCACCTCTGCCTCTGTCGTCGCGCCTCTGCCTCTGTCGTCGTGCCTCACTCGTAGCACCTCTACCTCTGCCTCCGACACTGCTCCAGATCGCGAAGCCTAAATCACGAAGCCCTAAATCAGCGTTTAACCTCGCGCGAGTTCTTCTCCTCCGCCTCGGCCACCATCGGCGTTTCTCCCCCAACGGCGAGTGGGTCGCCTCCGACTCGGCCCCCATCGTGCGTTTCTCCCCCAACGGCGAGTGGGTCGCCTCCGCCTCGGCCACCATCACGCGTTTCTCCCCCAACGGCGACTGGGACGCCTCCGCCTCCGGTACCGTCACGATCTGGAGCACGCAAAACGATCTTCAGTCGCGACGGCCTCCGCGAAACTTTTGTTTTGTTGATGATGTTTTTTTGTTGATGTTGTATATTGTGCTATGAAGCTTCTCTGTTGTTCATTGTTGTTTTTGCTGTGAACCCCGAAATGGCTGGACGGCTGAGCACGGTTGAGGACGACTGAAAAAAAAAATATGTTACTGCCTCGGTTACCTGAAAACCGAGGCATAATTCTATTTTTTTTGACTCGACCAATAACCGAGGCATAAAACCTACTATTTTTTATCTCGTTTGTATACGCCTCGGTTGTAGAACCGGGGTCTATAAAGAAAAGGAACCGGTGCCATTAATTAGCAGATACTGTACTAGTGTCTATTGTTACTTGGTTGAAAGTAACTCTCCATACAAAGTGTTGAATTGATGGGAAAGTCTTAACTTTTTTTAAATTTATTACCCATGTTTCGTACATATTTATAGCATCTTGTCTTTTCAAGGTAAAAGTCTTATATTTTTTTTTAAATTTCGATAATATTTTTACTTGATGGATCTGAACACCTTGCTATTATTATTAATTTGGAATTAAATGTGATTTTAGATTGACTGAATATACATGTTTTTTTCTTAAGTTTTATTTGTTTTCCGGTGATGTTTGCTAACTATGTTTTCATAGTGAACAAAATTTATTTTGTGGCCTTAGTCAACTAGTTCTGTGTATGGTTTTAAGAATAGATAGGGTCTTCCCACCTTACAATTTCCTTTATTTTCTTTTTGTGTTTTTAAATCAATAAAGTGTGTTTCTGCCTATTACTTATATAATAAAAGAGTACATAAATTCAACCCAAATTCTGAATTACATCTTGCATTAAATATTCTTAAGAGTATTTGACTATCTCTATATAAACAGATGGAATGATTTCTTTTTACATCTTTAAATAAAACTTATTTGTTAAAAAAAAAGTTGTCTCCACCATTATGCAAGAGCAAGAAACAACTAATTAATTGGGATTTGCATTGGTTTCACTTTTAATTATAGTTGTGGAGTAAATAATAGAATAATGATATCAAACCTGATCAAATCATCATCAACCAAATATTATTCATCGGACTGAGTCAAAAGTCAAAACAATTACATTAATTAAGAATTTATAAATGTACATCTAAGTAGTAATAGTGGCTGCCCTATGTGATGCCTTGGGAAAGGGTGGAATTGGCCTAGTGAAAGACAATTTCTATGGAAAAAAAAATATTTATTTATTGTGGGTGTTAACGAAGAATTAAAGAAGAACATAACTTCCCCAAGTTTACTTTGTGTAAAATAATCGATAGAATAATTTTTCTGTCCTTGATTTAGTCCATTGAAATTAACTTAATTGCCTAGCTATTTTGTAAAATTCTTTTTTTTAACTATGGCTTTTGTTCATTTAGAAAATGTTTTTATTTGAAAGACTTTTTCGTTTAGAAAAAATATATTTTCCTCATTTTTCTTCAAAGGAAGAGTAAAACAAAAGTCAAATATTACCTAAATCAATTCACAATTGCATGGAAATAATCAACTCTGTACATAACTTTTAAACAAAGTAACCCTTTAATTTAAACAAAAAAATAACACGTGAAAATAAATTAAAAGGCGTGAAACTTGTTGGTGAAAATTTTTAAATAAGGCATTTTGTTCATAAGTGACCCTTTACGTCCTGAACAACACCTTTTGAACTCATTGTAAAATAAAGTTTTGCCTTTTTTTTTTATAACGATCCAACTAACTTTGTGGAAGTTATTAATGCTCATACTGAGATAAGACTATTAAAACAGAAATTGAATCAATGTAGATTTGCTTATAGAAACAAAACTCGTTGAGTATAAGTGGATCTTTAAAAAAAAGTATCAACTCTAATGAATATATAGAGAAGTATAAGGTAATATTAATAGTAAAAGGCTTTATTCAAAAACCCAATTGTCATAATCGGAATCGCAACGGAACGATGAACAAAAAAAATCAAGTTTGAAATAGAGATTTTGGAGTTGGCACCATAATTTATTTTAGAAAAGTATGAAAAAAAAAATCATAAAGCAAGACATGGTCTACGAAAAGTGGATTCTAGGTCTAGCAATCGATTACGCGTAGGGATAAAGATTGTTTGTTTCAAAAAGTGGATTTTTTAGTTTTTCTTTGAAGATTTTATAATTTTTTGGTATTTTTGGCATAGTTGAGAAAAATGAAGGTAATAAGTATTAGGCCGACGCAAGCGGTCACACGAGTACTCAACTTTTTCAAACATATTTTAAATATTAGGAAAATAAAGATATTATGTACTAGGACGATGCGAACGATCACACAACTATTTATATCCTTAAAAACTTTATTTTATTAATCGAGAGAGAAGAAAAAAAAAGGTATTGAGCACTAGAATGATACATACGATCACACAAGTACTCAACCTTTCAAAATACAAGAAATAATCATTTTGTATTTTTTTTATTTTTGTAATTTTTCTCTATATCTTTTTTATATTATATTTTTTTAAAAATTAGATAAGTGTTTAAAATGAAATATAATAAATGTCCTAAAATAGAAAACAAAAGCAGGAAATAAAATAAGAGCAATTCAAAGAAAATTAAAAAAAAGAAATAAAACAAGAAAGAGGTTTAGCAAATATGGAGGATCATGAACTGAAAATAAAAGAGGCCCAAGACAAAAAAACCAATGAAGGTGTATATAAAAATGAATTTGGGGTGCACAAAGAAAATACTTGTTTAGGCCTAAACAAACCCAAAAACATAGAGTGAAAACCACGGGAGGTACTCCCTATACCACCCCAGATTGCTCCAAGTACCACTACATTTTTTAAAAATTCCAAAACTAACATTTATATTTAAAAAACTTACACCCTCACTCATGTCAATTCGTTGAAAAAATTCTTCAACAAATACATCCGTTTAAGCTTTATTTTTTTTAGTTTTTAGTTTATTGATTTTTTATATTAATAATAATTATTTAATTAAATAAAATTAAATTAATTAACCTAATATATTTTAATAATTTATAAATTAATTAAAATATAATATTTAAATAAACTCAATTTTTTAAAAAAAAAACTTAAACGAACGTGACCACATTCGTTAATTATAATTAATGAAATTTTTTTATAATATAATTAAATTAATAATAATGATTTAATTAAATAAATAAATTAATTTATTATGTAATTAACGTAATTATATATAAATTAATTTTATTAACAAAATAATTATTATTAATTTAATTTATGTATTATTATTTAATTAATTATTCAAATATTTTTTATATAATTATTTAAACGAATGTCCGTTAAGGTTTTCTTTATTTTTTTTTTAGTTTTTAGTTTATTGTATTTTAAATTAATATATAAATATTGTTTAAATTTTTTTAAATTTATTATGTAATTATATATAAATTAATTTAATTTAATTTAATAAAATAATTATTATTATTTTAATTTATGTATTATTATTTAATTAATTATTTAAATATTTTTTTATATAATTACTTAAATAGATGTGCCACATCCGTTAAGGTTTTTTTTTAGTTTTTAATTTATTAGTTTATTGTATTTTAAATTAATATATAAATATTATTTAAATTTTTTTTTATATTATTAATTTGTAAAGTATTTAATTTTTTTGTTTTCTATAATATATTATGTGAATAAAAAATATTATTAGAATAAAATCTAAAATAAAAACAATAAACTAAAATATAAAAATGAGTTAAAATAAACAGATGTTAACATCCGTTTCCGATGTCAATATCCGTTGAAGGTAAAACGGATATTGACCTCCGATTTATAGCAAGGGTAAATTGAATATGAGGTGGTGTATGGAGCATTTGATGGTGTGGAAATAGCAACACTCAAAAGCTAGTGGTAAAAAAAAGAATAAAAATGAAAAGTAGAACCCAAAAGGAATGGGGTGCGTGCGTGAAAATCATTGGTGCACGAAGAAATAGAAGAGGGAGGCAGAATCCAAAAGAAATGGAGTGCATGCGTGAGAAACAGTGGTGCGTAAAGAAGAAAAAAACTTTTTGGTCTAGGCCTAAGTTCTTCACAGTCTTTTGAACTCTAAGTGAGGAGGCCGGAGTAAAAGGGCAGGATCCATTACTCTCTATAATCCAGCCACCCTACATCCTGTTCCTTATATTCAGAGGCAATTACATGGAGACCAGCCAAACAAATAATTATTGTAAGATCAACAATGGAATATAAATTTTTTGCTCTTGAGATGGCTGATAGTGAGGCTGAGTATTTGAAAAAACTTCTGAGCGAACATTCCACTGAGAGTGAAATCAACCAATTGGTGTCAATACATTATGATTGTCAATCGACAATAAGTATAGTTAAAAAAATTTAATTATAATGGAAAAAACAAATATATATATTTGAGACACAATTTAGTGAAGTAACTGCTAAATAGTGAAACTATTTTCATTGATTATGCGAAGTCAGAATGGAATCTATCATATCTTTCGACAAAACCCCTGGGAAGAAACATCGATGGGAATCCACTTGCAAACAAACAAGTGATGGGAACCCAACCTTTGTGATTGGAGACCGCATGAATAAGGTTCATATAGGTAAAAACAAGTCACTTGTTAGTTTTAATAACACTAAATTGATTTTAATCAATTATGTCCATTCCTATGGTGTGTGTGTGTGAAAAGGTTAAATTTTGTATTTAAAATTGTATATGGTATAAGAATTTTAGTTTAAACAAAATCTTTAATGATTTTCATATCCTTTACAGGCGATGTATGATCTACAATATACATTTGATGTAATCTCCTATATGAGTGTCAAGTGGAGTCACTTGATGAGATATTGGTATGATTTCTAAAACACTCATGAATATCAAGCACACACATGACCTAGTATGTGGAATACAATGATAACAACAAAGATTATGGGAGTGTATTGTGATTGATAAACCTCTAACACATGTCAAGTGTCATTGGGTCATACAGCCTGGTATACCAACTACATTTTGTGTTAAGTTTTTCAATATTGAACTGATTCATATAGCTTGCTATACCAGTTCTGATGCATTACATCTTATGAAACCGAGGATAATTCTTTTCTTTCAATCTTTCTTTCTATCTTTTGCGATATGCGTGGGATTGTTAGAATACATAGTATCACAAAAGATAACTCAGTTTCCTTCCTTTAATAAGGAATCCTATAAGGGTCATTCCTTTCTATTTAAGCTTTGAGTGGTTGTCATAGACCTTGGTTTTGTTATAGTAAGATTGAGCCATAAGGATAGGAAGCCATGCTCATCCCTTTCTTTACAATGTTCATCCGCATTATCCGCATCCAATTTCCACAACTCACAACGTTCACCTCTGCAAGTCACGAGATTCATTAACGAACCTTGGTGGACAACTTGGATCTATTGCATTTTTCCTTTGTTGGACATGGATTTTTGATCTACTTCCAACATCTATAAATAAATTGTGCTCACCTCTAAAAACATACTTTCATAATATTTTTTTTCTTCTCTCTCACTCTCTTTATCTATCTTATATATTCCTTTATAATATTATGAGTATTATTACGTTTTTTTAACTTATTAGTTTTGTTGTCTTCAAATTTATCGGGAAGTTCTTATTTATTTTGGAAGACTTGTATAACGAATAAATTTTTAAGAATAGTGGATATGTTTTTCTGAGGAAATTATTATTGGTGATTATTGTCAATGGAGAATATGTGAAATATCTTAAATCAAAAAGTATAGGATGTTTTCATTTCAAAGAAATTGATCAGGCATGTACATGAACAAATATTTGAATTTGTGAGAATAGGTAGAGTAGGAAATGCATTGAAATTTAAAATCAGTAGACAAAATTTAGATTAAGAATAGCAAAATCCATGTCAATCTAACAAAGTAAAAGACTTATGAAGAACAAAACGTTGGAAAGAATCCTAGCTATGGGATGGAGTTAGAAAATACAACATTAATCGTATGCATGAGTAGTAAGGGAAGTACTAAAAAATTGTATGCTCGTGGAATACCACAATAAAAGAGTTGCACAAGTTTGACAAATATGAAAAATGAAAGACAGAAGAATTCGGGCAAAGATTATGGGGCATTTCTTCCTTCACCTCCATTTTTTCTTCCTACTAGTAAAAAATACTAGTTCAATTTTTGAGTCAACAGTAAAAACATCTCTTTCCCTATGTTTCATTATTATAATATCTATTATAATATAACAAGAGTCTTTAATTTTAATCAAAGATATTATCATATGAATTTAATAAATACAGTAATGAAATAAATAATAATAAGCACAATTTTATTATTATAACCTGGCATATATGATATAGGCATACTTAAATCAAACATTCGATTCGTCATGTGAATTTAGTGTGGATGTGATGGCTCTAAATGGAAGAGGTAACGGAGATCCACGTGGAGTATGTGTGTCTGAACAATGTGATCCAGATAGTCTCTTAACACATAGGATGTAGGACTCAACACTTCATTCATAACATCGATTGTACGATTTGCCTATCCAGAAGGCATGTTTAGATCCAGAAATGAACACCCAATCTGGAAAGTGTTAAAACAAAATCTGAATCGAATATTCTAGAAGGTATTTTTAAATCTGAAAATATTTTCCAAAACCTTGTTCTCAAAAATACTTTTATATTTTGAATTTGATGTTTCAGAAAAAAAAATTCATCTATAATATAAAAATACTTTTCAGATTGGATGTCGCTGAAGGAATTTACATATTCAAAACTAACTTATAGAACACTCAATTTAAAATATATTCTTTTAATCAGATTGAGTATTTCGGACGACAATTTCTGTATTTGGAAATACCTTCTAGAACGCCTAATCCAAAAATATATTAAAAGTAAGAAGAGTAGAGGTTTTTATTATAATTTTAATGACAAAATTTTGAACATTACAGATTTATGGGATTTTATGATGAAAAAAAAGGAGTGCAAGAAGAAACACCCATGAGTCCGTAACAGGTGAAACTGACTTTCAGTCCAACTACAAAGTATATTGAGTCAGGGTCCTCCATCACCACACCTACTTCCAACACTTCTCCAAACTTTTTTAATTTCAATTATATCCTTAAGTTAAATTTTTTTTACATTTATCATTTAGGATTTTTTAATTAATTTGAAAACTCCAGCAACTATTTTCAAGCCTGAATCTACTTTACAGTAGCAAGAAACAGGATCAATCAGTGGAGCTTGAACTTTAAAGACCCTTTGAGAATTCGTTGAGCTTTTAATTAACTGGTTCATCTCGGAAACTAAGACTTGCATATGAATGGGTTTTTCAGCGCAAATTAAGCATCTTGGTGCAGATTAACACAACTCCTTTCGAACCAACCTTCAATTCCCAGAACCTGATCCAGTAGAGAGAAGCTCGTGCCTTTTCCTTAGGAACTTCTCTCATTCTCCTTTTTCACATTTGGTTGACAATCAATCATGTCCGCATCCGTTTTACCTTCAACGGATGTTGACATCCACTGATGGATGCTCACATTCGTTTAAGGGTTCATCTTCTTTTCTTTTACACACCTGAGACGTTGCACTGCATCTTCACCATTCCACCTTCAAGCACCACCACCAAGACTGACCTGCACCGCTCTGGATCAGTTCCTTGCACCATCGCCAACTTTTGCAACCTCCTACTAAGCACACCACGAAACACACTCACACCACCACCACACTCACAACACAATGAAACACCACCACACTCTCACACAATGCACAATGAAACAGTGAGAGGAAAAAGTCGAAAGTTAAAGAAGAAGAAGAGCTTGACTGCACTGAATGCATTCATAAGGGACCATTAATATGTAATTAATGGGTGGGTTGAAGTTGAAAAATAATAACCCTAAAAATTAAAATTTTATGAAGGACAAAACAGGAATGAAGAAGTACAGGGATTAGTGCGTGGTGGTGTAGGGAGCAACACCCTTGAGTCGGATACTAAACAAGTTCACATTAACGAAGGGCATGTGCTTCTTGTACTCACCATTTGTTGTTCGTGCACCCTATCGGGTATGACAAAATGACAGTAGGTGTTCCTTTTCTCTACCACCGAATCTGACAATGTCGGAGTCGCCTTTAATCCAATAAGTCTTGCTAAAACGGCAACCCCTCTCGCTGAGTTCTCTGTTGGAGGTGTCTTCGTGTTGTCTCATGTTGCAACGACAACTATTCATTTTACAATTTCGCCAATTTGTCTCTAATGTCATCTTCATTTTTCAATGGCAGTAAAGGTAGCACGTTTGTAAGGCTCTTAGTGGTTGCGACCATGGAGTGGAAATAGACTGAGAATGAAAAAGAAATCCTTATAATTTGGGTGCCAAAGAAAAAAATAAAGAGGAAGGTGAAAGTGTGAAGTGTTAGGAGAGGAAGAGGTTGTGTTGGTGTGAAGGAGGAAGAAGAAAGGGAGGCAGTGAGAGAAAGGTAAGCCAATGGAGAGGGAGTTGTTCTCTATTGATATTAATCTGAATTTTACAACTGTGATAACTGTCTTTGAGAGTTAGTTCCCTATACTTTTTCAGTTTATATACACTGTTGTATTCATTCTTTTAGGTAATGAGAAAATTGTCTCACTTTCTCAAGCACTTTACCTCTCCAGTCTATTTCCTACTTAATTCCTTACCTCTGCATAATAGCTTAAGAGTGGTATCAAGAGCTCGGTTGCATAGCCTGTGTAACAGCGGTGAAGTTCAAGAAATTCATCAAGGAAGAGTCTCGTAGAAGCAATGGCTGGAATGATCCACAATAATCTGCGAGTATTTGATGGCAAAGGCTCTGTGACGACTGGTGTGTCAAGATGGAAGCAATTCTTGGCTTCCAAGAAGTGGATGACATTGTGAAGAAAGGGAATTTAGTCATAAATTCATCCTGCCAAAACAAGGGAATTTAGTCATAAATTCATCAAATTCAACCTCAACTCTCTTATTCACACAACTTAACAGAAAAATATGATTTCAAGCAAGTTTTTAAGCAGAAAATGGTACATCACATATAACGGTATTTTCAACCGTTATCATGATTCTAATTATACTTAAGTGAAAACTCATGGTGCTACTATTATATTCTGTCAAAATATTACATTATCACATTGCAACCACCGAAATTCCCATTTATACACATAATTAATTCACACCTTATACAATTAAACATTCACCCCTTATACAATTAATTCCATGTATGCACGAAAGCAAGAAACAATTATTTAATTGTCCTAGAATAATACTTTATGGTTAATGATACTTCTAAAATTCATGAATCACCTTAATAGAGAAAGGGCATCTCAAGACATTCAAAATTAACAACTATAGAGATTAATAATTAAATAAGGTTAACTTCTCATACCTTGACCAATTCTAGAGTTTTATCTACACAAGGTCATTCAACCCATAATCTCTTACGTCTCTTTTATCTATCTAGGATTTTTTTTCTCCTCTTTAAAATTTCCCTCTCTTTGCCTCATGATGCTCTCTTTCTTTACCTCTAAAATCTATTATAATTAAAATATTCACCTAGATAATGCTTCCTACAATATCTCAACTAGTTTTTTAAAACATAACTATTTGATGTTTTGTTTTCTAATTTTCAGCTTATATTATTTAAAATACATGTCTTTACTTCTTGCACTCCTATTTATAATTTTTCCACCTCAATTACAAAAGGGGAAAAACACATTCTTGCCCTAAAAAAAATATAAATACAATAAAGCAAAGATTTCTCATAAACCTCTCTCCCTATATTTGAGCTCACATCCATTAACTCTTAGACAACCATATCTACCAACAAGCTAATCCATCACATTGAGAATATCAAACATCACAAATATAACAACCATACATTATCAGGTGTTGAACTTATATCACCAAAACAAATAAATACCACAGAACCTTATGTTTTAATCAAGACTTGCACATGTGACCACTTAGCCCATCAAAGAGTTCTCACCAACTGAGATACACAACACCTTGTGAACACACACAAATTCTAATAAAACATACTTAAGTCTTATTACAATATTATTCATAAGCCTTACATTTTCTCCGCTCTTACACACGTGGACACTATGCTGTTAACGATTTAGACGTCGTTAGGGAAAATGCCCCAATTACAAAAATTGTAACCACTTTGAGTGTTTGAAAAATTCGATGACCACTTTAAACAAAACTAACGAAAATAAAGACCAAAGAGGTATTAAGCTTTTATAAGTATTAGTGAGTTAAGTTATAAATTATTATATACACAAAATTTGAATTTTTTAAATGATTCTATATTTTAATTTTACTAAAAGCAAACATACTAATAGGTTGAAAACTTGTTCATCAAATTTTGAAGAACTAGTGGACTAGAGAACACGAGTTAGCCCATAAGTCGAGATGAGTCAACCTTAGCCAAACATCGAGCCAAGCCAACTCGAGACGAAGGTCTAGTCGAGCCATCTTAAACCAAACATCAAGCCAAGCTAGCTTATGCTGAAGGTTGAGCCAAGCTAGCTTGTGCCAAAATTTGAGCCAAGCTAGTTTGTGTCGAAGGTCGAGCCAAGCTAGCTTATGTCGAAGGTCAAGCCAAGATAACTTGTTTTGAAGGTCAAGCCAAGTTAGCCCTAATACCAAAGGCTTTGCGGAGTCAGCTTCAACTAAAGGTTGTGTTGTGTAAACCTTGGTCGTAGGTCAAACTTAGTTAGCCCCGGCCCAAGGTTGAGCCGACCCAACTAAAGGTTGAGTCGAGTTAGTGATGGTTGAAGGTCAAATCGAGTCACCCCAAATTGAGGTTAAGTTGAGTCTACTTGGGTTGAAGATCAATCAAAGTTGGGCTCGACCACTAAGTCATCTAGGGCGAGGGTCAAACTACAAGCCAAGGGAGGGTCTGTTGAGTCTACTCAAGCTAGAAGGTCATGTTGAGTTAGTCGGGTCGAGGGTGAAGTCGAGTCAATCCATGTCGAGGGTCGAGCCGAGTCAGTCCTTAGTGATGGTTGAGTGAGTCATCCTAGAACGAGAGTCTATCCTAGTCATCCTGAACTGAGGGTCGAACTAAGTTAATC
The DNA here is from genome assembly GCA_034642375.1 of Vigna nakashimae. NCBI lineage: Eukaryota > Viridiplantae > Streptophyta > Magnoliopsida > Fabales > Fabaceae > Vigna > Vigna nakashimae. The sequence continues at coordinate 15,000,123 of CM067766.1, read as the reverse complement.
CCGATCGAAAGCCGAGCCAAGTAAACTGTAACCTAGTTGACATAAGTTATCCTAGGTCTAGGTCAATCTGATTTAGCTCAACACATGTTTAATAATAAATCTAATAGTCAAATATATTATATCATGTAAATAACAAAATAGATTAGATCTAAATTTAATCTAATTTAAATTGAATTGAAAAAAAACTCCTTATTAATCTAATTAATATATATATATATATATATATATATATATATATATATATATATATATATATATATATATATATATATAAATATAAAAGGATTATAAATTCAATATTTTATTAGATCTAGATTGAATTTTTGAAAAATCCAATCTATACCCACTCTTAGTTTTCACAATCCTTAATTTTATGTTCCTAATTTTCATTTCCCAAATAGTACCATATTAAATAGTTTTATGTCCTTCACGCCTGATTATCCTTCTTCGTGTGATTGATACACTTTTCATGTTCCTTCACTCTTCCACTCCGATAGAAAGTTTATTTGTAATCTCTTAATAACCTTCTTTACTCCTACAAGAAGTTTATGGAAAGACATATTCAACACAGACAATTAAGTTAGCATTCATTTTAACAAACTTATTCTTCCAGCATAAGATAAGTGTATTTCTTTATAAATTACATTTATTATTACTAGAGTTATTTGTAATTATTTCTCATAAGATAAGATAACTTTCTTATATAGATTGGGAAAATCTGATTTACTCATTTAAATATAATTGTTTTTTCTGATAAATAAAACTACATTTCATGCAAAATGTTATGTGCTTTTGAATCAAAGGTAGTCGTGTAGTTTTATCAAAACTTTAATATCTTTCTATTTTGAATCCTTAATAGTACATTTTAATCAAAACAAAAAACAAACAAATATTGTATCCTGAAGGATACATCTACAAACAATATTACATTACAACATAATAAGTTGAAGCTCCGAAAAACAATTTTTAATACAGTTTTCTACAAGAACCTACTTGATTCTTCATTTCTGTAATGAATTAGTTCACTATCCTGCAGTTGAAACGAATTTGCCCTTTACTCCCGGTTAAAGGTTTTATGTTTCCCATCTTAATCATAGATTTTGCAAAGTCCTGGTGGAAAGCCTTGGAATTGTAGCTATATCTTTTAACCAATGCATCAGTAGAACCACCATTGAACAGTTCCTGATCAGAGTGAAGTACCCCTTTCCTATGAACCAAATCAGAGAAGTAGGCTGAATCAAATTGCGCTGCTGTGTCGTCCAAAGGAGCAAGGTTCAAGTCACCTCCTTTTCTAGGGCAAATGTACTTAAGTTCTTGTTCAAAACGGTGATTGATATTAGAGTCATTGTAGATATGGTCCCTAAAGGTAGCACAACGTGCAAATCCTATGGTGTGGCCTCCAGAAAGAACAACAAGGTCTTTCTCATCAAGACCATGGTTCTTGAAGTTGGTGATGAGTTCAGAGAGGCTAAAAAATGGTGCTGGAATGTTTGCATTTGCTGCTTCACGGCTTGCTGTGGTGGAGTCTCTTCTTCCTAGTTTCACTTTCCATGTTGGCCCACCTAGCTGCAAGGGAAAACACATAATTCTTAATATCATTTTTCTTTCATCTTACTTACCAAAAACCTTATATTGTAATATATGTACGCAAATTTCACCGAATACGAGAATGATTGATGGCTAAATCAACCCACATGATCATGGTAGCCTATTTTACTTTTACAGTAATTGTTTGTTCTCTGTCAATCTTGTAGAGATCAGGAACAAAATTGTGATTAGTTTATATCTGACATTAAAAAAATATTGATTTTTGTTTATAATGTGAGGTTTGGATATTCATGGCAAGAGGACTTCGTGTTATATGTGAATTTTATTCAGAGTTTATTGTTCAGTTGACAAGGAGCTAAACGAAAGAAAACAAAAAAAAATGTTTTTTGACAACGAAAATGGGAGAAAGAAGAAAGAGTAAAATAAGGTATGTGCTACTTTTTCATAAGATAAGTTTTAAAAGTATCATAAAATTTTCAAGTTACTTCATATTTGAATATCTCATGCTTACTAAGTCAGAAAAAGAAATAAATCATATTATTAAATTAGTTTGCTTTGCATGCTTCTATTTAGAAAATAAAAATAAAAGGATTATCTTATAACTTAACTCTATTTGACACGGTAACTAATATAGAAAAAATAAATTGTATCTCGACTAAATCAGTTCAATTGTAATGCACAAACAAAAATAGAATATTAATAGTTTTTTTGATATAATTACAACAAAAAAGCATAACACTCCAAAATCATAACAAATCATAACATAAATTTAATTTATATAAAAAATTCACATCATCCCCAATTGAAAACAAATCTATCATTTTCTTCGTATAATTCTTAACTTCCTTATATTTTTTATTTATTTAACGAGAAACATAAATGTACACTTGTATATTACCATGTTACTAAACATTCAAAGTAGTAACGTGTGGTAGAAACAGTAGTATCACTCACCGCAACGACAGAGTCACGTGCAGCAACAGCCAATATATCTGCACAAGAAACAACTGGTTTTCCACATGCTTGGTCCACAGCCTTCTTAATCTCATCCACAACTTCAAATCCTCTGGCAGATTGAACATTTGCAAATGCATTCTTTTCACTGTCAATGGTGGGTGAAGGGTCTAGTAGAATCGAACCATCACAGCCCTGTTGCATCATTCTTTTTATCAGCCATGCAAAAGAAATATATAGAAACAGTAGCCAAAAGAAGCACCATTATCTGGTACAATCTAACATAAAAGAAAATAACAGCAACATAAAAGAAGACATGCAACTAGAAAGTCTTACGTTAACAAAGCAATCATGAAAGTGCAAGCGTAGCAGAGAAGCTCCCATACGCTGCTCTCTCTGCACAGCAGCCTCCACAACACTTCTGATGGTGCTCAAAGCGTTAGGGCATGAGTAGTCATAATAATTAGGGGACAGTGAAGAAAATGCAGTTGATACAACAGCTGCAAAAGCAAAGGCATGGATGAAAAAAGAGAAATGTTTATAGGAAGCCATTTATATCATACAGTATCTTTGGCTACTAAGCTAAGAATTAGGACCAGTTTTGGGTTATGGAGATCTATGTGTTCTACAACCCTTTATATATAGAGATGAAGCACCATTGTACGTAATATCATACCTATTACTTGGTGGATTGGGACTAGGAATTGACCAATTCGGGGAAAGAAACGTTCATCAGGTCATTAATGAAAATACTTTACTTGCAAGAGTTCACTTGGATATGTATAAGAAAATGAGAGAAGAATTTTTCATGGATTGATTCCGTCCATGGGGTTTGTTTATTGAAAGTCAACCATTACATGATTAGGTGAAAAATTAGTATTGAGGGTGTTAACGTACATCTATCTATATATATATATATATATATATATATATATATATATATATATATATATATATATATATATGCATCTCTTTCGATTGAGTCAAACTGAAATATGATATTTTTTGCTAGTTAATCATTTTATTATATTGATTTGTAAAGTATACTATTATTTGGTATTTGGAATCATTGGAAAGTTTCAAAACTGCCCGGTTTCTTAGAATATATCATTACATAAAATAAGGTTAAGTACGTAGTAATTTCATAGTTTATCGTTTCATCCTTTCTAGAGTGACATCAGGTTCTTTTAGAACGATTGAGTCAGAAATTTATTTTATCTCAACTAATAACACAATGTCAAGTTTTCGTGCAGAAAATAATTCAAAAGAAATTTTACACATTTTTATACAGAAAAAGAGTCCCCAAAAGTGTTTTGTTTGGAAATAATAACATAAGAACTCAATTAAGACGAACAGGAGAATAAAATAAACAATAAGTAATGATTTAATTTTATTAAAGGAAAGAAATCTGTAATAGTTTTCTTCAAACTCGGAGGAAAAAGATATAGCATTGTTGAAAATAGGAAAAACAACTTCATTGATAACTTTAAAAAGAGAAAATGTTTTTCTCTTTTAATTTTACTCTCATGCACTAAAATAGAAAAAAAAAATGATTTTGATTTGTCATGCTAAGAAAGCAGTGTGTTTATTTTATAATAAGGAAAATAAATATTAGGATAAATGTTTTTGGTATAATACTTCTTTTATCCCATACTTCCACTAAAGGAAATTGATCAACTTAATCAAATTCTCATAGCATGTTTTATATTTTTCCACCGTGTTTTATTATTTTTTAATTGGCCAGATTGTATGAAACTTTATACACTTGTCAATTCTAATCAACATTTTCATAACATTTACAAGATTTTCATTAGTATAAACAAAGTTGTAGAGTATACCTTGTATTTCATAGTAGAATATAAGATATGATTTTTTTCACCTCAAAAAATTGCGTATTACTAAAAGCTATTTTTCATGGATAACTATGAAAATCAGTTAATAATATCATTTTTTGATGGATTTTTTATGACAAAAATTCGTCGATAAATAATTTGTTTGTAAAATTTACTGAAAGATTAAAGATCTACCACTAGTGCAAAAATATTCACTAGTACAAAAATGGTTTTTTATACCTATTAAAAAAGGCTTTTAATACCTATTTTTTGGTAGGTATATAAACAAGGGGTATAGAAAGTTTAGGATCTTTTATACCTATTCTTGAATCGGTGTAGAATGTTTTACTTTCCATACTTGTCTTATGCATAATAGGTATAAAACTTTTATATTTACACCGAGTAAAAAAATTTCTTTTTATACCTACTAGTGCTATAATAGGTGTAAAAAAACAAGACTTTTTATACCTGATGTGGCTTTGACCGGTGTAAAAAGTGACGTTTTTTTTTAAAATATTTTATTTGTATGAACTACTATCCATATTCAGACCTGCATAAGATTCAATCCCAGAATACAGTTTAAATAATCAATAACAAGTAAAATAATCAATATTGTTTTCATTAACACATCAAAATGTAATATTTACCTAACAAAGTTCCTAGCTATATTTACCTAACATGGTTACTTAACATATTACACATATAATAGTTCCTAAACTCAAAATGTAATATTGAAGCATCCAATCATTTACAAATGGTTAAAAGAAATGCAGCCCATTGCTCCCGAACATCCTTTATGACTTGTTGTTCCATTGGAGACGTGTCATCAAATATCTACACAATGAATAGTTTGAGTAAAGTTATAATATTAATGGCTTAAAATCTTAGTTATAAAATGTTCACGTTACCAATTTCCATGAGTCAACGACATTTGCGGATATAATTTTCTGCATGTGTCTCATGACATAATATCCGCACTCAAAGCTTCCCGATTGACGTGAGCACTACAAGTTAAATTTATAAAGTATCATAAAATTTATAATTGTATTTATAGTTTGAAAGATTAACTAATTACAGTTGGTGCAATGAACTGCAACTTCTTTCTAGAGACGATATGTGTTCCCTGCAACTTTGAATATGCCTCAACCACTCTATAAAGTTAAATGTATATTGAAATGAGTCTTAAGGAACTTAGTAAAGTCAGATATGTCTACACTACAAATAAATTATTAAAAACTTACAATATTAGTGTATTTTTAATTGTCAAAGTGTGAGGTTTTTTGTGCAATGAACATAAGAGAACTACAAGAAATTGTTGAGGAAGAATTAGTAACAATTGCCAGTGACCCCTGTAGATTCAAACAATAATAGTGTTAAATAACATTTACATAAATAAAATTTTATTAATAAAAATTATATACTTACTGTTGCAAATAAGGTGCTAAGTACACTTGCTTTTTTCCGTTTACAAAAGCCTGTAAGAGGTAGTTTTGGACCTCTTCACCTTTATTCCCAACTCCTTGAATGGCAACAGGGTCAATAAAACCATAAATGTGATCATTCTTCTTTTCAATGGTCAACCGATGTAAATACCTTAAACATTGAAAATGAATAATGTTAGAATGAAATATTGAATATATTTAAACTTCATAAATGTAGAAATTTACTTACAACAACCAAAGTTGTAGTATTGATATACATAACATATTAGTGCCAGAGAGAATTTCAAAAATATCCTTCTGACATATGAAGAAAGAGAGCGAAGATGTCCTGTTTGTGACTTCAGGAGGCATTTGTAACTCTATAGGAGAAAGGGAGATCTTCATTGCTAACACACCAAGTTGTTCTAGAATTATTTGTTGTGACGGCTGCGACTGTTGTTGCAGTGATTCATTCATATCTTCCTGCCCTTGTGCTTCAACCTGGTATACATATTTAAAAACTTACAAAATATTAATATTACTAATAAAAACAACAAAGTGTCTAATTAAAACAATTACCTTATTTACAATTGCTCTTGACAATCTAAGGGGCCAAAGGATAAAATTTCCAGGGGCCTGTCCCATTGTCTGAACATCCTCAGTGGGCACAGGGACTCGAGCTGTAGCATCTCGTACGTCTACAACCACCACTCTCATCATATCAGTTGTAATGGTTTCATGGTGCATGGTTGACCCCAATGTATACATTTTACCTAAGTTATCCAAATAATATTTGTAAAATATATCAAAGAATATGATTCAACAAACAAGTACATGTAGACAATATAATAAGATAAATTACCTAAGGCCACCAAGCACTGTAGGGCATCATCACTAAACAACTCGTAGTCTGCATCAATAGTGGGAGAAGCGTTTTGAGGAGAAACATCACAACTCTCCTTTGTGCTTATACAAAGATGAGAAGGTTGAGGGAAATTCCTAGGTTGGCTTGAGGAGGAGGCGAATTCTGCTCGCACATCTGCTAACAATTGTGCCCGCATATCAGAGTACTCCTTCTTCAACTGTGCTCTCATATCTCCGTACTCTTTCTTCATCTCGTTGATCTCCTCCCTCATCTCCTGTCTAATTTCTTCTCTTATACCCTTGAGGACTTCCTCACTGACATGGGCTTTACTATGATGACTTGTTGGAGGACCGAAGAATTGACGGATGCCAATAAATTTACCAACACCTCGAACACGTCCAGAATGCTCTGGACAACCAATGGCAACTGCCAATATGTCCTCACGGCCCTCGGGAGTGAATGTACCTTGTGTGCTTTGCTCGACCAACTCATCCTACAACCAAATATTTAAAGTTAAGTTAATCACATATGGGAGATCATATGATATTATTATATGGACTTACAATGCGCTTAGCTATGCTCGCGGTTTCCTCAGATGTGTACTCCCCAGATGGTCTTTGACGAGCTCTCTTCCATGTAACATGGCGTGGAAGACGAGTTATGGCACTCGTATTGGAGGCCCCAATAGGATTAGAGGTAGATGCATCTTTCATCATCTTCTGCTCCAATTTCTCATAACCCCCATGAGACAATATATGAGGGTGGACATTTTTCTTTGCGATCTCTTGTGCAGCTCTCCTCTTAGCCTAGTGTATATATAATTAATTATGTTAGAACTATGTTAACATAAATAGTTAAACTATGATATAAAATGAATTTACCTGAAAGGCAGGATCTAATCGCTTCAACTTAAAGGCTTGCCATGTTTCCTCATCAAGAAATTGATACTTTTCACAAGGGCTTTTATCAGTTTTGGAACCATAAATATAATGACTTGTAAGCATAGTCTTGAAATTCTTCCATCTTTCCCCGACATATGAAATCCATTTCGTCCTCAATAGATTAGTGTTTGGGACGTCATATGTGACCTGTGCAATAAGAATGAATGACATGTTAAATATGAGTTATATATGTTAATGACACATTATATCAAAGTTAAGATTTCATACCAAGATGCTCTGCCATATCTGGTTCTTCACATTCTCTGGAACATGATCCCAATCATCACAAAGAATGGATGCCTTACTTCTACCGAGCAAGGCCACATAACTAATGAATTTCGTGCTATTTTCTCCCAAGGGTTTACAGGTCTGCATATCAAAACGAATGGGAAGCCTATGATCAGCGTTGCGGGTGGCTACCAACTCTCTCAACCTTGTCCCAGACCTACCTTTTTTTCGGGTAGGCGTATGAATGTCATCCGCACCTTGTGAAGGTGGGAGGTCACCAGATGGTGCGTCACTAGACATTTCCCTACATAAATCATTAAGTGTTAATAATAATTAATAGATAAAATAACAAAGCAAAATATATAATAGATCTAAAATTTCAGTTTATACATTGTCAAGTTGCAATGTTCTCCCACAACCCTTCGTGATGATCATCACGTATGGCATGGACGTCGTCTACTTCATTATCGACATTCAAGGTTGGCATATTTGATGAGAAAGATGGAGTTTCACCAATATCAAGAATGACTTCATCATTGTCATCAGTATAATGCATTGTTCTACCTTTGAGCACCACTGACCATCTATTGTCTTCGGGATCAGTGACATAAAACACTTGTTTTGCCTGAGACGCCATGATAAATGGCTCTTCAGTATAACCTTCCTTTTCTAGGTCAACCAATGTAAAACCTAGATCATCTGTCCTTACGCCAGTATTACCATCAACCCACTTACATTTAAAAACAGGTACTCTAAAACTTGTGTAATCTATCACCCAAATATCTTTAATTACACCAAAGTAGCACATGGATGCCATCACAGGATTTTTGTCCTTTGAACTCGAGAAATGCATTGACTCGGCCACAACCATTACTCCACTATTTTGAGTGGTGCTTTTTTCATCTTCTTTTTGTGTATGAAATGTGTAGTTATTTATATCATACCCACACCAACATATGACATCAAAGTTTGGCTCACTTGATAGCCAATTTAATGTATCAGACGTTGTATGGTCAGCTTGAACTTGTTGTTTAAACCACTTTAAAAAGGTTTTGTTGTGTTCATTAATGACCCACTTTTGAGGCATTCGTGGATTATTTCTCTTAACTATATCTTTATGAGCACTTAAGTAGGGGATGACTTCTTCAGTGTTATTCAATATATACATATGTGCTCGTAGAATTTCAGCTCTATTCAGGGTGACAACTTTTGCACTTCTAGTACCCTTACCAACACCTCTTCCATGGTAACGAGACCTAGGTACCCCTATAGCTTCAACATCTGATAAGTAGTCTGTACAAAACTCGATAGCTTCCTCAGCAATATATCTTTCAACTATTGATGCTTCAGGACGATATTGGTTCTTTACATAACCTTTTAATATCTTCATGTATCGCTCAATAGGGTACATCCATCGTAAGAATACTGGACCACAAATTCTAACTTCTCTTACTAGATGAATAATTAAGTGCACCATAATATCAAAGAATGATGGAGGAAAGTACATCTCCAACTGACACAATATGACCACAACCTCATTTTCTAGTTGATCCAACTTCTCAATGTCAATAACTTTACTACATATTGCATTGAAAAAGAAGCACAATCTTGTTAATGTGTATCTAACATTCTTAGGCAATATGCCCCGAATAGCCACTGGTAGTAGTTGTTGCATCAATACATGACAATCATGAGATTTTAACCCAAGTAATTTATGATCTTTCATGGATACAACTCGTTTAAAATTAGAAGAGTAACCCAGTGGAACTTTCACACCTTGTAAAAATTCACAAAAACTCCTTTTTTCGTGTTTACACAATGTGTGACATGCTGGAGGCAAGTATGTCCTCTTACCATGTGATATTGGAGCTAATTGTTCTCTTATACCTATTTCAACCAGGTCCAAGCGAGCATTGAGTCCATCTTTCGTTTTCCCTTGAATATTGAGGAGCGTTCCGATAATACTATCACAAACATTTTTCTCTACATGCATAACATCTAAACAATGTCTGACATCAAGCACCCTCCAATATGGGAGATCAAATAAAATTGACCTTTTCTTCCATATGTTGCTTGAAGTGCCTTTTTTTTGTGTCTTTCCAAGAACAACACCAATGTCCTTCACACGCTCATATACTTGTGATCCACTTAAAGCCATTGGAGCTAATTCATTTTCTTGACACCCATCAAATGCTTTCTTTAATTTACGATATGGATGGTTTGTACTAAGAAACCTTCGATGTCCAAGGTATACTGTTTTCCTTCCATGCTGTAATTGACGATGACATGTGCCTTCTTCACATATAGGGCATGCTTTATGACCCTTAGTGCTGCCACTTAAATTACCATAAGCTGGAAAGTCGTTGATAGTACAAAATACCATGGCATGCAACTTGAATGAATCACCAGTGTATCCATCAAACATATCAACACCTTCCTCCCATAACATCTTTAAATCTTCAACTAATGGGGCTAAATAAACATCAATGTCGTTTCCTGGTTGTCTTGGACCCAAGATCATCAAGTATAACATCACATATTTGCGTTTCATACACAACCATGGAGGTAAATTGTAAATCACTAACATCACAGGCCACGAGCTATGTTTACTGCTCAAGTTTCCATATGGATTCATTCCATCTGTAGCAAGTCCAAACCTAATGTTTCTTGAATCTTTACAGAAATTAGGGAACATGGAATCAAAATTCTTCCACTGCATTGCATCTGCTGGATGCCTTAAATTCCCATCTTTTATACGTCCATCTGCATGCCATCTCATGAGTTTTGCATCATTTGAGTTACTGAACAAGCGTTTCAATCGTGGAACAAGAGGAAGATACCACAAGACTTTTGCAGGAGGACCTTCCTATCACATTCAAACTCACTCTCTTTTTGTTTGTATCGTGATACCCCACATTGTGGACATTGATGTAACTTGGCAAACTCGCTCTTGTACAAAATACAATCATTAGGGCATGCATGAATTTTTTTATACTCCATACCCATGGGACACAATATCTTCTTCGCATCATAATTGCGTATTGGTAATGTGTTACCTTTAGGAAGCATGTTGATGAACGGGTCGCACCGCTCACAAAAGTTGAGTGCACGAAAATAATGCAGTATAATTACTAGGATTTGACTCCTAGGTCGTCTCTCAAGGACCAATTTTGGTGGTTCAATCTTAGATTAGTCACGAAGTGGGGGGGGGTTGTGATTGTTTTTCGTTGAGGTAAAATAAATTAAAACTGGAATTTAAACAAAACAGAATTAAAAATACTAAAATACATTTAAAAGACAATAAAAACTGAACAGTGAAAGACGGTAAAAACGGAACAGTAAATATGCAGAAATGGTAAAAACATTGTTATGAATTTAGAATCTGTTTGTAACACATAATCAATTTCAATACAAATCGGGCAAGAATCAGATTCACAATCACATTCACAATTCTCAGAAAACTGAGTCAGATCAACGTTTTGTTCTAACTCTATCAAGTTATGCGATTGCAAAATTCCTGTCTCAAAATCAATATTGACATATGCATCATCAACAAAATCCAAATTCAGTGCAAAGCTATTATCAATGGAAATTTCATCACTGTAATCATGTTCATTCAACACAACATTTATACCAATGGTTTCAGAGACTAATACTGAATCAAAAACTTCAGAATTGTCAATCAAGTCTGTATCAGTTTCAATCCTAAAACCTGTAGAATCATTGTGCAACAAATCACAAGCAATTGAATGTATAGGTAGATCTGGTAAAGAGCTTGTAATCTCAGTTTCAGAATAAACATGTTTTTGCTCAGAATAAATTTTCTCATGAATTTCCAATTCATCAACTGCACATTCAAGTTGAGGTACGTTTACCTCCACGGTGGAAGATAAAAATGGTCTACCTGTCTCAACAGTGTTACTCATACCTGTCTGGTCCTTAAAATAATCATCAACAGTCTCAGGTGCAAGAGTGGGATCATAGAAAGGTAGGAAAGTGGGTGTAGTAGTAAACTCATAGCTTTGCTCCCCATCTTCTATGTTGATGCCACTATCATCTTGAAAGTGTTGAGTGGCCATCTGCCCGATCTGATCAGTCAGCTTCTGAATGGCAGCTTGAGTTTCCATGCTCTCTTGCTTGAACTGCATGTTCCCTTCCTGAAACTGAATGTTCTGCATGGTCATCTGCTCCAATAACTCCTTCAATGTAGGTTCAGAAGTTGAAGGCTGAGAAGCTACTTGGGCAGGAGCATCATACTGCTGACTCTGATATTGCTGAACTGGTGGAACCGGCTCCCAAAGGGAGCTCTCAGGAATTTGAGGATGATCCATATTTTTCTCAGTATTAAAATCAGCACAAGAATCAGAGTAATATGCAGAAAGAGAATCATAATTACAGGCACTTGTAGAATAAGCACTATTCACAAAATTAAAATAGGTAGACATGGAAAATAAAAATAAAAACTAAAAACTAAAAATTACGAAACAGATAAACTAGACACATTTATACATGCTACAAGCACACACAAGACAGAACATCATTAGTAAAAAAAAAAAAATTTTTTTTTTTTAAATATAGCAACTAAATACAGAACACAGCACAATAAAATATAAAAGACAAAACATATATTAACACAACATAATCGAAAAACACAGCAAAAATCTAAAACGAAAAACCTGGAACTGAAGTGACAACGCCGCCAAAATTTGCTGAAGGTGTCGTTGTCGCCTACAAAAATATACAAGACAAAACACACAAAACAAACATATTAACAGAACAAAACTTTATACAACAAAAATCTAAAACCAAACCTCCATTGATTGGTCCCCGGCAGCGGCGCCATTTTGATGAACGGGTCGCACCGCTCACAAAAGTTGAGTGCACGAAAATAATGCAGTATAATTACTAGGATTTGACTCCTAGGTCGTCTCTCAAGGACCAATTTTGGTGGTTCAATCTTAGATTAGTCACGAAGTCGGGGGGGGGGGGTTGTGATTGTTTTTCGTTGAGGTAAAATAAATTAAAACTGGAATTTAAACAAAACAGAATTAAAAATACTAAAATACATTTAAAAGACAATAAAAACTGAACAGTGAAAGACGGTAAAAACGGAACAGTAAATATGCAGAAATGGTAAAAACATTGTAATTAAAATTTACCAAAAGCATCAGTAAAAATAAACGGTAAAAACAACGTCTGAAAATGAGATGAACAGTAAAATACATTGACAGAATTTTAACGTTTCAGAAAACATTAAATTACAAAATAAAAGAGACGATAAAAATAAAAGCACTTGACTAAAATAAAATTCTTCAAAGATTTAATACTTGAAATAAAATTACTGAATAAAAATCAAACCGATCAAATTGCTCCAATTGCTGAGACAAATTACATGCTTTCAGAAATAAAACACTACATTATTTTACTGTTTAAAATGGAAAACAGAGAGGAAGAGGCGAGAGCCTCTTCTCAGCTATCCTAAACTACTCCTAAAACTCTAATGTCATTTCTTCTCTGCCTGCTACTCCTTTATAGCCAATCTTGCTGGATGTGAATTGTTGTTTCTTTCCTACGTGATGAGCTTTCAAGGAGTGTGCCCCTCTTTTGTTCAAGTGTGTTTTGCTATTTTGAAAAATGAATTTTACATGGGGCCTTGTATATAGAAAAACCGTGTGCTGCACTTGCAAGATGATAAAATGCACGTGAACTTTGGATGATTGGTGGTCCCTTGTGTTTATTTCTTCAAAGGCAAGAAGGCAATTGAAATTTGCAGCCACTCTACTTCTAAATTTTTCAATGAGCCAAGGCCGTGAACTTTGAAGAGTGTGGTCCCATTCATTTTGCTTCTCTTAACATTATTCCCTTCAATAATTTTGGAGTTCCTCCCACATGTACGTAGGCTTTCAAAATGGTGGCCCCAACTTTCCATTTTAAATGCTTGCCAAAGAATAAGCTAATTTTGCAAATGGCCTTTCCTTTTGTGTATATTGCCGTGTGCACTTCATCATGAAATTCCAATGTATTGGCTTGACAAGATGAATGGCTGTGAATGCTGAAGACTTATGGCAGCCACTTTCTTCAAAAGCCAGTGAGTTGCAACCTGGTTTCCAAACAAACCAATATTGCTTCTTGAAATGAGCTATAAAATGTGTCAATATGAGTGTTGAATCCTTGAGTGTTGGGAGGTCTTAGCACCGTTCAATTATCAATTCCTAACCACCACAAGTATGAAACAACAAGCAAACAATGCAAACAAATTAGAAGCCACTTAAACAGTATGAACTTGACTGACACAGGGGAGTAAAACAATTACTGGGAACAACACATAACGAATTTGAACAAAGTAAAAACTATACATGAAAATAGACATCCATACGAAACTATGAAAAAAAACCGCATGCAAAACGGATAAGAATTAAACTCAAACGAAGACACACAAGTTGACACAACATTCACGTAGTACTAGGCTGACATAGGAGAGTAAACAAATTACTGGGAACAGTACAGAACGCATTTGAACAAAGTAAAAGTTATACATGAAACTAGACATCTAGACGAAACTATGAAAAAAAATTGAATGGAAAACGGATACGAATTAAATTCGAACGAGGACAAACAAGTTGACACAAAATTCACACAGCAACCAGCGAAAATTGAAGTGGCTGAAATGCATTGGGCTCAATTGTCATTTCTCATTTAGCCTTCAAATGTCCCAAAAAGATATCCAAAATTTTCCCATAATTAATAATGCAAAATAATAAGCTCAGATAATTCAAATTAGTTAAAATAAGAATTTCTGATCGAATTAAGCACAATTAGGAAAAATAGGAAAATAACGGACGATTAAGCACAATTCCCTGATTAATTCTAGTACAATAAACTAAGTGAAGTGAAGAAAATATTGACTCATCAAAATAGACCACACTTAGTCTTTTGCACTCCTGGGCAAAATCAAGACGCAAATCAGGGAATACGACATCAAAGGACTGACATAGATGCAACATACAGAAAATAAAAACTCGCAAGAAAATAAACAAAATTTACAAAGTTCTCAAGAATTCTAGAGAGATAAGAGAAGTAGAAATTATCCAACACAAATCAAATAAAGCAGATACTTATAGAAATCTTCCAAGCAATTCAATACACGGAAAAATAATCAATCAGCTTAAGAGGTGATTTAAAAATAACATAACCTCACAGATGCACTACAGTGTTTCTCTCAAGTGTCTAGGGTAAACATTTCAACTCAATGCACTCAAGAAAACAAACACAATCAGATTTGGCAAGCTTCTAATTATCAATACTTAAAACATATGCATGTTCAGATCAAAAGGTCTTTACTGGGTTGTAATGGGGCCAAGGACAGGGGAGGATAAATTTGGATAAGTAGCTATAGCTCAGAAGAAATAGAGGTGCACTAGGGAAAAAAATGTAAACACAGTGAAATCTCACCCAAACCTCTAATTCAATCCTCTTCTCGACTCCATTATTCACAAAATTATTTTTCAATTTTTCTCTTTTTCTCATCATTTTTTTTTCATCCTGTCTCTTTTCTTTTTTTTTCCTTTATCACACAACAGGATATAATTCATATTTTCAAAACATGATGAGGAACCAACTAGCCAATTCATCAGAATTCCCAAGGAGACCACACTTATTCACAAAATACTTCTATAGCTCCAGACTTTCCTAAGGTTAAGGTAATCATTTGTTTTTCACTTAGGATCAGTGTATGAGCTTCAACACAAAGAAATATATACAGTATAGGCTCAAAGGGGTTATCAAAGGATAATAACAAGGTAGGCTTATTTGGCTAAAGAGGCTCAAGAACAAAAATGCCTTTATCACGTCTGAACATGCATATCAATCAAGTATATCAAAAAGAATCAAGCCAAGGCATATGTGCAAGCAATCAAGAGACATATCACACACAAGAAAGAAAATTAAGTGGCTCAAATCTCACTCAGGGTGTTTGTCACAATCAAATCAACCTCTCAAACGTATAATTATCTTTCCAAGCAAAGAAAAGCAAGGATTACAATCTATAAGTAGTAAGTAAGTGAAGGAAAAATCTACAACTTAGACATCATCCAGAAATCAAGAGAAAAATGTAAAATTTATTGCACACAAAACTGGATAAAAATAACTTAAAAGAGAAAAAATTTAACACTCAAAAACAAAAAATTTAACACACAAAATACAATCTAACAGAAAAATCAGAAAAATCAGAATTTCTTCCCAGTAGACCACACTTAAATCACACAATGTCCTCAGTGTGTTACAATCATCAGATGATCAACTTCAGAGCAGTCAAATAATATAGACAAGTGCAATAAAATGTTAGGAAATAGGAAGAAATTTTCAGTAACATCCATCAGTAGATGTTTTCAGTGACACCCATGAGTAGATGTCTAGTCGCATAGCACCCATCAGTAGATGCTAATATTTTTTTTTTATTTATTTATTTATTTTTTTTTATTTTTTTCAGAAAAAGGAGACCGGTACTGTGACAACAGTCTCGGTGACAAAGACCGGAACTGTTGCTACAGTGGAAAGCAATCTGGCTATAAATGAGGCACTCCTCCGCGTCCAGCGCCATTTCCAGACCTGCCCATTCTCTCACTACTCCTCTCTTCTCTCTTCTCTGCTCTCTCTCTCTGCTCTCTCCACTCCTCTCCACACTCTCTCGAGCGTCTGGATCTGCGAGGAAGCTCTGCCACCGTGCCATCTGAAGAGTCTGAGATCCGCGAGGAGCTTCTCTGCCAGCCTACTACTCCAGGTAAGTCCTCTGCTCCTGGATCTGCCTTTCTTTCTGCTTGCTTTACTTTCTTTCCGTCCTTTACCGCTTTTCATGCTTTCCATTTTTTTTCTTCTCTGACCTCTTGCCTGCTGTCCCTCTTTTCCATTTTCCTGCTTTCCTTTATTTTTCTTCTGCTTTTTATGCTTCTTTCTTCTCCTTTTCAACTTTTTCATTTTTTTTTGAAACTGAAAACACTTAAAACACATAAAACACAATTGTCATAAAACTTAAGGGGTATATCGGCTGGAAACCAGACGTTAATCTCCCTTCGATTGAAGGTATGGCAGAGACAATCGGGTAGAACAACGCCACGTACCCCACTTAAAATTAAATAAAACACAGAAACATAATATACAAGAACAATATGGACAAGGACAACTGGACATAGATCCGTTTAGGACCCTTTGCAAGGACCGTGAAACAGATCTGAGACCAGACACAAAAACAATCAAAGACAGACAGGACAAAATAAATCTAAAATGAAACAAGAACAAACAATTAAAGAAAATACTGAACTAAGAATCTAATATATTTTTATGCTTTTTTTTTTATGTTTTGCTTTTCTTTTTTTTTATGTTTTTGTTCTTTTTATTTTTATATTTTTTTTTTATTAAGTTTTAGAATATTTCAAGAGGAATGATGACGAGTGAGATGGAATCAGAGAGATACACTAGTCAGCGATGGCGTCCTACAGATGATCAGATCAAGATGATGACCAACATCTACAACTATGGGGTCACACACCCAAGCCGAGCGCAAGTCGTCGAGATCGCGTCTCGACTAAGGACCTTCGCAGATGCCACCGAATACAATGTGCACTTCTGGTTTAACAACCATGGCAATCGGGTCAGGCGCTGGCAAGCGGAGATAGACCCCACTGGCACTCTCTTTTCACAACTGCCGCTGTATATGTACGGTAAGAACTCTCATCATACCTCCATTTTTATTGAAATTTTTTTTCACTTCCTCTTCTATAATTAACACAATTTTATTTATTTATTTATTTATTTATTTTTTTTTGTTTGAAAGAAAACAACTGGGTGATAATGAGGGCACCGAGGCTGCTGGATTTGTTTCCAGTTCCGATCATTATCGATGACGACAGAAATGAACGAGAAATTCCTCCACCAAAGCCTCCTGTATTTCGAACCAGAACTCCCTCAACGGAGCTCTCCCTTAGACCACCACAACCAGCTCGAGAGTTCTTTCATTTTTAATGTTTTAGGTTTTATGTTTTTATTTTTTTATTATTATGTTTTTGCTGGCCGAGTGTGGCCAGAATATTAATGAGGACTGTAATATGAACACTTATGTTTTTTATGTTTTTAATTTTTTTTTTTATGTTGTTTTTGTTTTTTATTTGGTTTGTAATATTAACGATCAGAAATGATCGACCCCCGAACAACTTAAATTTCATATATCAACTGCAATTTTATTTTCAGATCTGTTCAATCCTTTTTCTCCATTACTGTAATTTTTGCATTGATGAATGAAATATTTTCTTAGTCTAAAAAATTTGCAATCAAAGATCTGTATGAAAACAACTAAGAAATTGTATTTACAGTGAAGGAAAATAAGGAAAATAAATGAGATCTGAAGTGAAAATTTTTATTGGTATGAAATAATAAGATACTGAGGGTCGAAATAAAATCAAGGAATATGCAAAACAATTTTTTTTTTTTTGAATTTTTGAAATTTTTTTTTTTATAAGGATAACAATGTGAAAACTAAGAAAAAAAAAATAATTATACATATCAGAATACAGATTTGGCACGCTTTTAAACAAAAAAAAAATTTATCACAAAATATTTTTTTTTTTAATTCATGCTCACAATTTTTAAAAATGAAATAAACACAACCATGAAAACACACCAGAAAAGCTAAATAATATGTACATAATGAGGAAAAAGAGTGCTCCCTGGTCATGGTGGCAGTTGCCAATTCTGGACAATCAGTGAGATATCTTCCACCTCAGGATCCGGCGAAGATGTCTTCAGGAGCAGCTCGCCCAGTACTGCCCTCTCACTTAAATCAGGACAAACCCCAGTAGCCACGCCACTTCTCCGAGCAAGTTGTTGAATCAATAAAATCAGGAGCCTTCTGTCCACCAACAGTTGTTGAGTCTGTGACACCGGAGTAATAAGAGAAAAAGCAGTATACTTTCCTTCATCTATCATTATTTCCTCTATGTCAGTACCTGTATTCTCATTTACTTTTGTAACCTGGTCATCAAACTCATAATCAATAGCATTTGTTATGAATTTAGAATCTGTTTGTAACACATAATCAATTTCAATACAAATCGGGCAAGAATCAGATTCACAATCACATTCACAATTCTCAGAAAACTGAGTCAGATCAACGTTTTGTTCTAACTCTATCAAGTTATGCGATTGCAAAATTCCTGTCTCAAAATCAATATTGACATATGCATCATCAACAAAATCCAAATTCAGTGCAAAGCTATTATCAATGGAAATTTCATCACTGTAATCATGTTCATTCAACACAACATTTATACCAATGGTTTCAGAGACTAATACTGAATCAAAAACTTCAGAATTGTCAATCAAGTCTGTATCAGTTTCAATCCTAAAACCTGTAGAATCATTGTGCAACAAATCACAAGCAATTGAATGTATAGGTAGATCTGGTAAAGAGCTTGTAATCTCAGTTTCAGAATAAACATGTTTTTGCTCAGAATAAATTTTCTCATGAATTTCCAATTCATCAACTGCACATTCAAGTTGAGGTACGTTTACCTCCACGGTGGAAGATAAAAATGGTCTACCTGTCTCAACAGTGTTACTCATACCTGTCTGGTCCTTAAAATAATCATCAACAGTCTCAGGTGCAAGAGTGGGATCATAGAAAGGTAGGAAAGTGGGTGTAGTAGTAAACTCATAGCTTTGCTCCCCATCTTCTATGTTGATGCCACTATCATCTTGAAAGTGTTGAGTGGCCATCTGCCCGATCTGATCAGTCAGCTTCTGAATGGCAGCTTGAGTTTCCATGCTCTCTTGCTTGAACTGCATGTTCCCTTCCTGAAACTGAATGTTCTGCATGGTCATCTGCTCCAATAACTCCTTCAATGTAGGTTCAGAAGTTGAAGGCTGAGAAGCTACTTGGGCAGGAGCATCATACTGCTGACTCTGATATTGCTGAACTGGTGGAACCGGCTCCCAAAGGGAGCTCTCAGGAATTTGAGGATGATCCATATTTTTCTCAGTATTAAAATCAGCACAAGAATCAGAGTAATATGCAGAAAGAGAATCATAATTACAGGCACTTGTAGAATAAGCACTATTCACAAAATTAAAATAGGTAGACATGGAAAATAAAAATAAAAACTAAAAACTAAAAATTACGAAACAGATAAACTAGACACATTTATACATGCTACAAGCACACACAAGACAGAACATCATTAGTAAAAAAAAAAAAAATTTTTTTTTTTAAATATAGCAACTAAATACAGAACACAGCACAATAAAATATAAAAGACAAAACATATATTAACACAACATAATCGAAAAACACAGCAAAAATCTAAAACGAAAAACCTGGAACTGAAGTGACAACGCCGCCAAAATTTGCTGAAGGTGTCGTTGTCGCCTACAAAAATATACAAGACAAAACACACAAAACAAACATATTAACAGAACAAAACTTTATACAACAAAAATCTAAAACCAAACCTCCATTGATTGGTCCCCGGCAGCGGCGCCATTTTGATGAACGGGTCGCACCGCTCACAAAAGTTGAGTGCACGAAAATAATGCAGTATAATTACTAGGATTTGACTCCTAGGTCGTCTCTCAAGGACCAATTTTGGTGGTTCAATCTTAGATTAGTCACGAAGTCGGGGGGGGGGGGGTTGTGATTGTTTTTCGTTGAGGTAAAATAAATTAAAACTGGAATTTAAACAAAACAGAATTAAAAATACTAAAATACATTTAAAAGACAATAAAAACTGAACAGTGAAAGACGGTAAAAACGGAACAGTAAATATGCAGAAATGGTAAAAACATTGTAATTAAAATTTACCAAAAGCATCAGTAAAAATAAACGGTAAAAACAACGTCTGAAAATGAGATGAACAGTAAAATACATTGACAGAATTTTAACGTTTCAGAAAACATTAAATTACAAAATAAAAGAGACGATAAAAATAAAAGCACTTGACTAAAATAAAATTCTTCAAAGATTTAATACTTGAAATAAAATTACTGAATAAAAATCAAACCGATCAAATTGCTCCAATTGCTGAGACAAATTACATGCTTTCAGAAATAAAACACTACATTATTTTACTGTTTAAAATGGAAAACAGAGAGGAAGAGGCGAGAGCCTCTTCTCAGCTATCCTAAACTACTCCTAAAACTCTAATGTCATTTCTTCTCTGCCTGCTACTCCTTTATAGCCAATCTTGCTGGATGTGAATTGTTGTTTCTTTCCTACGTGATGAGCTTTCAAGGAGTGTGCCCCTCTTTTGTTCAAGTGTGTTTTGCTATTTTGAAAAATGAATTTTACATGGGGCCTTGTATATAGAAAAACCGTGTGCTGCACTTGCAAGATGATAAAATGCACGTGAACTTTGGATGATTGGTGGTCCCTTGTGTTTATTTCTTCAAAGGCAAGAAGGCAATTGAAATTTGCAGCCACTCTACTTCTAAATTTTTCAATGAGCCAAGGCCGTGAACTTTGAAGAGTGTGGTCCCATTCATTTTGCTTCTCTTAACATTATTCCCTTCAATAATTTTGGAGTTCCTCCCACATGTACGTAGGCTTTCAAAATGGTGGCCCCAACTTTCCATTTTAAATGCTTGCCAAAGAATAAGCTAATTTTGCAAATGGCCTTTCCTTTTGTGTATATTGCCGTGTGCACTTCATCATGAAATTCCAATGTATTGGCTTGACAAGATGAATGGCTGTGAATGCTGAAGACTTATGGCAGCCACTTTCTTCAAAAGCCAGTGAGTTGCAACCTGGTTTCCATACAAACCAATATTGCTTCTTGAAATGAGCTATAAAATGTGTCAATATGAGTGTTGAATCCTTGAGTGTTGGGAGGTCTTAGCACCGTTCAATTATCAATTCCTAACCACCACAAGTATGAAACAACAAGCAAACAATGCAAACAAATTAGAAGCCACTTAAACAGTATGAACTTGACTGACACAGGGGAGTAAAACAATTACTGGGAACAACACATAACGAATTTGAACAAAGTAAAAACTATACATGAAAATAGACATCCATACGAAACTATGAAAAAAAACCGCATGCAAAACGGATAAGAATTAAACTCAAACGAAGACACACAAGTTGACACAACATTCACGTAGTACTAGGCTGACATAGGAGAGTAAACAAATTACTGGGAACAGTACAGAACGCATTTGAACAAAGTAAAAGTTATACATGAAACTAGACATCTAGACGAAACTATGAAAAAAAATTGAATGGAAAACGGATACGAATTAAATTCGAACGAGGACAAACAAGTTGACACAAAATTCACACAGCAACCAGCGAAAATTGAAGTGGCTGAAATGCATTGGGCTCAATTGTCATTTCTCATTTAGCCTTCAAATGTCCCAAAAAGATATCCAAAATTTTCCCATAATTAATAATGCAAAATAATAAGCTCAGATAATTCAAATTAGTTAAAATAAGAATTTCTGATCGAATTAAGCACAATTAGGAAAAATAGGAAAATAACGGACGATTAAGCACAATTCCCTGATTAATTCTAGTACAATAAACTAAGTGAAGTGAAGAAAATATTGACTCATCACATGTCACTCAACAACTCAAGCAACTCTGTGAAGCTTTTATCAGTCCACCCATTTCTTGCTTTCACATTGAACAATTTTAACACAGCTGACAATCGAGTAAACTTAGTGCATTCTGGATATAAAGGTATTTCTGCGTCACTGCACAAGCTGTCATACATATGAGCACGTTGGAAGGAATCATGTCCGACATCACATATCATGTCCTCTAACCGATCACCCATCTCTAAATCAACTTCTTCTACTTCTACTTGAGAGTCACTTACACTTGGCATGTCTATTAATTCACCATGCCATGTCCACTTTGTGTAGCTCTTTAGGAATCCATCACATAGAACATGCTCTCGAATAACTTCAGTTGGTAGTTTTCGCTCATTCAAACAATTAACACACGGACAATAGAATCTTCCGTTATTGTCTGGAACATTCATCTTTGCAAATTCAAGAAATTGTTCTACTCCACTCTCATATTCATTTGTTGTACGTATCAAATTTATCCAACTCCGATCCATTGTTATCTGTGAAAGCAACCACCTTTACAACAGTCAAAAGTATAAATATGACTTTTACAACAAGAGCAAGAGAAATGAGATTTTTTTATTGGAATGAGTTATCCCAAATGATTTTTTCTTTAAAACTTTCTAGGTGGTATGGTGGCTGGTGGTATTACTATTCTCTTGTTATTTTCTCTTTCCATCACACAAGAGTTCAAGCTAATTAACTTTTACCAATTTCCTTTATCACCATGTCATAATAACAACAGGTAATCTAATAAAATAGTAAAATTTCATTAGAAATTTATGAAAAAAAAATCAACTACATCTAAAAGGAGAGTCACATTTGTGACAATCTGTCTTAATCCTTTGTAAAACGAAGTACATTTGTGACAATCTATCTTAAATTAAGATAACCAATTGATGGGAATGTTTAACTATTGATTTAGGTCTTTATTTGCAATTGACAAATTGAGATTTTAATTTATTATCAAGATATTTTTAATCTTCTGACGTATGAGTATTTTTTTATATCAGTTTTAATTTTCTCTTTTTTGACATCATGTTATCCATAGCATCTGTCATTTCTCTCTCTAGTTGCAGAGTTTTGAATGTACACAAAACATTTCCCCATCACTGTTTTTCTAGCTCTCATTATTGGCTAATGTGTAACTCGAGTCCTTTTTGCAAGTAAAATAAACCATTGTAAGAGATTGTATAAACATGCCCAAACATTATTCATTCTAGTCAATTTACTTAATATATATGCGTAAATCTTCCCTAATATATATGTTTTGGTATGATATTTTAGTGTATCCAAATTGGATGATTTTATAAAATTGGGTTAGATTTAAAAATAATATTTTAAGAGTTTTCTTTAATTTTATTATTAAAATTTGTTAATTTTAATGTAAATATTTAAAAAATTCTTAAAATGGTAAATAAAGAAGAAAAAGTTAATATTTCATAGATATTAAAAAATGCCTAATAAAAAATCCATCAATTTCTTCATAAATATAAGTTATATTAAGGACTAGAGAGAGTGTAATATTTATGTATGTAATATAGTTAAATACATTAAGTTTAAGTTATACAGTTTAGACCGATTAAATTGAAATAGTCTCCGATGTGATAATTTATATCTTTTGTATTTCTTATTCTTGACCCTTTAGTAATGCTTAAAGTTAATAATAGAAAGATTTTTTTACTCAGACTCACAGCACTTCACACTTTGACACGTAATAAGTTAGTTTAATGATTAGTTATCATTACTGTAATCTCCCAAAATTATCTTTATTTCACTAGTTCTCATTTCTGGTATATAGTTACATCATTTAGTATGCTGTAATTTTTTTAAATTTTAATTGAAATCTTCTTAGTGTGGTATTATTTTATGATATAAACTAGAGTCGTACTAGTTTAATAATGCATTATAATTTTTTAAAATTTAAATTTAAATTATATCAGTTTAAGACCCCTTTTTTGAATGAACTCAAATCAAGTTGTTACAATTTTTTTATGTTTAAAATTGTATCATTGGATAATTTTTAAAACAAAATTTCACAATTTTGTACCTTTGTCTTGTGACTACAATTCCAAAGGCTAACTAATGTTTTTTTTGTCTTGTGTGCTTCTTTTTTTTTCACAGAAGTTATTTCTCTTTCATTTGTTGAACCTAAAAAGATCTATTTTTGTTTTCTAGTTAGTGCATTAATCCTGAATTTATCTTCTTCATCCTCTGAAATGGTCTTGTGAACCATTCGTAGTGGGTTAGAATTTTTCTTTTCAGCAACTATATTATTTGAACTACTACATTCTCATATCTTAATTTCATTTTTTTCCATCTCAACCTAAGAGCATATGTCCTAATAATACACTTTGACAGAATGATGCTTAGGAACATCCTGCTAGATATCGAACCACTGTTGCTATGTGAACACCTATGCTATTTCCCTATTCACACTACATATTGTTGAGGCTTTTCCTTTCCCATCCGTGATAATTTCCTTCACCTGATAGAGATTTCAGATTCTCCTTATTGCAGTGTACCTATCTGGTGTTGATGATCTCTTTAGAGGCCTACTTGCAGGTATCACTCTTAGCCTTTTAGTGTAGTGGATTTACTCATGTTTGTTATTGACACAATTGTTTTCAATACAGAAAATTGTTTCTGCAAGAATGAAAGTAATTCATTCTCCTTGTGGTTTACATCAATTAAGAATGAAATAAATGAAAGTAATCTTTTAACCTCAAAATTCTTTTAAAGCTAAGCAATACCTGAATTTAAAATGTTATGATAGGAAAACACAACAGAAAAAGTTCAACCTGTTTTTCACCAATGGCAATGAGCTCTTGTACTAAAGCAAAACTTCAAGTACCTGTTCTTCTCAATAACTCTGTAAAATCCATGAATAAACAAGGTGCAATAAATTAACATGTCTAAATAATTTGTTCACTTTGTAAAATTTCTCACCATAATAATGTTTATAAACAAACATTTATATTGCATTGAAGCTTCAATTACTAAAAACACGTGAGCATGCACTCATGAGGAGAAACTTACTTATGAACAAAAATAAATGCAGCACAAAGTACCAAGGTACAAGTGACAAGAATCCATCCAATAACTACCAAGCTGCAGCCACAAGAAAACATTGTTTATTGAACAGAAACTTCAAAGACAAATCCACCAGTGATTTAAGCATCCAGAAGAAAAATAAATTGATTCAACTTACGTGTACACTGAACACTTCCACGCAAGTAAACAAAAGACTGCATACACACGAAACCCAAATGAGATCCTATATAATCTGATAAACACTTAGCATATGGTCCAGAAAAGAATAAGGCAAATTCAAACATACAGAGCCGGAGAAATGCAACAAAGAACAAAACAACAACAACGATAACGAGAGCCAGTCTTCTGCAGATGATCACAACAAATATCGATGATTAGCAAAAGAAATATTTCAAAAAACCAAATGAAATCTTAGTTTATATACTTACACTACATCTATGGCTTTGCGTATGGTCTTTGAGTTAGTGCTAACTTTGTTGGAGAGAGTATCAGCAGCACGGTCTATTTTTAATTTGATGTCATCAAGGTCCGGTCCAAGATCTATGTCTAGTGGCAGAGGAGGCTCCCTCACAACGCGCTTAGCCGAATCGAAATAATTTGATATGGTAGTTAGCTCAAGAAGCTCAAACTTGAAAAAATGCAAGCTGTGCAACCTCTAAATCAGAAGAAACTCAGCCCAACAATTATGAATTGCAGGGAGCACAACAGGAGAAAAAGGTAGTATGCATGAATGAATATGAATTGACTCAATTTTTAAATGGAGCAAATATTCAGCAATAATATTTCAGTAAAACAAAGTAATAACACCTGTCATCAGGTAGTGCACTTTTTCTTTTCAATCCATTAAAAGATTGGTATCATTGGAATGGTTCATAACTCAAATCAGAATAAGAAGCTATCAAAACATTTTAGAAGTTCAGAAGTGACAACCACAGTAACAACCACATTAGCAGGCTTAAATCTACACAAAAAGCGAAACACAAGGGAAACATGGAAACTCAAGAGGCAATTCTAATTTTAGCCTCTGGATTGTCCAACTCTTCAACGAGTGCCGCAATGATCTTGGCAACCTCAACGGAGCAGGAGGTAGGAGTATACTTAATACAACTTCCAACCTTCTTAAACCACAACACAATGCCTTAATCGAACTTTGGAAAGAATGAAACACAGCTTGCCGAACCACAAATGTCCCAATTAAAACCAAAACGTAGATTAGGGTTCCTGTGGTTTACGATTTTAGGGATTACTAAGGAATGAAGGAAGAGAAGGATTACTTACCAAATGAAGGGACTGTTGAACGCGTCACCTTAAGCAACCACAACAACAAACTTTGTGACCTCAATGCATCGAACCACACCAACGAGAAGGTCGAATGAGAAGGCAGAACGAGAAAACTGAAAGAGAAGGCCGAACACAAACACTTCGTCAACAAACACCAATGCTTCGTCAACAAATTATGAGAAGCCAAAAGAGAAGAAGGTTCTTCGTTGAGGGAGAAGAAGAAAACGAAGTGAGTAGAATGGGGGACGATCAAACCGTACTTTTCCAGAAGTCGGAGCCCTAGAAATCATAACATTGAGCGCTTCATTGGTGACTTGGTGACTATTAGAGAATGAGAATGGGAATTGGTGGCAGTTGGAGCAGAAGGAATGAGATTCACGGCGGAGGAGGCAGAGTGGGAAGAGGAAAGAATTTCGTTTTCTGTCTAATTGTCGAACTGTAATTTTTTTTCCAAACTTCTATACCGATTTTATCATTTATCAGGTATAGAAGTTTTTTTTAAAGTTATTCCTGTATCGGTTTTAGCTTTTATTAGGTATAGAAAAATTTCTTTAAATTATTTCTGTACCGGTTATAAGTTGAAGCGGTTTCAAAACATTTTTTTTTACTTTTTATACCTAATATAAGTACAACCGGTGTAAAAGAACTTACCTTATTTACGATAATGCCATTGCATCATTTTTTATAGCTGGTGAATTTAAACAAGTAAAAAAAGTAGCTATAAAAAGTGTATTTTGCACTAGTGATTGTTTAATGTTACTATAGGAAATATGCTAATTATCGAAGGCTTACTACTGACGGTTTGTGGTCCTTCAATGAAGTTGATTTAGATTTATCGACGATCACAGTGGGATGGGTATTACGGACAAGCTTATACCTATAGTAATGGGAAGTATATTTACCGAAGGTATTTGGTCATCGATATAGACATGGATTTAATGAAATCAGATTTCTCTCTCCCATTCTCCGAAATTGTTTTTGCGCAACTTCCTCCAAAGTCTTCCTCTCTCCTTCTACCCCAAGCATGTCAGAGTTCACCTAATCACCTAATCTCCCAAACCCTAACCCCTTTTTTCTTCAATAAGTGTGTGTCAACGTGAGGAGAGTGCTGGTGAGGAGGGTGGTCATTCACGGAAGGAGGGTGAGGAGAGTACTGAAGGTGTTTCTTGACAAGATTGTTGTCGCGGAATGACGAGGTTGTTGTGGCAGTGTGACAAGGTTGTTGTCACGGCATGACGACGGTGTTGTGACGGCATGACCAAGACTCATATTATCTCAGGACGTCAGCAATCTAGGAGCTTGTGACAAAGGGGCTCGCAGCGGAGGGCTTCAACTATCACGAGGGGAGGCTATTGGAGGTGCTAATACACCTAGGGGGTGTCGTTGCCGTAGAGGTGAATTCTATATTTTGGGAATGATGGGGATATTTTGTATGAAAGGGCTGATGAAGAATTTGATGTCATATTGTTAAATGTATGTAGTGTTATGCATTTTTCTCTGAATTGGTTTGGTAATATGCTGCAAACAATTAACAAAACATGGAGTGCCATCCTAGTTGGGATTGCAGATTCTATAGTGATTTCTTACATACCTTCTTTGCGTTATAAAAAAATTCATATTGACCACACTTTGCACAATAACATAAAAAACAAGAAGGATGTAGCTAGAATGAACCGAAGGTCCAAAACCATGGCATGGAAAGTCGTTGCAGGTCCATTATAAGTCACCCTCTTTCTACCAATTGGAATAACTCCTTACACTAAGCAAACTAGAGATTTCCATTGATTTCTCATCATCGAATCACCCACATCATCGAATCACCCACCAGCATTATTCCCTTTCTTCTCATTCTTCCAAGAAACCTCAGTGCATCAAATCTGCACATGTAATAAAAAAGTTAGATTTTGGTATAACTGTATGTTCATTTTCTTCTAAAAACTAGCCTTAGTTTTTAACAAATAGAATCTAAAACCCAAATTTGAAGCCTTTTCACACCAAAAACATCAACAACAACCTTATATATACCTTGGCAAGGTACAACCAATTGGCTTCCACTTAATTAAAAACATTTTTTAATTAAGATCTTAAGGCATTAATATCATGAGTTGAGTTAAATTATTTATTGTGTAGATATTTGATGATACGTTTCTAATGGAACAACATGTTATAAAAGATGTCCCGGAGCAGCATTTCTTTTAATCATTTGTAAATAATTAGATGTTTCAATATTACATTTGAGTTTATAAACTATTTTATGTATAACTATGTTAAGTAATTATGTTAGATAAATTTATTTACGAACTTTGCTGGATAAATATTACATTTTGATGTGTTAATAGAAACAATATTGATTATTTTGTTTGTTATTGATTATTTAGACTGTATTGTACATAGGATTGAATTTTATGCAGGTTTGGATATAGATAATAGCATCTATAAATCTATTCTAAAAAAACGTCACTTTTTACACCACTTATAACATGATCAGGTATGAAAGTGAGATTCTTATATATCTGTTTCCAGCACCAACAGATATACAAATCAGGAATAGAAAATAAGATTTTTATACTTGTTATAAGTGGGACCAGTGTAAAAGTTATTTTTTTTATATCTATTCTAGAACATGTGTATACCTTTTACTTTTGTACTTGCTCAAATATTAATATAAAAGCTTTTGTTTAACCAGTATAAAAACTTTTTTTTCACTAGTTTTACTATATGATCCCTTATTTACATGACAAAATTCTGAAACTTACCATGAAATCAAATTTCGAGAGTACTTTTTTTTTGTCATTAATTTGTTATTGTCGATCATAAGCATTTTAGTTTTCCCGCCTATGTAATATGAATATTACTACATACTTTTATTTTGAATTTACATCAATATCTATTAAAAAAATGTTCAACCGAGATTATATACGACTAGAATCCAACGTATAGATTAGTCTAATTTTCATGAAAAAATATACATAAAACTATTGAGTTTGGATTTCATTCTTGTTATATATAACTTTGATTTGAGGCTTTGTGAAATACTATTTATTTATCCATATATTGATGTCGTTATTTACCACACAAATTAAACACATTAATTGACGTATTTTCTTAAACAAAATCAAAACTTCACTTTAATATAGCCTAAAACACAACACTGTGCTGATTAATTAGAATAGTAAAATTACTTTAAATATGTTAAATATTGTCTATTATATGAAGTAATTAACCATTACGAGACTTTAATAAGTAATTGACCATTAGACGTCTTTGACTAAATTAGGTATAAATAGTTATGCAAAGGATTTTCAATCACAACTGTTTACAAATAAAAATATCATTTTAATCTGATTTTCATAAACCTAAATTTACTTAACAAAATTATTTAAACAAATAAATTTTACTTCAAGTAATATAGGTAAAAAAAAAAGATACATTAAAATAATATATTTTATTAATAATGAACTGCCATGGAAAAAACATTTTCTGATAAACTCAGTTAACTTTGCTGCACTGTGTTCTGATTTGGCCACGGGTGCCAGTAAGAGGACCAAAGTTTCCCATCTTGATCGCTGTGTTAGCAAAATCTCTTCTGAAGAGCAAAGCGTTGGATGCATAAAATTCAACTATTGAATCCGTGGAACCACCATTATAGAGCTCTTGATCAGAGTGTAAGAGACCCTTTTTCACCAGCAAATTCTTGTAATAAGCATTGTCAAATTGGTGTGGAGTGGAACGATCTAAAGGAGCTAAGTTATCATCACCACCTACGAAGGGACACTTTTCTTGCAATGATCTTGCATACGAGGGATCAATATTGCTTTCGTTATAAATCCTTGTTCTGAAGAATAAGCATCTGATGAAGCCTACGGTGTGAACACCTGAACAAGAAGTTCCATTTGTGTATATCTAATCAGATGCATAACCCTAGAGTATAGAAAAGATAACGTTTCGAATGCATTAAGTAATTAACCTGTAAAAGCAACCATTTCTTTGGCTGTGAAATTCTTTTTGCCGAATGTAGCAAGAAGTTGAGAAAGATTCATAAAGGGAGAAGGTAAATCTGTTGAAACAGCACTTATATTAGAAGTTGTTGAGTCTCTTCTACCCAATCGAACATTCCAACTTGGTCCACCTTGCTGGGAATCATCGTGTCTCATCCATCAAAAAACATGCACATCATGTATATATAGATGAAGTCTTAAATGTTTAAACTATACTTATTAGATTATATAACTATATATACAATTTTATCCAAAATTATATGTACATAATATGTCTTTTAACATCAAAATATTTGACTGTTAGACTAAAAACGGTTAAGTATTTTCAGAAAGTATGTTACTGAAAGGAGTAACCCTCATCTGTATACTTATCTATCTGTTACTCGTAACTTTGTGACAGATAGAAGTATGTTATCTTTAATAAAAAATCTTAAAACAATAGTTTTGTTTATCTTCTTTTCTATTATTGAAAATTTAATACTCAGTAAATATGAAAAAATAGAGCATGTAGTCAATATGGAAGAACCTTCTAATTCAACTAATAATAATCTGACTAGTTTTTTTCTTCTTTTGAATGAATTGAATACTTACAGCAACAACAGAATCTCTTGCAGCAACAGCTACAATGTCAGCGCAAGAAACAACACCAGGGCACAGTTTTTCCAGTCTACCCTTTATCTTCTCTATGATATCCGTGCCATTTGTAGAACCAGCATCGGGAACAGCACTTTGTTCGCCCGTGAAATTTTGTGTGTCTTTTAGCAGAATTGATGCATCGCATCCCTACACAACATGTCAGCCAAGAAAAGCAGAAAAAATCAAACATAAAGTTTTCCACAAATCAATCTTTTTCTTTTCTTCTGTTATTTAACTTTTGAGTAAATTATACAGCTTAGAAGTATATATTGTATGCAGAAAATGCATATTTGTATGACTGTTCGTAAGTAAGGCGTTAAAGTTGAGGAAAATGAAGACTTGCTTGAACAAAGCAATCAGTGAAATGAAGACTGAAGAAGGCTAAACCCATGGTAGGTTCCTTCCTCAAAGCAGTGGTTACTTCTTCCCTAATGATTTGAAGCGCCAGGGGACATTGTAAATTATAAAAGTCTGGGCGTAACTTATTAGCAGAACCACCAGAAGCTGCCCCAATAAGGCATAAAAGCAAACAAATCGAGAGTTTAATTGCAGCCATGGTTATAGGAGATTCTTTAGATAGTGTAGACAAGAGTTCGAGAACACACACGTACATGGTTAACAGAAAAATACATAGCACCTTTATATAGATACGGTGCTTATTTTGGATATTGTATATGTTAGTTTTTAATTTTTGAAAATGTCATCTAACACTTTTTTTAACTATATTTTAACATATTTCTACACTTATTTGATATATTATTTTTCATCTTTTTATTATAAAAATTATGTAAAGTGAGTGTAGACAATTCAATCTATCGTTACCTTTTTTTCTTTGGGTTCATCGAAATATTTTAAATGTAAAAATGGAAACTTAAAGGATAATTAATTTTAATTGATCATTAATTTTTATGAGGTATAGTCAACCTTTTTTGTCCTGTTCTCTGCTCTCAAAATTCAAGTTTTTCGTTCTGGGTTACCTCTTTTTTTTTTCATTCTCTGTCAAAATTCTGACCTCTCCTTTTTTTTTATGTCATTTTCTCTATCCCACTGCTTCAATGAAAACTTTAACATCCTTTTTCTTATCCTGGACCAACCTACTCCACCCTCATTCTTCTATTTTTATTAACTCAAGCACTTTTTTTTGCCAACCTCTCCAATCACACTGTCCCCTCTCAAAATTCAACTCTCTTTTTTACAGTTTTAAGATTTTTATTTTATCGAAATAATAAGATTTGTTGTGGGAAAATAATCTGTTGTGACAAAATAGCGAAACTTAAGTGTATGTGAGGGTAAAATAACTTTATTTTAGTAATACATGGTCAAAAGTTTTTTATGTTGTTAGAAAGATAGGAGAATGATCACAACTTATGTTTTTAAACCCTTTTAGCAAATTAAAAATAACCTATAATAGACATTGCAATGACGGTAGAAACTCTTTTTTTCTTACATTAAAAAGAGCTATATCTCGAAAAAATTATCGTAGCACTTGCTCGGAAATATTTTACGATGATGTTTTCTTTGCTGGTAATGAGAAATATATATTGATTATTGATTATAATGTATACCTAATCCGTATGCAAAATTACATATAACTAGGATTTTGATGCAGTGGATAAGGTTAAAAAACCACTCAAGGAAAGAAAAAAAATAATCCTACTTTGCTCTAGTATTATGATTTGAAACTAATAAAATTAAAAGGTAAACTCCTATATGGTATTTCACACCTAAAATGACATTGTTTATGTGTAGCTGAATTAATCAAAGAACCATGATGGAAAACAACAATACAACCAAAAATATCAAAATATGTAACAAAAAACAAATTTGTAAGAATTTATGAGGAGTAACACAATAATCGACACCAATACTTTTAATGTGGAAAAATCTTCTTATCATGAAAAATAAAAACTCATAAATACAAACTAGTCTATCAAGCTTTCATTAAGGTCAGATATGAGTACAAGATATTCAAATGAAAAACACAAACAAGTGTCTATAATCAGGGAATTCAATTTCGCTTTTGCTCTTCAACGAATGCTTTGATGGCATGCATGCGGTGGAGCTTGGATGGAGTGCGACCTCCGACGAGGTGTAGGGACATGCTAGTAGTGAATGACTTGAGCTGCAATGGCTGGTTCAGATGGATCTGGTGCTGCTTGGGTGGTGAAGGTGCTACAATGCTGATTGTGATTTGGGAGAAGATGGTAATGATGTGGCAGATTATGATTAAGCAGATTTGTGAGTGAATGATAGTGATACGTTGCAACTCCTGGATGGCCATATTCTGAATGCTAGGATGATGACTCGTGGCATGCTCTTGTTAGACAAATTTTTGAACACGTGGTAGCTTCTAATTAAGGTTGATTTTTCTATGGCCCATTACTCAATAAGGGAGTGTATAAGTAAACTAGGCGGTGCAGGTTATATTTTTCTGAAATTTGCTATTTGGGACTTTATCTTTAGTAAGTTATCAATTTATTTTCAATTTTTAAATGAGCTTAAACTTACCTTTAACAATATAAAAAAGCATTAGAATATTCAAACAAAATATTTTATGCAACTAAAAAACTATTTTGATACGTTTTTATTTCACATACTCAATAAATTTAATTATCATAAATATTAATTAAATAATCTTTTAAGCATAAAAATAATTTATTTTCAAAATTAAAGGTGGAATAAGAGTATAAATATACACTCATGAGTCTCATTAGCAATGTTATTATAAATATTATTTTCTACATATTGTCCAATAAAACCACAAACTTATTGGTGTTTAAACTCAATTTTTATCATTCATAGAATCATTTTTGTATAACAAACACGAAAACATACAATTTTTTACAAAACAATAAATATCTCATCTTGATTTTTGTGTAACCAACATAAAAAGATGCAAATTCTTATAAATAATAAGTACCATTTAAAGCAACCATTTTTGTATTTTCCTTCATCGTTCAAACAAATAAATATAGTACCAAATCAAGAGCTCTAATGTCAACTAGTGAAACATAACATAAATATGCACTCATAAGTCTCATTAGCAATGTATAAATATTATTTTCTTTATATTGTCTTATAAAACCACAAACTTGTTGGTGCGTAAACTCATTTTTTATCATACATAGAATCTGATTTTTGTATAACAGACGAAAAGATGCAAATTTTTTATAAACAATAAGTATATCATCTTGACTTTTGTATAACCAAGATGAAAAGATGAAAATTCTTACAAATAATAAGTACCATTTAAAGCAATCACTTTTGTATTTTCCTTCATCCTTCAAACAAATAAATATAGTTCCAAATCAAGAGCACTAATCTCATCTGATGAAAATAACACAACAAAAAATACCAAAATATACCGTGATTATAGTTCACTAAACTTGTAAAAATCGATAAAGAACAATACCAATAGAAATTTGTAACAATACTTGTGAGAATAAGTTGCTTCGAACCCATTATAATCCCAAAATGTGATAGTTTTTCATGTTCCCAATTTTCCTATTAAGTTTCCATCCTTTTCTTTTCTAAATTCCTCCTCCATCATGAATCATACTTTGACTCCTTCCCTTTCCTTGAGTTTTTCTAATTCCCATACTTTGATTCAAGGACATCTACCTTTCAACTATCCTTCATATCCACTTCGCCGATAGTGCACCATTGAAACATTAGAACAAGGGAGAGTATGACCCTATATTTATAATATCTTTTAGCTGGTCTCTCTGTTCTTTTGTGGTTTCTTGTTTGTTGTTTATTTTTTTCCTCTGTTCCAAACCATTTTTTTTAAAGAGTAGGAACACCCAAAGTATTCCATTCTAATTTTCCAATAAAAAAAACATACCTACAAGCTCGTTTGCTACTCACTATGCTATATCAAGTGCTCCAATTACATACATGTTAAGAAGTGAACTTTAAGCCTAACTTAACTCCACAAAACCGATTTGTAAGATAAGATTTGCATCTACTTATAAATTATAAATTGGTATTAGTACAACCAAGGGATATTGCCTCGGTTGTTTTGGGTTTATGACTGCGGTTACAAAATCGAGGTATATTCAAGCGAGGTACAAAGTTCAGAATTTTCGCCTCGGTTCAAAATACCCGAAGTAGTAAAGAAAAAATAAAACAGGTTTATTGCCTCAGTAATATGAAGTTCAAAAAAATATTTGCATTGCCAAACTTAAAAAGACATTCACTTTCACTACGTTAGCCGATCTATACGCTATTTTCTATTTTTACGATTTTTTTTGTTTTTTTTTCAAACATTGCAAAACGAAAACATCATAAACTTAAAACGAAACTAACCTTGAAGGTTGAAGGCGACTTCTATGTTGAAACAAAACGAAATAAACATCCAAAAAGCAGTTGTGCACAAAATTAATCGGTAAAAATAAAAGACAATGGTAGATAAACATTTAATCACTAGTAAAAAATCAACTTTTAAAGGCGCCCAATACGCTTCGGTTTTAGAAAAACTGAAGCATATTCAAAAGCGGTGGCGTTTTTGTAATTAATAGAAACTTATATGTTTCGGTTAATGGGGAACTGGTGCTTGAAAGTGCTACTACCTCGGTTGTCTAAGCTACCCGAGGCATAAAATTGTCTTGTAGACTGGCTAGCGTTTTATGAAGGGGATACCGCCTCGGCTTGACGCATAACCGGTGCCTAAACACGCTACTACTGCACCGTAAAATAGAATGGTTTTCAGTTCCTCTTCTTCTCTCTCACTCAGATCTCCTTCTTAGTTCCTCTTCTTCTCTCTTCTCTCTCGCTCAAATCTCAAAGCCACCACTCTGCTACTCCGCTGCTCCGCCACTCCGTTGCTCCGTCGTCGCACTTTGTTGCTTTGCTTTCACGGTACCCTTCTCACTCTTCCTCTTTTTCTCAAACGCTCATATCTCCTTCTCACAGTTCCTCTTCTTCTCTCTTCTCTCTCGCTCAAATCTCAAAGCCACCACTCTGCCACTCCGCCTCTTCGTCGCCACCACTCCGTTGCTCCGTCGTCGCCACCTCTCTTTCAACGTTGTCGCTCCGTTTTTGCTGCCCAAAGCCATGGCTGCATCCCACCCCGCAACCCCAACCCGTGACGCAATCTCCTATCTCACTCCACCACCGGACGCGATCTCAGATCTCACTCCACCGCCTAGTGTGACCCGTGCCAGTGGTGGAGCCGCTGGCCTAGCACCCGGTCCAGCCCCCTTCTGGTGCCAGTGGTGGTCATGACAAAGCGTCTCTGCGGTTCAAGGGAGTTCCACACTTTAGTGACTTCGCCACTGTTTGTGCTGGTTTGGGGACTTCGCGACTGTTGGCGGAGGTTTGGGGACTTTGCGACTGTTGGTAGAGGTTTGGGGTTGTTGGTCATCCGATTTGGGGATTAGGGATTTGAATG
Organism: Vigna nakashimae; assembly: GCA_034642375.1. NCBI lineage: Eukaryota > Viridiplantae > Streptophyta > Magnoliopsida > Fabales > Fabaceae > Vigna > Vigna nakashimae. Next base: position 14,963,357 of record CM067766.1, on the reverse strand, counting down.
GGGTTTTGACTGGATTTGGGGGTTAGGGATTTGAACAGGGTTTTGACTGGATTGGGGGTTAGGGATTTGAACAGGGTTTCATCTATTGCTGATTCAGAAACATTCATCACAAATGAAGATGACGAGAACAATCAATCTGCTTGTTACCTATTCCCTGATTCAATTTTTTTTTCAATTTTTGGGTTTCTGAATCTTCTTGTTCACTGTTCACTGAAAAATGCGGAATTGAGTTGTTGTGTTGGTAGCTCTGAAAGTGGGAAGGTGAAATGATGATGGTGGTAGTGGAAGATGGGTGTCTGCTTATGCATAAGAACATACATCAAAAACATCCTAAAGGTTGAAAAAATTAAAAAACAAACACGTTACTGCCTCGGTTACCTAAAAACCGAGGCATAAATCTTATCTTTTTTAACTCAGTTCACAACCGAGGCATAAAACCTACCCCTTTTTACCTCGTTGGTATATACTTCAGTTGTAGAACCGGTGCCTATAAGCAAAAGTAACTGTTGTCATATCCTTTTAGTGCACTAGTGAATCAACGAAAAACAAAAGAAAAATAATGAAAGAAATGAAAGATGATGGTCTGGAAGGCGTGGAGAGAGAGCAATAACGTATAGGAGATACAAATGTTTCAAATGTGCAAGAAACTATGTTTGCAAAATTTAACCCTAAAGACATGTTATTATCTCGGTTATAATATTAACTGAAACGATAAGACTCTATGGCTTCGGTTCTTTTAAGAACCGCTACTTAAAGCCTCTTAAAAAAAACAAAATTCAATTATTTTATGCCTCTATGGCCTAAAGGGTCATAAAGCATGTTCTGAAAAAAAACACTACAACTCATCAATTAAAACACGGAAGGAAGACAGTGTAAATGCGCCGCCATCGATGATTTTTACAATCTAATCATCCATATCGAGGTTAAAGAAAGCATTCAATGGAGAACAAGAGAAAGACAATGCACCCATTGCACTTACTGGACTTGAAGTTCTTGAAAAAGTTAATAAAGTACATCATGTATTTGGGAAAACGTCCAAGAAGTCTTTTGGAACGACTCCTTGGAAGAAGAAATCAATATTCTTTGATCTTCCATATTGGTCAAAGTTAGATGTTAGACATTGCATAGATGTCACGCATGTAGAGAAGAATGTTTGTGATAGTTTGATTGGTACACCACTAAACATTCAGGGAAAAACAAAAGATAGAGTGAATGCGCGTTTAGATTTGGTTGACATGAAGATTCGAGAAGAGTTGGCACCAAGAGAGATTGGTAAACGTACTTATTTGTCCCCTACATGTTACACAATGTCCAGACAAGAGAAGATAAGTTTTTGTCTTTGTTTAAAGAGTATCAAGGTATACCAAAGGATACTCTTCAAATATCAAGAGCTTAGTGTCAATGCATGACTTAAAGCTTGTTGGACTTAAGTCTCACGATTGCCACGTCTTAATGCAACAATTGTTACCGGTGGCAATTCGTGGAATTTTGTCCAAAAAAGTTAGGCAGGCCATAACTCGATTGTGCTCATTTTTCTTGTCAATTTGTAGTAAAGTCATCGATCCTACAAATTTAGATGAACTTCAAAGCGATATTATCATCATCTTGTGTCAGCTAGAAATTGTTTTCCCTCCATCTTTTTTTGACATCATGGTGCCTTTACTTGTTCATTTGGTAAAAGAAATAAAGTTGTGTGGACCAATATACTTAAGATGGATGTATCTTATTGAGCGTTATATGAAGATTTTGAAAGGGTACGTCAAAAATCAATATCTCCTAGAAGGTTCAATAATTGAAAGATATATTGCTGAAGAAAGTATCAAGTTTTGCTCTGATTATATGACTAAAGCAAATCCGATAGGAGTCCCTCGGACATCATGGTTGAATAAATGTTCTACAAGTAAAAGCATACAAGGTGTGAATGTGGTGACGAAAGGTCGTGAGGAATTGATGCAACCACATCTGGACATATTAAACAACACAGATGAAGTGATCCCATTTTTGAAAGCACACAAAGTCGTTGTAAAGACAAGTATCCAAGACGATCAGAGAAATGATAGTTGATGGAGAATAATAGAACATTCTTGTCCTGGTTCAAATCTAAAGTTTTGAAAGAATCACGGTCTTCTGAGACTTTGTTGTGGCTAGCAAATGGTTTAAAGTTTGATGTTGTATGTTGTACAGGCTATGAAATTAATAATTGCACATTCTATACAAAGACTTTGGATGGTAAAAGCACAGTACAAAATAGTGGCGTCAGTTTAGAAGTTGAGTCGCTACAATTTTCCACCTCCAAAGATCAAAATCCTATAATTTGATCAATGAGATATTATGGTAGAATAGAAGAGATATGGGAGGTTGATTACACCAAGTTTTCTGTTGCACTCTTCAAATGTAAGTGGGTCGACAATAAGAGTGGTGTCAATATAGATGAATCTGGTATGATACTAGTTGATTTTCAAAAGGTTGGTTACGGAGATGAACTGTTTATCCTGGCATATCAAGCAAGTCAGGTTTTTTATGTCAAAGATCCTACGTCTGACCATTGGTATGTTGCTCTGCAAGGAAAAAGACAAATTGAAGATAAAGAAGAGAATCTAAGTATTCTTCATATTGCTGACAATCATCCATTTAAAACAATAATAAATTTGGATGACGACCCTCTAATTGATGATATACAAGTAATTCGGGAAGATCACAATGAGAGAATATACATATGACCAATCCATATGATTATGTATGAATTTCATGTTTGTGTAAATATTTATGGCTTTTGTTAAATAATATATGTTATTTTATAAGTCTTTTATTAATCTTTCATCTTATTTATTTTGACAGATATATGGCTAAGCCACCTCATTCTTCAGGGGATGAAGTCCCCACCACTTCTAGATGGACGAGAGTAGCGACGAGGTTATGACAGCTAATACTTAGAAGAAATGCAGGTGAGAGGACACCTGTCATTATCAACGTGGTCTCTAGAGTTGCATCTGGTCCAAATGCAGATGTATTAAGGTCTTACCTTGGAGTACTAACACGTGATTGTATCTCTATACTCACTCAATCCTTTGACCATGATCTAAGGCTGATCGAAATCTTATCTGCCAAGATCTATTGGTAAGTTACACAATATTGCTCCAAAATATAGATTCATTATATTGATAAATTTGTATTGATATAAGGTTATTACTTTCTTTGTTGCAGATGACATTTGATATGTCAAATGTCGCGAGCCTAAGGAATAGGTGTTTATCTACAATTGCAGAAAGATTTCGGGGGTTTAAGACAAAATTGACGTCCAAATATATATTTGGAGCAAAAAGTAATGAAACTCCATGTTTTAAATATTTTGCAATTGACGAAGAAACATTGTGTCAGTTTGTACAACTTTGGACATCTGAGACGTGGCAGGTAAGTGTAGGTAAATTCATTCAATTCATCATTCATAATTTTATATCATAACAATTGTTTCATTTTTTTCACAGGAAACAAGGTCAAAAGCATAGGGTATAAGTGCTTAGAATAAAAATCCACATCTACTATCTCGTGGTGGATACAAGAAGCTTGAGGAGAAAATAATGAAGCAAAAGTCAGATAGTAGACTTTCACTTTCTAAGGGTGGTGACCCTCCTCCTCCTCCTTCACCACCATCTCGGCACGAGAAGTGAAAGTTAGCCTGTTTAAGATCATCGGGTTCCTACACTTCTGATAGTGCTAGAGAGATATCTGAAAGAATTGTAAGATGTCATTTCTCATATTTTTACAACATTTTTGTTATATATATTACATAGATCTTTCAAATAATTATGAAGTTTTGTTGTGTTACAAGACTCATTGGTTGAGTAGAGCTCCCAAGGTTAATTCACACAAGAAGGTCGTAAAGATATTCTTGCCACAGCTATTGGATGACCTGAGCACCAACGACGGGTGTGTGCTACTGAGACTGGCATAGGCATACGACAGTTCTTTGGGTCTTCCTAGCGTTCATCTTCATCCGGATTAACTAAAGAGTATGAACAAAAGCTAAAGGAGGAAATAAGAAAAGAGATGACGCAGGAGATTACATAGATGGTCCGGGCAGAGTTGTTTAATGAAGTTGCTAAAATGGTTGCGCGTCAGTTCCAACAACGTTATGAGGATTATGGCAATCGTCCTCCGCCATCTCCTGTAGCGAAACATGTTGTGCCCCCTACTGGTAAACTTAATAATCATTTTTGTTTATTAATTTACTTTTTTTATAACCTAACATTTAATTTGACAGGTAGAAGCGGCAAAGGAAGTTGCTCAACTGTCGATGCCTTAGGGGATGACATGGACGACACTTGTCCATGTCAATTATATATTCTCTCTCCTACTGAGACAATGGTAGTGGCTCGTGGCACAGTCTATGAGACAACCATTGTAGTGCATAATGTACAGCTAACAGAAGATGAGGTCAAGGTCACGGTGGATGAAGTTGTCGTACCAAATGTCGTTCTTCCTGTGCCTACAGATGAGTTTTTCACTGTGCAATAGGCATTTAAGTCCTTTGTCGCCTGGCCTAGACATTTGGTTGGTGATGTATCTGAACCCCGGTAAACACTCCTACTACATACTTCCCAATTTTAATATTTACTTCTTATTGATGTCATAACATAACTATTTTTTTCATGTAATAGCAGACAGGTCAACACAGAAGTCATACACCGATGAAGACTCATTTATCTAAGGATGAACCTCTTGGTCCTTTAGACGAGCTTGCTAACATCATTTCAGATGCATCGATGATTGTATAGTGGGATTCTACCACATTTGGAAGAGAAGCTTAGATCCCATTATACTTGCATCAGCAAGATGTTAGGGAGCTTACGTCGGAGAGAGAAGAAATTAATATTACACTCATTCAGTTGTGGATGATGTAAGTTTATAAAAAAAATTATATAATTCATTTTATCAAGTTACTTATATCAAATCATTTCTTCATTTCAAGTATATGTTTGATGTCAATAACAAAAAGGGGTTCAATGATGTATATAGGTTCATTGAGCCCTCTATGACTCATGAAAGAAATATATTTGATGATATTCAACACCACCTGCTTTGCAATGAGGAAGGAGATATATTTTTTCCCTTATATACTTGGGTAAGTGAAGTTTTTTAAGTTTAAAGTTTCATTTATTAATTTTGGTATATGACAATTAAGTTATTACAAATTTCAGGCGTCATTGGCAGCTACTTGTGATCTCCATACCGAAGAACACTATTGTCTAGTTTTGTTCATTGCACAAGTCTCCTCCCAACCCTTTTGACATGTAGTAGATTGGTAAGAACCTCAATGTTTCAACTTTCTTTATTATATAGATGTATGTTAAAGCAATTTTTTTTAATAAATCTCTTGCAACACATATGTTGTTGTCTAGGTGATCTACTACTACAGCTAAACAGCTTGGATGTGTGAACCTTAATGTTTGGTATTTTAGCCCATACTTTGTTACATTTTGTACCATTCAAACGATGTTACTTAACATTTTATAATTATGATGATATATTGTAGTGTAATAGACAAACCGGGTCATATGAGTGTGGTCACTACGTCATGTATTGGATGATAACCACTATTCGTGCACATTACATCAGTGGATGAGAAATAATAATATTTAGGTTTGAAATTTATTTTCTCTATAGTTTAGATTTCATATACACTAATTGAAATCACTGTGTTTTATGCAGAGATTCAATATGACTACTCCAATTCTAGAGAAGTCACTTAAACTCGAGAAGAAAACACTGACTAAATATGTAATTCAACTATATAATAGTATGTAGTAGATACTAGGATATAGTAAGTTCTAAGTTTATGCTTCTAAGTTGTTTTATGCTTTTGTACATTATTATTAGTTTTGTACATTGGATTGATTTATGCTTCAAAGTTGATTTATGATTACATTGGATTGATTTATACTTCTAAGAAGCTGATTTATAATTACATTGAATGTATTTATGTTTTAATATAATTTTTATTCAAAATATATGCTTCTGGATTGTTCTGAACTATTCTGACTCTGAAGTTACATGCAGGTTTGTTTCTGCAGTTGGGAATGTTGTAGAAATAGACATGTTCTTAAAAAAATGGGAATATGCCTCGGTTGTGACCATAATCGAGGCAGAAAAGGCTGGCAAAAGAAGCAAAGAAAAAAGACTGTACTGCCTTGGTTAAGGTCCCAACCGAGGCAGTAAAGGCGACCATATAGCTTCGGTTCAGGGTGAACCGAGGCATAAAACCCTGCGAAAAAAATAAAAAAAATCAAAAAGCATACTACTTTGATTAGCTACGAACCGAGGAAAAATCTTATTATTTTATGTCTCGGTTCAGAACCGAGGCAAAAAGGCTACATCTTTTGGCCTTGCGTGAATATGTTTCGGTTCGGGAGTCGCTACTTATTGATAAAAATAACCGATGTCGTTTTCCCTTACTGTACTAGTGGTACATATTTTACTAGTACAAAAACAACGTATAACGTTACCCATTCAACGTCCAACCACTGAATAGCCAACGCTAAAAATGAGCGGTGACATTTTTGTAAATAAATGCAATTATTAAACGTCATTTAGAATTGTAATTCGACGTAAAGGAATATAAAATGTCGAATGTCTTTTAAATTTGACGTCAAAAGGTTAATGAATTCAATAAAAATTTGAGCGGAAGATTGAAAATTCATTCACTTTATCTTGGCACACGATACCCTCTTTTCTTCTCAAACTTTTCTTGAACGAAGTTTGACGAGCATCACATGTAATCTTTCTTCCATTTGATACAAATGCATGTTAATTAACTACTTTATGTATGATTTTTGTTTGTTTTAACAGATTATTTTCGTGCTCTTGTCCTTCATAGGCGCATTCTGTTTTCTCTCTCGGGATGAAACTTTATTCCGACGAACCCACCTTTGAAGGTTAGTTTTCATTTTGAAGAACTTATTTGTTGAACTTGTTTGTTGTTTTTTTGTTGAACTTGTTTGTTGTTGTTGTTGTTTGGTTGAACTTGTTTGTTGTTATTGTTGTTTGATTGAACTTGTTTGTTGTTGTTGTTTGATTGAACTTGTTTGTTGTTGGCTATTATTGTTTACGTTAATACTACACTACACGTTGATAGTTTATGCTTTATAAAGTACTAAAAATTGAAATTTATTATTTTTCTGCTTTTCAGGTCTCGTATAGTTGTAAAAAAGGATCATAACTAATTAAAAAAAACTAAAAAAAAATTATTAACGTCAAATATTGACAAAAGTCGATGTTAAATTAACGTCCTATATTGACAAAATTTGACGTTAATTTAAAGTCGAATTTTTTAAATTCGACGTCAATTCAACATTCCTAATATTATGTTGTTCGCGAATTCGCCATTAATCACCCAAAATATTGGATGTTGTATGCAATTTTTGTAGTGGTGTTTCTTATAAACATATTGGAGCACTATATATTTTGCCCATGAGTAAATATACATTGTAATGCAAAAATTATCCTTTTAGTGAATCATTCGTTTTCTATTACTCTCTGTTTTTAAAAATGGACATAATTTCTTCCAAGGTTGTGGGAAAATCAACACAGAAAGTGTTTTTCTTAAGTCATTTCCTCCTTAACCGACTCAGAAAAATAGTACAAACTTGCTAATTTAGCACTGCATATTTGGGGGGATTTTTTTCGCTAAATGGGTTAAACTAAAATTTACAACGTAATTGCTGAATGATTATTTATTTATTTATTTAGTTAACTAATTACTTTTCTTTTATGTGATTAAAAACAATTTGCATGGTTGACGATGAAAAGAAGAACATACATAAAAATATACTCATAATTTTGAAATGAAAACGAAAAAAATCACATTATATAATAAACATAAATCATACAAAAATATTTCCAGAAACAATCAGCAATTAAGAACGCCAAATTACCGATAAACGTAAACGGAATGTGTCCAACCTTGACACAAATGAAACTTCAACAAACAAACGAATGCAAGATTTCATCAGGAAATGCCTGAACATTATGAATTAGCACATACAGTTAAAATCAAAGAACTGAACTCAATTCACTCTGCTGCACACTTTTCTGATCTGACCCTGCGTGCCGGTGAGTGGGCTAAGGTTGCTCATCTTGAGCATGGCGTTAGCGAAATCGAATTTAAAGAGTAACGGGAAAGTGCTGTAAGATTTGACTTGGGTGGCCGTGGAACCGCCACTGAAGAGTTGTTGATCCGAGTGGAAAAGACCCCTTTTGTTTATTAAATTTGTGTAGTAAGCATTGTCGAAAGAATCTTTAGTGGTGATGTCTATGGGAGTCAAGTTGCTATCACCACCAACCTTGGGACAGTTAGCTCTCATTTGGATTGCATAAGTGGGGTCTATATCGCTCTCGTTATAAATCCTTGATCGGAACAGTAAGCATCTGGCACTGCCAATTGTGTGAGCACCTGCTCATCACCAACAAGTTTAACTAGTTCAACATATATGAAAACAATTAAAGAAAGGGAAAAGATAAAGAGGTGCTTGATATAGAAAGAGTGTTGCATGCAGTGTTGTATTGTGTATCTATCTACCTGATAAAGCCACCATTTCCCTTGCTGTGAAAAGCTTCTTTTGGAAGGCGGCGATAAGACCATCAAGATTGAGAAAGGGAGATGGTAGATCAGTGTTGGCTCCACTGAAACTTGCAGTGGTTGAGTCTCTTCTGCCCAAGCCAACAGGCCATCCAGGTCCACCAAGCTGAACATTTTTTTCTCACTCATCAGTTTTTCATCTCATATATGCATTCATATATGCAAGTGTTTTCTAATAATTTGCTTATATAATTAGCCATTGATAAGGGAAACACTTACAGCAACAACAGAATCCCTTGCAGCAACTGCTAAGATGTCAGCGCAAGATACAACACCAGGGCATTCATGCTCTAGTGCATATTTTATTTCCTCTACGACTTCAAAACCCCTTAGAGAATTCACATTAGGTAAGGCACTTTGTTCGCCTCTGAAAGTTGTTGTGTCCGCTAACAAAACCGATGCGTCACATCCCTTCAAAATGCCACAAAAAAAACTTAGAACATGTTTCATTATATTATTATAGTCAGTAAATTTGTACAGAGTTATGTTTTATGGAAAAAATTTCAATTAAACATTTTTTTATTATTAAGTAGGTGAAATTTATGCTTAACTCAAACTCATTAAACCGATATAACAAGGTAACATTTATATAATATGATTTAGTTTTTTTTTAATTAATATAAATCTCATGTTACTAACAAGTTTAATGAAATTGAATTATTGATAAGTTTCACTGCTATAATAAAGGTATAAAAGTTTATTTCAATCGAAATTTAGACTTGTAGTATTACTCACTGTCGGACCTTTTTTCTTATGACTTTTTGACTTGAGGAAGTGAATCAAAGATTTATTAGTTAGAAATAATATCAAAATCGAAGATCTATATTAATTAGAAATAATAACAAAACCAAACATGCCACGTCCTTCTGTTACCCGATTATTAATTAACACGACTGTGTTTAGAGCACGTTATAGAATTGACATTTTAATAAAAGTTACACCATCATCAAAGAATATAAAACATAATAAAATAATAATATTAATGTTACATATAAAAGAAACATAAAAACTATTTTAAGAAACCAAGAAGATAAAATATACTAAATAGCTATCATGTCACACAAGTAAATTGTTAGTCACATAATTGAACGACAAAAGATAAAGTAAACTATACATTATTCTAATTAAGAGGTTGAGGAATTTTTCTTATTATAAAAATTAAGAGCATGAAATCATATATTTAACTATAATCGTAATAATTCCTAGTGGGGAATTATTAGTCTAATCAGTTAGTGTGGATCGTTATGTGTATATGGTGGGGATTGGTATATATCCAAAGTGGGAGGAACATAGATTTCACTTGTCAAACAACGTTGCAGCTCTTGCATGCATGTAAATATGAAATATATAAAAAAGATTAATAACAGACTTACTTGGACAAAGCAATCATGGAAATGAAGACGGAGCAAGGAAGCACCCATGCGAGGGTCATTTGCCAAAGCATTGATTACCAGTTTCTTAATTGTGTCTAGAGCTTGGGGACACTTGATAGCATAAAAAAGGGGGTTCAGCAGAGAATTAGATAAAGTGCCAGAACTAGTTGTTGACGAAGATGTTGAATAAGCTGAAGCTGAAACAAGACATAATAAGACCAAACAGATTTTGACCCTTTGTTGAGAAATTGCAGCCATGTTTGTAGGAATTCTCAACGTCGAGTGAGGAGAATAGAGGGGTTTGTGATTCGTGTTTGGTTAGGGCATGATGAAATGTTTCTTATATTTATACAGCATGCTTATTTTTATTCAAGTAATGTGAATGTTGTGGGCATCCATGATATCTAATTTTTTAGATTAAATTTAGGTTTCGTGCTATGGAGTTAGCTGTATTGTGCTAAACAAGTTGACTTCTTGATGCTTTGCAGATCTTATGGCGGGATTAGTTGCAGGCTACTGTGCTAAGATAGCCACGCGAAAGTCTAATCAATTGATAATTTGGGTTTAGGAGAAACAAAATTGTTTTATCCCTTTCGCTGGCAATTACGTGCATCCTTCTTTTAACTTGAAATTGACATACATCAAAAGTCTTTGATGTTATTGGGAGCTCTGTCACTGGATACATTTTAGTTCCATAATTTCAACATTAAAAAATTTAGCTTTTGTGTCTCTTTATTTTATATAATTTGAATACACAAATGTAAAGAATCGGCCAAAAAAAACTTTTAACAAAACAAAGTATCCCGATCTCATATTTTGGATCACCAAATCATTTTCCAACATTTTAAGGAAAAGTTAAGATTCTGATATACATATATAAGTTAGTCAATATAAACTTTTTTATATTTATCATTTAGAAAAGAGAGTTTTAGAATTGTTTTTAACATATAAAATGTAAATTTTCACTACAAGAAATATTGCATTTATATACGGATATTTATATACGGATTATAATCCGTATGTAATTCAGATATTACATACGGATTTTATATACGGATTTTAAAAAATAAATTATATACGGATATTATATACGGTTTTTTATATACAGATGTTTCGTATATAAATTCCGTATATACGGTTGGCACGTCATAGTGGGAAAATTACCCAAGGATGGAATCCGTATATAAGTGGTATAATCTGTTTGTAATTAGAGCCAGGTGTTACATGCGGATATTATATACGGATCAGAGAAATAATTATTTTAAAAAAATATATTTCTGATTAAGGGGAAGCTCGGTGTCATTTCTCAACCTCGAGCTTTCCTCTCTTTGTTGAACCCTGGACATTTCTTCTCTGTCGAACCATCACGCTTTACTCTCTTTCGAACCATCTTCGGTCTGAGTTCGGTGTCCTCCTGTGGAGCCATCTTCGGTGTGGGTGTTGGTCTTTGGAGTCGTCTTCGGTGTGGGTGTAGATCGTGCTTTGGTTCTTCGTCGCCTCTCTTTGTGTATTATTGTGACCTTCATCAATCCTTCATCAAGCACTGTGGTTGGGGCTCATTTTTGGGTGCGATGTCGTAGTTCGGCGTTGAGTAGCTTAATCGGGTAAGTAAATCAAACCCTAATGCTTAGTAAATTTGGTTCTTCTCTGGCCATTCTTGTCATCAAGCGATTGCCATCAATCATAGACTTAATCTCGCACTCTTCCAGTTGCAGAGGAACCCTAGGACTGTTGTTCTCGCACTCCGATTTTGGGTCGCCATCATTCAATCTCAGTGACTCTGGTAAGTCCAGAATGTTGTTCCTTTAATATATATATATCTTTATTTCTTTGGTGTGTAGTGGTTTAATGTTGCGGTTATTCACAGAGAAGAAGAAGTTCGAATGTCTAAGCATCTTTTAGTGTTCGATGTTGTAGATATGCTGAATTGCTGATTGTTGTGGTAAGTAAATTTTGTTCATTCCTAAGTGATTTCATTTGTAAAAGGAGAAAATCCTAAACCTTTGTTCTTTGGTTTTTCGGGCACAAAATGGGGTTTGGTTTGGTTGGTGTGCTGTGGAATACTTTGGTGCATTGTTAGGACATTGAGTGAACATTAAGAGGCGTGTTAAGGTATCTTTACGCAATCTTTAAGGACTATAACATATAATTTATATTATTAATTATATATATGTTTTATATGGTTTTCTCTGGTTGAATTTGTTTGATATAGGACTGCAAAGGATTCGAAGGGTAAGATAAGTGGAGGAAGCTTTGGGATTCAAAAAGGAAAGTACCACAAAAGGGTAAGTAGTTATTACGTTTTGTTTAATGAGTAAATAGCTATTCTATGCAGTTTAATGGTTTTGATGTGATTACCATATACATTGTTAATTGAGAAGCCATAAGTTAAAATACTCTAGCTTTACATACGTAATCTACATCAGGTGACTGCTACACAAAAAATTGTCCTCTGCTAATTTTATAAACAAATAAAAACCAAGGAAGGAAAAAAAATTAAAATTAAAAGCCATTGGCAATTCTCACTACTTGAATGCCCCTTTGCAAGAAATGAAATACAATTTGAAGGGTCAAAGAATATATGTTTAGAACCATTTACATTTCACAAGTCCCTTTGCTTCAATCTCTGTCTGAGGTGTATTAGTTTTCCTTGGACCTGTTTAGGTATATCATCATCAGATAAGCCAATTTCAATCCCTTCTACTTGTTTTCTCTGTATAATATCATGGTACATTGGAAGAAACCGAGTTCGGAAAGACCTATAGGAGAAATAGGGTAGCAACACACACACAACAACCAAAAGGGTTACTAGCCAATAGAGACCACTGGGAGCACATGCTTCTACAAAAACCCTGTAAGATGTTGTGGATATTGCTGCAGATAAGTAACCATAGACCAACACAAATACATACCAGAAAGCGATGCTGCCCCATATAAAAAAATTTTGTATCCAAGTAAAGTAATTTATGGATATTGCCATTTGGCAATTCACAGTCGACACCACACATGTATACATTGTCACCCCAAGTATTTCAAAATCAACCACTTTACCATGTCTTCTGAAGGAGTGAAACCAACTGGCATCTACAGAAGACTTAAATTACTGAAATTTTGAGTGATACCTGTTATAAGGACACAACCACACAAGTCAAGTGTTCGAAGATCAGGGCAGCCATAAGCTAAACTCGTTACTCCAACATCACTGACATTTTCACACCATCCAAGGTTCAAAGACTGTAACTGATTGCAGTAACGTCCAATTGCCTGCATTCCATTTATTTATTAGAATATATCTCAGCCATCTTAGTTGTTATGTGGTTGTGACAATCAACAGGTCTTGAACCCACCTGTAGTGCAGTGTCGGATACAGCTTTAACACATCCACATAGATTCAATACTTTAAGCTCTCTACATAAACTGGCTAGGTAAGCCAGACCACTGTCACTAAAGGCTGAACAACCACTAATGTTCAGTTTTGTAAGATGCCAACAACCTAGGGCTATGGCATACAATGAACGATCTGTGAGCTTGAAACTTTTGCTGAGGTCCAGGATTTGCAGGTCATGACAGAAATTTGCAATAGACGCAACAGCATTGTCCTCTAGTTGGGGTTTGTCTTGACGAAGGATTAAAGTTTGCAGTTTTGTAAATTTAGGAGTAAGAGATAGGACCAAGTTATTCATGTTCTTGCTACACCTGAAAAGAATTACATAATCAATTTTGAAATTGGTTTTGAACTCTACCCCCAAAAACATGCAAACATCAATTTCCTTGTTTAAATTTTCTATAACCAAGGTGCCCTGTTACCAGTAGCTTATAGTTGTTATTTAAACAAGTGCAGCCATGTTTATCAGACCTAAAAGGTAAATGTTCAACACCATAGACACACTTCATCCTCTTGTCTTCCACACAAAGGAATTAATCCGTATTGCTAAATGAAATGCAAAGCAATCATATGAAATTAAAATGGGCTACAATCTCACCAAGTCTCTATGCTAGCAATCCATAAACACATCTTAAAGGTGAGCTAAAACTTACAGCATAACTATAGCTAGGCTAGTTAGTTCAATAATCCAATAACAGCCTAAAACACAGTATATATATACTAGTCTGTTACAGTTGCAGGAGGTTTTAACTACCTCCTTTATTTATTTATCCTAGTATACACTTCTCCAGTGAACCTATCATATATCTAGAAACAATTGCTGCATACTAGAAAGACCACTCAATTGCTATGAAGGGTAATCATTTGATATGGTCCGAAGATCCTGCCAAAAGGGTTTGGACATGATCCTTAGCTTTTTCTCCCCTGAAGTCCTTTCTTCTAATCTCCTAAATAGGGCATCCTCTTCCCTCTTTTGTTGTTGTGCTAATGTTACTGGACGACCCTTGGAAAAAAACAATTGACGTGGGAAGTACGTCATTTGGAATAGTTAGATTTACTAATTCCTTCAGGCCTGCCTTCCTTATACCCTCTTTTACCTCAGCAAATACACAATGAAGACATTGAGAAGAAACTTGTTGGTATGAAATATTTTATTCTAGCCTCTTTTGGTTAATTTGTATTAGTGTCTTCTGAATGTGTGGATTCTGTTTCTTGTTTTTCTTTTCTAGCTGTCAAGTATTTTAAAGATGTTTACAGAAATGGTGCTTGCATTTTACATTGTAGGTGTCGTGAAAAGATCATATCCAATACTGCCCTCTGCAAGTTAGGGTGCAATTAAGGGCTTGCGGTACTTTCTATCTCTGTCTCATATTTTTATTCCATTTTGTATCCTCTACATCTGTTATAAATGCTTTGTATCAGCATTTTTCATATTTACATTTAAAACTTTATTGTATGTTTTTGTCTTTATCCTCCATGGAATGCACATAAGGTTGTACTGGTGCAGAGAGGCACTTTTCTTTAACTATGTTTGGTTGTACATCGATCTATGTAAGATATTAATCACTTGCACTTAAAGTTATAAATCTCTAAGTTATGTTAAAAGTCACGCATTAATAAACTGCTCTAAATTAGTACTAAAAGTTGTACAACCTTCTATATTAAAATATTAAAATCTTAGTCATTCTAAGTTGTGTTAAAATATGAGTAGCCCTTTATATAAAAAGTTTAATAACTCTAAGTTATATAAAAAGTTGAACAATGATCTATATTGAAACCTTAATTAATCACTCTAAGTTATACTAGAACTTGTACATTGATACATATTATATATTAAAAGTTTACGGCATGCAATGAATATTGTAACTAGGAAATATAGTTGGTTTTAGGGTGGAGATGATTCCAGGGGTCATAGTGAGTTTAAGGGTAAATTATTTGGGAAGAATAATGGTGGTATAGGGGTATAAGGGATTATAGAAGGGTTGAATGTACCTCTTCTTCAAAAACGTCCAGCCCCAATAAAATGTACCTCTTCTTCAAATTGAATGAGTGCTGGTGTCTCATCATTTTGAGAATGTCCGTGTGCTTTGTGTGGAGTGGAAGAAAATTCTGCAGATTCTTTTCAAAGGGTCGTGGCACCACCTTGAAGAAAATTGTGAAGGGTTTGAACTCTTGAAACGATGCATGAATTGTTCATCTGTTTTTTCAAATCATAATTGTAAACAAAAGCATTACAATTACTAGAAGTTGCCACTGTTTTCAGTGGCAGCAGCTGGAAGAGATAGTCTTAGCTCCAAACTTGGTAGCAGGGTTTAGCTCTGCAACTCCTTTCTCTGCCTCATCAAAAAAATCCTTGTCCTCTTTATTTGTCCCTTCATCAAATCAAATTCTGAAACTGGACTGTTTCAGCATTGTCCCTTCATCAAATCAAATTCTGAAACTGGCTTCATGTGCATGCACTCAAATCTCACTTCCTTTACTGTTTCAGGGTGCTCTAGCAAGCTTCTTTTAGGTTCCAAACACTCAATCTCTCATTAACTTTCGTATGGAGCTGGTCTCTCAAAATTTGGCTGTAGGAGTTGCCAATTTTCACTCAAATTCTCACTGCGAAAAGTGTTTTATGCTGCTGAAAAAAAAATACAATTAATGTTTGCTGGACAACACACTTGAATTCACAAATTTAGGTTCCTCTCCACTTCCTAAGATGCTACTGTCAACACCCAATTTCGTCCGGATTGACTAATAGATTTATTTTATTTTCATCGTGAGTGTAAAATAAAAAATAAATAAAAATAAATAAAAAAAAAGAAAATAAATAAATAAATAAATAAATAAACATAAAAAAATAAAACATTAAAAAGAAAAACAGCGTTCGTTCTCGCAGGTTTACCGTTCGTTCTTTAGTAATTGACAGCGTTCGGTCATTTTGGGGTTTTAATGTACGGTTTCCACCACTCGACTGTTCGGCCAATTGGTCTCATTGACGTTCGGCAATCTTTCCTTTCCACCTTTAGATCGTTCGTCATATACCGTTCGGCCATACCTGACCATTAGCGTTCGTCCTGCATTATGGGCGTTCGTTTTCTCCTCTTCCAAACGTTCATCCTGTATCCTACGTGACCGCTCGCCATGTAATGTGCATTCAACCGTTCGACCGTTCGTCATCTTCTTTGCATTCTTATCTCAAGTGACGTTCGGTCGTTCGTTCTTGCCGTTCGGTCATCGATGGCCACAGTAGTTCAAGCGTTCGTTCGTTCGTTTTCTTTAATAAGTGTTGGCGTTCGGTCATAGTGTTAGTAAACGTACGGTCATTTTATGTGTTAGTGAACGTTCGGTTGTTAGTGAACGTTCGGTGAACGTTCGGTCTTCATTGAACGTTCGGTCTTCATTTGAACGTTCGGTCTCCAAGATATCTCCTTCAGCGTTCGTACTTTTTGTGGTTATTTTCTTCGAGCGTTCGGTTTTGAGCGCTCGTCCTATGTCTAGTGCGAACGTTCGTCCATTTCGCTCGTCCAAATACTGATTTGTTTTAAAAATGGTCGTTCGTCTCAGTTGAACGTTCGTCCATAATTCCATCCAGCTGTTTCCCACAAAGCTCCAAGCCGACAGTTTGCCATGGTCCACTTCAATCATTCCATTCCCCACGATATTTCACCAACACAATAATTTCACCAACCCTCCAATTATGTCTACCAAATTATTCCAACAATTCCCCAATCACAGCTGCCGACAGACGAACTCCAATCAGAGTTGCCGACAATTCTCAATCTTCTCCCAATTTAAACACAGACATTCATCTCCACGAAGAGGATCCATCCTCCATATTCACACACAGTTACTGGAGGATCTTCATCCCTTTCCTCTTCATAAACCTCTGCTTCACCATATTTCCCATTCATCATCCACCTCTGACCAGGGCCTTTGCCTCTCACGATGATCCCTTCATGGTACGTACCACTGACCCCTCTCTGATCACTTTCATCCTTACACACATCCAATATCATCACCATCCACACCAACACCTTATACACGGCCAAACACTTATCCCCCAAATTCACACGCCCACGGATATACCCGTAACCATCCAACTTCAACTTCATCTTTCAACTGTCAAAGAAACCAAAGCCATTTTCATTTTTTTCACACAGACAGTAAAACAGCACCCTCCTCCCTCATACACGCACTACTCTCACGCTACCATGGATTCTAGGATTCCTTCATCAGATTAAGTCCCTCCGAGACCGTTCCTACAAGGCTCTCAACTCCTCTGAGCCCCTCACCCGTTACCATCTCCATCTTCATCTCATCCTTTCATCCTCACAGCCATCAAAACACTTCATCACCACAGCCTTGGGGGCACTGGCTCCTCTCAGCCGTAACCACAGCAAACCATTTCCTTTTCGTTCCCAACTCCACGGCCAAACACCAAACCAGGATTCACCACACATACTCCTATCCCATTCACTCCACAGAATCATCTCCGCATCACGCAACACTCAATCCTCCTCCATTCTCTGTCAACAGGACCAACACCCATCATCATTTTATCCAGACCTCACGGCCACCACACAATCTTCAATCACCATCCTTCCACCCAACTTCCACTTCATCTCCCCAACATCAAAAATTGAAAATTCAATTCTCTACCCCTCACAATACTCACTTGTATTCACTGGAAATCATCAAGAACCACTCGGACAAACCCACCACCGAAAGCATCACCATTTTGTCTATATTGTGACCCAATTAAAACAATCAAGCACAGTAGCAGAAAACAGATAGAAAAGGAGGAGAGAGACCAGAAGCAACTCGCGGCGGTTTGCTTGGAGGAGGCGGCGGCCAGTTAGGCAGACGCGGCTCAGAGACATCGGAGACGAACCCCTCCCTAGGTGGTCGGCGTACTGGTGGCGGCTTGGGCCGCAGCTGGCGGCAGCCGTTTCTGGCTGGGACAGTGGCGCGCGTGCGTGACGGGGTGGAGATACCTCTGTCGGCTACTTTGGAAGAAGACTCTAGGTCTCTGTTTTGAGTTGAGATGGTGGAATGAAGGAGACCCCATGGCTGAAGAATGGAAAGGCCTTGGGCCTCTGACCCAACTCTCACTAATAAAACAAATAAAATAAAATAAAAATCATTTCTCTTTCACACACCCACGTTTCTCACTTGCACTCCCCTTCAATTTGGGCTTAAGTTTTGTTGTTTTTTTTTAAAAAAAAATATAAGAGGAAGAAGAGTTAGGCTGAGCGCACTATTTCAGGTTGTACCTCCATTTTCATGTTTACACTCCTGACAGACACCAGTTGGTTGAAGAGAAAGATTTTGGCCCAATTAAAAGAACCTCAACACGCACCCATGGTTTTATCTCTGCACCCCTATTATTATCGGTTTGTTTCTCTCGCTTTGTTCTTAAGTTTTTATTTCTTTATTATTTGTTTTTTTTCTGTATGTAGCTCTTTGTGTGATAACTCGTATATTGCATCTTATATTTTGTCGGATTTGTTCATAAAAAATATAAATAAAAAAATATAAAATAAAACAAACAAAGCTGTGTGAGTGCTCGTGCGATCGTATGCATCAGCCTAGTGCTCATTACGCAAACAATAAGAAAAAAAATCGTGTGAGTACTCATGCGATCGTACGCATCAGCCTAGTGCTCATTACGCAAAATAATCTAAATATTACATCAAAAAATACCAAAAAATATAAAATCTTCAAAAACCAAAAACATCATATTTTCAAACAACAAACAGTCTTGCTAGCCAGAACTACGTGATCCTTGATTCTCCATCAAAAGTGGAGATACGTAGGAGCAAGGCCAGTCCTTGTCAGGTTTACTTTCCCAAAAATCCAAATTTATCCATAATCATTTTCTCAAACAAATTTTAAAGCAGTTTTCTAAAAGAACTACGGAACCCTGATTTCTCATTCTTAATGAGAATACGTAGGAGCAAGGTCAATCCTTGTCGGGCCCACAAAAATTAAAAAATACATTTTGTTTCTTTAGAATTTTATTTTAGGGGAAAGTTAAACATTTTGAAAACCACATCATATTCGCGTATTTAGTTAAAGGTACTGCCTTAGGGCAGGCGTTGTAGGGTGCTAATACCTTCCCTACACGTAACCGACTCCCGAACCAAGAATCTCAGTTTCGCGGACCATGCCTTATCATTTTATGGTTTTTCCGTAGTTTTCCAGAATAAACTATGGTGGCGACTCCAAATCTCTTTTTCAAAACCCGCCTTTTATTTTTCCACGGATCGTCGTCCCGTCGCGATCCCGGTTGCGACAGATAGCTCGTCAAGATATCGGTTCGTCAAGATTTCAGTGAACACTCGGGCGCGATTTTCCAGAGAGCTGCAGGCCAGGGCGCGAATGAGAGGGTGTCGGGCGCAACGTTTGCAGATATGTCTATTTAACCTTAAGACGCGAAGAAAAAAAATGGTCTTTGGTTCGTTGGAAGCGAAATTTCACTGAGAGAAGAGCTTGGAGGATTGCTTGGGTGCTTCATCTTCTTGCGTGGCCATGTTTATGGTCCTAGACATGAGAAAGATAAAGAACGAAGAGCTAATTCACATTTTACTGCCTATCCTCAATTGTCGTGTTTCCTATGGGTCCGATCGAGCATTGAGCGAAGAAATTACAAATTATGATGAGAAGGTCGCCAACTTCACTCCGACCCCCATGACCTGTACAGAGCTATTGTCAGGTCTTCTCTACAGTGACCTCATCGAGGATTCGTCCAAATAGGCCTACACGACCTCCGTACCCAAAGAGCTATTACATAAATGCTGGGTGTTGATTATCATGAAGGAGCACGCGAACGTTCAACAGAGGCATTCAAGGCTCTAAAGCATAAGGTGCAATCTTTGATCAATTCAGCGCTGTGGCAAGGCGTGAGTACGCCTCTACAAATGCCATGGACAAATGAAGAGGACTTTAGTACTATCTGGGAACACCAGGGGTTGTTGTAAAAGGCGAAACTGATTTTGTCTATGCTCATATTTTGAATTGTGTTGCTATAAGGGCTATGCTCATCGGTATCATTTCCATTCATGACTTTTAATGTGAACTTTCATTACGAAGTATCTACAAGGTTTACTGGAAATCATGTCCTAATAGGGTGTCGTGGAGAATGAAAGTCGCAAAGAACAAATTAAAAAACAAAAAATTTTAAGTCACTTGTTTTTCTTGCAAATTCCCGAATCCCTGTTTTTTTTTCATACAAATAATTTTGAATTTTTTACTTCAGATTTCATTTTTTCGAAGTTAATTTTCTTTATTTGTAAATATTTTTTTAGCTTTTTTTCTTCTTCATGGTTTCGTACAAGTAATTGAGTGGAAATGTTAGACTAAGTGTGTCAAATAAAAAATCATAAAGGGCTATTTTATTTCATCAAGTAAGCAAATTTTACAGAGAAAAAGGATTGAACAGAGAGACTAATTTGAATACAAAGCCAAAATAAAAAAAAAAAAACAAAGATACACAAATTTAGAAAAAATCACAAGGTTACTTTCCCTTACCAAAAAACAAAACACACACAAAAACAATAAAGGTAAACATGTCCACGGGTCGATCGCGGACGATCGTTAAGATTACAGTCCAAGAAATAAACAAAAATGAAAGCGTAAAGAAAATACAAAAAAAAATGTCCATATTACAGTCCTTATTAAATTCCGGCCACACTCGGCCAACAAAAACAAAACGAAAAAAACATTTCAATGGTAGAAAAACTCTCGAGCTGGTTGTGGTGGTCTAAGAGAGAGCTCCGTCGAGGGTGGTCTGATATGGAATCCGCGGAATGCAGGAGGCGCTGGTGGAGGGAGTTGTCGTTCATCTTTGTCGTCGTCAATGATGATCGGAACAGGGAACAGATCCAGAAGCTTCGGAGCCTTCATGACTACCCAACCGGTTTCTCCAAAAAAATAAAAAAATAATAATAAAAAGGAAACAATTGTGTCAAAAGAGGGGAGAGTGAGAGAAATAAAAAGACAAGGATGAAGTTAGGGTTTTACCATACATGTACTGGGGTAGTAGAGAAAAAAGGGTGCCGGTGGGGTCCAATTCCGCTTGCCAACGTCTTACTCTATTCCCATGATTGCTAAACCAGCACTGGACATTGTACTCCCCCGCTTCTCCGAATGCCCTGATTCGAGTAGTGATCTCAAAAATCTGAGCTCGACTTGGGTGAGTGACTCCGTAATTGTAAATGTTGGTCATTATCCTGATTTGGTCTTCTGTCGGACGCCACTTTGGGCAGGTCGGTCTCTCCATTTCCATTTCCTTCTCATCCATTTCCCTAATTTGTCTAAATAAATAAATAAAAAAAAACAAACCATAAATAACAAAAATACTATGTTCATAGTCTAATGTTTTCTTCCATTGTGTTTCTTTTAAGCTAATTTTGTTCTTTGTATTGGGTCTTTCGAGTCTCGTTGTCCAGTTTGTGATCTGTTTCATGGTCCTCGCAAATGTTTCTAAACGGATCTACGTCCAGATTGTCCATGTCCATGTCCTTGTGTTCATACGAGTAATATTCTTTTTAAGTTTTCTGTTTTTAATGGGGTACGTGGCGTTGTTCTACCCGATTGTCTCTGTCATACCTTCAAACGAAGGGAGATTAGCGTCTGGTTTCCAGCCTATATACCCCTTATCTTTGTTAAGACAGTGTGTTCTTAGAGTTTTTTTTTTTTAGAGAGAAAAATAAAAGAGGAACAAGAAAGCAAATAAAGGAGCAAAAGTAAATAACGCAAAAAGCATAACAAAAAAAAAACAAAAAAAAAACACAAAAGATGAACGGAAAGCAGTAAGGAATAACAAGATCAGAAAGCAGAAAGAGCAACAAACGGAAAGTAAAGCATAAAGGAAAGGAATAACAAAAAAGGAAAGGGAAGAGAAAGCTTAAATGAAAAAACAGAAAGCTAAAGAGTAAAAGGAAAAGCAAAAACAGAAAGCTTAAAGGAAAGAATGGAAGATCTAGAGAAAAGAGGACTTACCCGGAAGCAGTAGGGCTTGCAGAGGCTCCTCGCTGATCTTAGACGCTCCGAAGGCACACTGGGCAGAGGTTCCTCACAGAAGTCCAGAGACGCTCAAGAGGGAGAGAGAAGGAGGAAGATAGAGAGAGAAAGGGAGAACGAGAGAGAGGGAGAGCAGAATGAAACGTCGACCAACGCGGAGGAGCTCTCGACTTATAGCCAAACAAATCCACTGTGGCTATAGTTCCGGTCACTGCAACCGTTTGGTGTCGGTCCCGGTCTTTCTGATTTCAAATTTCAAAAAAAAAATTGAAAAATGAAAACGGGTAGGGTTTGTTGGGTCAATCCGGCCCAATAAGAGACTTCTTGGAGGATCTGATTTCACCAAAAAAAAAAATAATAATAATAAAACAAAATATAAAAATGTGATAAATAGAAAATTTTCAAAAATAATAAGTGGAGTGATGTAAAATTTGAAGTGTTCAAAATTGTTTTTCATTTGCATGATAAAGGATATTTTTCAGGTTCATTGGGCCTCGTTGTCATGTTAGCCTTCTTTGAACCCAATTATTTCTGAAATGTAAATTTGAGTGAAAAGTTATTTTGGCATGTTTGTAATTTCACATCACACCATTTTGTTTGATTTTATTCCTTCTTCTTCTGCATTTTGAATAAATCTAAAAAAAAAGCGAACAGTGCTCGAGCCCATTAGGCCCAATAGCCTTCTTGGTTTTCTCTCGAGTCTACTTCTTTTGAAAAATGTCAAAAATATATGTTGTTTTCATACTTTGCTTTGGTATAACAGGTTGTTGTAAAAAAAATGTCAAAAAAAAGAGTTCAAGTTCATTTCCAAAAAAAATTAGTACAAGAGCATGAATAGTAGTTATTGAACCCATTTGGGCCCATTCTGAATATTATTTTTGCCTTAGCTTGTTTTCTAAAAAAAAAAAAATATAAAGAATATTTCCCTTGCATATGGCATATTTCCTTTAGTATATTTGTTCAAATTGTCTTGTGTGATTTTCTTTGAATTTGTAGTTAACAAAAAAAAAATCTGAAAAAAAAAGGGGAGAACAGTGCTTGAGCCCATTAGGCCCAATGGTCTTCGTGGTTTTCTCTCGAGTCTACTTCTTTTGAAAATATGTCAAAAATATTTTTGTTTTCACATTTTGCTGTTGAATGATGTTTAGTATATTTGTTCAAATTGTCCTGTGTGATTTTCCTTGAATTTGCAAAAAAAAAAATCTGAGAATGAAAGATGAACAGTTTTTGAGCCCATTAGGCCCTTTTGTCATATGTGGTTTCTCTTGAACTAGTCCATCTGAATTTCTGGAAAAAATAAAAAATACATGTTTATGTAGATTTTGTGTTTTCAATTCATAATTTCCCTTTCCATTTGTGTGAACAAGTATTTGTGCGAAAAATAAAGATAGAGGAATTCAGACCTTTGTATGACGTTTTGTCATGGTTGCAAAAAGAATAGTATTGGGCCCATTGAGTCTGGTGGTGTTGCAAAATTTTCTTTAGTCCAATATTGTGAAATCCTCTCATAACAAAAAAAAAATGAATTTCTTTTAGCTTGTTCCATAAACTATAAAAAAAATGTTTTCTTGGTCATCTTCTTGTGTCAAGTTCACACGGCTCAGGTAATCTGATCCATTGGGTTAATGTGCCTGGTAAGTCCAACTTCCTTTTGTTACTTCTCCTCAGGTTTTCAAACGATTTTGGCCCAACTCGGCCCATTACATGCATATTTCTCATTAATTTCTATTTCTAAAAGATAAAAAACACAAAAACATTTTTCTAATATGCTTAATATTTTTTCACATTGTGTAAATAAATAAAAAATGATTGAAAAAAAAAACATTTTTATTTTTCAAACGTTTTTCTAAAATCAAGTTTTCTCATATCAATTTTTGCACTGCTCACCAAGCCGAGTTTCTGTACTGGTTCCCAAGCTCATTTTCCACATTAGCCCAGAAAGTTCATTTTTCATAATGGCTTGCAAAGCTCAGTTTTCATGCTGGCTCGCAAGGCCCAAATTCCACAATGGCCGAAAAATCTCAATTGCCACATTAGCTCACACTGGCCCCCTAAGCCCAGCTCACACTGGCCCCTAAGCCCAGCTCACACTGGCCCCCAAGTCCAGTTTTCATACTGGCCACCGGACCTAATTTTCTCTAAAAAATCTCTATTTTTCAACTGGTATCATCATTTTCATTTCATATCACTTTTCTTCATGCATAACAAAAAAAAAATGCGCAAAAGTCGAGTCATTTGTTTTCGATGCAAATTATCAATTTTATGAGATTTAAGAAAAATGTAATGGATGTCATAATCTCCTGAAGTCAAATGATCAAATCACATATTTCTTAAGAGATATCTGTGTGTGCATTACTTGAAAACATCATCCTTTAGCCCTCGCTATACCAAGAGATTGACCCAATCATGTTCTTGAGCCCAAGTAATAAACACCAAGTGTTACACTGGGGCAGATTTTCCGTTACCTCCACTGGCTTTCATTTGGGAGATCCTGGAATCCGTTATGAAAAAAAAAAGAGAAGAAAAAGAATGAAAAATGACTCTTGTTGAGATCATTTAGTCTTGTCTCCTAGTTAATCTTTTGAAAATGAAACAACCAAAATTTGAAATGACGTGTGGCCATCTTTCTTCATCCAAAACAAAGAACAAAAAATATATCCTTTGATACCAAATTTGAGCCAATAAGAAATTTCTTTTCAAAATTTACCCAAACAAGGGTTACCATCACAGTAGAAGTCGACTCAAATTGCAAAGAAACACACTTAGTGATTAAATGAAGAGAATTCCTCAAAAGTGAAAAAAAAAATCACAAAGTGATGGAAAACAAAGATTGAAATTTGAGAAAGGGCAAAATAGTCAAAACAGATTTGACAAATAGCTGATACAAAGTGTAGATGGTAACTCTTGTTTTTCAAAAAATACCCACAAAAATTTATTTGAGCCTTTACATCCTTTTTTCAATACCCTTCAGCCCAAGCCACATTACAAGCCCAATAAAAGTCCACACGGATTGAATAATGGTTGCTTAAATTTTCATAAAACTTAATTTGGAGACAAGACAAAATGGCTAACAATGCAGTTGTAAAAAAAAATGATGATGATAAAAAAAATGTCCTCGGAAGAAGGAAACTCCCTATTGATCAAAATTATATGAAGGAAAAACAAGCCAATTAGGGGCAATTCTTTCAAGCCCACCATTTTCGTATCCATCACATATTCCTATCCCCTTCAAACCCTTCCCCTTATTCCCAAACTAATTCAGATTTACAAACCAGGGGGGCAACATTGTAAGTGTTACGTAACCTTTCCGCCCATTCTTCAAAACTAAGGCAATTTTGTGAGTTTCATGTGTTTTTGGCCCATTCAAAATATTGGGCAACTTTGTTAATCTCACATTTGTTTCATCTGTATATTCAAGGTTCGTACCAAGACCAGGGCATCCCTTGTTGGACCTCTCAGATTTGTCCACACTAAGATTCATAAATCCACCCTCAAACAAGGGCAGACACTTTGGGGCTTTGTATGATTTTGAGTCCATCTTATCATTCGTAAACCCAAAGTGGGGGGCAACCTCTTTTTGAACCTCGCTTAATTGACTCATACCCAAAACTAAGGACAACTCTGTGAGTTTCATGTGTTTTGACCCATTCAAAATATTGGGCATCTTTGTTAATCTTTCATCTGAATATTCAAAGCTCATACAAAGACTGGGGCGTCCCTTGTTGGGCCTCCCATGATTTTGGTTCGTCCCGAACTTCAAAAATCCATCATCACCAAAATTGGGACAATTTGTAAATCACACATGATATTCTCACTCCCTGATTCATGACTTATTCCCTCACAATTCACAAATACATTTGTCCATACCTACCTTTTTACCATGCCCCCAAACTGGGGCAACTTCTGAGTATCTACGACTTCACATTGGCATTTGTAATTGCTTTAAGGAGTAAGAGGCCCAAGTAGCCAACCTGGTACTCTCCAAATCCTTACACATATTTTTCCCAACCCTTGATATCAAGCATGTACGCACTAATATTTCGTCAAGAAATTTCAAGCCCAGAAGCTTCATTTTGAACATTTGACTTTAGAATTGGACATCCATTGTAAAAAGAAGAAAATGAACGTCTAAATCTTCATAAAATTGATGATTTCAAAGAAAACAAATTGACTCAGTAAAAAAAAAAAAAGAGTGTCATATTTTCATAATCTTCCATCACTGGTCAAAAGTCAACATCATGTACATATTTTCATGAATGTTCATCAAATCTTCTCATCAACATGCGTCAAAGTGTTTTTTCTCCAGTTTCAAAATTACATAGTTTCATCAAATCTTTTTCTTTCCAAAAGACAAAAAAATCAACATGCATCAAAGCTTTCTCCTGCAATTTCCAAATTTACATCAACCATGCTTCTCATTTCAAAAGTAAAATGGACACTCATTTCTATCTCAAGAAAAAAAAAATAATAAAAAAAATCAACATCTCAAAATTTCAAAACAAATGCAAAAATTTCAAATTCAAAACAATCAAACAATTTTACTTTCTGTCATTGGTATCTCGGCCCTCTGTAAGACAATGGTCGAGCCCAATTTTACTTTCTGCTATTGGTATCTCGGCCCTCTGTAAGACAATGGTCGAGCCCAATTTTACTTTCTGTCATTGGTATCTCGGCCCTCTGTAAGACAATGGTCGAGCCCAATTTTACATTTCTGCTATTTGTCAAATGACCCTCTGCATGGCAATGGTAGAATTTAATTTTCCCCTGCGATCTTGACCCTCTGCAAGGCAATGGTCAAGTCCAAATTGTCAAACGACCCTCTGCATGGCAATGGTCAAATTTAAATTTTCCTCTGTGATCTTGACCCTCTGCAAGGCAATGGTCAAGTCCAGATTGTCAAACGACCCTCTGCATGGCAATGGTCGAATTTAAATTTTCCTCTGCGATCTTGGCCCTCTGCAAGGCAATGGTCAAGTCCAGATTGTCAAACGACCCTCTGCATGGCAATGGTCGAATTTAAATTTTCCTCTGTAATCTTGGCCCTCTGCAAGGCAATGGTCAAGTCCAGATTGTCAAACGACCCTCTGCATGGCAATGGTCGAATTTAAATTTTCCTCAGCTATTGGTATCTCGGCCCTCTGCAAGGCAATGGTCGAGCCCAATTTTTACTTTCTGCCATTGGTATCTCGGCCCTCTGCAAGGCAATGGTCGAGCCCAATTTTACATTTCTGCTATTGGTATCTCGGCCCTCTGTAAGACAATGGTCGAGCCCAATTTTAAATTTCTGCTATTGGTATCTCGGCACTCTGCAAGGCAATGGTCGAGCCCAATTTTACTTTCTGTCATTGGTATCTCGACCCTCTGCAAGGCAATGGTTGAACCCAATAAAAAAAAAAAAAAAAAGAACAAAACAAAATAAAATAATTCACTTCCATAGGGTTGGTACACCCTCCACGAGGTTATTACACCTCATTCACTTCCATAGGGTTGTTACACCCTCTGCAATCTCTACACACCTTAATTCTCTTAGTCGTGTTCATATTTGTTTAGATTTCCCTGTTCGTTTCTCGCTCATTTTGAAATCCGGACGAAATTAGTGTCTTTTTCTTTACTTAGCTGTTACTCTAATAATACGAAAATGTCAAATTTTCATATTATCTAGTAAAATCTAAGTAAAGAGGGGCAGCTGTCAACACCCAATTTCGTCCGGATTGACTAATAGATTTATTTTATTTTCATCGTGAGTGTAAAATAAAAAATAAATAAAAATAAATAAAAAAAAAAGAAAATAAATAAATAAATAACTAAATAAATAAAAATAAAAAAATAAAACATTAAAAAGAAAAACAGCGTTCGTTCTCGCAGGTTTACCGTTCGTTCTTTAGTAATTGACAGCGTTCGGTCATTTTGGGGTTTTAATGTACGGTTTCCACCACTCGACCGTTCGGCCAATTGGTCTCATTGACGTTCGGCAATCTTTCCTTTCCACCTTTAGATCGTTCGTCATATACCGTTCGGCCATACCTGACCATTAGCGTTCGTCCTGCATTATGGGCGTTCGTTTTCTCCTCTTCCAAACGTTCATCCTGTATCCTACGTGACCGCTCGCCATGTACTGTGCATTCAACCGTTCGACCGTTCGTCATCTTCTTTGCATTCTTATCTCAAGTGACGTTCGGTCGTTCGTTCTTGCCGTTCGGTCATCGATGGCCACAGTAGTTCAAGCGTTCGTTCGTTCGTTTTCTTTAATAATTGTTGGCGTTCGGTCATAGTGTTAGTAAACGTACGGTCATTTTATGTGTTAGTGAACGTTCGGTTGTTAGTGAACGTTCGGTCTTCATTGAACGTTCGGTCTTCATTTGAACGTTCGGTCTCCAAGATATCTCCTTCAGCGTTCGTACTTTTTGTGGTTATTTTCTTCGAGCGTTCGGTTTTGAGCGCTCGTCCTATGTCTAGTGCGAACGTTCGTCCATTTCGCTCGTCCAAATACTGATTTGTTTTAAAAATGGTCGTTCGTCTCAGTTGAACGTTCGTCCATAATTCCATCCAGCTGTTTCCCACAAAGCTCCAAGCCGACAGTTTGCCATGGTCCACTTCAATCATTCCATTCCCCACGATATTTCACCAACACAATAATTTCACCAACCCTCCAATTATGTCTACCAAATTATTCCAACAATTCCCCAATCACAGCTGCCGACAGACGAACTCCAATCAGAGTTGCCGACAATTCTCAATCTTCTCCCAATTTAAACACAGACATTCATCTCCACGAAGAGGATCCATCCTCCATATTCACACACAGTTACTGGAGGATCTTCATCCCTTTCCTCTTCATAAACCTCTGCTTCACCATCTTTCCCATTCATCATCCACCTCTGACCAGGGCCTTTGCCTCTCACGATGATCCCTTCATGGTACGTACCACTGACCCCTCTCTGATCACTTTCATCCTTACACACATCCAATATCATCACCATCCACACCAACACCTTATACACGGCCAAACACTTATCCCCCAAATTCACAAGCCCACGGATATACCCGTAACCATCCAACTTCAACTTCATCTTTCAACTGTCAAAGAAACCAAAGCCATTTTCATTTTTTTCACACAGACAGTAAAACAGCACCCTCCTCCCTCATACACGCACTACTCTCACGCTACCATGGATTCTAGGATTCCTTCATCAGATTAAGTCCCTCCGAGACCGTTCCTACAAGGCTCTCAACTCCTCTGAGCCCCTCACCCGTTACCATCTCCATCTTCATCTCATCCTTTCATCCTCACAGCCTCAAAACACTTCATCACCACAGCCTTGGGGGCACTGGCTCCTCTCAGCCGTAACCACAGCAAACCATTTCCTTTTCGTTCCCAACTCCACGGCCAAACACCAAACCAGGATTCACCACACATACTCCTATCCCATTCACTCCACAGAATCATCTCCGCATCACGCAACACTCAATCCTCCTCCATTCTCTGTCAACAGGACCAACACCCATCATCATTTTATCCAGACCTCACGGCCACCACACAATCTTCAATCACCATCCTTCCACCCAACTTCCACTTCATCTCCCCAACATCAAAAATTGAAAATTCAATTCTCCACCCCTCACAATACTCACTTGTATTCACTGGAAATCATCAAGAACCACTCGGACAAACCCACCACCGAAAGCATCACCATTTTGTCTATATTGTGACCCAATTAAAACAATCAAGCACAGTAGCAGAAAATAGATAGAAAAGGAGGAGAGAGACCAGAAGCAACTCGCGGCGGTTTGCTTGGAGGAGGCGGCGGCCAGTTAGGCAGACGCGGCTCAGAGACATCGGAGACGAACCCCTCCCTAGGTGGTCGGCGTACTGGTGGCGGCTTGGGCCGCAGCTGGCGGCAGCCGTTTCTGGCTGGGACAGTGGCGCGCGTGCGTGACGGGGTGGAGATACCTCTGTCGGCTACTTTGGAAGAAGACTCTAGGTCTCTGTTTGGAGTTGAGATGGTGGAATGAAGGAGACCCCATGGCTGAAGAATGGAAAGGCCTTGGGCCTCTGACCCAACTCTCACTAATAAAACAAATAAAATAAAATAAAAATCATTTCTCTTTCACACACCCCCGTTTCTCACTTGCACTCCCCTTCAATTTGGGCTTAAGTTTTGTTGTTTTTTTTTAAAAAAAAATATAAGAGGAAGAAGAGTTAGGCTGAGCGCACTATTTCAGGTTGTACCTCCATTTTCATGTTTACACTCCTGACAGACACCAGTTGGTTGAAGAGAAAGATTTTGGCCCAATTAAAAGAACCTCAGCACGCACCCATGGTTTTATCTCTACACCCCTATTATTATCGGTTTTTTTCTCTCGCTTTGTTCTTAAGTTTTTATTTCTTTATTATTTGTTTTTTTTTCTGTATGTAGCTCTTTGTGTGATAACTCGTATATTGCATCTTATATTTTGTCGGATTTGTTCATAAAAAATATAAATAAAAAAATATAAAATAAAACAAACAAAGCCGTGTGAGTGCTCGTGCGATCGTATGCATCAGCCTAGTGCTCATTACGCAAACAATAAGAAAAAAAATCGTGTGAGTACTCGTGCGATCGTACGCATCAGCCTAGTGCTCATTACGCAAAATAATCTAAATATTACATCAAAAAATACCAAAAAATATAAAATCTTCAAAAACCAAAAACATCATATTTTCAAACAACAAACAGTCTTGCTAGCCAGAACTACGTGATCCTTGATTCTCCATCAAAAGTGGAGATACGTAGGAGCAAGGCCAGTCCTTGTCAGGTTCACTTTCCCAAAATTCCGAATTTATCCATAATCATTTTCTCAAACAAATTTTAAAGCAGTTTTCTAAAAGAACTACGGAACCCTGATTTCTCATTCTTAATGAGAATACGTAGGAGCAAGGTCAATCCTTGTCGGGCCCACAAAAATTAAAAAATACATTTTGTTTCTTTAGAATTTTATTTTAGGGGAAAGTTAAACATTTTGAAAACCACATCATATTCGCGTATTTAGTTAAAGGTACTGCCTTAGGGCAGGCGTTGTAGGGTGCTAATACCTTCCCTACACGTAACCGACTCCCGAACCAAGAATCTCAGTTTCGCGGACCATGCCTTATCATTTTATGGTTTTTCCGTAGTTTTCCAGAATAAACTATGGTGGCGACTCCAAATCTCTTTTTCAAAACCCGCCTTTTATTTTTCCACGGATCGTCGTCCCGTCGCGATCCCGGTTGCGACAGCTACCTTGGTAGGGAAAGGGTTCTGCAACTTCTATGCTCCAATTGGACTTGACAACACCATTGCAATCATCCAAAACACTGACCAAACAGATTAAAATTCTGCACCAGTTTCAACACCAAAATTTGACTTGAACTTGACAATTTAAGAGGCCAAATTGGATTTCAAAGTACATTCATCAAAACAGATTCAGTTTTCAACACTGCACCAGAAAATTGGCTTGGTTTTGGTGGTTTGAAACTCAAATTTGCACAGAAGTGGCTTAAACTCGAAATGAATCACTTCAGCAACTTTAATTAGTGATTTGAAACGTGTTAAAACTCTGAAATGAGTTAAAAACAGATTGCTACTCAAATTGACCTTGCCACTTCCTAATATAACTCAAAATATGATGGTTTAAGACACAAGTCTGCACTTAGGCCAAGATATTACTAATTGAAATCTGCTAGCAACTTTTAAACACCATTTTAAACTTGTTCAAGCTATCAAATAGCTCAGAATTAGCCGAAATCAAAATCAAACTTTGTTATGGCCAATTTGTGCAGAAAAATACCCCAACAATCCCCCAAAAACACTAGTTTTGACTAGTTTGCTCTCAAATTTGGTATCACCACTGATTTAACATTTCTGTTATTCCAGTACTGTTTTGTGCATTTTATTATCTTTCTTTAATGATGTCTGAACCCTGAATTACCCCATTCCATGCATTTTACATGTTTTGACTCATTAAGCACATTTTAGCCTACCTAGACTTAAGAATTTTTTAGGTTATTGTTTAGGAAGCCATTTGATAGGGCACGTGTCCTACTATGGAGACGTGTATTAACCATTGGCTAATTGTTTTGTAATCGATTTATGTACAGAACATGGATGATGCTCAACCAAATCGTTCATGGATGTACGATAGGTGTCATAGAGGAAGAGGTGCTTTGAAAGAGTCTTTTGTATTGGGTGTTGAAGAGTTTATAAGTAAAGCTTGTGAACAAGAACGTTATCGTAGAGACGGGGGTCTTCGATGTCCATGTTTAAAGTGCGATTGTACAAAAATTCTGCACGAAAGAGTTGTAAAGGTTCACCTCTACAAGAACGGTTTCAAGCCTAATTATTTCATTTGGGAGGATCATGGGGAAAGATTGCCAGAAGATCATGTACAGAATCATGAAAGTTCGATGGCTGTAGAGACGGAAGGTGGTCAAATTAACCAATTTCAGACAATGCAAGACATGGTGCATGATGCTCTTAGGCAAAATGAGTCGTGGCAAGCATCTACTTCTAATAACATTGAAGAGGCTCCAAACGAAGAAACACAAAGGTTTTTTAATTTTTTGTTGGATGCAAACCAGCCGTTGTATGAAGGAGCATCAGATTCGAAATTATCGATGTGTGTCAGACTATTAGCTTGCAAGTCGAATTGGAATATTCCTAACCAATGCATAGATTTTATTGCAAAAATGGTTATGGATGCAACACCCTTCAAATCAGGTTTGCCTAAAACATACTACGATGCAAAAAAGTGTGTATCAAAGTTGGGATTACAATCGCAGAGGATTGATTGTTGCGTGGATGGTTGCATGCTCTTCTATGATAATGAATATGGTAAGAATGATGGCGCCTTGCTTGAATGAAAATTTTGTGGAAAGCCAAGATATCAACCACGTAACACGGGAGCAACTACTAGCAAACAAGTTCCTATGAAATCAATGTTCTATTTGCCATTAATTCCCAGACTACAAAGAATGTATGCCTCAACACAAACTGCAGGACAAATGACATGGCACTATTAGAACATGTCGACGAATGGTGTTTTGCGTCATCCATGCGATGGAGAGGCTTGGAAGCACTTTGATAGAGTATATCCTGACTTTGGTATCGAGCCACGCAATGTTCGACTCAGTTTATGCTCTGACGGTTTTAACCCATATGTACAGGCATCAAATATACCATATTCATGTTGGCCAGTTATTGTCACTCCTTATAATCTTCCTCCAGAAATGTGCATGTCTAAACCTTACATGTTCTTAACATGTCTCATTCCCGGGCCATTCAATCCAAAGGTTGGCATAGATGTGTACTTAGAGCCCTTGATAGACGAATTGAAGAAGCTGTGGACGGGTGTGGTAACATATGATATTTCAAGGAAACAAAACTTTATTTTGAGGGCCATGCTAATGTGGACAATTAATGATTTTCCTGCTTATGGTATGTTGTCCGGCTGGAGCACTCATGGTAAACTGGCATGCCCACATTGCATGGAACATACAAAGGCTTTTAGATTATATCATGGGGCAAAAAATTCATTGTTTGACTCTCATCGGAGGTTTTTACCGAAAGACCATGCTTTTAGGAGGAATAGGAATGCTTTCAAGAAGGGGGAAGTGGAGATCGATGACGCACCACCATATCTTACAGGACCAGAAGTTTGGAATAGAATCAATGGTTATCCTAAAATAACTGAAAATGGTGCACCAAGAATTGATGGATACGGTTAGTGGCATAATTGGACGAAATAAAGCATCTTTTGGGATCTACCCTATTGGAAGGATAATTTGTTAAGGCATAATCTTGACTTCATGCACATTGAAAAAAATTTCTTTGACAACATCTTTAATACTGTGATGAATGTTGCGGGGAAGACAAAAGACAATGACAAGGCCCGAATGGATATAGGTTTGTACTGTAGACGAAAAGATTTGGAGCTAAAAAGTCATAGCAATGGAAACATGTATAAGCCAAAAGCAAATTATACACTATCAACAGACCAAATAAAACAAGTCTGTCATTGGGTAAAAGGTCTTAGGATGCCTGATGGATATTCTTCTAACTTGTCAAGGTGTGTTGATGTGAATAGGGGAAAGCTCATTGGGATGAAAAGTCATGATTGCCATGTGTTTATGGAATGCTTACTTCCTATAGCGTTTATTTCTTTACCGGCTCATGTTCTGAATCCCATTACAGAGATAAGTCATTTCTTTAGAGATTTGTGTTCTACAACATTGAACAAGGATGACCTGGCGAAGATGGAAGAAAACATTCCCATCATTCTGTGCAAGATGGAGAGAATATTTCCTCCCTCATTCTTTGATTCTATGGAACATCTCCCTATCCATCTTCCATATGAGGCACGACTTGGTGGACCAGTCCACTATAGGTGGATGTACCCATTTGAAAGGTACCCATATGACATGTTATTGTTCAATTTACCAGGCATAATTCAAAAACCCTAACACATCAATTTCAAATTTGTAGGTTCATGGGATATGCTAAACGTTCAGTAAAGAATAAGGCTAGGGTTGAAGGATCTATTTGCGCATCATACTTACACAGAGAAACAACTCATTTTTGTTCCCACTATTTCAAAAACTTCATGTTAACACCACAAAGCAATAGAAATGAAGTAGACATTGAAATAGAAAGCTTTACGACAACATTATCAGTGTTTAACCAACCTGGCCGTCATTCTGGAAGGGAATCAACACATTGGTTAAGTGATGAAGAATTGAGATCAGCTCATGTTCATGTCTTGATCAATTGCAATGAAATTGAACCTTACCTTCAGTAAGCCTCCAAAATAAATTATATTTCCCAATTCTTTCATTTGATATAATTAATTTTCTTTGACCTAATTTGGTCGTACATGTCGACAGCTCATTCTTACATGTCTATCAACTATCTGAGTCAAACAGTTCGACGTACGTACATGCTAATTTCCCATTGTGGTTCAGGCAAAAAGTACGACTTCCTATCAATCTTACACGTTCATTTCTTCCTTAATTTTTTAAGATTACATTGTTGAATAGTTTCATATCATGAATGGTTGTAGGTTCATAACGATCCTTTAAGTGTGAGAAACCAACATCTTAGAGATTTATCACTTGGTCCTTTAAGGTGTGTAAAGGAATGACACACCTTCTTTGCTAATGGATACAAATTTCATACCCATGCATGGAGTCAGGGCAAGAGGACAATAAATAGTGGGGTTCATGTTAAAGGGCTAACAGAAGGAGGTCAAGATGATTTTTATGGTGTCATTAAACACATCTATGAGTTGGAATACAATTCAACAACCACTGAAAAGAAAATTGTATTATTTTATTGTGATTGGTTTGATCCATCAAGAGTAGGTACAAGGGTGGATTCAAAGTATGGCATTGTGGATATTCGAATGGATAAAAGATATGTGTTGTTTGATCCTTTTATCATTGCACATAATGTACAACAAGTGTATTATGTACCATATCCTACGTCACGCACGGACAAACGAGGTTGGTGTGTTGCGATAAAAATGAAGCCTAGAGGTCGCATTGATTCTAATGATGTAGAAGTCGATGTGCCATACCAAGTGGAGGAAATGTCACATGTTAATGACATCATTGAAGTTGAAGAAGTAGTCCGATTACAAGATGTAGAAGCTGGTCTTGAAGAAGTTGACCCTAACAATATTTCATCATTTCAAGGACAAATAGATGAAGATACAACGGAATCAGAAGAATACAATGCAGAAGGACAGGGTGAAGATGACAATGAAGATGAATTTCATAGTTCTAGCACTGAATAGAGTTAGGGTGTATTGCTCCTTATTTTTGTCGCTTTATTATAATGGTGTCCACAATCTTAAGAGTTAGGGTGTATTGCTCATTATTTATTTAACTTTATTAATTTAGAAAGTGTTTGATAGAAACAGTAAAACAGTAAAAACCAAAAAAAAATTGAAATTACAGCAGTAAATAATAACAGTACAAACAGTAAGATACAGAAAATAAAATTACAGTAAATGATCAACATGCAAGAAAAGGTCACTCATGGACTAAATGCTCATGAAATTTTAAGAAGAAGAAAGTTGATGACTTCTTACCAATCAAGGTTGCTTTTCACTTATCTACTTCCCACTAAATTACTTCTTCATCTTCCTTCATTTATATAGATTAGAAAGGTCCATTACCCTTGAATTTATCACTGCCACTAAACGATCAAATTCATCTCTACATGAGGAGATTAAAGATTGTTAGGCATGGTAGATCCATAGTCCATGGAATACAAAAAAAAAATACTTCTTTCACTAAGGGAAAGCTTGGAAAGAAAAGATTGCGAGAATAAATTTCCCTTTTTTTAATTAAATATTCTTTTGTTTAAAAAAATAACTAAAATGGGATAGAATGAAAGATTACCATGTAATCTTCTAATTAATGTTTATTACTATTTATAAACATTTTACAATATTCTACAGTCTTTACTCAATTAAAACAGACTAGGTCCTGATGCAACATAACTTTAACAAAATAGTTAAACTTTAGGTAAATGCAAGGAATTAGGAGCACCATCAATCACAATAAATGCATATTGGAGAAGCAAGTATTTCGCAAGAGATACAGTCCTAACCATAAGCAAGTCTCAAGTTAGTATAAAAATTTTACATGCCACCAATCACCACTACCATAGCTGTGTTCCTTCCAAACAATAACAGTCAACAAAGACTACTAATAAATCCACCATTGTCCACCACGCCACTAACCAGTCCACTGACATCAGTGCCTTTACAAGAGTATAACTGATATGCCACAACACAAATAATGGTAAATATGGAATTTCGCTTCACAGGCCACCAATTAAAAACGTATAAAACTCTTATAATTCATGAATATGATCCGGATCAAACATGAATATATACTTGTAGCTTCAAGCTGCAATCAAATCAAGAGGTAAATTTAGTTTTATTAATGTTCTTCCACATGCTGTTTACTGATTATTGTTGATTAGAATAACTAAAAAAAATCTTATAATAACATCACTGTATCTTAAAGTATTTTAGAGTTTCTTAGATCATCTTTTATATTTCATGATTTGCTTCCTTGTTTAATAAAGATCAGGAATCTAATAACAGTTTTTTTTATTGGCATTAAGGCTCTCTGTTTAGTATTACATCAAAAGCATATGATTTTAAAATTATTGACTTCCAAAATCTCACACTTCCTCATACCCCACATAAAACCCGTATAATTGGAACATGGTCATCAAAACCATCTTCCATGACCTAGTCCATCAATGCCAATGGTGATTTTCAGCGACTGTCATTTGTCATCCTCCACCATGTGTTTTTGAAATAACCATTCTCCCTCACAGTTTTGAATGGCAGCAAGCCCTCCAATGTGATGCAGATGACCTGCCAGTGATGTAACCTTGCCATGATACCTGCACAATTCACACTCACACATGACCAATATTTCACTGTTCCAAAATCTATACCCCTCCTTCCATCAGCCACCATCTTGCTTGGCGTGTGATCTGTTCTTCTCACTTAAGGTCTAGTCTCACCTTGACAAACCAGATCGAGGTCTTTGTTTTTCTGTTAGTGTCCCATATTTGACATCCTTTATTTTAGTGCATTGAAAAGTGTGAACCCATATTTACACCATTTTTCCATTGCATGCGTCACTGCACCATCTGGTCTAGGGTCTATCACATTTATTTTCCACCTCCATGAGCTTGTTTAGCTCCCTTGGCCTCCAATCAATTGTGTGACACTCAAATTTGGTGTTTTTCCTGCATTCATCAAGAGTTAGCTATTTTCAGCTGTCTTGGCTTGATTCTTGGCATTCTTTTTGTGGTTATCTCTGATTTTGGCAGTTAGGCTCTTTCTGGATGTTTGCTTTTGTGACACTGACTTTTCCATTGTATTGTATAAAAATATATATTATGTTCAAGAATATGGCATCAGGTGGTTCTGGCCCTCCTTATCCACCTTCAGGAAATCCCGATAAGGGGAAGGGGAAGAAATCTTATGTAGTGAAGTTGATGACACGTTTCAATAATGAAATTGGTTCAACCAGTCAGCCAACTACACCTACCTCTACCTCCACTGCTAGATCTGTTCCACCTCCATTAGTTGTTCCTGCCTTCACTCCCACTCCACATCAAGTTCCTACATCTACACCCACTCCATACCAAGTGCCTCCTCATGGAATGCCTTCACTCTCTCCCAATGTTGGTTCTAACCCATCAACTCCCACAAATATTGCACCATCACCTGGTACAGACGATGCAAATCCACATTCCAGTTCAGCCGCCAATTATGTCGAAGAATCTTCCAATAGTTGTCCAATGATTACACCTGTTGGAGGAGGGTAAGAAAAAAAATGTACTCAATTAATATATACAGAAATCATTGTTGTATTACTCTAATGTTTGAGTTCAAATTTCGTTTAGGTTTTATCCTACAAAAACTGCATCGAAGGCAATCACAGCCACCATTAAGCAACAGTTTGATGAGCCATGGCTAACATGGGGCTCAATCCCTAAGTCAACCAGAGATGTCTTCTTCGAACGGTTTAAGGTACATAAAATATTCTCTATATGTGTACAGAATCTGTGGTTCCTTGAATGATATAGGCATCAGTTTTCTATAGAAATTTTCAGGCAGAATTAATCCCAGTTTGGATCCCCTTTTTTGAAGTTATACCACTAAAGTAACCCCAAAATAAACTACTATTTCATGCATCCATCATTAAAAGTGCTAACTCCTGAAAATGAAAAAGGAAGACTTAGGAAAGAACCAATGTGACTGCTTTGGCAAATATACATTTCATTCTGCAACAATTATAATGTCTAAGTCCCGATGAGTAAACATTAAAATATTAAACAAATACGAAAAAGAGAATCCATAAGCCCTTAGCGACATATAAGGAAGTCTTTCCCGGAACAAATTCATGGCTAGAGAACTGTTTCTTAGGCAAATCCCTGATTCTACAAGCACCTGCAACAAAAGTTTCGACATGTTCTGTTTTTGCAAAAGCACATGATTCCCCACACTACCCTTTAGACTCCTTTTACGTATGATTCCCCCATATCATGATAAAGAGGTGAAGGGTTAAAAACTCACTGATTATGGTTGGGTATTGTCCATGCTAGCTACAATCTTTCTTTCATAGTTAGCTACCATTTCATAACCTCATCAATCTAAAACTAAACAAAACACAGAAACACAAATTATAAGATAGAAAAAATTGTTTCAAAGATAAATTACAAACAATTAAATAAGCCATCACAAAGAAAAAGGTGGATAGTTGATATTTACGCAAAAATTGGTGAAGTGATACTAAACACAAATTGCTAATCATTCTTTGTCTATTTGTGTTACAGAATCTCTCATTGATTAACAATAACTTAGTTTTTACGATTCCCTTACTTGATTTATAATATTTTGCTAATTGATAAATATATCTACTTTATCTTCATAAATCAAGTCTATATATTAACAGATTTCTTGCTCAAATTATTCAAGTATAATATTCTAGTATAACAGATTTCTTGCTCAAATATATCTACTTTATCTTCATAAATCAACTCTACATTTTGAACATAAATTCTTTTCTTGTGATTTTAACACTTAGAAACCTCTGTATTTTAACATTTTAGTTCATCAATCCTATTACACTGAGCAATTATTCTCTGTATGTGTAAATAAAACCTATTATTCAAACCTATTATTTTTAATATAACAGAGAAAGGTTTCATGGAAGCCTGAAGATGAGGAAAAGGTAAAAGAGAATTATCACACCAAGGCATCTCATAGACTCTCAGAGATGTATAAAAAAGCTAGAACTATTGGAAAAAAACCTGATTGGCTGGGAGACGATACTTGGAATGCTCTTTTGGAAAAGTGGAACATGCCACTTTATAGGCAAAAGTGTGAAACAGCAAAGAAGAATCGGACATCTGAAAAGGGTGGTTGTTTGCACACTGGAAGGTCTATAAGCGTGCATGAGCATGCTATTCGTTTGGTATGTAACTTGTACATTTTTTTTCTTATGTTTGTAATCATAAACTTTAAAAATATTTATTAACAACTCATTTTGTTTGCAGTCACAGGAGCTTGGTCGGTCTGTGCATGTTGATGAAATATTTCAGAGACACATATTCGTCAATCAACAGGGGAATTTGTCGACGAAAGGTCTAGGCGGACCCATGTAAGTTTGTACTAACTTTATCCCATTATAAATGTTCAGTTTTTAAACCTCATGCTTAATATTAATATTTATTCATTTAACAGGAACAATTTGTTGCAAAATTTGATCAAATAAGATCTGAGACTGCATCTGTTGGTGTCTCAACATCTTCTCCTCTAGACCCTGCGGAGGAGGAAAGATTGAGAAACCGATGTTGGTTAGAGGCTGCTGGTGGAAGATACAAGGGACGCGTATATGGCATTGGAAATGTCAGTTCCCAAGATGACTGTGTCGATAGTTACATCCAACAGACACAGGCATCTTCTTCTGCTCAACAACAAAATTTAGAAGAAATTGTTAATCTCAAATCGCAGTTACAACAATATGGTCAGCAGCTTCAAAAGTTTGAAGGCTTTATTGGCGTCCTCCTGCCATTCCTTCTGCCTTCAGCAGCCGCAGCTGCACAAGACGTTTTAAACCTTCAAAATCCTCAACTTCAAAATGAAGTACCCAATGATGTCCAACCAGAACAGCAACCTTCAGAATAGCAACAACCACACCAGCAACCAACAGATGAACAAGCAGAAGATGGAAATGATTATATGCATTATTAGGCATTTTGTAGAACTTATTTCCATTATTGTTGAACTTTTTTAGAAGCACAATCACAATCCGTTTATGAACTTACCTGATGTTTATTATTGCACTTATATTGATGTCAAGAATATTTATGTATTCATATATACAATGTTTCCTTTATTGATTAAATGTATTTGAAAAGCTTTATGGATTTATGTCAATGTGCAATGTATAATGTCCAGGATTGCTTATATCAATTGTGAATGTTCACCATAATGTCCAGGTCTGTTTGTATATTGTGTATGGGAAACTGCCATATACAGAATATGTATTTAGCTCTGCCTAAAGCATTATATACGGATATATCCGTATATACTGTCCTTATATAAGTTATATACAGAAATTATATACTGAAATTATATACAGAAATTATATACGGAAATTATATACGGAAATTATATACGGATATTATATACGGAAATTATATACGGAAATTATATACGGACATTATATACGGATAAATTCGTACATAAGTTATATATGGATAAATCCGTATGTAATTTCCGTATATAATATCCGTATGTAATTTCCGTATATAATATCCATATGTAATTTCCGTATATAATATCCGTATGTAATTTCCATATATAATATCCGTATGTAATTTCCGTATATAATATCCGTATATAATTTCCGTATATAACTTATATACGGATTTATCCGTATATAAACCTAGCTACGACAGTATTATATACGAATTTTTGCCCGTGTGTAATCCGTATATAACCAAGTTTTATATACGGATTTTAGGTGTTATATACGGATTTTGGCTGTATGTAATTCACTTTTTTCTTGTAGTGTTGTTTGGTTTATCTTTATTTGATGTGAAATCTTCAACACATACTTTTTACATTATATATATATATATATATATATATATATATATATATATATATATATATATATATATATATATATATATGTAATATCCAAAAAATATAGTATAAACTATATAAAAGAGTAGTCTACATTATAATCACTAGTGTAATAAGAGGAAATAACAACGGTCATTTTTGACCATGCGCCTCGGTTCCCGAACCGAGGCATATTCAGACGAGACAATAAGTCTGCTACTTTTTACCTCGGGTGTGAACCGAAACATAAAAAAGTGAGATACTGCCTCAGTTCTTCCCACCCGAAGCATAAAAGGGTGAGATACTGCCTCGGTTCTTCCCTACCCGAAGCAACACATTGATTTTTTTTTTTGGTAGGACATACTGCCTCGGTTCCTCCTGAACCGAGGCATAAAGTCACCCTATTGTTTCTCCCAACGAACCACACGAGTGTTTCATTACCACTCATTATTGCAATATTTGACAAAAACTAAATATCCAGGAGCTTTGAGAAGCCTGCGCCATAGGAAAGGAAACTTTGAATTTTCATTATCTAAAAGGAACCAAAATCACGGGAAGACTACAATGTTTATAAACTAAATGCATTCATATATATATATATATATATATATATATATATATATATATATATATAATAAGGAACCAAAATCACGGGAATGTTTATAAACTAAACGAATTCATAACATCTTGTGTTAAAATGCAGATCCACTTCCTTTTCCCTTTCCTAGCATAACATCTTTTGCTTCATTTATTTTGGAAGCAAGGTAAT
Organism: Vigna nakashimae; assembly: GCA_034642375.1. Classification (NCBI taxonomy): domain Eukaryota; kingdom Viridiplantae; phylum Streptophyta; class Magnoliopsida; order Fabales; family Fabaceae; genus Vigna; species Vigna nakashimae. Next base: position 14,920,497 of record CM067766.1, on the reverse strand, counting down.
GACTTCCACCCGCATCAGGATGGTTTGCAACCATTACTCTTCTGTGTGCTTCTTTCACCTTATCTGCAGTTGCACTTTCCCTGATGAATCATGGAACAGTATAAGTTTAGAAAAACAAAATGAAAAACGCAAGATCAAAATTCTGATCTTGGAGAAGAAAAGCATAAGGATTAGTAATGAACTGATAGGATGAGATCAGCAGGGGGTTTACTTTTGCCGAAAGCAAAGCAGAAGCAGGGTTTCAACATCAAGAGTAATTGAATATGACATAAATTAGCATGTAGAGAAAGAATAACTTGAATGTTCTTGCTAAATTTTCTTCCAAGAATAGAACACCTTTCACTACAAGAAAAAAGTGAATTACATACAGCCAAATTCTGTATATAACACCTAAAATCCGTATATAAAAGTTGGTTATATATGGATTACATACGGGCAAAAATCCGTATATAATACCGTCGTAGCTAGGTTTATATACGGATAAATCCGTATATAAGTTATATACAGAAATTATATACGGATATTATATACGGAAATTACATACGGATATTATATACGAAAATTACATACGGATTTTTCCGTATATAACTTATGTACGGATTTATCCGTATATAATTTCCGTATATAATATCCGTATATAATTTCCGTATATAATATCCATATATAATTTCTGTATATAATTTCTGTATATAATTTTCGTATATAATTTCCGTATATAACTATAAGGACAATATATACGGATATATCTGTATATAATGCTTTAAGCAGAGCTGAATACATATTCTGTATATGGCAGTTTCCCATACACAATATACAAACAGACCTCGACATTATAGTGAACATTCACAATTGATATAAGCAATCCTGGACATTATACATTGCACATTCACATATAAATCCATAAAGCTTTTCAGATACACTTAATCCATAAAGGAAACATTGTATATGAATACATAAATATTGTCGACATCAATATAAGTGCAAGAATAAACATCAGATAAGTTCATAAACGGATTGTGATTGTGCTTCTAAATAAGTTCAACAATAATGGAAATAAGTTCTATAAAATGCCTAATAATGCATATAATCATTTCCATCTTCTGCTTGTTCATCTGTTGGTTGCTGGTGTGGTGGTTACTGTTCTGGAGGTTGCTGTTCTGGTTGGACATCATTGGGTACTTCATTTTGAAGTTGAGGATTTTGAAGGTTTAAAAAGTCTTGTGCAGCTGCGGCTGCTGAAGGCGGAAGGAATGGTAGGAGGACGCCAATAAAGCCTTCAAACTTTTGAAGCTGCTGACCATATTGTTGTAACTGCGACTTGAGATTAACAATTTCTTCTAAATTTTGTTGTTGAGCAGAAGAAGATGCCTGTGTCTGTTGGATGTAACTATCGACACAGTCATCTTGGGAACTGACATTTCCAATGCCATATACGCGTCCCTTGTATCTTCCACCAGCAGCCTCTAACCAACATCGGTTTCTCAATCTTTCCTCCTCCGCAGGGTCTAGAGGAGAAGATGCTGAGACACCAACAGATGCAGTCTCAGATCTTATTTGATCAAATTTTGCAACAAATTGTTCCTGTTAAATGAATAAATATTAATATTAAGCATGAGGTTTAAAAACCGAACATTTATAATGGGATACAGTTAGTACAAACTTACATGGGTCCGCCTAGACCTTTCGTCGACAAATTCCCCTGTTGATTGACGAATATGTGTCTGTTGAAATATTTCATCAACATGCACAGACCGACCAAGCTCCTGTGACTGCAAACAAAATGAGTTGTTAATAAATATTTTTAAAGTTTATGATTACAAACATAAGAAAAAAAATGTACAAGTTACATACCAAACGAATAGCATGCTCATGCACGCTTATAGACCCTCCAGTGTGCAAACAACCACCCTTTTCAGATGTCCGATTCTTCTTTGCTGTTTCACACTTTTGTCTATAAAGTGGCATGTTCCACTTTTCCAAAAGAGCATTCCAAGTATCGTCTCCCAGCCAATCAGGTTTTTTTCCAATAGTTCTAGCTTTTTTATACATCTCTGAGAGTCTATGAGATGCCTTGGTGTGATAATTCTTTTTTACCTTTTCCTCATCTTCAGGCTTCCATGAAACCTTTCTCTGATTTATGAAGATAAAGTAGATATATTTATCAATTAGCAAAATATTATAAATCAAGTAAGGGATGGATAGGGTTGTGTGCTCAATGAAATCCTAAAAACTAAGTTATTGTTAATCAATGAGAGATTTTGTAACACAAATAGACAAAGAATGATTAGCAATTTGTGTTTAGTATCTCTTCACCAATTTTTGCGTAAATATATCAACTATCCACCTTTTTCTTTGTGATGGCTTATTTTATTGTTTGTAATTTATCTTTGAAACAATTTTTTCTATCTTATAATTTGTGTTTCTGTGTTTTGTTTAGTTTTAGATTGATGAGGTTATGAAATGGTAGCTAACTATGAAAGAAAGATTGTAGCTAGCATGGACAATACCCAACCATAATCAGTCAGTTTTTAACCCTTCACCTCTTTATCATGATATGGGGGAATCAGAGGTAAAAGGAGTCTAAAGGGTAGTGTGGGGAATCATGTGCTTTTGCAAAAACAGAACATGTCAAAACTTTTGTTGCAGGTGCTTGTAGAATCAGGGATTTGCCTCAGAAACAGTTCTGTAGCCATGAATTTGTTCCGGGAAAGACTTCCTTATATGTCGCTAAGGGCTTATGGATTCTCTTTTTCGTATTTGTTTAATATTTTAATGTTTACTCATTGGGACTTAGACATTATAATTGTTGCAGAATGAAATGTATATTGGCCAAAGCAGTCACATTGGTTCTTTCCTAAGTCTTCCTTTTTCATTTTCAGGAGTTAGCACTTTTAATTGATGGATGCATGAAATAGTAGTTTATTTTGGGGTTACTTTAGTGGTATAACTTCAAAAAAGGGGATCCAAACTCGGATTAATTCTGCCTGAAAATTTCTATAGAAAACTGATGCCTATATCATTCAAGGAATATTTTATGTACACATATAGAGAATATTTTATGTACACATACAGAGAATATTTTATGTACCTTAAAACGTTCGAAGAAGACATCTCTGGTTGACTTAGGGATTGAGCCCCATGTTAGCCATGGCTCATCAAACTGTTGCTTGATGGTGGCTGTGATTGCCTTCGATGCAGTTTTTGTAGGATAAAACCTAAACTAAATTTGAACTCAAACATTAGAGTAATACAACAATGATTTGTCTATATATTAATTGAGTTAATTTTTTTCTTACCCTCCTCCAACAGGTGTAATCATTGGACGACTATTGGAACATTCTTCGACATAATTGGCGGCTGAACTGGAATGTGGATTTCCATCGTCTGTACCAGGTGATGGTGCAATATTTGTGGGAGTTGATGGGTTAGAACCAATATTGGGAGAGAGTGAAGCCATTCCATTGGGAGGCACTTGGTATGGAGTGGGTGTAGATGAAGGAACTTGATGTGGAGTGGGAGTGAAGGCAGGAACAACTAATGGAGGTGGAACAGATCTAGCAGTGGAGGTAGAGGTAGGTGTAGTTGGCTGACTGGTTGAACCAATTTCATTATTGAAACGTGTCATCAACTTCACTACATAAGATTTCGTCTTCCCCTTCCCCTTATCGGGATTTCCTGAAGGTGGATTAGGAGGGCCAGAACCACCTGATGCCATATTCTACATACGTAATCCACATGTAAGATTTACCTAGTCTGTCTAGAAATTTTTATGAAGTTCAGCCACAAAAATTTACCAACCAAAACTATATACTTTGTTAATGAGCACTACAAGGTTAACATAAATGACTTAAAAGACTAACTGTAATTAAGTAACCACGACACAGCAGTTTAGGCAGACTTAAAATCTAACCAATGCCATACTTTATACTCCATTCCCTGCCAAACTTAAAACCAGATTATTGCCATTTCTTGGAAACAGTGATACTAAAATCCAGTAAAAGGATGGAAAAAATGTGTCAGCTTTGACCATAAACAATTAGAAACTGGACAACAGAAAACGGATAAATACAATATTGATTTTACTTCCCAAAGCCTTTGACTTTGATAGGAGAAATAAATAAAGGAGGCAGTTATAACCTCCTATAGCCTAAAACAGACTATGATATGATATATAGTCTGTTTTAGGCTGTTGTTTTTAGTTTTTTAAAGTTTAGGAGGAAAAGGGTTTGGGAGAGTTAAGGTCCTCTCGGGAGACCTGTTTGTTGAGATATCTTGTGTTGTATTCCTGTCACATTGGCAGAACAACTGTGTTCATAATAAAATCATTCAAGAACCTGTCTTGGATCATTATTTAGCTACTGGGTGACCTATCAGGCTTAGCCACATATGGTGTACCAAACATGCTCACTGTAAGAGGTTCAATCCTATGCGCCAGTTCCTTTTACCCATCACCTTTGGCATCCTAGTGGAATATCTCCTAGGCTTCTCCACTATGGTGGGACCACCCAAGGCCCCAAAACTCTCGTTAAGCCACCAAAAATCTTGCTTTTTATTAAACAGGAGAAAAGTAGGACAAGGTTTATTAAGCATCACTCCAGTCCCCACAGAACATTCAAGCAGCTCAAATAGAATTGCTTTCTTGTGGGAAATGCTGTAATATTTGTTAGAATGTTAGTCCTTTATAAAACTAGACTTACAACTTCTCTTTTACCATTTTTCGACTTTAACAGTTTAACCATAAAAACCAAACAAATTCTCACAGAAAGACAGTCCTGATACAAATGAAATATCCATTAAACGAATCGTGGTCACAAGTTGTATCCTTGATTTAAAACAGAACAAGGAAATAAACCAAACCCTACCACGCAACTTGTATCAAAAAAACAAAGGATGGCATCTCCAAACACAAAATGCATATGTATATAGTAACGTGTGTAGAACAGAACATAGGATGGAACGACCATATAAGCTACAAAAGTCAAGCCTTCCTAGAAGACATACACCACGTCCTGAATGGTAGAGAGAAATAAATAAAAAACCAAAAACTTACACATTATAGATTGTTAATGTCGTCATGAATCATATGCTAAACCAAATTCTAATTCAAAAACTCATTACCATTTTTAATCTGTGTTCATTTTAATTAGTCTCTTGCTTTTTGCATTCTGCTTTTTTGAGGAAAAATCGAGAGGAATAAATGAAAGGAGAGAAAGAAATGAAAGTGCTGAATTTGATTAAACTAGTATTATCAAGGTGGTGCCACGGCCCTTTGAAAAGAATCTGCAGAATTTTCTTCCACTCCACACAAAGCACACGGACATTCTCAAAATGATGAGACACCAGCACTCATTCAATTTGAAGAAGAGGTACATTTTATTGGGGCTGGACGTTTTGGAAGAAACACTTCTCGGTCCAGCAGTGAAGGAAGGAGCACGTCCAACTCACATCCAAGGGAAGTAGCTCACGGTTTTTACAACACAGCAGCAAGGCACGGAGGCTGCACATCCAGCAGCCACAATCACTCCCCATGGCAGTAGAAGCTCACGGTTCTTGGTCCAGCATGTTGGCAGTAATCCAGAAGACAGCAGTAGCATCCATCAATGTAGGAGAGCCGTGAGGAGAAAGGAGCTTGTGGGTCACAAAAAGCACAATCAATGGTGGAGTTCTTTCATTTGGTGTGCATGTCTACAAGGTGTAGAAGATGACAAAAGTAGTTGGCAAAATGGAGGGACCCTTACCTTTCTTTTCTCACGTCAAATTTGCTGCAAGAAATTTTCTCTACTAGTTAGAGACAAAAAAAAAACCTTACGCTGGAAAGAGGGAAGGACATAATGGCTGGTCGAATTTTTGGCTATAAGAGAGTGGCAGTAGTATAGAGAGGAGACGGGCCTGGGAGAGGAGTCTCTCTTCCAGGTGAAGTGACAGAGAGTTTTTCCAGAGTTCTAACTAGAAAGGAGTCTTAGAGGAGGAGAGTTTCAATAGAGTTCCAGAGGGTAGACGGTCCTGGGAGGAGGCTCTGGCCTCTTTCTCTTCCTTTTCCAGTAGCAAGTTTTCGGTTTTCCAATTTCCAAACACAGTGCGACCCTCTCGTCACTGGTTATACAACTAATTAAGCTTAGTTATATATATGTTTAGGGTTAGTTAGTACAATGTAATGAATGTGTATACCCATTCCCTGTTCAACCCTTCTATAATCCCTTATACCCTTATACCACCATTATTCTTCCCAAATAATTTACCCTTAAACTCACTATGACCCCTGGAATCATCTCCACCCTAAAACTAACTATATTTCCTACTTACAATATTCATTGCATGCCATAAACTTTTAATATATAATATGTATCAATGTACAAGTTCTAGTATAACTTAGAGTGATTAATTAAGGTTTCAATATAGATCATTGTTCAACTTTTTATATAACTTAGAGTTATTAAACTTTTTATATAAAGGGTTACTCATATTTTAACACACCTTAGAATGACTAAGATTTTAATATTTTAATATAGAAGGTTGTACAACTTTTAGTACTAATTTAGAGCAGTTTATTAATGCGTGACTTTTAACATAACTTAGAGATTTATAACTTTAAGTGCAAGTGATTAATATCTTACATAGATCGATGTACAACCAAACATAGTTAAAGAAAAGTGCCTCTCTGCACCAGTACAACCTTATGTGCATTCCATGGAGGATAAAGACAAAAACATACAATAAAGTTTTAAATGTATATATGAAAAATGCTGATAGAAAGCATTTATAACAGATGCAGAGGATACAAAATGGAATAAAAATATGAGAGAGAGATAGAAAGTACCGCAAGCCCTTAATTGCACCCTAACTTGCAGACGGCAGTATTGGATATGATCTTTTCACGACACCTACAATGTAAAATGCAAGCACCATTTCTGTAAACATCTTTAAAATACTTGACAGCTAGAAAAGAAAAACAAGAAACAGAGTCCACACATTCAGAAGACACTAATACAAATTAACCAAAAGAGGCTAGAATAAAATATTTCATACCAACAAGTTTCTTCTCAATCTCTTCATTGTGTATTTGTTGAGGTAAAAGAGGGTATAAGGAAGGCATGCCTGAAGGAATTAGTAAATCTAACTATTCCAAATGACGTACTTCCCACGTCAATTGTTTTTTTCCAAGGGTCGTCCAGTAACATTAGCACAACAAGAAAAGAGGGAAGAGGATGCCCTATTTTTAGGAGATTAGAAGAAAGGACTTCAGGGGAGAAAAGGCTAAGGATCATGTCCAAACCCTTTTGGCAGGATCTTCGGACCATATCAAATGACTACCCTTCATAGCAATTGAGTGGTCTTTCTAGTATGCAGCAATTGTTTCTAGATATATGATAGGTTCACTGGAGAAGTCTATACTAGGATAAATAAATAAAGGAGGTAGTTAAAACCTCCTGCAACTGTAACAGACTAGTATATATGTACTGTGTTTTAGGCTGTTATTGGATTATTGAACTAACTAGCCTAGCTATAGTTATAAATGCAAAAAATCACCTCTCCCCTGGTGTTTTATAAGTTTAAGAAACTGTGGACCCTTTATGTACGATATTTTATCATTCAACCAACTACAATCAATCATCAACAACCAACTACAACAATCATCATCAACCTTTCGATCAAGTATAGTCAAATAAAACAACAACCAGTTGTAGCAATCATCATCATCATCATACTGTAATTAGCTTAAGCTGAAGTGATGTTGATAGGTACGAGAGGTGATAATGAAAACAATAATGGTAGTAAAATGATTTTAAAGAGAACATTAAGTTTATTTAATCTCAGGGTTACTTCAATATATACACAAAATTTCTGCATGAGAGACCATTAAGTGTTTCTTACAGAGATGATGGAGTAAACTATGGGAAAACTACTGCACCTGATTCTAAATTACTTGAGAAAAGATATATGGACTTCAATATTTTGGAAAAGCAACCTTTGAGTAGTTTAAAATGGTTTGATTATTGTTTTACAGAAGTAAATCCTAGAAAGGTTGTCACAGACCTAGAATAACTTGGAATGTTGCTTCACTATGGCAGAAGCGGAGTACTGTCCTAGTAAATCTTTTTGGGGTATCGGATGCTATAGCAAGAAACTTACTCTGCCACTTTGACAGGCTAAATATCAGGAATTATATACTTATGGACCCTCCATCTGACAACTTATTTGATCTGGAAAGGAGGGGACATCATATAACAACAGTCAAATTATTTTATTATTTAATTACTTTTTAAATGTTTTCAAAACATTTTAAGAACTTAAAGGACCTTTTACAATAAAATAATTTAAGAAAATATATAAAAAAAATGAAAGTCTCTGCATAAATTGATAAACTAAGAGGGCTTGTTTAAAGGAGTGAGGAGTTGAACTTTTAGTATTATAGTGACTACTTTCAAACTAAAAAAGATTGAAGTAGATGGTTTCTCCTCTCATCTGCAATAAAATTTGAAGTGAATAGTAAAAAAAGGGTGGAAATGGTAGTGGCAAAGGAAGTGATAGGAAACACAAGATATGATGGAATCATATATCTCCCGATTATTGATTCAGAAATGAGGGACAGTGAATATGTGTACTGGACACCAATAAGTAATAAGAAACATAAGAAAATGATGGATGCTAAAGGCATCTTCTTCACTGCTGAAAGGATCAGCTACCTTGGTGACAAGACAAACCCCAAAATGAAATCAGAATGCTATACTATTACCAAGGCCATGCACATTCCACAAAGAAGAACCAATACTATTAAAAACATTTCACTGTCCATAAATAGCACCAGAGTAGTTTCTGACAGTATACTACAAACAAACTTAGACATCACAAACCTATCATGCAAAACAGAAATGCCACAGCCAAAATGTTTCAATACTAGATTTTCTTATAAAACATCAAAGCCAATACTCAAATACTATTATGATACTAACAAATTTTCATGTCATACCTAAACTAGAATCACATTTATAAAAGCTAATTTCCATTACAAGAACAAGGAGAGCAAACCCCTGGCCTAAAACATCTATGTCCTTCCTGGTGAACACAAGGTACTTAGTTTTTGCTTTTATTTTTCCCAGCAAAAAGAGGATCTTAGGGGTGGAACCAACTCACTGATCATAACCTATTATATTATTTTATTTTATTTGGTTGGTGTTATCTAAAGTCAACCACCTAACCTGAACTTGAACGTCAATAAGTAAATGTTTTATTTAACTTCCCCTTTTCTTAGTGTCCTAAACTTTTGTCTTGCCTTTGATGGCAATGTTGCACTTTTTCAATGATCTAAAGTGAAAAAGTGTTGTGGGATATTTCCATGCGCTTTCACTGGTTGAAACTCCATTAGGTAGTCTGATTTTGGAGATGATATGCACCCCAAAGAAAAAAGGACAACCCCTCCTTGGAAAGATCATCATTTATCAAACCCCATCATAGGAATTTACAAGAAAGAATCCTTTATAGTATCATTCATATGAAACAAAGCTTATGATATGAAGGAAAAAATGAATTATGAAGCAAGCCGAATTGCCCCATTGTACTCTGTTACCTTATGCTTATGATATGTCCTTTAGTTCTTTTTTTATTGTCAATACAATTATTCTTTTCCCCTCAATTATAAATCTTACATCCACATATTACTGTTCAGCAGTAATTGGTCGCCCATTACCATGCTGGAATTACTTTGAAGAAAACTCATTCATGGAGGGAAATTAAAAACCCAACTACATTGCATACAAAACCGAGCAAGAGAGGAAATGAAAAACACCTTTTTGTGGTTCCTTCGGCCTTCGCAGCACTAAGTTCAATGTCTCAGCTTAAACCGCAACACAGCAGCCTCAATCGATGCCTCATCAAAATCCAACTACGTCTTCCAGACGAACCAAAAATGGGGCAATGAAAATAAAATCAACACACATTAGGTTTCAATTTTAAAGATTTCTACCCATTACAGATTACCATAAACATGAACGAAAACAAGAATCACTTACCAGATTTAGGGCTCCAGAGAAGAATGATTTACAGGTGCTGAGAGGAGGGCTCCAGACGATCCAGAGGGGAGGTGACTGAAGGTTTGAGACGAAGCTTCGACACGAGAGCTGATTGAAGGTTGGACAGGAGAGCTGAATCAATGGTTGATGAAGGATTGATGAAGATGACTCCACAGAGAAGAGGGTTGGAGAGTAAGAGAGTTCGAGAGAGAACAAAGTTCTAGAGTTCGAGAGAGAGAGAACAGAGTTAGGGTTCGAGAAAGGGAAAAACGCTTCTACTGCCAGCATCCAATTAATCAGAAAAATATAATTTAAAAAAAAATAATTTACCATATTCGTATATAATATCCGCAGTTAACAACTTCGTTTTAACTGCATACGGATACTACGGGTTATATACGGATATATCCTTCCATAATTTTCCCGCCACCACGCGCAAATTTTATATACGGAATTTTCCGTATATAAATATCCGTATATAATATCCGTATATAACGCTTTTTCTGGTATCCGTATATAAATTCCGTACATAATGCCTCATTTATATACGGATGTAAATCCGTATATAATTTTCCGTATGTAATTTCATTATTTCTTGTAGTGTTTTATGAGTGGTCAAAGGATGGATAATCCTATATAGTTGGAAGATGCATATGTTTTCATGATTTAAATCCGAACTCTCTGGTCACTGTTCTATGGTTTCTGCAAACATAATTTTGTTTCCCTATATCAATCATATGCAACAGAGTAACCGTGTAAAGAACCTTAACACTATCATCTAATTACAGATAGACATGTATGGTAAATTTGTTGAACAGAACTCTTCTCACCAACAATACCTATAAATTAAATTTTCCCCCTCCATATAACAATATTTCATAAGTCCATATAAATTTTTCATTATTGCATTCAGGCACCTCATGGAGGTGGGGAACAAGCGATACAATGAGCAGTGATAAGAGAGCAAAGGAGCGTGGGAAAAAATACATTACAAAACACAAATTTACTACTGAGACAACAACATCAATAGATCATTTCAATGACAGTCCATTCTACCCATACTCTTCTTAAATGCATTTTCAAACAATTACAAAATTATGACCTAAAACAGATAATCAGGAGGCCAATTTGAATATAAAAGGGAAAACAGGAGTCCCAAAGTTTCTAATTAGTTTCAAAACTACATGGGTCAAATTAATGAGGAGTGTTGCAAGAAAAGAAAAAATTGAAGAAAACAATGTTGAACAAGAGAGAGGATCTGCTCACCATTCCCGGGGAAGTTGAAGGCTGAAGAGAAATGTTGGTGCTTTTCATTCACAGGTTTTGAATGCCTCTAACTCTCTGCTAAGGCAAGAAGAAAGGCTGAACACATCCAAAATTTGATTAAAATTTGATTTAGGGTTTGCGTCTTCTATATTTTCTTGAACGAAGGAGGAAAATTATTTTAATATGTTGGAGGCAGCTCGCGAAGGAGACAATGGTGGTGCCAGCTCGCGGCGGGGACGATGGTGGAGGCACTGAAGAACCAAGGAAGAAGAAACTTATATATTTTAAACGAGAAAGAAGAAGAAGCAGAAGCTTAACCGAGAAGAAATGGTTGCACAGAAAAAGCGATACAGTGAGTTTGTGCCTCAGTGAGTTGTAGGGGTAGCAGAGGCTTTATGCCTCGGTTCTGCTAGAAACCGAAGACGCATCCACTTTTCAAAAAAGTTGTCAGCTGCGTTCAGTGAGTTGCAGATGTCAGCTCGGCTTTATGCTTCGGTTCTTCTCTAAACCGAGTAATATTATCTTAGATTAGGCACCGGTTTTAAGTGCAGCCGAGGTAATAGTTGATTTATGCTTCGGTTTTGCATGAAACCGAAGCCTATAAAGTTACCTTATTTACCAATCTGCCACTAGGTTGTTATAGGCTGCGGGTTAGTATAAAATGAGGCATATTATATGAGTTTAAAAGTAATAATTGTACTAGTGAATATAATAGAACAGTTAAACACATGGAGATAGAGAGTTAATCTTACAGTCATCCGAAAATGGCTATAAAATTTAAAACTTTATATACCAAAGAGTATTTCAAAACTACACAAAACGAAATAGATAGCCTGGCTAGACTATATAACTGAGTCATCGCCCTCCAAGACCTACTCCAAAGGCACCTCATCTACCTTTGCTCACATCCATGGATGATCATTGCAAAAGAAAACATAACACAAACACGATACAAACACAAGCAGAAGGGTGAGCTAGATATACAAAGATCATACTTATTACAATAACGCACGTACATCCTTAATTCAAGTAAACTGGATCACACATCATAACATGTTATACTTTAAACTTGACTCGTCCGGACTAGAATGATTGTCAAGATAAGGCGGGTCATGCACTCGTGGTGGCTTCTACTGTTTTCCAAAGCCATTGCCAATGGATTTCACCCTACCACACTCATGAGGTTAGTTTGTACCACGCCTTGGATCATACTGAAATCCTCGAAGACTAAGACATCTTGCTACTCCTCACGACATGGATCAATCCTCTCTACTTGAGAATGAAAGACCATTGGAGTTTTAGGATAACCATCAAGACTGAGCTCCTTCATTCAATCTAAACATACTTGATTCTCAACAAGAGAATTCACTTTGAATCACAGCATAGCGCACCACCATGTATCATCTCCTTGAGGATCATGGAATTATGTCCATTAACCATAATTTCACTTTAAACACCATTCATATCTCTTATATTCATATACTTTTAATTTAGCAATATACATCAATCATACCTTACATCTCAAACAACATTGCACTAAATTCAAACCAAGATAAAGAACTAAAGATTACACTATACTCAGATGGTTCGCTCAATGCACCCTATCAGCAAGGCGAGACAGGAATTACTCGCACAACGACACCTTTTGCTATGTGAATTAACTCGCAAAGGTACCAGACCTCAAGCACATCGCATATCACACATGGGTCGCTATGTGAGAGCCTAAACAGAGACCACACCCAAAACACCTCACTGTGCGCACAAATTCGTCATTCAAATTAATCTAGCTTTGATTCCAAACCACTACCAGTCGCACAACAGCCAGATTCGCTATGCGAATAAGTAGACAGAGAGCAATCATCTACAGTCACTCGCACAGCGCACCAACTCGTTGTCCGAATGACTAGGCAGAGAGCACTTCACTATGAGGACTCGCTATGTGAAACCATTCGCTTCAGCGAGTTTGCATAATCTGTTGAACCGAATTATGCAACTCACACCCCATTACCAATTCTAATCATTTTCCTCAACTTCTTACACCCCTATATTGTGTTTTATACCTAATTAGACTTATCTAAGTGATTATAAACCTTCCTAACATCAATCCATAGTGTTTAAAAGTCAATTCATATTCTAAAACACCAAATTCAACAACTTAATGACCCAAATTCAATTCTATCACTTTGCACCTATTTTTGACCAGTTTGAGGACTCTAACAAATTACAAATAACTAACCTAGACTGCCCCAACAGACTACAAGAGCCTTTGACCCCTAACTTTCAAATTCACTTCCTCACTTCCTCTAAAATAACCTAAAACACTACCAAATTCACTTAACTTCAACATAACAACTATCACAACATATTACGTTCATCTAACACACTCAATTACAGTTACACATCACATTTACATCAGTTCACAAGCATCAGTTCACAGGTTCACAAATGAATATTCCAGTACATATCATTCTATACACTCAAAATTTAAAATGTAACTCAAACAACAGAATTAATGCATAATTCAGTATATACACTTAACATATAACTAGTTATAAAGAAGTATTCTAGCTCCCCTTACCTCAAAGATCATAGCCCAGCTCACTGGATCACCTCAACAGCACCTTACACAGTAAGGAAACTAAACAAAACCCTACAAACCACCAATTGGTGATAGAAACAGCTCTTAGAGCTAGAATTGAAAAAGAACTCTAGAAGACACATGCAACCAGCAAAAATTGCATGGTCTAAGCTCAAGACAGTGGAGAAAAGGGAAGAACAGCTTACTCGCTAAAATTCAGAAATTGATCGGTCAGTTGTGTAGCCCTCTACGCCGTGAACGTCTGGGCACCCCCTAATCATCAATCCAACAACTTAGTAGAGAGAAATTCTAGAGAGAATGCAGAGAAAGTTTAGAGAGTAGAGTTTTAGAGAGATGAAGTGTTTAAGATAATGAATCGAGCTTTAGGAAGTTCTATTATATTATAAAGTTATATTTTTAAAGTAAAATGTTCGTCTCGTCATTTTAATACACTTATATACTCTATTACTATATTTTCTAGGTTCTTACACATCTCATGCATTAGTCTAAAGATTTATAGATAATCTAATAGTGAATAATAAAGGTTCAATAACCTTGTTACATACTTCTTACATGAAATATGTACATTTTATGTGTGAGTCTAAAGATATGTAGATAGCTAATGAGAAAAGTTCAACAAACCACGTAAGATAGATTATAATATCATGTTAAAAAGTAATTTTAAATTTAACTTGTTAAGAAAATCAATTCTTCTCTTTTAAAAATTGTTTTTTAATCTGCTTAATTCCTTAAGGACTATTACTAATAATTAGTATAAAACTTTATTCTCCAGGGACCTCTTAGAGTAACATCTAGGAGATTCAAATCTCTATAGCACCAAGTCTTCAATAGCGAAAATTACCATAATTTTGGGAAGTTTAAATAGAATCCTACCTTGAAGCTTTATATCATTGGCTAGCAACAAAGGAAGAATATGAAGCTTCTATATTACCCGACAATTCTACTATGAGTCAAATATAAAATCACAGATAGAAAAACAAGAAAAGCTAAGGCAACGGTAACCCAATTTGTTGTAATGTCACCAATAATTTTTACTCGAATCGGGTATTTAAAGTCTGCCAAAGCCATTAAAGAATATCTTAAAAAGGATGGAGATGATTGAATTAAAGGCATCCAGATTGAATCTTATGATAGTACCGTTTACTTGGGAATGGAAGTAAGTGGAAATACAAGAGAATTTCAGCTTTGACAAAGAATACTAGTCAAAGTAAAATATAGATTATTGAAATTTTAAAGAAACACATATGTTGTGGAGAAAGTAACTATGGTAAAATCTACGATGACTTCTTTACCTCTGTCTTACTTGTCCTTTTTTAAATTACCAATTGTCTTTTAAATTAAAACAATTGAATTTGAAATTAAAAAAAATTGAAATTTCACAATTACTTTTCATTATCTCCATTTGACTCATAGCTTATGGGCTAGCCCAACTCATTCCTAAACAAGTCTCCATTTTATTGGCTCACTACATTGACTTGGTTCAACTTTTGGCCAAACTAACTCAAGTCGATCTTTGACTTTAACCGACTCAACTTAGGCTTAGTCAATTAGACTTTTCGGTTTGATTGACTTGAGCGGAATTTAGCTCGAGTTAACCTTCATTCAAGCTTACTAAAGTCATCCTTTAGCCTAAACTAACATGCCTTTGACATAAGTTGACTTAACTCGATTCTTCGGTCTTACCGACTTTAGTCTACCTTTGTCTTAAATTGACTCGAGTCAACCTTTACCTGAATTGACTCAAGTTTACCTTTGGCCAAGACCATATCAGTTTATTATGACTTAACCTTTAGTTTGGACCGACTTGACTTGATTCTTCATCTGCCTAACATAATCTTTGGCTTAAACTCGACTCAAACTTCAACTGGACCAATTTGACTTAGCCTTCAGTCATGCTAACTCTTCTTACCCTTTAAACTCAATTGACTCAACTAGACTTTTTCCTTAGACTTAGGCCAGCTCAACTCAAAAAAACATAAATAAAAATAATGATCTAAAGAACAAACAAATTTATTCATCTAACCTCGAAATTCAATTAAAAAATTACAACAAAATCAACCATAGATGTTTAACACTTCATGAAACATAAATATAACATAACAATACAAATAAGAAGGACGTGAAACATAGTAAAAAGGATGAAATTAGGTTCTCAAAAGGGTTCATGAACTTCCCTTTTTTTAATTTTCCTATATCTCTATATAAAACTTACATTGAACTTTTTTGTTGTTGAATTTTTTTTTAATAATGTATAATATCTCCCTATTATCTCTTAAATATTTGATCAATTTTAAAATAATTGACAAATATTCTATATTAATATTTGCTTATATAATTAAATTAATTAATTAATTAAAAGTATCTAATAAATTATCAACAATTGAATATTTGTCAACTTTTTCAATTTTACCTTTATAGTCAGCTCAATCGCAACGGTTCAGCCCAAATTTGTTTTGAGTTTTCCCATACAGGATAGGGTCCAGCTCTATCAAGTCGTCATCGTCGCCATTCATCATCGTAACTAGAACTATGTATATATGTGAAGCAGGCGCTGACTTTTTTCGACGAAACACATGGTGGTGTTTGTGGTGGTTGGATGTTAACTTTGTCGTTGCTTGGTGAGTGGTACTGGTGAAACTCCAACCAGGCCTGATAGTGGTTCAATGTATGACGAAGTGTAGGGACATTGGCGTAAAGGACCTTCGTTCAGCGTTTTTGTGCTGTAGATCTGCTTCGACGAAGTTGCTGGAACGCGGTGGTGGTGGCATGTGATTTGTTTAAGTCGTCTTGAGCGCAAGGTTATGCTTCAAGTTCGATGGTGGCTCATGAGAGGAGAGAAGATGATGATGTGACTCATTCTAGTTGGTCAAATGTTGAATGCTAGGATTATGCCATGTGGCAGCATTTGGTTGACCAATTTTGAAGGTGGATAGTGACACATGTCTGCGTCTAATTAGTACTAAATTTGTGGGTGATCGGATGGATGAAAATAGATAGACGAAGGGCTGTAAGAATAGGTTTTGTGTGGCCTATTTGAAAAGGAGATTGTGTAAAATAGAAACTAGAGGTGTAGCTCCTTCTATATTTTTTTCAAAATTTACTAATTTTAACCTTATTTTGTAGCTTGGAATGGAACAATCTATTTTCACACCTTGAATGGACCAAAAATTAACTTAACCAACATTAGAATATTCAAAAATATTTTATGCAACTAAAAAGTAATCTTTATTTCACAAGCTCAAAACATCTAATTATCACCAATTTTATTTAAATTAATCTTTTAAGTATAAAATTCAATAGAAAAAGTAGTGAAAATTAAAGGTTAAATGAAGATATAACTATACATTCATCCGTGAAACGTTTATATCAAAATTTGTTGAATAATGTTTGAGATGCAATGAAAAATCTTCGATGGTTTGAAGTAGAGAAAATATTCACATACAAAAATTATCTCACGATCAAGTAAGAAGGAATGAATAAGATGATAATAGTAAATAATATTAAAAAAGAATATTGATTTATTAATCTCTCATGTAAAATAATATATTTATAAACTCTTTAAATATATTACGAAGTATCTAAGACAAATTAATAAAATTATTCAACACGGTTATTTTAAAATCTACCTTATATAATTAACACATATGTATTGGCACTTTCTATAACATTATTTTATCTAATAAATTAAAATTTAATGTTTATATTATTTTTAATATATTAAATAACTTACTTTATTTTTTTATTTTATGTAACTTTGCTTACTATATTTATAATAATATATTATATCAATCATATAATTCAATATACAATGGAAGACAATTTATATATCATTTTAGTATATGATTTATTATATATGATAACATATAATAGAATTTCTCCATTTAGTGTAAATTTCTACATTAGAAGAAAAATAGTGTATGTGTGGCTATATTTTATAAAAGTGTGTAATTTCTTTCCATAATTTTATCTCTTATTACTAGGGAAAGCAAATAAACTTATACCTATAAGTATTATCCGAACTCATGATACAAATTTTATACATAAAATTAGTCACTGATATTCAAATATATTATTGTGCGACCAAAAAAATTGTCACTTAATATTCCTCTTTTTTCTTCCAATTTAGTATTCCAAAACTATTTCAATTTAATTAAAAATCTAATCAATTAACAGCCAAATACTATCACTAGTAAAAAAAGGGGAAACTAACGCGTCATATACGGTTCAGTTACGCAAAACCCGAAGCGTAAAAGGTTATATGCCTCGGTTACAGCTTGACCCGAGGACGAATGGTAATATTGTCTCAGTTAGAAGAAGACCCAAGACCTATACCTCTGTCGTGAGGACATAACTTTTTTGAAAAAGCGTTGTTGCCTTGGGTTGCCCAGACTACCGCTGCCTATACACTCGCTACAATTTCTCAGTTTCTCTGAACCTTTTAATTTTCACACTCGAACACCTTTTTCTTTCTCGGTGCTCTCCCTTCCCTTCTGTGCTCTCCCATTCTTCCCATTCTCATGCACAGTCCACACGACCGCCGCTGCCTCCGCCATTCTTCCCCTCTGTATCTTCATCTTCATCCACCGCTCTAGATCTGTCGCTCCAGATCCACTGCTCCAGATTGGCGAGCCCTCCGTCGTCGCTGTCGCGGCCGTTGTTGCCTCAACCATTTTCCCCTCCCACACTCCAGATGGCCAAGCCGCTCTAGATTGGCGAGCCCTCCGTCGTTGCTGCTGCGGCCGCTGTTGCCTCAACCATTCTTCCCCTCCGCGAGTGATTGGAAACCCTAAGGGAGCTTCTTGGTTCTTCTGCTTGTCGTCAAATCTACTCTTGTTCTTCTACTTCTTCTTCATATCTGGTTTTGGATTTTCTAGTTTTGGGATTTTCTGGTTGTTGAAAAATAATTTCACTTGCACGACTCCGTTCCAGGTTCCTTTGCCGTCAGAACCACTTCTCGGGTTGAAGGTTTACACATGACTAACCGCAATAGGAATTATGTGACATGGAAATGGATTTTTTGATCTGAAGAGCACGATTCCATTATGTACTAATGATGAGTGCATATTTATGCCCACATTTATGCTTTAAAATTCAAATTTTTGATGGGATAATTGTGCTTAAATGGTTTATTTTAAGTGAATTTGTGATGATTGAAATTGTTGGGTTTGGAAAATAAAGAGACGTAAAAAGTGAATTTTAGCGCATAAATTATTATTGGATGTTCTAATGTTTATTTGCATCATAATGTGTTTGAATCTACATGCATATTGATTATATGAGTTCTAGGGTTTCTAGGTTTAATTGAGAATCTACTTTGATTTAATTTAGGAACTTTCATATGATTAAATGATTTTTACTATCAATTGAGAATGTACTTTGATTGTTTAGTAATAATTTCAACTATAATCAATTGAGAATTTACTATGATTGATTAGCTTTTAATTTGGTTAGGAAATTTAAGAATAGACATGATTAAACACAATAGAATTTGATTGAGAATGTACTTTGGTTGGATTTATTGTGAATAATCTAGAAAGGTTTTGCATTTGATTGAGAATTTACTTTGGTTAAATGCATGATCGCCCTCAAATTAATTAAGAATGTACTTTAATTAATTTGAAACTTAAATAATAATCAATTGAACAATTATCTATGAATAACCGATGATGAATCTATCTTGGAAAAGCAGTGGAATTAGCCTATTTCATCATAACTATTTTTAAGTTTCTTATTTGTTCTTTAAACATTCTTAAACCATTACTTTTATTCATAAGCTTTGCATTCAAAAGAATCATATATTCGAAAGCAATTCCGTGTTCGTTGGGAGACGACTCAGGGTTACTTTAACCCTATCTACTTTATTGAATACTACTTTATTTCCCAAACCCAAAAATTCCAATCATCACAAATTCACTTAAAATAAACCATTTAAGCACAATTATCCCATCAAAAATTTGAATTTTAAAGCATAAATGTGGGCATAAATATGCACTCATCAACTAAAATCTGAGAAAAAAAAACATATTGCCTCGGTTATCTAAGAACCGAGGCATAATTCTATACTGTTTTATCTCGGCACCTGACCGAGGCATAAAATGTGTCGTTTTTACCTCATCTATATATGCATCGGTTCTACAACTGATGCCTATAAGCAAAACTAACCGGTGTCTTTTTTTTATTATTGTACTAGTGTATGTTTCCCTGTAGTGATTAATTTAGCAATTGAAAACTTTTTTAAATTAACAAATTTAGACCCATTAAAAATTGAAAAAGGATTCACTACACATTTTTATTTCTCTTTAGCAATCACAAGTAACAAAATTTGTTGCCAAAATGATCTTCTTTGCTTGATAATGACTAAATTCTGAGTATCTAATTAACGACCAAAATTTGATGAGTGTTTAACGATCAAAATAAAAGTATTGGTCGCTAACTTATGATTAAATTTTTAACTACTATATTTTTTGTCACAATAATCGCTTAAAATCTTTGCGATTGATTAAAACCTCTTAATGTGAAATCCCAAATATATAATAACCACAATCATATAACATAGGTGTCAACATCTAAATAAAGAGAACAGTTAGAGCATGACTTGCAATTAAGTATGGGATTACAATCATCCATAAATGAAGACAGAATTTAAACCTAAACAGTTTAGAGTTTTCAAAGTGACATGAGTTCAAAGAGGGGTAATCCTATGTAGACTACACAGCAGCATCAGCGTCCTCCAGTACTTGCTCCAAAGGTATCTCCTCAACAACATCTGCTCCCATCCAAGTGGATGATCGCAAAGGGAAAAACATACACAAGTAGCACACAACAAAGAAGCAAGGGTGAGCTAGATAAACAAGCATTATACATATTACACAATCAATAAATATCATCAAGTTTATTTACATATATAACAGAACAATTTAAAGCATACCCTTCAAACCAGGCAATATGTACTCAACACGACTCATCCGGATTCATATAATTGTCGAACTATTGGTCATCTTTGCACTTGCATAGTTCAGCTGGCTTCCCCAACACTATGCAAGGTGAATCCTCTTACCAATTTATGTCTAAATTCTAAGACTATAGACGAGGACCTCCCTCTACTCTCACCACTCACACCGTCCTTCTCTATTTGAGCATGAATCATGTTTAGAGTGTAGGGATAAATGTACCATTTCAAAGCTCCATAGAATTATACAAGACAACAACAAACCCCTACAACCACTTCCAATCATCTCACCCTGAGATGTCCAATTCATACTCAAATACATCATTATAGTTCACATTCATATGCTTTCCAACCACCCAAACCTCATACATAAATGTACACGACAATCTGTTAAACAAACAACATCAATCAATCCAAACTGGAGAAGAAAAGAGTGAAACCCACTTGGTCTGGTTGCACAGCGCACCTGATTTGCCTTGCGAATTATTTAATAGGGAGTACCACTGTTTGACCATTCGCACAGCGCACCTCTCTCGCATAGCGAGAGGTTCAAACAGAGAGCACCCCCTAGGGAGGACTCGCTATGCGCCCATCTCGCTCTTTGAATTAAAAAGGCAGTAGTTCCAGACCACCACCAGTCGCATAGCGATAGGATTCGCCAGGTGAATCGACAAACAGAAAGCAACACCATCTGGTCACTCGCACAACGCACCAACTCGCACAGTGAGTGACTCAAACAGTGAGCACTCTAATACAGGGTCTCGCTATGCAAGACAGCTCGCATAGCGAGTCTGCATAATCTGCATAACGCAGATTCTGCAGAATTTTACAACTCACACACCCTTTACCATTTCTAGTTATTTTCCCCAACTTCTAACACTCCTAATTCTTGTATTACACCTAATTAAACTTGTTTAGATGATTATAAACGTTCCTATTACAATTCTAAAGTGATTTAGACTCAATTTCTACTCTAGAACACTAAAATCAACAACTTAAGGACTCAAATCCAATTCTAATACCTCTTTTTAATTTGTGTGTTTTCCCCCAATCTAACCAATGTCTTGCGGAATCGTGGTGGGTAGGAAGCTCCATTAGAGTTGAATCATGGTGGGCTGAGGGTTTGGTTGTTGGCGGAAGCTTCGTGGTTCGTCGACGTTGGCGTGAGGAGGTGACAATGTTGAGGAAAGGCTCGCTGATCCGTTCAGCGAGGTGGAGGTTTGGTGCAGGTCTAGGATTGGACGAATAAGTCGTCTCGTTCTATGCAAATCGAACCAGGTTAGTTTTATTTAAGAAAATGCCTATTTGCAATGTAATTTCAATCCTGCTAATGTTTGATGTTTGTAAGTTGTGATTGGTTGTGGCAATTGAATGTTGAATGTTGTGATTGGTTGTGGTTTGAAAGGATATTAACAACGTTAATATATTTCCAGTTATACCAAAAATGAACTCAATGGATTTTTGAGATGTGAAAATGCACACAAGTTGCTCTAAGGTCAATTAATAAATTCCAACAACTTTATATTATGAAATTAGATTTGTTTAAGCTGGGAATTGGTACAGAAACAACATAGATCATAATTTGATCTCCTAATAGCCCATTATGCATAGATCATAATAGATCACTTGCATATGTTTTTTAGTATCAAACCACCAAACTAGGGACTTTTTCTAGTGTAGAATTTGTTTTCCGGCTAAGGTTTGATTCTTTTCTCTAGTTGTAGTGCATTTGTAGTCATTTATGAATCATATAAGGCAATGAGACAATGTCTAGCCTAGATTATATGTGCTACATCAGTTAAAACATGATTATGTTTCAAAAAGTTTGCACAAAATGGAATAAATCTGGTGCAATCTCATAAATATGTTTCAGTGGAACTTTTTTGTTTCTTAAGCAATGTGCAAGTTTGTTTAATGACATTAAACATGTTCCAAGTAATAGCAACCTGTATTAATCACTAAAGTGCAAAAAGCATAGTTGAGTTGCTAATAAATCCTGAAACAAGGTGTTGTTATTGCTTTTTTGATCAATCTTTTCACCGTGATTGATATCTTTGCTTGTGTCTTAGGTGTTTAAATTCTTCTAGTTGATTCTCTACAGTTATATCAAGTGTTTTAGGATGTCTTAGAGTCATTGCAACTGTTGTCTTCATTTCATTTCACTGAATTCTAAATTCTGGTGTAGTTTTGGTGACATTTTCATGCATATTTGGCTATAGCAAGTATGATTTGTTGAATCTTGTTGTGTTTGTGCATATACAAAGTTTGAGCAAGTTTATTTTTCCATTTTAAAGTTGTATGCACTGTTCAAATGGTCATTTTTATGGCTATATGCATAATCATCTCTTAAACCATCAAAATTAGCTTTAAAATGGAAGTGAACCAGTGAATTCACATTGCAAGATGTTTTCAAATTGTTTGTGTTTAAGCATCTTTAAAATGATGATACAAAGTTGTTTGATGCAACAATTGAGCTGCTGAATGACTTCCAATCAATATTGGATTTAAAACCACCAAATTATAAGCATTTTCCTAGTGTAGTGTTCAAATCAAGTGGTGTTTGAAAATTTGTTTGCTCCAATTTTCGATTCTAGGTTGGCATGTGTAGGTTTATGTTTCCAAATGTAAAGATATCACTAAAACATTGTAAAAAATCCATAAAAAGCAAAAGAATAACCTAAAACTCAAAGTTTGAGTATTTAGTACCTAAAAAGTGTACTTATAAGGTGAGAAATTGTCATTTCACCTAATGTAGACTCATTCTAAGGTATGTGAACATCCTAACATGTCTAAAGTAGTGGAATGAAGCTAGGAAACTTGTCAAAAGCAAAGAATTACCTCAAATTCAAAGTTTGAGTATGTAGAACCTAAAAAAGTCTACTAAAAGGGTGAGAAAATGACAATTCACCTAAAGTAGAATAACAATAACTAATGTTAATATCCTAATAAGTCTAAAGTAGTCAAATGAAGGTAAAAAAACTACTCAAAAGTAAACAACTACCTACAACTCAAAGTTTGAGTAGTTTGAACCAAAAAAGTTCACTTTAAAAGGTGACAAAAGTTAACTTGAATTTGTCCAGTTTAGAACTTCCTGCTGGACATCTTTTAATTCATTCCTAGAGTCTTGTTCAACTTTTAATCATTTTCCTAGAGTCATATTAATAGTTTTCAAATCAATTTGATTCATCTATTGAATTTTGGTTGGTGAATTAGCTTAAATTTTGGTGTTAAGAGCAACTCAAACGGTGAAATTCTGATTTGCAAGTATTTAGCCTCTGATGGCAGCTTACACAAGTCTTACTTGGTAAAACAAAGTTGCTCAAATCATAAAATTAAGTGTCTAAACTCGTTTGAGCAAAATTATCATTCAAACCATCAATTTTTCAACATTTTTTTTATATGAGTTGTAGAATTTTTTGAATCTATGTTGTTGTGATTATTGCACTGAATTTCATCTTAAATTAGTAGCAAAAGCTTGGTTCAATTGATTAAAAAGAAGTGCACAATTCAAAATTAACAAATAGCCTGCATTGTAAAAAGCGAGTGAACTAGTGCTAAGCCAAATTTTCAAAATCTGATGCACATTTTACAGTAGCTCTCTTAGGCATTTCATCAAACACTTTTGCCTATTTTAAAATTGAGTTCAAATTAGTTATATCTACAACTTATAATTGTTTCTTGCTTTTAGAGTCTCTCCTAAGTTCATTTTGAGTGCCACCTTTTGTTGCAAGCCTATTAATTGCTTGATTTAATTTGTTGGAAAATCTTGCAACTAAATTGTTTGATGAAAGCCCAGTGGTGCATGACAGGACAAGGTTCAGAACGCCCTTCGATAACCGAAAGCTTTTGGCCCTCGATAATTACCGAAGGGCGAAAGCCCTCGGTAAATGTTAGCGACAAGGGATTTACCGAGGGCTCTTTGGCCATTGATAAGTCGTCTTAATTACCTTTTACCGACGGTTTCAGGCTGTTTCCGAGGGCTCCTAGCCTTCGGTAATGCCCTTCTTTTTTGTAATGCATAACATAAAACCTACACTTGCACTGGTGTTTTAATCGTTTTGAAGTTGTTCACCTTTGGATCGGGTTGATGTTTGGATAGTGGGTTCGAAACGTATGGTTCTTCATTATGATTGTTTGGATTGTCAATCGGAGGTCTAGCTTGGGAGAAAACAACCTTGCATTAGCAGCTCTATTTTGTATAATTTTCATGTTCTTGGTTCTCATTTGTAAGCATTATGCTTAGTTAGTTTGGCTGATTGAAAACTCTATTTGGTGTTTTTATCGGATACTCGTTTGCACCCAAATTAGGGTTATAACATGTCAATGATTGGATCTAGATGATTCAAGTGATGTATTATGTGTTTGAGTATGTTTACAAGGGTATGTGATGCATGAACGCATGTGTGTATGATATGTTAACTATGTTTCCACGTGATTTATGGTTGATGAATGTATGTTTGAATGCTTGAATCATGTCCGGGATGTGTTTCGATTCGACAATAATCGATTATCATTAGTTATAATCGATTATCTATTTGTTGGTTTTGAGTGTGGTTTCATAAATAATTTATTATCTAGGATGATAATCGATTATCCCTTCCTGCATGATGTTTCTGGGTAAATTTCACTGAGATAATCGATTATCTTAAGTGATAATTGATTATCATAGTTCATTTTAGTGAAAAATGGCGAATTTGATAAAGAATGGACGTGAACCAAGTCTGAGGAGTTGTGGTTGAGAGTGAAGCATGAGTGAGTGTTGGGATGTACCTAAGTATGTGATTGATGAGCATGAGAATGGAGGATAAGTCTACTTCTTATACCTCGTAAATCTTGGTTCTATCTACGAATAGATGCTTTATTTTGCCTTGTGAGCATTAAAAGGAGACGATTTGTTGGAGAGGCTACAGATGTCCTGTAGGAAGGCTACAGGTGGGCTGTAGGAGCGACTACAATTGGTGAGATAGGGTACAAGTGTGAGATGAACTCTTTTCACTATGGAATTATGGTATGGTGATGCTCATGGTGTTGTTCATGACTATGATAGTCATGATGGTGGTGTATCTATGATCATGATCATGGTACTTGAGATGCTTTGGGTTATGTTATATTGATAATGATGTTACTATAATGACTATAGTAAGTAGTTAGCATGAGTACTAATGAGTGGATAGACCATGTGAGATATTAGTGATGACATCAAAGATTAGAGATCAATGATCGATGATCGAAGTTCAATGATCGATGATCGAAGTTCAAGGATCAAGGATCGATGATAGAGTAATTCAGTATGATTGAATTATTTATGTTAGAGGATTATGAATCCTATGGGGTGTTTGATTATGGTTGATACAATCACAAAGTATGTATCTTGTTGTGTGTTTGATTATGGTTGGTATAATCAGAAAATATGTATCTTGTTATTTATTTGATTATGGTTGATATAATCAGTATGTATGTATCTTATTGTTATGATTGTTTTATCGGTAGCTTACTCTATACATGTTTGCGTTTGTGAATGAAATTAACAGTGATGATCGTACAACGTGTTATATATGAGCAGATAATGTTACATATGCGTGATTGACTCGAGAGAGGATGAGGAATAATCTTGAGATTCATTTAAAGCTCTTTTGTTTTATAAGTTAAAATAATATAATTGGAGTATTTTCTTCGCTCTGTTACTCGAAATAATGTAATTGGATAAAGTTTTCTTTAAATACGTTTTGCGATATGATAAAGTTTGAATTTTACTTATTTTTAATAACTTGTAACATAATCGAGGTGTTACAATTTTTTTTTTCTGACAAAAAACCTTAACTACAAAAATAATTAAATTTTTTGTTTTCTTTTTAAAAGCAAATCGGGTTTATGTTAAGTTTAATTAGAATATTGGTTAAGTATGGTTATTGAAAGAAGATCGAATTCTGATACTTGAAATAATAGTCTAATAGATGAAAATATCATCTTCAACTTAATATATTAAAATATTAAATTTTTAAAAAATTACATATCTTTTATCTTATTTTCTATTTGATGAAATTTTTAACTCACATTTTCCTAATATTAATTAAATTTAAAATATTTTTAAATTTTTTTATTAAAATTATACATCCATATCTAAATTTTATAAATTAATTTGGCTTTCTTGTTGCCCAAAGGCATACATGTCCAACTTTCTAGAATTAATTTAGCTTATCATCTTAAAATTACTATTAAATTAAGGTAGACGGTAGAATTTGAATTAATTAAAATGAGAAAATAAAAAGCTTTGGACATTCTTCTTTAAATCTGGACATCAGTGATTAGAGATAATATTAACTCCGCCATATTTTTATCTTTAAAAGAAATCTCCAAAAGATTAAAAAGATAAAAAAAATATATAAATTACTTTTTACTCTTAAACGACTATTAATAGAAATAATAATTAATAAAGATTAATATATTAATTCAAACCACTTATATTCACTTCCTCCCTTCCATTTTCATCTTGAACACTATATGTCAAGCATGAATGCATAGTCAAACCCAATTAGATTCAAATAGTATGAACTTGTGTTTTATCCATTTTGATGGAAAATGATATTCTAACCAATTAGCTTGTGTTTTATCCATTATTATTATCTTGAGTTAATTAAATATTTTCATATTTTTAATATAAGTAAATCAATCTGATTAAAAATAGGCCGGGTGTGAAGTTTGGATTAATCAAATTTTGTAATATATGAATGTGCAAAATTTTATGTTATTAAAATCTAAAATATGTTTTCATAAAACTGTAAAAAAAATATTTATAAAATTTGTTTGGCTACGTATCTAATATTCAAATGAACTTAATTTGTTTGAATTGATTGAACTGATCAAAATCAACTGCACTAAGACTCTATGGTATGATTACAAGCATTATCAATTGTATTTCAGTGTTTAGCAAAATATATAATTCATTTATTATGTGTATAAAAATTAAAATTTTAAATTTCGTCAATAGTTTTTTTCTTATAATAAGGAGGGTGATAGACCCAAACAAAAATACAAGATTAACATTGAATTGGAGGAAACGTCAAAACAAGAGAAAATGATGGGAGAACTTTGGGCACAACGTTGGGTGCCATACTCTAGAGCATGGGCTATGTTGGCCTCCTTCGTTTTTATGTCAATATACATGCACTCACTTTCGGACTACATAGTATCAACCACAGACATGCATTAAAGTACTTTATTAAAAATTCGAAGGTCGTTGGAAGTGAAAAGCATATATTACGACGAAGCAAGAAAAAACTCATGTGAACAAAAAAAACATACAACAATTATGAAAATGAAGAGTTGGAAATTTGTTTACTAAATCATAATAAAAGTCACTTCATTAGGTATAAACCTCTCAAAATGTATGCGAATTATAAAAGTACATAAATGAAATAATTGAGATATGACTTTTATTATTCGCATAAATTTTGATTTATCCCTATAAGCGGATATTCATAAAAGTGAGCATCCCTGACTTTTATAGTTCAGTAGTACGATTCATGTACTAACGATGACCCTATATAAAAGGATTTGTTGGTAAAAATAATGATTAAAAATTTTTCGTATATAAGGTAAATTTAACATTGCATCACGTCATCATCATAGGTAAATTCACGCCATACTAGGATCTTTCATGCGGTAAACTATGAGCTGAAAAAGCAAAAAGAACAAAAACAACAAATAGTTACGATTTAAATGTCAAAAAAGAGTAAGAAATTAGAAGAAACATAAATTTTTATATTTACCATATAGTAAAATCTGAAAATTAAAATGTTAAACAACTTTTGGCTAAGAACCAGCCATGGAAACATGATGTTCATTAATGGTCTCAACACCAAATTTTGTCCGGATAAATTAATAAAAAAAGAAATTAAAAATAAAGGTAAAAAAAATAAAATAAGAGAATAATAATTAATGGTAGATAAAGAAAAAAAAAGAAAAAAATTAAATAATTTTCCTTAATGCATGACACATCACTAGAAAATATTTTTGAAATATTAGTTTGATATTGTAATAATTTGAATCAATATTATTATAAACAATAGATAAAAATAATATATTTTCTGCGTCAATTTCTTTTTAAAGAGAAAAATATATTTTTTAACAATAATTATAATCAATGTCTTGAATAGTATTTGATTTATTGTAACCAATACCATTTCTTTGCCTATTTTGTTCATTGTCAATTAATTTACAATTAAGGCAAGATTATCATAATGTTACAATATGTGTATATAAATACATATCATGTCATAGAAAAGGGACATGAAAAAAAAAATAGAGAGACCTGCAGAAATAACAAAAATAGAAAGAGAGAAATAGAGTATAGAGAAAAATAGGTTCTCACACATAAAGGTTATGTCAACGACAACCACCAAGGAAGAACTAGGGGAGTACCGAGAGCTAAAAAGGTATGTCCCCTCTCCACCATTCTTTTTCTCTTTTTTATTGTACTTTGAAGTTTTTTACTATACACAAATAACGTTTTTTTCTAAAAGATTATTTTTTTACTACACACAAATAACGTTTTTCTTTAAATCATAAAATAAAGGGTACGCGTCGGCCTATGGTTGATTTCTTTCTTTTTCTTACCATTCTTAAAATAAAAAAATACAAAATATTTAAAACAAAAAAAAATGTCAATTTTGTTAAACTAAACCTTTTTTTACCATAACTACGTGATCCCAGATTCTCTCGATCATGGATATACGTAGGAGTAAGGTCAATCCTTGTTGGGTTCATAAAACAAAAAATATTTATTTTTGTTTCTTATTAATTTCTTTATATAATCATTTTAAAGGAAAATTAAATATTTTGAAAAATCACGTCAAGTTTATACATTTATTTAAAGGTATTACTTTTGGGGCAGACATAGTAGGGTGCAGATACTTTCCTTTCACGTAACCGATTCTCAAATCTAAAATATAGTTTTCGTAGACCATGCCTTATTTTATGGTTTTCCATAGATTTTCCAGAATAAATTATGGTGGTGACTCCAAAAATCTTTTCCTAAACTCGTTTGTTTTCGGCTCGTCGTCCCGTAGCGATCCTGTTTGCGACAAATGGCGACTCCACTAGGGACGCTAGAGAATCAGGCCTTGTTAATTAAATGAGTAAATTTACGTGGTTTCTCATTATATATTTCTTTTCCCTTTATTTGTCTATATGGTTGGTTTTTTTTTCATTTTGGTAATTTATTTATATTCTTTTTTATTATTATTGGAATAATTATTATTGTGCATATCATGAGGGGAACCTTATACCTGGGTCTGAATGTAACATAGAATTAGAGTGGTAGCGTAGCGGTGTCACGTCTGGACTATTTCCAGTTTGGTTATTGTGAGAACCCCAACCAGTGTCTGTTCTCTTCACACGCAATTTCACACCTAGTTGTGTTTCAAATGTTGTGGAAAATGTTGTGAAAAGGGTCATAGCTCTGGTGGCCTTGATTTAGGTTTAGGAATTCATTCCTGTGAGATTGCATATACAATGCTTAGGCCTTAAGATATTGGACCTACCTCAAAAGCATTAAAAAAATGTTGTCTTTTAATCATTATTTGGCACATGCTTCCTTCATGCATTAGCAACATTTTTATCATTTTCTCTTCATATTCTTTATACATAAAAATAAATGTGTCATGTTTTTTTTTATAAAAAAAACAAAAACAAAAATGTCATGCTTTAATAAATTCATATTTGTCCATGGAATTATTCTTATGATCAAAATGAAAATAAATAAATAAGGCAAAATAAAAACTATTTGGTTTAACAAATTAATAAAATAAATTTATAAAACCTTCATCATTATTTTGAAGCATGTATGACATGAAATCGCGGAAATATTTTCTCCTTCATCATTTTCCATCATCCATTTTATCCATTAAAAAATCAATTTACAAGAGGCACTATCTTAAAGTGATTGCAAGCAATCTTTTTAGAAAAAAATAAAAAAATAAAAAATAAAAAATAATAATAATAAAAACTGTGGTAACTTATTGCATTTGAGCTTTGTTAAGAGTTTTGAAAATAAAACGATCGTGATTTAATATATGGACATATTTCTTCATCCCTTGAACAAGTCAGGTTGACATAATTCATCAATAAAATATATTTTTTGGGTATGAAAAAGTAAGAAATGTTTTTGAAAAAAAAAAGAATCAAAATTTCAAAACACAAAAATGACAAACTTAATTTTTTAAGATTTTCATTCACTATAATAAGAACAATTTTTAAGCCCATTAGGCCCACTTGTCAAACATAGTTTTTCAAAAAAAAAAAGTGAATGCAAAAAGAGGAAAACACAAGAAAAAATATTTCTCAAAAAGTTTTATCAATTGCATTTCGCAAAAAAAACATTGAAAAAGAACTCATCACATTTTGAGTAATTTATTATCATACGTTTTTGTGACCAAATATTTTAAATTATTGATAGCATTTTCTGTTGACAAATGTGTGTGTGCATTGCTTGAAAACACTCATCCTCTAGCCTTCCCCAAAAGAAAAAGAGATTGGCTCTAACAACCACAAACACTACCCATAATAATAAACACAAATCCTTAGACTAAAGCATATTTGTCTTGCCAAAGTTATTCTCGCTTGTGTTATTTGGGAACTCCCTAACTAGGCAGAAGCATGCAAAAGAAAATCAAAGCAGTTGGGGCAATCCTTTTTCAGTAAGTTCTTTCCATACTCGTTCCCTATCTTAAACGAAACTCATGCCTAAAACCTAGGGCAACTTTAACATTCATACTCAAATTTCTTCAAACACCAACATCTTTTTGGTGTGTCGTATTTCATATTGATATTGACATATTACATCTCCTTTGAACGATATATGACGAATGACATGCGAACGTAGCTATCCAGTGTCCTTTAAATCCTTTTAAATATTTACATCTTTTAACTTTTATGTGAATTCAAACATGCACATACCAATGTTTCAAAAGAAAATGTCAAGCACTATTTTGAATATCCGACTTCAGAATTTTTGACATCCATTGTTTTTTAAAAAAATGTAAGACATACATGAATTTGATGATTTCAAAGAAATAAAATTAACTCTACAAAAATAAAGTAATAAAAAAATCAATCAAAGTTTAAAAAAAAATCAAAACGCCTAGTTGCATAGTATTGCATCATGGACAAATTATCTGCATAAATAACTATCATGTATATCTTCATCAATAAGATACTTTATGAATGGTTATCAAACCACTTTCATTCAAAAATACAAAAAAGATCAACATGCATCTAGGTTTTCTCTTTTAAGTTAGCCAAGTCTTTCTATATCGGTCTTCTACCAAGCAATGGTCGAAACGAGGTTTTTCATTATAAGTTTATACATTCATGCATTCAACATCATTCATGCATCATCATAGGGACCCATAAAAAAGCATAACAGACCATGCATCCCCAACATCCAAAAAGGAATTCATGATCAGTACATGAATGACAAAATTCAGATTTTCAAAAAAGAAAAGGGGTGAACAAGGGTCTCACACGAATTCCCGCCCATATATCGGTGTATCAACAAAAATCAAAGGAGAAAGTCCAGAGCTATAAGAAAATAAAAAAAAAACATTTGTTTCAAGCTTGTCCAAGCCCAGCTTCAAACTAGCACTAAAGCCTAGTTTTCATCCTGGCACCCAAGCCCAGTTTTCACCCTAGCACCAAAGCCCAGTTTTCATTCTGGCACCCAAAGTCCAATTTTCATCCTGGCACAAAAAAAAACGCATTTGTTTCAAGCTTGTCAAAGCCAGTT
The DNA here is from genome assembly GCA_034642375.1 of Vigna nakashimae. Lineage (NCBI taxonomy): Eukaryota > Viridiplantae > Streptophyta > Magnoliopsida > Fabales > Fabaceae > Vigna > Vigna nakashimae. The sequence continues at coordinate 14,887,891 of CM067766.1, read as the reverse complement.
TTCACACTGGCACCAAAGTCCATATTTCATCCTGGCAAAAAAAACAAAGCATCTATTTTGAACATGTCAAAGCCTACTTTTCATCCGGCACCAAAGCCCAGTTTTCATCCTGGCACAAAAAAAACATCATCTGTTTCGACCTTGTCAAAGCCAGTTTTCACACTGGCATCAAAGCCCAATTTTCATCCTAGCACCAAAGCCCAGTTTTCATCCTACCACAAAAACAAAACATCTATTTTGAACTTGTCAAAGCCCAGTTTTCATCCTGGCTAAAAAAAAACATCATCTGATTTGAGCTTGTCAAAGCCTAGTTTTCACACTAACACCAAAGCCCAGTTTTCATCCTAGCACCGAAGCCCAGTTTTCATCTTGGCACCCAAGCCCAATTTTTATCCTAGCACCAAAGCCCAGTTTTCATCCTCGCACGAAAGCCCAGTTTTCATCCTCGCACCCAACCTAGTTTTCATCCTGGCACCCAACCTAGTTTTCATCCTGGCACCCAACCTAGTTTTCATCCTGGCACCCAACCTAGTTTTCATCCTAGCACCAAAGCCCAGTTTTAAATCTGGCACCCAAGCCCAGTTTTCATTTTGGCACCAAAGTTCAATTTTCATTCTGGCACCAAAGTTCAATTTTCATCCTGGCACCCAAGCCTAGTAGTCATCCTTGCACCCAAGCTCAGTTTTCATACTGACACCCAAACCCGATTTTTCTTAAAAAAAAATAAATAAAATATCACGAGGTTCGTATGCCTCTCCGAAAAAATTCACGAGTTTTGTGTGCCTCTCCATCAAATTTCACGAAGTTTGTGCGCCTCTCCATCAAATTATACGAGGTTTGTGCGTATCTCCATTGAATTTTAGGAGGTTTGTGCGCCACCCCATCAAATTTTACGAGGTTTGCGCACCTCTCCATCAAATTTTAGGAGGTCTGTGGGCCTCTCCTTCACATTTTACGAAATTTGTGCGCCTCTCCATCAAATTTTACGAGGTTTGTGCGCTTCTTCATCATATTTTACGAGGTTTGTGTGCCTCTCCATCAAATTTTACGAGGTTTGTGTGCCTCTCCATCAAATTTTCCGAGGTTTGTGTGCCTCTCCATCAAATTTTACGAGGTTCATGCGCCTCTCCATCACATTTTATAAGGTTTGTGTGGCTCTCCATCAAGTTTTACGAGGTTCGTGCGCCTCTGCATCAAATTTCACGAGGTTCGTATGTCTCTCCATCAAATTTTATGAGGTTTGTGCGCCTATCCAGCAAATTTTACGAGGTTCTTGCGCCTCTCAAAAAGACAAAAAAGGAGGGGGTTTTAATTCACGAGGTTCATACACATCTCGAATGAAGTTCATAGGGTATGACACACCCTCAACAGGTGTCACGGCTCTTCAACAAAATCCACAAGGTTGCTACACTCTCTACCAGATATGCTTTGAGAAAATCTTTTTCCTTCTCTTTGGACCCGAACGAAATTAGTTTTTTAATCTTTATTTGACTTTTACTATGATAACATAAAAGCTTTAAGGCTCATGTTATCAAGCAAAATCTAAATAAAGAGGGGCAGCTGTCAACACCCAATTTTGTCCGAGAAAGTTAATAAAATAAAAATTAAAAGTAAAGGTAAGAAAACAAAAATAAGAGAATAATAATTAACAGTAGGTATAGAAAACAAAAGGAAAAAGAAAATAATAAAATAATTTTCCTTAATGCAAGACACATCACTAGAAAATATTTTTGAAATATTAGTTTCATATGGTAATAATTTGAATCAATATTATGTCAATAATTATAAGCAGTAGTTAAAAATAATATATTTTCTGCATGAGTTGCTTTTTAAAGAGAAAAATATATTTTCTAAAAATAATTATAATCAATGTCTTGAATATTATTTGATTTGTTTCTTGTAACCAAGACAATTTCTTTCCCTATTTTGTTCCTTGTCAATTAATTCACAATTAAGACAAGATTATCATAATATTACAATATGTGTATATAAATACGCACCATGTCATAGAAAAGGGAGATGGAAAAACAATAAAGAGAGACATGCATAAATAATAAAAATAGAAAGAGAGAAATAGAGTATAGAGGAAAATAAGTTCTCACACATAAGGATTTTGTCAACGACAACCACCAAGGAAGAACTAGGGGAGTACCGAAAGCTAAAAAGGTATGTTGCCTCTACACCATTTGTTTTCTCTTTTTATTGTACTTTGAAGTTTTTTCTAAAAGGTATTATTTTTTTACTACACACAAATAACGTTTTTTTTAAATCATAAAATAAAGGGTACGAGTCGCACTTTGGTCGATTTCTTTCTTTTTCCTATCATTCTTAAAATAAAAAATATATAAAATATTTAAAACCAAAAAAATGTCAATTTTGTTAAACTAAACCTTTTTTTACCATAATTACGTGATCCATGATTCTCCATCATAAATGGATATACGTAGGAGCAAGGTCAACCCTTGTTGAGTTCACTTTTCAAAAATCTCAAACAATCCATAATTAGTTTTAAACAAACTCACAAACATTTTTCTAAATAAAGAACTACGTGATCCCTGATTGTTCATCACAAATGGATATACGTAAGAGCAAGGTTAATCTTGTCGGGTTCATAAAACAAAAACTATATTTTTTTGTTTCTTATTAGTTTCTTTATATAATCATTTTAAAGGAAAATTAAATATTTTGAAAAACCACGTCAACTTTTTACATTTAGTTAAAGGGACTGCTTTTGAGGCAGATGTAGTAGGCTGCTGATACATTCCTTAGCATAATCGATTCCCGAGCCTAAAATCTAGTTTTCGTTGACCATCCCTTATTTTATGGTTTTCCATAGTTTTTCCAGAATAAATTATGTTGGCGACTCCCAAAATCTTTTCCTAAACCCGTTTGTTTTCGGCTGGCCGTCTCGTCTACGATCTCGATTGCAACAACTGAAAAGAATAGATTGAAGAAATAATTTTGGTCTACGTGATAATAGTTGAAAATAATGTTATCTGTGATATGATTTTGATACTAAATGCACCCTTTTCTACTTAGACACTTGCTTGAAATCATGTTTTTCTGTTAAGTTGTGTGAATAAGAGAGTTAAGGTTGAACTCGATAATTTTATGACTAAATTCCCTTGTTTTGGCAGGAAATGAGATAATATGGAAGCAGAGCTTAAGTGTCAAGGAGATAGAGCTCAGAAAGAGCTGAAAAAGCACCAGAAAGTACGAAGGTCCGAAGCTTGAGCGCCCTTTTTGGAGCCCTCAGCGCCAAAGCCTACCACACACCGCCTAGGCGCCCTTTTTGGGGCCCTAAGCGCCACTCTTCCTGAAGAACCACGCCTGTTTGCCCTCTAAGTGAAGCTGAGCGCCAGTTTTAGTATCGCAGCACGCCTGGGCGCCCTTTTTGGGGCGCTGAGCGCCACTTTTCCTCAACCACACTTGCTTGCCCTCCAAGTGAAGCTGAGCACCAGAATATGTGTCACAACACGCTCAGGCACCCTAAGTGGGACGCTGAGCACCAGCGAGATGAGCCTGGGCTTTGTTTCTGTTTTGATCCCACTCTATTTAAAGGACCTAGATGCCCTAGGTTTAGTATCCTTGGAGATGAGGCATAAAACACACTCTTCCGATATTTGAAGGCGGATTTGGATGTTGGAGCTTCCATCTTCAACTTAGAGGGTTTTTCAATTTCATTCTTCCCCATTGTACATCTAGTTTCACCATGACAATGGAGAACTAACTTCTATTTGTTGTTGAGGGATGATGTAACCTTGTAAACTCTCATGTATTTGAATTGATTCTTAATAATTCATGCTTCTTTCATTAACTGTTAGGGTAATTCTTTTATGATCTATGCTCACTTTGTTTAACTCATTCATAGAGTGATGTATGAATTGCATATGTGCTGGGAGGTTCCTTACAATTCAGGTTCTTGTAGAATTATTCCCAAGAGCAGTATTTCTCAAGCTCATAATCTTCAGAATTAATTATTACGAATGTTAGGAATCGTATGAACTAGTAATTAAGGATAGGCTTTCTTCACCAAGGGATCGGGTTTTAAGTAATTTAGTGAGTGACGTTGACTTTAATGAAAGAAGAAGAATTCTTATATACATGAGTAAACTTGGTGAAATCTAACCCCAACAACATATTCATCTCATAACCTAAACCTCATTCGTCAATCATTGTGCGATTCTTCAAATGATCAAAACTGCATTATTCATATTTAATTTTCTGTATTTTCATTCTAAACCAATTATTTCACTCCTTTTAAGTCTTAATTAATCGAGTTATCACACAACTGTCTAGTGCCGAGAGTCTCTTGGGACACGATACTTGGTCTTACCATTTTATATTACTTGTACGATTCGAAACACTTTGCCGAAGTCTCAACACTAGGCATTAGTGGCAAGCCGCTCTCTGGTCTCTCTCTTAATCTTCTACACTCTTGCTTCCACGACTTGGCCCAAGAAATAGTCCATCACCCTCTTTCACTTGTTGAAGCCTTTGTTCATCAAAATCAACTACATTTTCAAGAACAAGTGAATTTATTCAGTGAATTTTTGCACGCAGCAGACTGTTGCAAAGGCTTACAGTAAAGATGAGATTGGTAAGTGAAGCGAAGGGTGGTAATTGATGCAAAGGCTATCCAATGTTGTGGAGGGTGATGGGTGACATGGAGGGTGGTGGCTAATCTGAAGGATTGTCGATGACACAAATGATGGTTGTTAAAGGTTGCCAATAATTGTAACCGGGGTGGCCTACGTTAGAAAAAGAGGTGAAGAAAAGGGAGTGAAGGAAGACGAAAATAAATAGGAGAAAGATGAGACCCAAATGATGAAAATGACTTGGACTGGTGGTGGTGATGCAGTTGTTGATTGGCCCTATCACACATTTTACGGACAAATATTATTGACAAATTTGAGGTTGTCGATTATTACCGACAAATGTCTATATCCATCGATAAACATTACCGATGACTTCTTTACTAACAAATTTTTGTCCTTCAATGGTCTGTCGGTAGACACAATGCACAAACAAGTTCCTATAACCAGGAAACATATTAGAGCAATAATATTTTCATATTTGAAGAAAAAAGAGGAAGAAATGCAAAATAGAACAACAATGTGAAATTGGTTTCTTCAACCACATGCTTCCAAATACGACCCTAATGGTTAAAATAAAGTAAAATATGTCTCTAATCTACTCTTAATATTTTAGCATGATTCAATGAAAATTGAAGTTACTTGGTGAACATATGAAGCATATTTTGTGATATGTTTTTCTTTTCTTTCACTCTCCCAAATGTTGCAAAAATTAACAATCGGTATTGACGTACAAAACTCCTTTCCATTTGTATTAAGTGAGACAAAATGAACTTGAAATGTTCACTAGGACAAAAAGAGTGATGGAAGACGCTTGGAGGAGAAGTTCTACTGGTGTTGTGCGAACACGATTCGGAGTCCTCAAGGCTTCCTCCAAAGATGAACGCAGTAGAATGATAAAGAGGAATTCAAGATTGAGAGAGAGATTCTTCAAATCCTAAGTGTGATAACCTTCGTATTAACCCTAGGCACTAAATAGAAGAGAGAATCCAAAGGAAAACGAACCAAATCAGAGAAGCAATTCATAGAACCTTAATATGGAGCGAAGGAACCCTAGAAACAGGGGAAAAGCTCAAAATGAATCGATTAATTGGTTCAAAACAAAGATTGAACGGTGGATAATGAAGATCAAACGAATTAAAAGTGTTTAATTGGTGGAAAATGGATTTTAATCAGTGAAAATGGTGGAAAAGGAATGGAAACCCTAGAAGAAGATGTGATTGGGTGATGAACAAAGAGAAAATACCTGCAAGGACGTGAATGGAGTGTGAATCTATGAAGAGAAATGGAAACTGAGAGGCGTTCTTGAGAGGAAATGGACGCTCTCGAGGAAGACGAATGCAATAATGAAATTTTTGTTGTCATGCACGGATGATGCATCGCGAGAGAGAGTGCGATGTGAAGAGTGAAGACGTGGAAAGGTGACGCATGTTGAAGGAGGATGTGGCACTAAGTCGCTGATGTGTGCGCACAGTAGGAAGATGTGGCTGATGATGTGTGGCTCATTGTGGAAGGAGGAGAGAGAAGTGTTAAGACTTTGACAAGTGTACCAAATCGTTTCAAGTAATAAACCGGTAAGATCGGATATCGTTTCCCAATAGACTCGTGTCACCAAACAATCGTGTAATTTCCAATTAACTTAGACTAAATAATGATTCCATAATTTAGGTTTTTGTGCAATTAAAGTAAACATTCAATATAAATGATAAAAGTGATCTTAGATACTCAAACACTTGGAAATGGAAAGATTATAAATAATATGGAATGATATTGTTGTATGATTTCACCTACTTCACTCTTATGTATGATAACTCATTTCCTCTTCATTAATATGCCAATATCAATCTACTAATTTACTCAAACGCAATCCCTTGGTAAAGAGAGCCTAGACTTCCTCATTAGGCTTCAATCCCTTGGAAAACCTAACAATTATTTCTGCACTAAGAATTGAGATTTAAGACAACCAAAGGTCCTAGTACTATCCCTAGATATTATTTCCTTTAGATGTTTAATCCAAGTCCAGATTTACCCAACATTTCGCAATATCAAGCAAACCCTAAAATCATGTAATGGATAGTAACTTCACAACAAGCATTAAGAGAAGGAATTAAACACTAACAATCAACGAAAGAGGCATATATTCATTCAAAACACAGTATTTTACATAAGAGTTCAGTAGCTACATCAATCCCCAACAACAATGAAACTAGCTCTTCATGAATGGAGGGCTCATGCTTACAACAAAGGTGGAAATGGAAGAAGGAAGAAGACCCAAGGATGAAGAAGGATTGTTCCCACAGCTCCTAGCTCGCCTCCAAGAGCTCCAAATGAGAGAAGTCGTGTTTGGGCAACAAAAGATGTCAAGCTCTTCGTACCTTGCCTTGTCAGTAAAGTTGGCGCTCAAGCATCTAGAAGGAGGGGCGCTCAGGCGCACATCAGTCATGATGCACTGGCGCTCAAGCCCCCCATAAACCAGGGGTGTACAGGCTAGCTTCAGCAGAATTCGAGTTCTTCACTTTTGTTGTTTTTCTTACTTTCTTTGGTTTCCAGTGTCTTCATTTGATGCCTAGACTTCTTCCAATTAAATTAAGCACATAAAAGCAAGGATTAGTGATCAAAATATCTCATTAAAGCTTAAGGTGTAACCACTTAACAAGCTAAAGGAAAACTAGGATTTACAAGGCAAAAGTTAAGGAATGGTTACACTTTCTCTTATATCACTACTGGAATTATGGTAAAATATTTCATTATCAAGAAGCACAAATGGAAATTTGGAGAAATGAAAATGGAGGTGTGTGCTTGGAAGGTGGCTAGAGGAAGTCTTTGAACTATCTAGCTTGACTTTCAAGAGAGAATTAATTCTAATTTCAGAAATTCAATTCTCATTATGCTCAAAAGTGCCAATACAATGGTGGGTATTTATAAGACTCATGCTCCTTACAAGCTAAAAGTACAATACACTAAAAAAAATGTAGAAAGACAAAACAATGCAGGGTTGTCAAGCGGAATTCCATCAAAGATCCTTTTAAGTCTCTCAATTTAATTTAAGTCTGCTTTCAAAATAATAGACTTAAAAGTTCATATTTTAAATCTATTAAAATACAAACATACTTCATTTTTGTATCTATTAAGTTTTCTACATACTTAAATTAACATTTTAAATATTTTCAAATAAAATAAGACTTTAATTTTATGAGTTAAATTTCAAAGAGACTCAAATCCATCTTTATCCTACTTTTTGTTTAAATTTATCTTTAACCTACTTTTTCTTCACAAAAAACATCACACTTCTTTCTCCACTCTGTCCCACCTTGAGAGATTTGTCTCTGCGTCCAATGGCACATATGTCATAGCCTCCTCCTTGCAAGTCTTGTCTCACCTTCCGCGCTGTTGCGACTATCGTCGCTCTAGTTTTTGTTGTTGTTGCTCTCGTCTTCGTCACATTGTCGCAGCTTGCATCGTTGTCGTCGCTCCTCACGTCGGCCTCGTTGCTCCTATTGTCGCTCGCGTTGTTGTTGCCGCTCCTGTTGCCATTGTCGCCGCTCTCGCCGTTTCTGCCGCTCCTTTTGTCGTTGTCGCCGCTCCCGTTGTCATCATCACCACTCTTGTTGTCGTTGTCGCCTCTCCCGTTGTCGATGTTGCTGCTTCCGCTGCCATTGCCATTTTCGTTGCCGTTGTCGCCACTCCCACTGTCGCTGCTCTCGCTCCCGTTGTCGTTGCTCCCGTTGCCGAGTTTAAGTCTGTTCTAAAACATATTTAAAAAGCTCAAAATAACATACTTAAAAAGCCTATTTTGTACTAGTGGTTTGAGCTTTTTAGATACATAGTTGGGAATGAACTCAATAATTTAATCAATATGAAAAATTTAACGTCCCAAATTTGGGAGTCAATTAAGTGTATCAAAGTCCAAGAATTCGCAAAGATAAAGTTAAAAATCCAAAAGAACTAAACTTATTTTAACTTTAAAACATTATTTTCCATAATCTCAAAATAAGGAAAAACATCAATTATAACTAGTAAATTTATTCCAATAAAAGAACATATTTTTAAAAACTCTCATCGTAGATCCCTCTCTCATTAATTGCGGTTCTAGAGTCATCTACATTCCCATATGCTCTTGTACATCACACATGTTATACTATTATTGCAGTAGAAAAAACACACAACAATAAACTATGCCAATATAAAGAAAATAAACATAAACATTTTCAATGATATAGATTATTTGGTTTTCTTTTTTCTTTACTTTTCTATACCTCTAAGGTAACTAAGGTCACACTACCCGAATGATTGAGAAATCCTTTCTCACTTAATTAGAACTGATTTCCTTTACTTTCACAAGTCTTACAAGTAAAAACTTCGGTGCAACACAGTGAGTACTATACTCAACATCATAATAATTTATATACTGGGACAAACGGCTTTGTCTCTTTATCGCGCCACACAGGTTGGAGAGCAAAGTACTCACATCCACTCTTAGTGCTTCATACAATTTAAAAGTGTTCATTCCCAACACCAAGGAGAAAGAAATCCTAATCCCAAATATTTAGGTAAACTAGGTCTCTCCAAATTCTGTTAAGAATGTCTCTCAATATATCACACTAATTTGTCTAGTTCTACCTTACATTCACTCATACTAAGGATTCTTATAATACTTAGTAACCAAATATCACTTTACCAAAATAGTCAAGTGCAGAATTTTTAAGCCAAACAGTAAGTTTTTTTTCCTTAAATACAATAATAGTAGCATCAAACAACAATGTAGATTTTACTGCAATACAATGCATATTTTTATCAAAATTATGTACCTACGATGCTAAACAAAAACTGGACAGCAGAAAAAATAAAAGCTTAAGGAAAACACTAGACCACTAATTTCCAGCGTAACTTTTATATCCACAATGCAATCTACAAATTATTTTGTTCAAAATAAATAAATTAATAAATAAATAAATAAATAAAATAAATAAAAGCCACGAGTTAAGTATTAACGTTAGTTTTTCTTCTTTTTTTTAAGAGTTTCTATAATTAAATAATATTCATGCACTAATATTATTTACCTGAAAGATATGAATGCGTAATATCATTATAGAACATAAAACCCATGTTACCACATTATTATCATGCGTAACTGTGCATCAGCTTTTGTAAAAAGAATAATCCTCCAGAGCCTTAAACCTTATCATGCATTGAAACCATAAACACGCATTTCACATATATTATGCACCGCAAGGTTATTTTAAATGAAGTTAATGACTACCCAATTTTCAAAAACTAATAATGCACCATTATCAAAACCAATTCCCAATAATAACTAATAATTGCACCGCATGCGGAAGTTAATTGCATATAATAAACAACGTCAATTTCTTCGTCCATTTTTCAACATATAATTATAGAACTTGAACCACTATATTTCAGAAATATTTCCCAACTCAAATGACTATATTTCATACCAATATATCTACCACAATTCAGTCGAAATGATTCTGCCAACGCCACTATTATCAAACATTCCGACTTAATTTTACTTTTAAACACATTTATATATAATTTTGCTTCAATCCAGAATTAACTCAACCCATGTCATATTCCAAAAAACTTCTCATTCAGAGTGCACGTTCATTAAAGTAATCTCTAAAACATTTATATTCCCAGAAATCAATCTTAATTTATCATATATTAATTTGTATAACCCAGAACAACTTACAATTCAATTCTTCTAACACAATATTGCATTCCATAAAAGACACAAATACACATATTCATTATTTCCAAATAGAACCATAGCAAACTCTCATTTTCACGTTGTAACACACCACAAAGCATACCACTACTTTCCAGTTCGTACTAATCTCCAAAAATTTTACCCAATTGCCAGTCTCGAAATATACACTATTAAACCCTCTTTTTAACACTTCGTCACTTCACTCACAACAACAATTAACATAGAAAGAAACTACCATCCAAGCAATTCACCAAACAACATAAAATAGCTCCCCATAAGAGTTCATCTTCCTCACTGCACAAAACTTCCACCGAGCTCCGATGTGAATTCCTTTCACTCAAATCCTCACTCTTGAACTCTAGACTCAAATTCTCTCCCTATTTATAGGCTCCTTCTTCGATTTCTAAATTAATTTCTCAATCCCTAAATTTTGGTGTTTGTATTTTGATTCGTGTTTTAAATTTTATTTTCTTAAATGTTTTTGTCAATAACATTGTTTCGCTTTTCCATAGAGCTAAACTAAATACTTTTCGGTATGATAAACTTTACGTGTTTAGCTTCAATTCTCTTAAATGCTTTTGACTTAACAATCGTTTAGTACTGCATATGGGTATTTGACATACTTATTTTCCTATTTTCTAAAATCCTAAGTGTTTTTTTAAAGCTTTTCGACTTTTATACCAAACTAGGTAAATTTGCTCATATATTACGAAATAGGCAAAAAATTTCGAAAAGCAAATCATGAGGTACCTAGACAACTTTCAATGAAGAAGTTGTGCCCCCTACACGACTTCACCCTGAAACCATGGTCAAAGGTGAAATCGTGCATCCCAAAAACGACTTTAGGACATTATAATCGATTATCACGTGTTGTAATCAATTACCATACATTTTTCATAAAAAAAATTGAAGTCGTATGGGGTTGACGCCTTTAATAAGGAAAGTCGTGCATCCCCCACACATCTTTACTTTTATTTAATTTTAAATTTTTTATTAATTAAAATCATTTATAATTTTAAAAAATGTTTTATGTGTATTTAAAATAATTATAACTTTAGGTTGTTTTTGTAGTGAGTTTGTAGTTAGACTTCTTTATGGATGTTCTATATTGTTTTCGATCATATAATTCCATCTGGAAACATCATACCAGCTTTTGGAAATCCAGAAATAAAGAATAAAGTTTGGTAAATTTAAAAAAGTACATGAAATGCCCACTGCACCAGAAAATGACTTTGAAAATGGTGGTTTGAAGGCCAAAAATGCTTGGAAGTGTTTCAACAGCTAAAGTGATGCTTCAAGCAAGTTTATATCGTCAATTTGAAGGTGTGCAATCACTTAAACAATAACGATAAAGACTACACCAGAAAATCAGTGGTCTACTTCTAATTTTAAGCAAAATTTGGTGGTTTAAAGGGTGATTTTGCACAAACATGTTTGGACACATAATTTGATGTTTTGATCAACTTTGTATCATCAATTTGGATGTGTTTAAAAACTGAAACAACCAAGAAACACACTGCAGCAGAAAATCACTAGTTCACTTCCAATTTTAGGCACATGACTTTAGACAAAACTAGGAAATGAATATGCAAGCTGGAATTCAACTCAAGCAAACAAAATTCACTGCTTAAAATGATGAAGTAACACTAAGGAACATTGAAAGTACAAGCACAACAAGTACAAAGACGATTTAAACCAATTTGTCACCTTTTTAGTACACTTTTTTAGGTTCTAACAACTCAAAATTTGAGTTTTAGGTAATTGTTTGCTTTTTAGTAGTTTCCTAGTGTCATTTCACTACTTTAGACTTGTTAGGATATTAACATTAGTTATTGTTAGTCTACTTTAGGTGAATTGCCTCTTTCTCACCCTTTTAGTAGACTTTTTTAGGTTCTACATACTCAAACTTTGAAGTTGAGGTAATTCTTTGCTTTTGACAAATTTTCTAGTTTCATTCTACTAGTTTAAACTTATTAGGATGTTAAATATAAAAGTAATCTTTTTAGGGTTTAGGTAGTCAAATTTTGAGATTTTGCTACTTGATCCAATTTGACATCTCTATTAGCTTCACTTAAGTACTTTAAACTTGTTAGCATAACAACAATATACTTTCTTTGGTTATATTAGGTGAATATCGAAATTGTTAACTATTTTTAGAACACTTTTTATGTTTTAAGTAATTCAATTTTGAGACTTCACAATTGAAGTCCAAAATCATATGTTGAACTTTAAGAGCTGTATCTTTTAACATGTTGAAGGCCAAATTAATCACTGGAGTGCCCTTAACCACTACCAGCTGGAGCAAAGTTAATAAAGTTTAACCTAAGAGATGGTCTACGTTAGCCTTAGTAAGGAATTTTCAGTTTTTTAGTTAATATATAAACTATAAAACAACTATAACTTTGGTTCCTCCTTCTAGTTTGGCAACTTGGGGGATTCAAGATAATGTATAACCAACATATATGCATGTTGGTTTGTCCTTGTACTCTACTTCATCCTTATAGTTACTCATTTTAAGTGTTACCCTATATTGAAAGAAATTTTCAAGGGTGTTGTCATGGTCTTTTTCCAAGAGGGAATTTTGGTTGAAGGGTGGGGAACAAGGTGTGGAGATTATATATAAGAACAATATGCAACACAAACAACACAAGAGAGAAGACAAAAGGAGGGGCCAACATGTTTATTTATCAAATTGTTGCATGGTTATAGGCTTTTAGACAGATCAATCAGGAGCAAAATAAAGCAAGGCAAATAGAATAAGACATCATTTACCTACCTGGAAATGAAGAAGTCTTCGACACTTGAGTGTAGCCCTTAACCAATGACACTTTTGCAACTAACTTTAACCCACTCCGTTTGAAGCTTCCAAATGTTATGTGCTCCTAATTGAAACCCCAAGACCTTGTACGATAATGGAAAATTTTAATTACCAAAATGCAACAACAACAAAAGATTAATCATCAAACACCCTATATCCATCCCAAACCTAAACAACTTTAACTTTAAAGTTTCTAACAATATTTCACAGTTTATTTAAAGATTTCTAATTAGATTTCAGAATCTAAATCATACCAACAGAAGACTTAGTACTATGGAAACGTAATCAAGAGGGAGGAGATATGATAGCAATGACGACTCTACACATAGAGGGCATGCAGCCTTAAATATGTTTGCACATCAGTATGTTAAGTATTTTGGCCAAAGGTAAACCTTTAACCGGTAAAGAAGGTTATAATTTGAATGTAATAGGTTGGCTATCAAAGAAGGAACATAACTATCCCAGTTACAACTCTTGTGGAATTATACTACAAGGAAGAATAACTCATGATCTCAATGCTCATGCAGGAGATAGTCCAAACAAAAATTCCTTGGCATATATCAGATTATTAAAAATCAAAACCACATTCAAATGTTGCAATACTAAAACGTTCAGCGGGTCCTTGTTTTAGTTTCCATTGGATTAAGCTACTTATTTCATGAAAGTTAAGGTAACTTTATTTGATGATTTTAATTCTCTTTAAACTCTAAAATGAGTTATAAACAGCCTGCAACTCAAAATCACCATTCCACTTCTATTTTAACTCAAAAAGTGATGGTTTGCACCGTGTTAAATGTCCTTGCAATGTCCTGTTCGAGTTTGATCATGCTTAGTTGTTGTTTTCAAGCTTAGTTTAGTGTATTTACACATTCTACAGTCATTTGCATTGATAGCTACCTGTTGGAATCATTATAACTTAGAATGAGGTGTGTAGTTGTTTAATTTGCTACATTATTAGCTGTTATAAGGTCAAATTTTGGAATCTACTATTTCTATGCCAAATAATAGCTCAAAAGACTTTGTTTTGATGATTTAAAGTTGTTCTAAAATTCTAATTTTACTTATAATCACTGTTGTGCAATTTCACAACTCAAAACCTCAATTTATAGCTCATTTTTTCTACTGCAAAGTTGAACAACACTCTGATTTTTGAATTTGTGCATTTGTAATTGGTTTGGGTTGTAACAAAAGCTAGGTTGTGATTTGAATTGAAACATGTGAAAAAGAAACATTATACAGTTGCTAAAAGGCATTTACTCTAATGGTTTGATCATGAGCACACTCTTTTTGGCAAAAATTTATTGATTCTAAGGCTTGAGACAAGTGTATTTGATACATTCATACATGTTTCAAGTGCTAACAATAAAAAATTATCACTGAATCTCAAAAAGAGTTGTTGAGTTGATCATTTTACTAGTTTTATCATTGTTTTTGTGTTTTGTAGAGCTTAGCATCGTGCTTTAGTCTTTGAGTGGTTTTAGGTCACTTCATATCTCCTAGTTGATAGTCTGCAGTTAGGTCTAGTTCATTACTCTTTTAGCAACATCGAAGGTCAAACCCTTGTGTAAGTCTTTATCACCTTGTTGCACCATTAATTTTCCTTTTTGCCTAATCATATTTCAGTTTTACCTTATAGAATCAGGGGCACATTCAAACCTTTCATTTCTATGTAAAAAACTATTATGTTAACTCTTATGACTTGAATATGTACAGGGACCTCTCCTACAACAACTTGAGTGGTTCCTTGCCTACAATCTTGGGAAGAACTAACTAGATCTTTAATTACAAGATTTGGGGGAAACATAGGTGTACGTTGACAAACTGGCAGCATTAAGGCAGAAAGGGAATGTTACTGAATTCTTAGAAAAAACCTTGTTCAAATAATTTGGTGAGAAATGCCATGGTTGAAATTCTAAGAACTTCATGGTAAATTTTAAATTTTGTGCTACGTTTTATTATAATCTTAACTGCTGATTTTTAAATCAACAGTAATTATTGTATTTTACCCTGAAAAGTGTTCCTCACTTTAGAGGAATCACATCCTTTTACAAGTGCAGTTCTACAAATCAGTAACAATTCTCCAATTCCAGAAGATCTTCATGTTCTCACATAACTAAATATATTTTGACTGCTGCATATCAGATAGAAGTGTAACATACACAAAAGGGGTATCAGGAATTTTCTACAAACTAATAACAAACAACTCGTTCCATCATTCATTTAAAGCAAAACTTATTTCTTTTACGAAAGAACAAACAGAGAAAGCAAATCCCTCCCAAGAGGTCAACTTTAATTTGCATGAGATTTACGAACTCTCCAAGCAATATACTATATATGAGAAAGTGACAATATACCATTGTCACATAAATTGAATCTTTGCCATAGGAACTTGAAAATAAAATTTAGGTTATGAGGGACTACTCTTAAGTTACAAACACTGGCAGGAAGCTAGGAGTTGTCATCCTCAAGATATTTATAATCACTTTTCCAAAACAAAATCAACTAATCAAGGAGCTAAGGTGAAAATAGTTTGTCAATTTGGGCAGGCCACACAACCAACTAATCAAGGAGCTTTACACAAAATGCTCCACTAATATTTTCCATGGTAAAATGGTTTAGAACAAGTTCAGAACAAATTATAAAAGCTAAAAATTAAAGCAAAACAGTGAAAAGAAGATGAAAAATAGGAAAAATGAGGAGTGAAGAGACTTACATATTGACGCAAGAGAAGTCGAGCAGGTGTGTTGTCTTCGGTTGTTGTCTCCTCCACGAACCCCACACCGCTCTCAACGCACCACGAAGCCCCTCGTCACTGTTGTTGCCTCCTCCACTAAGCCCTCCTGACGCAGCGACCACCAATTTGTCACGCAGCCGCTGCAACCACAGAACAAACTGCCACCAAAGAATGCTTACGCGAAGGAGGGAGACGACGTCTATGAATGAAACCTCACAGATTTGGGGAATATTGGTGAGGGTTCGATGGCTCGCAGAAAGGAGGAATGCTGGTGAGGGTTCGAAGAAAGAAAGGGGAAGTTTGGCTCAAAAAATGAAAGTTGGTAGAGGGAAACCCAAGTCTGTTGGGGGTTAATTACACCAGCACCTTACCGAGGGTCATATATCCTTCGGTAAGTTAATTCACCAAAGCCAATACCGACGACCCAAAGGCCTTCGGAAATAATCCTTCGGTAATGAAAGTATTTCCTGTAGTGTTGGATCCAAAACTGATGTAATAGACCCTTTTTTGCCTTAGTTTTTGCCATAACCGCGGTCTAAAATTCATTTTTTTTTAAAAAAATACCGTTTTTGTATCACATAAACCATACGAAAAAATCCTAGAAACACAAACAAATGCAGAAAACGTTGTTTTCCATTTATCGGGAATTTCTTCTTGTTTTTTTTTTCAATCTTTAAAAAAATATCAAAAATAGTTACACTTTGAATTTTGAGCTAAAACTTTTTGTGAGGGGATTTCATGATTTTTTGGTTCTTCATACAAAATTTCTTTTCCTTTAGAGTATTTTTGAGCATACTCTCAGTTTTACGTATACCTATGTTTTGATGTGTATGGTGTATGAAGAACAATCAAGCAAATGGAAACATGAAAAACTTAAAACGAAACTAACCTTGAAGGTGAGTTTGGGGCTGAAATGAAACGAAATGAACATCCCAAAGCGTCTATTCGAAGAGCTGAAGAGCACCTGTGCACAAAATCAATTGGTCAAAACGAAAGAAAATCATATCTAAGCACTTAATCAACGTAAAATTAAAAAAAAATGCAAGAAAAGTTGAAGAGGATGACTACGAAAATGGAAGAACACAAAGCAACGACGCAACACCACAAACAAAAAAGCTTTTGTTTAAAAATGTCTTTGTTCGCGAAATTTAACCCTAAACACATGTTATTACCTCAATTATTTTTTTATCCGAGGCAATAAGGGTTTATGGCCTCGGTTCTACAAATAACAACTACCTAAACCCTCTCAAAAAAATCAGTTATTTTATGCTTCGGTTCTCTAAACAATCGAGGTCGTAGACTTTTGCGATAATTACAAAAATATCATCGAGCCAATTTCATTCATCGGTTCTTTTTGAACCGAGGCACATAACTTTACGATAATTACAAAAGTGTCACTACGTCAGTTTTAGGCATCGGTTCATTTTGAACCGAGACATATACATTTGCCATAATTACAAAAATGTCACTGTGTCAGTTTTTGCTTTAGATACAACTAAATCAGTGTCAAATGTGCGAGTTAAAATCATTTTTTTACTAGTGGTTGTCTTAAACCCTAGATTCTAATTTAGGTTTGCTTGTTAAATGTTCAAGAGATTGGCTCTTAATGAGAAAACCTAATTTTTTTCACCTAAGGGATTGTGTTTGAGCGTTGTAGTGGGTTGACATTAGTGTTTGATGGAGAAGAAATGATTTTGGTGGGCACAAAAGTGAAACCGGTGAATTCTACCCTTAGCAATGCCTCTCCATACCAACTCTAACCTTTCCCTTCTTCTAAGTGCCTATAACTATCAAAGTTCATCCTTTAATTCTTTGTCAATTAATTTACTTGCATATAATCTTATACTTTTTGGTTTAGATGAATTGTTAATCATACAATTATTTAGTATTTCACGAGTCTTTTGGTCAACGATATTTGGTCTCATTTTATATTACTTGAATGATTCGGTACACTTGTCGATGACCCGTTGATGAATCATTATTTTCTTCACTTCACTTAGTTTATTGTGCTAGAATTAATCAGGGAATTATGTTTAATTGTCCAGTATTTTCCTATTTTACTGAATTGAGCTTAATCCAATCAGAAATTCTTATTTTAACTAATTTGAATTATCTGAGCTAATTATTTTCATTATTGATTGCAGGTAAAATTTTGAAAATATTTTAGGACATTTGGAAGAGCACAGTGTGTTATCTACTTGGAAGGAGATGCACTATATTGATTTATTTTGTGTGTTGAAATGGAAAATTTGAAGTGGAATATTGGTTCACTTGGCAACTCATTTCTCCTGGAAGCATGATGAATTGGAAGACATGCCACGGTCATTCACTTTGGCAAGCCAAAATATAAATTGGAACAAAAATATAGACATCACACGGCCTCCCATATTTTTGCACGTTCAAAAAAATGCTAAAAGATTCAACGATTTGCTTTGGAATAGAAGTGGGAACTGCACCCTTTCTTTGGCTAACGTACATTTCCAATTGGCTTGGCCATTAATTGAAGAGAAACACACGGCAAATTGGCTTGGAATCTAATAAGAAAAGTAAATGAAGGAGGGGACCACACACTTGTACAAAGTTCACGTCTAGCTCCAAAATAAAATGAATTGGTATTATGAAGGTAAAGCACACGGCCATTGTAAAGGGGCACTTGGAAAATTGTGAAAGCATTAAACACATGAAGAAGCACATAATGGAGGGGCCACCACTTTGAAAGCTTACGTGAAAGTGGAGAACTACAAAATGCAAAGCTTTTGGTTTTTGAAACACATGGCCCCATGATGGACAATTCATTTTGGCATGATATGGAATAAAAGAAAAGGTGGCAATATTGGAAATTGGAAGCTAACGTAGGAGTTGCAAATGCTGAATTTGATTTAATTAATGTTATTAAGGGAAGTGGTTTCATGGCCCACATATGCAAAAGATGTGCAGATTTTTGTTTTGACCATGCTCTTCCACTCCACATAAGCATTTGGTCTTGGACTTTAATTGGAAAACAAGCTCGACCACCACTCATTTGCTGAAATATCAGGGATGGAAAATAGAAAAGCACACGGCCCTTTCATTTTAGCAAGCATCCAACACATGTTTTGGAATAAAAAAGGGGGTCATACTTGTTGAAAGCCCACGGACATGGCAGTAGAAGAGGGAGCTCACGGTGCAGCACCTTGAAGAAGAAGAAGCCACCACCTAGCAAAGAAGAAGTCACCGAGAAGTAGATGATGATGATTTAATGCTTAAGGGAAGCTTTGGGGAGACACATGCGCATTTGGAGAGGCATCTAGCAGCTTACGTCCAAAGCAAAGCTGGAAGAAAGGAAGCTCACGGTCCAGCTGAGTGGAGAAGGACCCATGAAGGGCTGGAACAGTGGCTGCAACCTTGAAGAGAAGAGTGTGTCTCGGCTTGGGCAGAAGAGAGTGGCCACCCTTTGAAGATGATGGAGCTTATAAAAATCCAGTTGAGAAGGAGACTCCCGTCCAGCAGTAGCTACCACACTTTCAGCTTGGAACGTGATTCTTGAATAATTTTTGATGTGCTTAGGAGTTCACGGTTTTGAAAGGCTGCTGCCATGTCCTTCTAGGAGCTCCAAAGGTCTTCTTTACTTGCATTTCACATGGAAACATATGCCAACAAAGAGCTATCTCCACGTCCATCACGCCAACAGCAGCCACACACAACTTCCAGCCAGCAAGCAGAGTTACAAACAGACAAGCAATTTGGAGTGGGCAGCAACAACAGAAAGCCTTCATGTTATAGCTCCACGGTCCAGCAGTATTCCAGCATGCACAGAGGAAGCTACAGCAGGCGTGTGGGCACCACGAATTTGCATAACATTCCCGTGGAAGAAGAAAGCAGAAAACAAACACAGCAGAGGGCCCATCTTCTTGACTTTGGCACGTCCAAGCTCAGCATGAAAGAAATTTGTGCCATATTGAGACAAAACAAAAACTTCACGGGAAGGAAGGAGGGCTCACGAGAGTTTGTTTCAGAGAATTGGCTATAAAACAGAGAAGCATGCAGGAGAGAAAAATCATCAGATTTTAGGAGGGTAGGAAGCCACGGCCTGGAGGAGGCTCTTGCCTCTTCCTCTTTCAATAAATCTCTCCGTTTTCATTTCCAAATAGTGCACAAATGTAAAATTTTATTTTTGAAGCGTGTAGTTCAATTGTTTCACAGTTTGCTCATTTTCATTTTCATTTTATTTCAAGTGTTGAATCTTTGATAAATTTTTTTTTCAGTTAAGTGTTTTATTTTTGTTGTCTCTTTTATTTTACCGTTTACTATTTTCTGTACCGTTAAATTCTGTCATTGTGTTTTATCGTTCATTTTATTTTTAGACATTTTCCATTTTTACCGTTCAGTTTTTACCACCGTTAAAATTTAATTCAGTGTTTTTAATTATATTTTATTTAATTTCCAGTCAACTTTAATTTTACCGCATCAAAACCAAAATCACAAACCCCCCCACTTCGTGTTAAATCTAAGACCGAACCACAAATATTGGTTCTTGAGAGACGACCTAGGAGTCGATTCCTAGCACTGTACTGCATTCTTAATTGCACGTAAAATTTGATCGGCCGCGACAGCTGCATCAAAATGGCGCCGTTGCCGGGGATCAATAACGGTTTGGTTTTAGATTCTTGTTGTGTAAAATTTTGTTCTGTTAATATGTGTCTTTTGTGTGTTTTGTGTTTTGTATTTTTGTAGGCGACAACGACACCTTCAGCAAATTTTGGCGGCGTTGTCACTTCAGTTCCAGGTTCTTGTTTTAGATTTTTGCTGTGTTTTTCGATTATGTTGTGTTAATATATGTTTTGTCTTTTATATTTTATTGTGTTGTGTTCTGTATTTAGTTATTATTTAAAAAAAATAATAATAATTTTTCTTTTATCTTGTTTTTGCCTGTAGCATGTTTAATTGTGTTGTATTTTATCTTGTGTTGTGTTGTGTTTTATCTTGTGTTGTGTTGTGATGTTCTATTTGTTTTGTATGCGTGTCATATGTATTTTGTCTGTTAATTAAAAAAAAAAAAAAAGAAATTTGTTCTGTCTTGTGTACGTATTGCATGTATAAATGTGTTATGTTTTATCTGTTTTATAACTTTTAGTTTTTACTTTTTACTTTTTATTTTCCATGTCTACCTATTTTGATGTGAATAGTGCTTATTCTGCGAGTGCCTATAATCATGATTCTCCTTCTGCTTGGTACTCTGAATTTAATTCTGCTGAATTTTATGATGAGAATTATATGGATCATCCTCAAATTCCTGAGAGCACTCCTAGGGAGCCGGTTCCACCTACAGAGGATGATTTATATTACGTTCTAAGCACTGGACTAACATATTTGCTGCCTAAGTTTCATGGTTTTGCAGGGGAATGCCCACATAGACATTTGGAGGAGTTCCACATTGTGTGCTCTTCAATGAAGCCTCCAGATGTTCCTCTTGATCACATTTTCTTGAGCGCATTTCCGTATTCATTACAAGGAGCAGCTAAGGATTGGAAAGACTCTCTTCCTCTAGGATCCGTTACCGATTGGGGATATCTTGAGCTTCAGTTTCTGAACAAATTCTCCCCTGAGCAGTATGGATATATCAATGATCCTGGATGGAATGACCCTAGCTTGGGATGGTTCGATGCTCAACAGAAATATCAGGAAGCACCATCTCAGGATACTTTTATGCCTCCACCAGTCCAGCAATACGAGAATCAGCAGTTTGATGCTCCTGTCCAAATAACTCCTCAGCCTTCTACTTCTGAACCTACATTAAAGGAGTTACTGGAGCAAATGACCAAGCAGAGAATTCATTTTGAGCAAGAGTGCATGAAGATCCAGCAGGAAACTCAAGCTGCCATGCAGAATCTGAGTGATCAGATCAGGCAGATGGCCACTCTTGCACCTGAGGAGAATGTTGAAGATTTTGAGGACAAGGCAAGAATAAGCAGTAATTCTGACCCAGGTAGACCCATTTCATCTTCCACTACTTTACCAACCTTCAGGGAAGTAGAGGTAAGCATACCTAAATTTGATTATGCTGTTGATAATTATGCTTTTCATGATTACGCAGTTGATAGGTATGTTGATGATTATATTGTTGATGAGTCTGTTTTTAATTTTCCCTCTATGCATGATGAGAACCAATTTTTTATATCACATCCGAATGTTTATTCTCCATGCATTGAACATGAATCTGAGTCTGTGGATGATATTGCTTGTGATTTTGAAATTGATTCATGTTCTGAGGATGTATCTGAGGTTCAATATGATAATTTGGGTGTTATACCCCTGCATGTTATTTCTTTGGAACCACATTACACTAACCCTATTGCAGGAGGTACGAATGAATTTGACCAACATGCACCCATGCTGGAAGACAAAGGTGCCAGCATTCATGAAAGTTTCAACATCAATAGGCACCTGCTGAACCTGCTCATCAACAATCACTGCATAGATCCAGCTGTGGAAAACATTTCACTGCTAGATCAGATCTGGAGGATGAAGCAGTTCGTCCTCAAAACTTCCTGGCTGGATACTGAAAAGGAAGACCTCTCCCTGATGATCCAAAATTGGCAGCTTCCACCATAACCTACGGGAGTTTGCATTTTCTTTCTCTTCCTTTTTCCTACCTTTATTGCACTTGTCCATGATATGTTTACTGTTTTGATTGTTGATGTATGCTTAGAACACATTGAGGACAATGTGTAGTTTAAGTGTGGTCTATTGGGAGAGACTCTGATTTTTCTTTGTTTTGTGTGTTAAATTTTTTGTTTTTGAGTGTTAAATTTTTTTTGTTTTAAGTGGTTTTTAGTATGTTTTGTGTGCAATAAATTT
Source organism: Vigna nakashimae (assembly GCA_034642375.1). NCBI lineage: Eukaryota > Viridiplantae > Streptophyta > Magnoliopsida > Fabales > Fabaceae > Vigna > Vigna nakashimae. Next base: position 14,865,179 of record CM067766.1, on the reverse strand, counting down.
TACATTTTTCTCTTGATTTCTGGAGTTTGTCTAAGTTGTAGATTTTTCCTTCACTTCATTAACACTTATGGTTTGAAATCCTTGCTTTTCTTTGCTTGGAAGATAATTATAACGTTTAAGATGTTGATTTGATTGTGACGAATACCCTGTGTGAGATTTGAGCCACTTAATTTTCTTTCTTGTGTGTAATATGTATCTTGATTGCTTGCACATATGCCTTGGCTTGATTCTTTTTGATAAATCTTGATGGATATGCATGTTTAGAAATGATAAAGGCATTTTTATTCTTGAGCCTCTTTAGCCAAATAAGCCTACCTTGTTATTATCCTTTGATACCCCTTTTGAGCCTATACTTTCCCTATTTCTTTGTTTTGAAGCTCATACACTAGCCTTAAGTGAAAAACCATGATTACCTTAACCTTAGGGAAGTCTGGAGCTATAGAAGTGTTTTGTGAAAAAGTGTGGTCTCCTTGGGGATTTTGATAAATTGGCGAGTTGGTTCCTCATCTTATTTTATTGGAAATATGATTTATATCCTGTTGTGTGATAAAGAAGAAAAAAAAAAGAGAAAAGAGACAGGATGAAAAAAAAAATGATGAGAAAAATGAAAAATAATTTTATGAATAATGAAGTCGAGAAGAGGATTGAATTAGAGGTTTGGGTGAGATTTGACTGTATTTACTCTTGTTTCCCATTTGTCCTCTATTTCTTCTGAGCTTTAGCTACTTATCCATATTTTATCCTCCCTTGTCCTTGGCCCCATTACAACCCTGAAAGACCTTTTGATCTGAACAAGCATATGTTTTAAGTGTTGATATTAGAAGCTTGCCAAGTCTACTTGTGTTTGTTTTCTTGAGTGCATTGAGTTGAAACTGTATACCCTAGACACTTGAGAGAAACACTGTGAGTGCATCTGTGAGGTTTTGTTATTTTTAAATCGCCTCTTGAACTGATTAATTATTTTTGCCATACTTTGAATTGCTTGGATGATTTCTGTAAGTATCTGCTATTCTTGATTTTGTGTTGGATAATTTCTACTTCTTTTATTTGTCCAGAATTCTTAAGAACTGTGTAAATTTTATTTGTTTTCTTGCGAATTTTTATTTTTCTGTCTGCTGAGTTTTGTGTCACCCTCCCCAAAAGTCCTTTGAACCATTCCTTGATTTGCGTCTTGATTTTGCCCAGGAGTGCAAAAGACTAAGTGTGGTCTATTTTGATGAGTCAATATTTTCTTCACTTCACTTAGTTTATTGTACTAAAATTAATCAGGGAATTGTGCTTAATTTGACCAGAAATTCTAATTTTAATTAATTTGAATTATTTGAGTTAATTATTCGCATTAGTAATTGCAAGGAAAATTTTGGAAATAAATTTGGGACATTTGAAGGTTAAATGAGAAATGACAATTGAGCCCAATGCATTTCAGCCACTTCAATTTTCGCTGGTTGCTGTGTGAATTTTGTGTCAACTTGTTTGTCCTCGTTCGAGTTCAATTCGTATCCGTTTTCCATTCAATTTTTTTTCATAGTTTCGTCTAGATGTCTATTTTCATGTATAGTTGTTCGTTTGTTAAAATTCATTTTGTGCTGTTCCCAGTATTTTGTTTACTCTCCTATGTCAGTCCAGTGATTACTGTGTGAGTGTTCTAAAATGTTTGCATTGTTTGCTTGATGTTTAGTACTTGTGGTGGCTGGAATTTATCATTGGACAATGCATCTCATAGCCACAAAAAGAAATTAAATGTGGTTCTAGACTCTTAATTGGTTGCAAAGAGTTCCAAATTGTTTTGAGCTGAACAAAACTACACATTCAGAATTTATGCAAAATGAAGTCTGCTGCCACATTTCAATTGTTACCGCCTACACCTTCAATTCTTATGTTAATTCATTTTCTTTTCAATTGTCTTGGAAGAAGTTGTGCCACGGATGGGTTCCACTTTTAGTGATTGAAGCAAATTTGCTAAGGACAAAATATATCACACATACATCAGCACATGGAGTCAAAGAGAAGGGGGCCACCATGTTGAAAAATCCTTGAAGCAATCAGCTCACGGTTTTGGTTGTTGATGGCTTGCAACAATTAACATACAAATCTAATCTGAAAAGTATGAGACAAAAGGGGCTCCACTAAGGAATATTATTCTCAAAGATGGCACAAGAAGTGAAGGATTCCCTGCACAAGCCAGCAAGAATTCTCAGCAATTGCAACAAAACATACACACATCTAGGAGCATCCAGCTGGAAGTCTCACGGTCTAGGTGCAGCAAAGAGAAGGGTGGTAGCATCTTGCCACGTCTAGCACTCTTTGGAGAAGGAGGAAGAGCTCTTGGTTCTCCATTCCAGCAGCTTTCTTCACGCAGTCACAAGAGTTTGGAGAGAAGATCAAGGCTGTCCAGCCACTACTTATTGGAAGTTCACGGTTGGTTTTGAGAGGCAGCAGCAGTTTGGTCATGGCTTGGTCTTGGAAGAAGAACACCACGGTCCAGCTTAAATGAAGATGGCAGCAGAGAGCATGTCCAGCAAGCAGAGAACTGGGATGTTTTGGACCAGCTGCAACGTGATTAAAGGAGAAGGCTGGAAGCTTGGAGGTGCACGGTGGCATGGCTGGCTGGAAGAAATGGAGCAAAAGACAGCAACTTGGAGCTGGAGTAGCCACCACCGAGAAAACTTCTTCACCTTCTTGTTGATAGCACACGCAAATTGAAAGAAGGAAGAAGAGGGGAGCTGCACATGGGTTTTTAGTTTTAAAGGGGAGCCACCCCATTGATGAAGAAGCTCACGGTCTTCACATCCAGTGGGTCCTTGACCGAAGCAAGTGAAAGAGAAGCAAACACACCAGTTCCAGAAGCTGGAGTGTAGGCACCTAGGTTGGTTGAAAAGAATTTGGCAACATGCGTAGGGGAAGCAAAGTCCACGGACACTACAAAAATTGAGGACCCACAACCTCATTTCTTTGGCACGGCTAGGAGCAATTTGTCCAAGAAATTCGGGACCAAGCTGGAGACAAAACAAAATGAAAAAAAAATCTGGAGTGAAAGGCACACAACACACGGGCTGAACAATGGAGGGATACAGTCCAGATTTTTTGTAATAAAAGGAGAGGAGGACCAAAGAAGAAGAGTAGTTTAGGAAAAGAGCAAAGACAGACGTGTTTTATTTTCTGTAGCTTATTTTTTTTCTCCTCTCCGTTGGGGAGGTTTAGGATTTGTTTAATTTTACAATTTCATGTATTTGGTTTTAATTGATGTTAATTCCAAATTCCATTCTCTCAGTTTTCTATTTACGGTTTCAAAACTTCATTCATCTGTTTCTCATTTTTTTACTGCACTCGTTAAATTAAGTTTTTAGAAAAAGTTAAATTTCATGTTTTATTTTTACCGTCTTTTTATTTTATCGTTTATTGTTTTCTGAATCGTTAAATTTTACCGTTTCTGCATATTTATTGTTCCGTTTTTACCGTTTGGTTTTACAGTCGTTAAAATTTATTTCGGTGTTTTTAAATTCAGTTGTGTTTAAATTCCAGTTTAATTTATTTTCCGTAACCAAAAACACTACAAACCCCCCCCCCCTTCGTGTTAAATCTGAGACCGAACCACAAATATTGGTCCTTGTGAGACGACCTAGGAGTCACTTCCTAGTACTGTACTGCATTCATATCTGCAATCAACTTTTGTGAGCGGTGCGACCCGTTCATCACCCGTTACCATCTCACTGGTGAAAAAACAGCGTATAATGTCACGCGTTCAACATCTAACCACTAAATAGCCAACGTTAAAAATGACCGGTGACAATTTTGTAAATAAATACAATTATTAAACGTTGTTTAGAATTATAATTCAACGTAAAAGGATATAAAACATCAAATGCCTCAGCATTAGACGTCAAAAAGCTAGTGATTTCCATAAAAATTTGAGCGGGAGATTGAAAATTCATTCATTTTATCTTAGCGCACGAGACCCTCTTCTCTACTCAAACTTTTCTCGAACCAAGTTTGACGATCATCGTAATCTTTCTTTCATTTGGTACAAGTTCATGTTAATTAACTACTTTAGGTATGATTTTCGTTTGTTTTTACCAATTATTTTCGTGTTTTTGTCCTTCATAGGCGCATTTTGCTTTCTCTCTCACTGGTGACAACACTTTATTCCGATGAACCCACCTTTTGAAGGTTAGTTTTCGTTTTCGTTTTAAAGAACTTATTTGTTGAACGTGTTTGTTATTTTTTTGTTGAACTTGTTTGTTGTTTTTTTGTTGAACTTGTTTGTTGTTATTTGGTTGAACTTGCTTCTTGTTGTTGTTTGATTGAACTTGTTTGTTGTTTGATTGAACTTGTTTGTTATTTGTTATTGTTATTTGTTGTTGATCCTATCTTACCGTTCATAGTTCTGCTTTTTAGGTTTCGTAAAGTTGTAAAAAAAGATTACAATTAATTAAAAAAAAATTGATTAACGTCGTATATTGACAAAATTCGATGTTAAATTAACGTCGTATATTCGACGTCAATTTAACGTCTCTCGATATGACGTCATTCACGAATTCGACGTGAAAGGTCCAAAATATTCGACGTTGTACGTTATTTTTGTACTAGTATCTATATTGTTTGTGTTTAGGATATTGTCTAGACATATATATCATTTAGTACGTTATCCTAAACAATCATTTTGATACACACTATTTTGTTAAATATTTTTGTTAAACTTCAAAATAAGAAGTTTTTAGACGATCTTATCTTAACAGTAACACATTTATCAAAGATTATTTTTATCTTATATTTGAATAAGTATTAGGGTTTATCTTGTAACAACTTCTTTTCAATTATATTCTTAATTTTACAAAAGGATTCTCTTTTATTTTTGTTCCTTGATTTAATAAATTCTCCATTAACAAAAAGTTCTTAATAATTTAGTTTTTTTCTTTCAAATTTATTAACTATGTTATTCAACAAATTGATTATTAACCTCATATATGGGATTGATTTGTTCATTCATATTTTGTGAATTTTATTTTTATATTTCTGAATTTAACTTTTATTAGTCCTATTATATCATATTATCCTTAGATTTCATATTTATTTTTCTTTAAATATAAGATTTCTATAAAATTTCATTAATGAGACCCTTGGTAATTTACTGTTTATTTACCGACGACTACTTGAGGCCCTTGGTAATTTTCACCTCATCTAAAAGGAATGCTTAAAGAAGGAAAAGAAAGTCATTTCAGTTTAAAAACCTGCCTAAACAATGGCTTCATAAAAGTGTACAAGAATTTTCTTAACCCCTTTCTCTATACCAGAATTATCCGACGTAACACTAACCCTTCGTTATCATGTATAATTCCATTACTACGCTGTTTTGAGAATGACAACATGATACTAAATAATAGGTGATATTGTCAGACATAGTTGGGTTATCCAATAGAACATCAACTCTTTACTACATGTATTATTTATACTATATATTTGGCACCTTCTAAATGATATCAATATCAACTTAATGGAAGAAATTATAAATAATTTTTAATGAAATTAAGGATTACAATGTGATGAAAAATAAAAAAAAATTGAATGATCATAGTAAATAATTCTAAAGTAATGGAAATAAAACTATTAAAGTTACTTTATTCCATTTCATTTCTTATACAAGGAAAAGAAACTATACTTCTACTGTTAATTAAGTTAACAGTGACCTCATCGTAAAAATAAAAATAAAAGATTAGAAGTGTTTCATTTAATTGAAGTGAATATTAATTCATTTTCGATTTGAAAGGTCCATTGGATGCTGTTAACTTCCTTCAAAGATAGTAAATACCCATAAGTAGTTCCTAAATCACAAATACCAATTTCACATATTGTATAATATAAGGATGGCTATTGCCATCATGTACGGTAGAGATTTGGAGATTCCTTTTTTTTCTTAATATTTAGACCTAAAAGTAAACGTTCTTCTTAACAAAGTGTGTTGGATTAAAGTTCAATAAGGTTTAAATATACTTATTTTCCAATAAGATAAGAAAATAAATAACCAAACAAACTTCTGATTGAATTTTTTCGCTTTTTTTAAGCACTATCTAACTTAGCTCATCCTTCATTTTGGCACATATATTTTAAAAAGAAATTAATTAGAAAAATTTGTAATCATTAAACATTTTTTTCTTACCTTTTAAGATATTTTTAAAATATATTATTTAATTATTAACAGAAAACCTTAAAAAATTATAATCATAAAATAAATATCAAAATTAAAATAAATTAAATTACTAAAAAATAAACATATGTTATTATAACTTTGATTGAGTTGAACAGCCTCTCTCAGTTTCAATAATAGAAATTAAGGTAACATGACTAGGTAGATAATTCCATTCGGTGCCGTCTAAGACATATTGAAGTGTCACTCGGATAATAGTGCAGAAACAGTTAGCAGAGAGTAATGCCATACCGCATCCCAAGTCCCTCGAGATGTTCAACCATTGAATTCTCACAACCACCACCTACTCAAACTTCCATAGAAAAACCCTATATAAACACCACAGCCTCAAACCTTAAAACTCACTAATTACTCATCATCATCAATCAATCATTTCACCTTCAGAAGCATTTCTACTTCCCTTTGAAAATGGCCAGTGTTAAGTTTGCATGCGTGGTGGTGATGTTCATGGTGGTGCTGGGTTCACACAGTGCTGTGGGAATGACGTGTGGCCAAGTTCAAGGTAACCTAGCACAGTGCATAGGGTTCCTTCAAAAGGGTGGGTTTGTTCCGCCAGCATGCTGCTCCGGTGTGAAGAATATCCTGAACAGTTCCAGAACCACCCCTGATCGTCGCGCCGTTTGTAGCTGCTTGAAGGCTGCTGCTGGTGCAGTTCGTGGGATCAATCCCAATAATGCTGAGGCTCTTCCTGGGAAGTGTGGGGTCAGCATACCCTACAAGATCAGCGCCTCCACCAACTGTAACAGGTATATATACTATTTTGAGGTCTCAAGTTGACTCTTGTTTTCACTTTTTAAGGTATATATATGCTCTAAAGAAAGTATTGAAGGTGGTTGGTGTTTTGTTTTGCAGCATCAATTGAAGGGAGACAGAAACCATGCTATACTACATGTTAGTAAAGAGAATAAAAGGAGGATAGGAGTCTCCATTTATGAGAGCTAGTTTCTTGTTTTGTGTTCTATATTCCAGTGTGAAGTTTATAAACTTCCTATGGCTTTTATATGAAGCTTTATAAAGTGAATAAAAAAGTTTGATGTTGAAAGTTTGATGTTCGTCCTGAAATTTACCAACAACTCTTCTTCGTGGTTAGGTTGATCTATTCTGTCACAACGTATTAGTTATATGGTAATTAGTAATGGTAATGATAATATATATATATATTGTTCATCTGATGCAGGGCTAAGTACCTGTGTCATTATTTATTTTGTTGTCTTGATTTTTTTTTTTAAGTTTTACAAACAGAATAAATTTATATTATGACAATTTATAAAATTAATAGAAAAAAAATTATTAAGTAAAAGGTTTTTCTTCAAAAAGAGACTTTTATTATTATTAATCAATACTTTAAATTGAACAAAATAAAAAAATAAATAAAATTAATTCGAAAACTCTTGTTTTTAAAATTGAGACTTGAACTTTATGGAACAAGTGAAATTTTTTAATGTTCAGTATATAAATGAAATTAATAATGGATAAACCTGAACTTTATTAATAATACAAGAAATTAATATTTTTTCATACCAACTAAATTAAACTTGCAAATTATTAACACGTTTTAAGATTATGATTAATTATTTTTTTAAATAGTTTTTATAAATTTAATTTCTTATATAATAAATCTTATTTTATAATTTCAACTTCTAATTTAATAAATCTTATTTTATAACTTTAACATAAGAAGATATACTGTTTACCGTTTGCAACCAACCATTTTTCTAAAGTAACCGGTGAAGTTGTTGGGCGGTTTCAAATTGAAAGGCGAGCTTAGCTAACATGAGAAAAACGGAAGAGTGTTTCATCTAAAAATTAGAAGTTACATTTTTAATTTTCTAATATTTTATCCCATACCTCCAATTTTTTCAAAATTTTCATTTCAATTTTAATAAATAAATTTTCATTTTTTTTCTCTCTTATTAAAAGCATTCTTCACCACTTTAATAATAATTTACTTTAATTTAAAATTTAAATATTATTTAATATAATTTTATATTTTAATATTATTAAAGTAATTTATATTATAATAATAGTTATATTGAAAACTTAAAAGTAAAAATAAAAATAATAAAAATAAATGATGATAATAAATTTGATTTAATATATTCAAATATATTAAATTAAATTAAATAATTATTAAATTTTAATTAAAAACCAAAATTTTAAAAACTTGTTTATCAGATATTAAAATCCATAAAATATGCTAACACTTTTATTTTTATTTAAAATTTAATAAATATTGAATTTAAATAAAAATTATAATATTATTTATTATATTTTTATATTTTAATAATTATTAACATATGATTTATATTTTTATAATAGTCTTATTAAAAAAATTAAAATAATAATAACTAAAATAATAATAATAATAACTAAAATAATAATAATAATAATAATAATGAAAATGAAAATAAAAATAATATTTTAAATCATGTATTTAAATATATTAAATTGTATTAGAATATTAAATTAAATTCAATAATTATTAAGTTTAAAGAAAATAAAATTTTTAAAAGATATGTTAATCGATATTCGATAAGTAATCTTTCGGATATCCATGTCTGATGAATAATTATTTTTAAAAATTTATTTTTTATTTAAATTTTAATAATTATTTAATTTAGTTTAATAATTTAATATAATTTATATGTATTTAAATATTTTATTTAATATAATTTTATTTGATTTTAAATAAATAATTGTTTTTAAAATTTTATCTTTTATTTAAATTTTAATAATGATTTAATTTATTTTATTATTTTAATATAATTTAATATATTTAAATATATTAAATATTTTATTTAATATAATTTTACTTTAATTGTTATTATTTTTATTTTAATTATTTTATTTTTATACTTTTAAAATAACTAATGTTATAATATAAATTATATTTTAATAATTATTAAAATATAAAATTATATATTAAATAATATTTAAATTTTAAATTTAATTATTATTAAAGTGGTGTAAAGTGTTTTTAATAAGAAAAAAAAGAAAATAAAAATATATTTTTTTAAAATTTAATTATTATTAAAATGGTGAATAATGCTTTTAACAAGAAAGAAAAGAAAATGAAAAAATATTTATTAAAGTTAAAATGAAAATTTTGAAAAAATTGAAAATATAGAATGAAATATTAAAAGGTTAAAAATGTAATTTTAAAAGGTGTAGGATGAGATTATTAGGATGAAAGACTCAAAACTGAGAAGTGTGGATAAGGCAAAGAGGAATAAAGGCTTTTTCTTCCCACACCCTCTCTTATATTAAAATAATTATTTTACTCTTAAATAAAAAGTTATTTTTAAATTACCAATTTTAAAAATTATCCAAAACCAAAACAGATCTTCTAATAGAGAGTTTCTAAAATAGAATTTCTAAACCATGATTTCAAGAACAAGTTTTTCAGTTTCAAAAGGAACTTTATAGAATAAAATTTTATAACAAGATTTTCTGAATAAGCTTATCGAAACTTGAAACGTGATTTTTAGAACAAGTTTTCTCAAACACAGATAAAATACCTTTCAGAACAGAGGTGGCGGCATGGTGCAACAAAGGAGGGTATTTTAGTATATGTGTTTTGGTCATAGAGGTACAGTTAGTAATGGGATGTAGGAAGAAGAACTTAAAAATAAATGGCCCTATCAATTTGGGTTTTCAGGCTCAACTTTTTTCTTTCTTACAAAAAATTACGAGAGCTATTCCCTCCATCACCCCCAACAGCTTCCTACACCTTCCCAACAAAATTTTAATTACAAAACTATCCTTTTTACTTTTTTTACTTTTTTATGAAAACCTTAAATCTCATTTCACACACAGAGAGCACCCCCACCCGCAACTCTGACTTTTTCTCCAGATTCGTTTCTTTTCAACCCATTTTCCATATCCGTTTCCACTTCATTCTTTCTTTTATCTCTATTTTGGTCCCTTGCTTGTGTATTCATGGTGCGGTGGTTTTGGGCATTGTTACGCCTATCGGAGTTTCTCGGTCGTCTCTTTTTGTTGAATAGCTTTTTTTATTTTTGTGGTTTCTGATTATGGGTTGTGAATTTCTTTCTCGAGAATCTAGGATGGGTAGGGTAGGTTGTGATCTGTGTTGAGAATGAGGGTTTATGCTCTGGATTTGCGGTTCTGTCATCCATTTATGGACCTGAAGTTTGTTCTGTGTCCTGCTTCTGGATTCATGCATGTCGATTTTATGCTTCACTTTTGTCTCGGAATTCTGGTTCTGCTTCTCTTTCAAGTGATTTGGTGCTTTAATTGAAGAGAATATTTAGTATTTAATGAAAATGAAAATATTTATTAGATTGAAAGCATATAACATCTGCGTGTATTAAATTTTAATGTTATGAAAATTTATATTCTTAATGTTTTAGCTTTTTGAGTTAGATAACTTTTGGTTTCTCTCACCGTTCTCTTTCAAAAACAGAGTTGTTTTCTTGTCGGACAATAACTACTAAAGGATTGCATGTGCATTTTGATTTAACCCAACCTTTACATTGCACTTGGTCGTGTGTTTATGTAATGCTTAGTCATTCATTCTATATCACTTTTATGTTGAGCGGATGTGAATATACGTTAACGGCTTAAAACGAACGTCAGTTAGCGTCTTAAACGGATTTCAATATCCAAAGTTAGCGTCTTCAACATATGTCAATATCTGTGATATGACATCCGTTTGTTAACAAAAGTGGTTGATTGTTGGATAAAAAAATAAAATCAGAAATTAAATATAAAGGCATAATAAGAATGGGGAGGTGAAGGAAGTGGTGGTGGAGGAAGTAACACCCAAAAATTACATGTGAATCTCCAATCCGTTTTGTATTTTTGTGGCAAATGGACTTTCCAAAATACACAAGGATTTCATAAGAAAAATATGAACCCAAAATCATTCCAAAATTTCACTCATTCTTTCTCATTCCAGAATACATATTTTTAACTATAAAATTCACATTTTAAAATACTAATTCCAAACTAAAGTAGTAGAAAAAGTATAGAAAAATGCTATATTTCCATAAAAAAATTATTTTTAATTATTTTAACTATAAGTGAGTCGGTAAATGAGTATTATCCACAGTATTATCCGCGTGTAATGGCAACTGTGTGTGTGTCGGTAGACTAGTAATATCATTTTAATGAATATAAATGCATTGTTGGTAATTTAAATAAGATCATTATGTGATTTATCTCTAAACAGTGTGTTAAATTATCATAATTAAGGAAAGTTCTTTGCATGACATGTTTAAATAGTGTATAAATTCCCTTTCATCAGTTTGAAAAAAATATATTTTATTTATTATTTTATTCAAAATTTTAGTATGATGTATGACTTTTTGCACAGCATTTATGATAGATCTACCGACCTGTTATTTTTGCAGAATGTGTAGGACCTATAAGTATGACTCATGGATAAGTAGGACCTAAACTTGTGTACATGTTACACTTACTGACCACACATGCCTTGCTTTCCAAAGAGGGTAGTCTAAAGTATAAGAACAGGGTCCATCTACCATAACAGCATTTATTACTCACATATTCAAATTTCTTGGAGTGTTTCATGAATCTTCTAATGTTCAGCTTTGTGCCCTAGCTTTGGAGGGCAAAGTTCTTGTTACTTCCATTGCTAGAGACAAAAGAATAAAAGAGTAAAAAGAAAAAGAAATAGTGGGAAAAAGGAAATTGTTTGATTTAAGTATAAATCAAGTTATTTAAGTATATACATGCGTAAATCCACCCTGAAATTTGTTTGTATAATTCATATTTTTAAAAGGACTTTAATTTTTGCTATGTTTATGTTAAAATGAGTGAGTCCAAGTTAAAATATATATAATCACTAATGGAAACCAAAAAAAAAAAAGTAGATTTGGTGATTGACGAATTTGTAAATAAAAATTGTTTAAATAGTTATCTAAATATAAAAAAACAATTAAACCTTTACTTACGTGGAGAGTAGATTAGTCTAAATTTCTTTTTTATTGAATGGATGCATTTATTAGATAATTTATGATAATTTAGATTTTTTTTGTTTTGATAATTTATGATCATTCGTTGTATTAGTGTTGATAAGGCATCATTTAAATTTTTATCCTACCAACTTTCAATATAAGTTATTGTATAACTGAGAATTAAGGTTCAATTTTAGAGAGAGTATGAAAAAAATTATTAGATTTAAAAAAAACAACAAATACATAAATTATTTGTTGGCATAATATATTTTATATGATGACATAATATATTTTATATTGATTTGATACATAATATAAAAATAAAATAGATATAAAAAAGTAAATTTTTATATATATTTTTTAAATAAAATAAAAAACAAGAAAATAAAATATCAAATAAATTAAAAAATTAATATAAGTTAAGATATATTTTTCAATTATTTAATCTTAATAAAAAAAAGTAGTATATGACTACTGGCAAAAACAACTAGTGGTAATTATAAATTATAATAATATTATCAAAAGAATCATCAGAAACGACAAGAAAATTAGACTTTAGTACAATTTTCAGTTTCAAGTTAGGAAAACTGAAATGTAGATGAATCTGTTGATAAATTTGCTTTCGTTTTAAAGAGATGATGTTGAAGGAAACTATCTAAAAGCAATTTCCAATTGTTTTTAGTTTGAGTGGGACCAATTTAAACCACTGTTCGTTGAAAAAGTCATTCCTTCATTAATTTCCTCTTCTTACGTACAGTTGAGGTTGGTGAGTATACTGGTCCACTGTGTAAATAATTTAATAGGACTCTTTTTCATTAAATTATTATACATGTAAATTTAAAATAATTGTTATATATGATAATTATTATCCATGTAAATTTAAAATTAATTTTATTTTATAACTCTTTCACTATATTTGTTTGGTGAGCGTGAAATTGCGTTGAAACAGGATGGAGGAAAAAAAAAGGTATAATTTAAATGTGTGCGGTTGAGACAGAGAATAAAATCCCTTTTAATGATGTTACTTAAAAACTTATTTTCTAAAATCTTATTTCAAATTTATATTTTATAAAAAAATTATTTCAAAATATCTTTTATTTAACTCATGTATTATTTCAATTGCTCATTTTTTTTTACTATTTGAACCGCATGCTTATCCTCTATTTGGATGAAATGACGAGAATAGAGAAAGCGAAAATGAGACAAAGAAAACAAGTAAAAAAAATAAACGAAAATTAGTAGAATATAAAATTATTTAAATTAAAAGAAAGAGAATGAAAATTTTAGAAAGGATAATAAATTTATTGATTATTTTATAATAGATTATGGTTTTCCTTAGATAATCGTCTAAGGGGTTAGTTTACACTTTAATCATTATTAAAAAAACCAAAAAATAATCAATTATACTATACTTATTTTCATAAAGTTAAAAAGAAGAAAAAAAACATTATTACTTATAATAACGTTAAGAGGTAAACGTATACTTGAACCCCTTCATTCTGTTTCGAAAAAGACATTAATGCTTTAATTTGAAGTTCTCAAAGATAACATTATTACCATCAACACTTCAGATATTGTCCTTTTTAAAATTTAATACTTTGTTAGATCTTTGTCATCGAAAGACACTTTAATGTACCAATAGGTATATAAAATACCTTTGATTTTAAGCATTACTACAAATCAACCAAATTTACGTATTACCTTATGTAAGTTAAAATCATGAATTGAGGTGTTTACTTTTAAAGATTTTTAATATCAAACTATATCATTTTTATACTCAGACTTAGTTTTTCAACAATATTATATAACTTAGTAAATTTTGTACATTCACAACTTAGAAATTGTACGAGTGAATATTAAAAAAGATATTAATTACAAATTGGGAGTGGTTATCTAATGTATAAATATATATGTAATATAATGAGTTTTATGTCAGAGAATGTCTCCATATATTTAATGTCAACCAAAGATATCATGTAACATCTTAGAGAAAATCTTTTGAAATTTCTCGAATAATTTTTACTAAGAGTATTTATCTTTTACTCGTAATATACACATATATGAAAGACAATTATGAAAATTAATGAGGTGTTTATAAGTATCAAACATAAATCTTAATAAACTTAACATATTAAATTATAAAAGAATAATATTTAAATATTTTATGTGTAGAATTTTTATGTGTAGAATTTTTATGTGTTAAATATTTGTAGAATTTTTAGAATATGAACTTAATTACAGGAATTGTGACGTGTTATTTTAAAAATTTTATACTTAAAGGAAAAATAAAGAAAATAATATAATTATTTAAAAGTAAGAATAGCACATTATTCTCTTTCTTTTAGAAATTTCATCTTTGAAATTCAGAGATAAGGGTATACTTCATACATAATCATTTCTAATTCCCAAACTGCACGTTTGTCCATATGATTAAAATGAATATAAAATAAAATGTAATTAATTAAAATTAATTTAAAATAAAATACAAGTGATTACTATTTAAATAAAAACATTAATAGGTGTAATTAATTTGAAATAATATGCATTAGTTGAAAATAATTTTAATTAAATATTAAAATTAAAATAGTTTTAATTAAATATTAAAATTAAAATAATTATAATTAATCTACATGAAGCTTATCCTCATATAAATATATCTACTTAGCACGCAATAGTATGAAAAAGATTTTGAATAAAGAAAGGACAAACATGTAACTTGACGTGTTAATAACTTTTTTTATTAAAAAATGGGATATATTTATGTGATGTTATATTATAAACGAGTTTCATTATTTTAAAACATACAATCGTTTTAGAGACTACTTTTTTAGAGTCATTTGTCTTCTCTTTAAGGGTTCTTGCATCTTGTTCATTTGTTTAAAAATCGGAGACTGTTTGTGTGTCCTTGCGGTGAGATCTTCAAATATACCCAATTAATTTCACAAATAAAGTAAGTCAATTTTCTACCCTTTCTCTAGTTTCATGTTCTTCAATGCATGTGAAGTTTCTCTTTGTCACATGTATGGTTTAAACTTTCTCTTAGGTTCTTTGTAAAACCCCAGAAAATGGTATTTTATAAGTGATGATAATTTAAAAATAGTGAGACTCAATTATTTTAATATTAAATGGTTATAAATAGTTTTATTAAAAACGAGTTTCACTATTAGAAACCACTTTTTTAGAGTTCTCTACCTTCTCTCTAAGAGTTATTGCTCCTAAGCCATCTGTTTGACGATCAGGAGGTGTCTAGATAATCACGACGTCAAGGTCTACAAATCTAATCGATCAGTTTTTGTCTTAGAGTAAGTAAGTTTCTACTCATTTTTACCTTTTAACTTCGGTCCATGATCATGCATGTAAACTTTTTTGCATGTATCATTTGGAATTCCTTTCTTTTTCTTGGTTGCTCTAGAGTTCTAATGACTCTCTTCCAATTTGGTGTCTCGTAAGTCCGTCTAGAGATTTCTTGCGTTTCAAGCAATCGGCGGAACGTTTCTTTGAGTTATTGTTTATTGCAAGATAAGGGAAGCTAAATTTGTCTCAAATTATTTTTGTTTATATTAAAATAGAATCTATAAGAATAATATGATGTATTGGATGAAGTTGTAATGGTAGTATAGAATTTGATTGGTATAAATAATGATAGTTGATATTATGAAATGTTTGTGATTGTAATAATGTGAAATTGATGTTTTATGGTGTTATGAATATGTGTGATGAAGTTGTATTGATATTTGAAATTGAATTCAAAATGATTGTGATGAGAAATGGTGAAATTCCTTAGTTTTTTTGCCTAACATGGGGTTTGA
Organism: Vigna nakashimae; assembly: GCA_034642375.1. Taxonomy (NCBI): domain Eukaryota; kingdom Viridiplantae; phylum Streptophyta; class Magnoliopsida; order Fabales; family Fabaceae; genus Vigna; species Vigna nakashimae. Next base: position 14,849,226 of record CM067766.1, on the reverse strand, counting down.
AGGTGTGAATTTGAGAATTTGGGGTAGATGTGAGGAAACTATTGTCTAGCTATTGTCATGAGATGAATTTGGATTTGTTAGGAAGGTTAGATGGTTGGAAATTGTATTGTTGCAAAAGGAGAGTTTCTAGTTGAAGTTTTCAAGTGTTTTTGGTGTAAAAAGGGGGGTTTGAGTAGTGAGATTTTGGAGTAGTGAGTATAAACTATTTTGGAAGGTTGGAGGTCTATTTTTATACCTATTAAGACTTGTTTAGGTGCTAAAACCAGTAAAATCTATTATGAAAGTGTTAATGGCTTCATAAGTTGAGTTTTAGTCCATTTTAGGGGTTTTAAGGGTTGGAAAGGGAAAGTAGGATAGTTGGGATGAAACTGAGGTATTGGAGGGTCCTAACAAGTGTATTTAGACTTGTTTATGCAGGCTGTAAATTATTATGATAGTTTAAAAGTGTAGAATTGAAATTGAGTAGCTTGTAGGAGTGAATTTGGGGTTTTAAAGTGTCAAATTGAGTTACAACAGGGTTTTCAAAGTTTTCTCAGGGTTGAAGGGTCTTGGAGGTCTTTAGAAATTGGGGGTAAAGTGTTTAAAGTGAGAAAATTGAGTTTTGATCTTACTGGTGGCACTGAGCGCCTGTTTTTAGAGGCGTTAGCGTTGAACGCCAGCCCCTGGGTGCAACTTCACCTATTTTTGGGGGATTTTCAAGGTTTTGGATGTCGTTTTGGATGTTTTTAAGGTTGTTTTGGGGATTTTGGACCCTTTCGGAGCTGTTGGTGAGGGGTTCAAAGCTATTTTCCTTGCCTAAGTATGAGTTTAAAGGGGTTTTGTGTTGTTTAGTGGTTCTTCTTAGATTGTTTTTGTATATTAATGTATATGGAATGATTTCAAGTATTTTTTAATGATTTTGTTTGGTTGTTTAATGTCTTTTAAGGTATCATTAAAGATGTTATATGTTGATATTCAATGTGAAAGTAAAGTGACATATGTACATGGTTTCAAAGGTGTTCAAAGTTGTGAAAGTGAGTTCCAAGGTGGAATTCTTTGTGTAGTTTCAATTATCTCTAGTCTAAATGCAGGGAGCTCAACTTTAGGGGTTATTTTGACACTCTAATGGTCATTCATTCTCACATAGAGAGGATTGACATATGTGGTAAGAGTAGCAGGAGGTCTTAGTCTTGGGTGCTTCCAGTATGATCCAAGGCGTGGAACATACTAAACTTGTGAGTGTGGTATAGGGTGAAATCCATTGACAATGACTTTGCAAAGCAGTAGAAGTCACCATAAGTGCACAACCCGTCATAGGTTAACATTTATTCTAAGTCTGGACAATCTAGTCAAAGCATGAATTTGCATAAAGTATTTGGTTATTTTGGTGTGATATGTTTGTCTTGTGTGTGATGTTTAAATGGTCATACACATATATATATATATATATATATATATATATATATATCATTAATTGTTTGATATTCTAGCTTATCCTTGCTTTTGTGTTGTCTATCTATGTGTTATTTTCTCTTTTATACCTTAATGGTGTGAGCTTAGGGAAACATTATTTAAAGTTGCTCAAAGGAGAGGTGAGGGTGAAATAGTTAGGAAGTCTGATGATTCTACAAGTGTAGATCTTGGTTTTCATTTGTTTTAGTATAATGGTTGAAAATATCATATATGTAATATTTCATTTTAATAGTATTCCATTATTAAAAAAATTGTCATGTTACATTCTCTATTGATTAGTTGTTCTAATGGATACTCTGATAATGTTTTCATGATTTATGGGTGTTGTTTGGTCTCTTTGAGCTGAGGGAGAAGAGTAGGGTTCTCTAAGGCTAGTTAGAGTTTCTAAGAGGTAAGGGAAGTTAAAGTTAATTTATATTTTAGCTATTGAATATGAAAGAATATTTGGTAGTTTAGAAAACTGATGCATGTTAATAATTGTGTTAAAATGGTTGGTATTGAGTTTGGAGTGTTTTTGAAATGGTGGTTTATTGGTTGAATGATGTTAATATGTTTTGTTGATTTTTTTTAGAATTGATTTTGGTTATGAATGTTGTTTTTGAGTTAATAGTAGTATCAAGTGAGTTGTTATGTTGAGAAGAGATGGTTTGGTGTGGGTTGCAAGTCTTTATTTTTAGTTAAAAGACAGGTTTTGATAAGTGTTTTTCTATAAAACTGGTTGGATGAAGAAAACAGAGGTTTGCGGACATTTTTAAGTCATTTAAGACTAGTTGAAGTTATAAAACCAGTAAAATCCGGTGTGGAGTTCAACAATGAACTAGTGAGTGGGTATTTGCATGATTTTGGTCCAAATAGGGGGTTTTGAATGGTGAATTTCTAAAGGAGTGGTTTTAGAGAGAAACTTGACATTTGGGGTTGGTGTCTAGGCCATTGAAGACTTGTATAACCTTTTTGTTCAACTATATTTGAGGTAAAATGTTTAGAATCTAATATATGAGTTTTAGTTGTAAATTGATTGGTTGAATCTTGCTTCCTTACCAAACCATCAAATTGGTATCTAATTTAAGTTATAAACGTGTATTTGAATCATTCTCATTGTCTAGGGCCATTTTGATCATTTGGATAGGTATTGGGGTCAAACAAAACTACTTTTAGAGCTGTTGATTTTCTGTTATAGGGTTAAACGCCAGGATTGTAGGGCTGAGCACCACCATTCTAATGGTGTTGACTAAGTGCCAAGATTGTAGGGCTGAGCGCCACCATTCTAGTGGTGTTGGGGCTGAGCGCTAGGAAAGTAGCGTTGCGCTCCACTTTCTAGTGGGGATAGGGTTGAGCACCATAATACTAGGGCTGAGTGCCATGAGTGTAATATTTGTTTATGTTCTCTGTTTTCTTGTTCTTATTGACTTTTGAGTTGAATTTGGAAATTTGATAACTTGATTGGATCATTTCTGGTTCTTTTGGTGGATGTTCAGTGGATTCCTGTATTTGGTATGCAATAAGGCTATGTATATGATTAAGTATTAGGGAAACTATGGAAAACATGTATGATGATATTTAAATGATATGAAAAGTGTGGATTTAAGTATGATGTGAGAAAGGATCTCTAAGGAGGAATATCCTAAGTTGGTTATGTTGTGTAATGTATTGAAGTAGGGGCTTATGGATTGGGGAATGATCTCGACACTCTCAATAACCTCATCTCAAGTAGAGATGAACAGTTATGTTGTGAAGAGTAGGAGGAGGTCCTAGTTTATGATCACTGGTTTTGGCCATAGATGTTTGATGGATTAACCTTGGTGTATGATATTATGGTGGTGGTTCTGATTGTGGTTATTATTATTTCTCAGCAGCTGCTCCACCATTCACGGGTGCAAGTATCCCATGAGTCCGACATCAATACATCTATCTGGATAGTAAGAGTTTCAAAGTTGAAGGAATTATTTCTTTGTTGCTTGATTTATATGTGGATATGTTTATTATTGTTTTAAAAAGGCATGTATATTCTTTTGATAGTTTAGCTTATCCTTGTTTTTGTATTGTTTGTTTATGTGTTGTTTTCTCTTTTGTGCTTATCACCTAAATGGTGTAAGCTTAGAGAAACGTTCTTCTCAGTTGCTCCAGCGAAAGGTGAGAGTGAAACAAATGAGAAATCATGTGTACATCTTGTCCTCGTGGAAGCTTTAGTTTATATAATTGTTATATCCTCATCTATGTAACGTTTTATTTTAGTAGTATTATATAATTAAAATGAGATGTTACAATTTCGGTCTAGTTTATTTTTGGTTTGTCAAAATAAATAAGGTCAATCCAATCGGTCATAAAAAAATGCATATTGGAAAGAGTAGATTTGAAAAGAAAGTTTATAAAAGTTAGTGTTATTTTTTCACCGATGTGATAAATAAAACAATTATTTTAATTGATTGAAATTAAAGTTATCAAAATGTTCTTAATGGTAAAAGTAATATAAAATGATAATTTGAGAATAATATATTTTTTGATAAAAATTATTTGAAATAGTTGTATTAAAAAATATCAATAAATAATTAATACAATATATTTTAAAAAATAACAAAGTTTAATACAATATATTTAATACAATATATTTAAATAAAAAATTTAATTTAATTTTTGTAATTTTAATTTCAATTTCAATTTTTCATAAAGAAGTAATAAATCTTCTTAATAAAACTAAGTTTAATATTTTTGTAAAAAATGGTTGAATTTAAATATATAATTAAAAGAATAAAGTATGCTAATAATCTGGACCAAATTTTTTATGAAAAATAACGTTATCATCTAGAGAAAATAGAGATGACGCAGAAATATGTAACTTTATTATTACTATTATTTAATATTATTATTATTATTATTATTATAACTATTTTATTATATTATTATTAATAATAAAATTAATAAATGAATTTTTCAGTTTAATTGGAACGTTGGAATTGAATCCATATTTTTTGAGATAAATATCAGAAAGTATGAATTTACAAGGACAAAATTGATTTTTTATGATAAATACTATCAAATTCTCTTAAATTTGTACTAGATATGGAGAAAAAAAATTAATCATCAATCCTGTCAATTATCTCTTTTTTTGTCTTTTAAATATATTAAAGGCAACACAAATAAAATCACTAATATGTCCATGTATCATAAATATAAAATATTTCCAACATAACATAACGTAACGGAGTAAAAATTTCAATAATACTCACTAAAACACTAATGAACTGACTCGCGAATCTCAATCCATATTTACAAAATAACTTAAAACAAACCCGTTAAATATAAGTAAATTTGTAGGAACGTACACTCTTAATTGCTTACATGCTGCAAAAATAGTAGAGTGGCATACGCCAAAAAATGTGAGGTACATGCTTTAATAATATTTCTTTTAACAATATTTTAATATTATGTGTGATTCGTTTATTGATATTTATAATTATTATTATCAATTATAAAATAATATTAAAATGTTATTAAAAAAATATCGTAAAAATATTATTAATCAGGAAGGAAACCAAATATGCAAACTTATTAAAATATTTTTGACCTAGCAAAAAACACAACGAGCGTAACAAATTTTGTATTTAAAACATTATTTTTAGGAGAAAAAAAGGTTAAGGAAATAATGAATCCAACATTTATAAAAAAAACGAAACTTTTACAAGTAAACTACAGATAATTAAAATTAAATGTTACTGAATTACTGGGGTATTCCAATAAGGGAGATAATATCTTGTTCTCTAGGCATTATTTAGTAAATAGAAAATGTACATTTAGCTTTTCTTTTCATGTTTCCCTTTCACACCATGTCACTCATTATATTTATTACTTAGTTGTTTCTTTATCTTTCTTCTTTTCACGCCATGAACCCTAAAATTTAGTAGCAGTATGTGCCTCCATCCTAGCCAATCAGAAGATGCAATGCAATGGATTCGTAAAAGTATTTTAGGAATTCGGTGCCGTGACTAACGTTGCTTTGGTCTTTTCCCATACCAGCAAAAACTGAACTTTGCTACAAACACTGCTACTACAGTATTACTACCAGCATTACTCGAAAACAGTGATGTAAGTAACCCATTCAAAGCCTGTCAGTTTTGGTGACAGTAAATAGAAAGAGTGAAACTTTGACCAGTGCCTTGTCCTTAACCATCCCATTCAACTGTTACAAAATCTACCGTCACATTATGCCAGGTGTGCCAACGATTAGACCATGTACCACACTGCATTAAATTTTTCTCAACTACCAACAAACCAAAGCCTGTCATACATGCACTATCGTACACACCACTTGTGTATCTGTGCTCACAAATTCTGGTAGATGTAGCTTTTTATGCAGAAAACCTTTTTTAACTTTGTATTTTATTTCTTAATATTTAAATCACAATAATTAAATTAATTAAAGAAGAACAAAAGTCGTAACCATATTGAATTACGATGATGGCCAACCTAATAACTTCTTAGTACTATCTCATGCTCTATATAAACCCTACTCTTGCGCAACTTTACTTACCAAGCACTAAGCAAGAGACTCACCAAAACCAAACATATATTGTTATACTTCTCATTTGTTCCTCTGATCTGTGGCGATGGCTAGCCTGAAGGTTGCATGCATGGTTGCGGTGGTGTTCATGGTCGTGGTGAGTGCACATATGGCACATGCTCTCACGTGCAATCAAGTGGCCGGTGCTGTGGCTCCCTGCATCAACTACCTCACAAAAGGCGGAAAGCCGTCGCAGGGGTGTTGCAACGGAGTGAGCAACCTGAACTCCCTGGCGAAGACCACCGCTGACCGCAAGGCCGCGTGCAACTGTCTGAAACAGCTTTCCGGTTCAATACCGGGTATCAACCTGGGCAACGCCGCTTCACTCCCAGGCATATGTAAAGTCAATGTCCCCTACAAGATCAGCACCGCCACCAACTGCAATACGTATGTTCAACACACCACTTATTTCCTCACACATTTCTTTCACTAAAGCCTCATTACGTTAATTACTCTAATTAATTCACGTACTAACAGGTCTTAGCTACTTGTGTTCTACTTAAATAAACTGTTCAGAGTTTCTGATGATGATACCCTTGTTAAATAAAGTAACTTTAGATCACAATTACACTCTCTCTAACGTATCTCAACACATTTCCAGAAAAAAGAAACTTTTTTGCATTTAGATGTAGGAGAAGAGATCAATGGTTAAGGTGTCCACATTAACTGTGTAAATGTATTTTAAACATTATTGCTCCTGAAAATGCTTTCCATGTTTTTGTTTAGTTGTCTCTTTTTACTATCCATATTTGGAGGAGACTCTCCAGGGAAATATATTGCTAAGATGTTTAAAATGTTGACTTTTTATTTGTCATTTAGCACTCATAAGAAATCTGTTTATATAAACAAACGACATAAAAAAGAAAAAAGATAATGTTTTGAAAGATAAGGACCACAAATAATGCATTCTCATTAATTAGAGGACATAGACTCAGTAAACAACATGTTCAATGTATTACAGGAAAGACTCAGTAAACAAACTGACTTAGACTTATGTTCTACTACTTTATAGAGCATAAACCTAATGAAAGTGTATTTAACCTCTTTTTGAATGGTTAGTAAAAATTTCTTGAGAGTTTTCTGAAAAATAGTTCAAATATGTTCTGAAGTTGTAGAACTAGGATCTTGCATTCATTTTAGTATGAAAGTTTGATGTTTATGTTTAACTGATGTGTTTGATGGTTTGTGCAACATTGCAGCATCAAGTAAAAGATGGATATGGTAAAAGGAAGAGATGGCAAGGAGGGAAATTTTTCAGTGGCAGAATATATAATAGTAACGTAGACATAGGTAATGAAAAATAAAGGGAGGTCGACGAGGGCTCCACTTGTGCGAGTCTCTCTTGGTGTCGGTGTGTCCCTTAGTTGTTTCCGACGTTGTTCCACTTTTATGTCTTCTGAAATTTGTCTCCGTTGGTTGTTTCATGTAATAATGATATATATTATAGCACTGTAATTCCTTCTTACTTTTCCTTTTATGATTTTTCGCATTGGTCTTAATGGTTCTTCTCACCTAATCTATGTTTGCCATTTCAAGCCATAATGGATTATGGAATCATTCACCACTTTAAATTTAAGTGAAATATAAAATGTCTGAATTGAACTTTTTAGTTCATCAAACTAGTTTGAATTAATTGTAGTTTATTAATTATATATTTAGGTTATATGCTAATCTCGTTATTTCAATTTTTAAATACGTACAAAACTTCAAAGATTCAAGTGATTAGTTATCATGTCAAATGTATAATGGATAAGTACTTTGAATATATAAAGAATGTTATAAACATTGTAATTAAAGTCTATAATAAAAATATCGTTAAAAAAATAAATTGCATTTTAAATTTATATAAAACTGTATATATTACGATAAAAGGCTATTTCAAATTTAGTTCCTTCTAGAAAAAAGTATTATTATTTTCTTTTAAAAAAATTAGAACAAAGGTAAAAATCAAGATTCAAAAACATAAAAAGAAAAATACACAAACCCTATAAATTGTTGTAGAAACTAATAATAAAAGTATAAAAATAATGAACAAAAGATTTTCTGAGGCGTGTAGATCATTATCCTTAAGAACTGTGGAAAAATCTATGCAAGAGAACGAGAGAGATCAACAATGTGAGAGAAAAAAGCCCAAGGTGTAACGTCCCGACATCACCACGAGGCTTTCCAATGTGCTTTGTCCTACATGCTCACCAACTTCCATTTGATTCGTCCTCAAATCACATCGTACTGGGAGAGGCTAGACTCTGATACCACTTGTAACTCCCCGACAACTTACAGGGAATATTAACTGCCCCCACACATCACCACGAGGCTTTCCAATGTGTTTTGTCCTCACTCACACACTTTCTGGGAACACCCATCCCCAAATTACTCTAGGCTAAGCATGCTTAACCATGGAGTTCTTATGAGTTAGGATACCGAAAAACAAATGCATTTGGTGATATAAGTAGCCAAATCAATTCCTTTAATCTATCCTTCAACTGTATAGTCCCATACCTATACAGTCTCTAGATCCCTCTCATTTCGGTGTATGTTCGATTCATCCATGTGTCCCTTCCACTGGAAGCCTACCAGAAGCCACTCCTTGTCTGTGCCCCTTGCACATCGTGTCTCTTGCACCGGCGATCACTCCCTGCCCTCGTTAGTGCCCGAGTGTCACACAAGGTCCAAAGCACACGAAAAATATCTCGAGCCTTGCAAGTGGTTGAGCTATAGTGCGTAGGAATCTCGAAACTTGAGTAAGCAACATTCTACAACGTTAGCTTTGCTTGCGGAAAAGATAAACAAAAGAAAAGCTTGGTCAACCTTTATTTTTCAATATAATAATAAACGTATAAGTTTATAACAATCTCCCATATATTGCAAAAGAAACAAAACGAAAGGGATAGAGAATAAATATCATGGGTTTCATAAGATGTAATGCATCAGAGCTAGTATAACAAGTTATATGAACTAGTCCTAGATCGAGAAACTTAGCACACATTGTAGTTGGTATAACAATCTATATGAACCAAAGACACTTGAGTGTGTTAGAGGTTTATCAATCACAATACACCTCCACAATCCTTGTTGTTATCGCTGTGATGTGCTTACTATGCCATGTACATGCCTAATATTCATGAGTGCTCTAGAGATCATGCCAAGATCTCATGCAAGCGACCCCACTTGATACTCATATAGGTGATTTCATCAAGTGTATGCTGCAAGTCATACACTACCCATAAGGGATATGAAAATCATTAAAACTTTGCTTAATTATAATGTTTAACTTCTCAATAATGCAGTCTCTAACACTTTCACACACACAATAGGAATAGACATATTTAATTTAAAATCAAGGCATAATAACCTCTTTTGTCCCCAGTTTTGCTCGATTATGTCAACTTGGTTCATGGTTTTAAAAAAGTGTCAACTTGGTCCTCATTTATTAAATTTTGCAACAAAATTTTCCCTTCCGTTAAATAGAAACAAACGGCGTTAAGGATGGATGATCTGGCAGAAGACGTGCCATTTTTAAATTGTATGTGTGGTGACTTATTTAGTATTTCCTTTAATTATAATTAATTTGGATCAATCTTTTTCTTTTAATTACTTTTAATTATAATTAATGTGACAGTTAGCGTCCCACTTCTCCTTCTCCGATCAAATCTTCTTCCAAAAAGAGTGTTGCAGGCAATGGCATCCTACTCCTCCACCGAATATTTGTCCCACTTGCTCCCTCTCTCACTTCCCCTTTTGCCCAGCTCCGCCTCCCACACCCTATCACCACCCCTACCCGCCAAACTCCTCTTTCTTACGTCCCCGCCAACCCAAATTTCCAAATGGCTGCGTTGCGATTTATCCATGTTCTGGTTTAGTTCTCTTGCTTTGCAGGTTTGAGGAAGCATGATGTTGATGCGCGACGAGGATTCTTGTGGTGGGGATGGTTTCTACGTGATTAGGGTTTTGCAATTTGGGGCTCTTTTCGAGTGGGGTTTTGGACAACGCTGTGGTTGTTGTTCCTGTGCGTCAATGGGGGTTGGGTTTTCCGCTGGCATGTACGTTGGGTTTTTCGCTTCCAAAACGAACTAGATCGAGGCGTAGAGGGTTCTAGCATGGAGCTTCAGCGATCTAGGGCAAGCGATTCAACCTGAATGCTGGCAAGGAGAGTAGAGAGCAGGAACAATTTTCTTAGATGCGAAAAGCACAACAGAGCAATGTGGGCAAGAATTTCGAGGTGTGCGATAAGTCCAGGTTTCTCGTCAACTGGTTCAGGTTCGGAGCAGCGGGAGGAGCTTCGGCGACGCTTGGAGGGAGGACAGTGAGGGGAGACAGGGTTTTGTTTGAGTTGGACCCTAGAAGGTTCTGGAAGGATTGGATGGAGACGGAGGTACACAGAGGAGAGGAGGGTTTAATGGAATGGATTAGGGTTTTGAATTAGTCCCGACACATACAATTTAAAAATGGAAATAGTTGCACTCTTTAACAATGGCACAAGTGTAAAAGATTAATCCAAATTAATTATAATTAAAGGAAATACTAAATAAGTCACCACACATACAATTTAAAAATGGTATGTCTTCTGCCAAATCATCCATCCTTAATGCCGTTTGTTTCTATTTAACGGAAGGGACAATTTTGATGCAAAATTTAATAAGTGAGGACCAAGTTGACACTTGTTTAAAACCAGAAACCAAATTGACATAATGGAACAAAACTGGGGACAAAAGAGGCTATTAAGCCTAAAATCAAATTAGTGCTATCAGAACTAACAAGTGATTTGTTTTTACCCATATGAACCTTATTCATGGGATCTTCTATCACAAAGGTTGGGTTTCCATCACTTGTTTGTTAGCCTGTGGCTTAAGTCCCACTCCCCTTGATGTTTCTAAAATCATATTTCTTCCCAAGGGTTTTGTTAGAGGATCTGCTAGATTACGTTCTGATTTCACATAGTCAATGGAAATAGTTGCACTCTTTAACAACTACTTCACCAAATTGTGTCTCAAATGGATATGTCTATTCTTTCCATTGTAATTCTTGTTTTTAGCTATAACTACTGCTGATTGACAAACACAATGTATTGACACCGATGTGGTTGGTTTCATTCCCGTTGGAATGTTTGCTAAGAAGTTTTTCAACCACTCAGCCTCACTACCAGTCATCTCAAGAGCGACAAACTCAGATTCCATTGTTCATCTTGCAATAATTTTCTCTCTAGCTGATCTTAATGTAATCGCACCACCCTCAAGTGTGAATACATAACCACTAGTGGATTTTGTCTCATCTGAATTAGAGATCCAGTTAGCATCACTGTGCCCTTCTAGTACAATGGGAAATCCACTGTATGCAAAGGCATAATTCATTGAACGTCTTAAGTATCTCATAAGCCTGGAAAGTGCATCCCAATGTTCTTGATTTGGACATTGAGTGTACCTACTCAGTCTACCTACTACATAAGCAATATCAGGTCTAGAAAATCTCATTAAGTGTAGTAAGCTCCCAATTATCTGGGCATATTGAGGCTAGGATAATGATTCTCTATTTTTCATTAATTTAGAGTTAACATCATAAGGGATACTCACGGGTTTGAAATCATAATACCCAAACTTCTTAAGAAGTTTCTCAATGTATTGTTTTTGGGATAGTAATATCCTATCTTCCTTCCTTATGATTCTAACACCTAAAATTACATTGGCTTCACTCATGTCTTTCATTTCAAAGTTTGATCCTAGAAAGAGTTTAGTTCTAGCAACAATTTCATTGCATGTACCAAAAATTAACATGTCATCTACATACAAACATATAATGACACAATCACAATTTTCAAATTTAGAGTACACATATTTATCAGCATCATTAGGTGAAAAATCATTACATAACAATACATTATCTAGTTTTTCATGCCACTATTTTGGTGCTTGTTTCAACCCATACAAAGATTTTAAAAGTTTACATACCTTATTCTCTTGACCAAGTACAACACACCGTTCAGGTTGAGTCATATAAATTTCATCCTCTAAATCACCATTCAAAAAGGTAGTTTTAACATCCATTTGGTGTATCACTAGCTTAGGGATGGCGGCTAAGGCTAACAAAACTCAAATAGAGGAAATCCTAGTCATAGGGCAATGGTATCAAAGTAATCTATGTTGGGTTTTGGAGTAAAACCTTTTGCTACTAATCTTACCTTATACTTCTCTGTCACTTACAACCAATGGGTTTTACTCCTTTCGAAAAATCAACTAAGGTCCAAGTATTATTTTTCTGAATTGATTCAATTTCAGTCTTAATGGCTTTATCTCACTGTTTTGCATCAAGAGCACTAAGGCATCAAGAGTTCTACAAAGTTCCTTCCTTTGTCTTTTACTTCTTCTTAATTCCTCGCACAAGGCATCACTATTATTATTATCTATAGGCTGAGACGTCTCACTAACCTATAAAGAAAAAACATGTTAAAAAAGGCTTAATACCTCTTTTAGTCCCTCTTTAGGGGGCAATTTCAAGTCCGTCCTACCTTTTTTAAAAAGTTCAATGTGGTCCCAACGTGTGAAAAAAGTGTACAATTAAATCATTTTTTGACACGACGTTAAATATTTAACGATCCAGCTGACAACGTGGAGTGATATGTGCAACGTGGCTGTTTAGGTTCATAACATGGCTGCATAAGGGGTAAACATGTGATTTTCATTAAAGTTGACGTGGCAGTGATTAAAAAATTCTGATTTAGGGTTTGGGTTGTAGAAATCACGATTTGGGGTTAAGCATTTTGGAGGAGCTATCTTTCAAATTGGGTGATCTTGAAGCTGAAATCTGTAGAGCAAATTGAATTTCGCAAATCAGGTTAGAGTTTACATTTGATGATTTTAAGAAGTTGAGGTTTTCGATATGTTTTGATTAAAAAATTCTGAGTTAGGGTTTGGGTTGCAGGAAACCAAACCCTAACCCCTCTTAATGAAAATCATTGCCACTGCCACGTCAACTTTAATGAAAATCACATGTTTACTCCTTATGCAGCCACGTTATGAACCTAAATAGCCACGTTGCACAGATCACTCCACGTTGTTAGCTGGATCGTTAAATATTTAACACCGTGACCAAAAAGGATTTAATTGTACACTTTTTTCACAAGTTGGGACCACATTGAACTTTTTAAAAAAGGTAGGACGGACTTGAACATTGCCCCCCTAAAAAGGGACCAAAAGAGATATTAAGCCTTAAAAAAACTCAACATTTTTGGTCTCCATTAAAGAATTACTTTCAAATATATCACTTTTAAAAACTAGAAACCTATAGGCATCACTATGTTCAACATAGCCTAAGAACATGCAATAAGAGGTTTTAGAGCCTATTTTCCTTTTCTTAAGATCGGGTAACATCACCTTAGTTAGACACCCCCACATTCTTAGATATTTAAGGTTAGGTTGATAACCTCATAGGGAGTTTTACCAGTTTTCTTATGAGGTATTCTATTTTGTAAAAAACACACATTAAGCAAGGCTTCTCCCCAAAGGTTATCAGGTGCACTAGAACTAATAAACATTGCATTCATCATCTCCTTAATAGTTCTATTCTTTCTCTCAGCTACTCCATTAGACTCAGGTGAATATGGTGGAGTTACTTCTGGATGATACCTTCTTTAACACAATAGTTATTAAATAACACATACTCACCATCTTTATCTGATCTAATCCTCTTAATTTTCTTATTTAATTGATTTCCCACTTCTGCTTTATAGGTAAGGAAGACATCAAAGGCTTCATCCTTATGTTTGATTAAGTAAACTTTAGTGTATCTAAAATAATCATCTAGAAAGGTCATAAAATAATTTTTACCTCCTCTAGACATGGTTTGTTTTAAATCAGCTAAATCAGTATGAATTAGCCCTAACAATTCAGTTTGACGATCAACAAAATAACATGTTTTCTTGGTTAATTTAGAATCTACACATATTACATTTACTACTCTGTTTATCATGCATATTAATTAATCCTAGTCATTGTAATTTCGTAACATAGCAAGAATTCAGATGTCCTAATCTAGCATGCCATATATCATGAGTCAACAATATAAGCAAAAGAAGATGATTCATTAATATTTTCAGAAATGTTAAAGAGACCTTGATCACAATATCCCTTCCCTCACAAAAACATTATTTTTTGTCATTACAATCTTGTCAAACTCAAATGACACTTTAACCCCCACTTTTTCCCCATCAGTGCTACAAAGATTAAATTAACTCTGATTGATGGCACATGTAGCACATCACTCAAGGTCAGAGTCTTTCCAGGTGTGAGTTTTCGAAGAACTTTTCCTTTTTTCCAGAATAGGAGGGGTCTTGGAATCACCGCGGTAGACGTGTTCTTCTCCATCCCCTACACTAGTGTAAGAGGTAAAGGCACTTCTGTTTGCACAGATATGCTTGGTAGCACTAGAGTCTACCACACACTTGCTCACATTGTAGTGCATGATGGCCCGACTTCCCACATACGAAGCAATTTCCTTTCTTCTCAAAGGTGGGGTTACATGCGATGGGGCGATATTTTTGAAAATTATTTTTCTTATTGTGATCAGGTTTGTGTTCATACCTTTTTGGAGTAGGTTTGTCTTCTACCATGTTTGCTCTTGCAAACAAAGCTTTGGCCTCCGCAACAACGCACTCTTCTTGTTGGTATCTTCAACAATTATGTGAGTGATCAGTTCTGAAAGTGACATTTGCTTGTGTTTATGTTTTAGTTGTTGCTTGTATCTTACAATTTAGGTTCTGGAGAATTATTCCCAAAATTAGTTTTGCTCAAGAATGGGGGTATGAGTTATGGTTGTCTTAAGCTTCTGTTCGTAAGAATTAATTATTAGGGATGATGAAAGACATTATGATCTATAATTAAGGATAGGCTTTCTTTGTCGAGGAATCAAATTTTAAGCAATTTAGAAAGTTACATTGACATTAATGAAGAAGATGAATTCTTATATGCATGAGAGTGATTAGGTTAAATATAAACCCCAAGAACATATTCATCTCATATTATGAACTTCATCCATCCATTCTAGTGTTTAGCCTCAATTGATCAAATTGCATTCATGTTTATTTTTATTTCATTTGCATTCAAAACCCCAAAAATTGTTCTTAAGTCTTCATTAGTTAAGCACTTACACAACTGTTTAGTGTCGTGAGTCCTTTGGAATACGATACTTGGTCTTACAATTTTATATTACTTGATACGATTCGGTACACTTGTCGGAGTCTTAATAAGTTTTTAGCGCTGTTGCCGGGGACTCGTGGTGTAAACTATACTTTTGTGTGATTTTTAATCGATTAGACTTTATCTTTTATTTTTATCACCTTTTATTTTTATCTTTTTATCTTTTTATGTTAATTGGGTGCTCTAGTGCAGTGTTCTTTAGTGTCTGCAAGATGAAATCCAAAAGTTTGTATTAGGAGAACTAGATCGTCAAGAGAAGAAGGTTGAAGAAGGTCGCAGGGCGCCTGGCTACCCCTTTAAGGGCTCTTAGCGTAGGATGCCACATCTCATCGCTTGGGTGCCCCATTTAGGGCGTTGAGCGCCAGCCTTCAAGTGCCATGTTCACCAAGACTTTATGCATGAAGTTCTTAAAGATATCAATGAGAATGAAGTTATTGAGATTGAGACTCCTTATTCAAGGAGGGTAAAGATGGTGAACAAATAGATGCTGCAGATAAGTTGGTGTGATGAAGGCAAAAAGGAACACCAATACCAAAGATGTGGATTGTGCTTAGTGGTGTCATGCTCGTGACATTAACCAAGCGCTTATTGGGAGGCAATTTCTGGCTTTTTCTTTTGGATTTGATTTTGCTTTACAGTAATGACAGTATCTGCTAATGGATGATGGACAACATCTATTGAGGGATGCGAAGAGGACTCAGATGACATCATCTACTGATGAATGTTGCTATGATGAGGGTGATGAATGATAGCGTCTACTGATGGAGGCTATGTGATTAAGCATCAACTGATGGATGCTATGTGATTAAGTGTCTACTGATGAAGGCTATGTGATTAAGCATGTACTGATGGATGCTATGCGATTAAGTGTCTACTGATGAAGGCTATGTGATTAAGCATGTACTGATGGATGCTATGTGATTAAGCGTCTACTAATGGATGCTATGCGATTAAGCATCTATTAATGGATGTTACTGAAGGCGTCTACTGATGGATGCTACTGAAGGCGTCTATTGATGGATGCCTGATGCGGCTGTCGCGACCCATCAAATTTGATGTGCATTAAATAATGCAGTATAGTGCTAGGAAGTGACTCCTATGTTGTCTCTCAAGGACCAAATGTGGTTCAGTCAATAGGTCGAACACGTAGTGGGGGGTTTTGAAAGTTTTGTTTTGATGCGAAAAAATTAAATTAAATTGGAAATTAAATAAAACTGTAACCAGAATTGAAAGCATTGAAATAAAAAAAGACAATGAAATGAACAATGCAATAAGTAAATATCCAAACGCAATTGAAGCTATTAAAATGCAACGAGTAAGCTAAACATTGAAAGTAATTCATCATGGAAATGACACAGAGAAAACACACGATAATAGTAAAACTAAATTGCAATAGTTGAATAAGTAGAAATGACTTAAAAAAAACATTTAAATGCATTTAAGAAGTTGTAACATGCAAAATGTAAACTTCATCCTCGGTCTAGAATAAAGAAGATAAAACAAAATATTGAATGCACAAACCGTGTGGGCCTCTCCAATTTAATCATTATGCACTTTCCAACAAAATAAAGCACCATGTTCTTCCAAATATAAAATTCAATCTTCATCCAAAACAAACCCACGCGTGTGTTTCTTCCCTTTCCAACAAAGCTATGTCCGTGTGCCACCTCTTCACATTAAAAATCAAAAGTTTTCTCTACTAAAAAGAAAGTTGTTGGACTTGACGTGACACTCTTCCAAAATGAAAAGCACAAAATGAAATTATAGAGCTTGCTGTGCACATTCTTCAACAAATAAAAGCTAACAACCAAGAATGTTTCCTCCTCTGCGCTTGTGATAATGCTAATTCTTACCATTATTTAAGCATCATTTTAGTAGCAAAATTAACTCTTCTTTAGTTTATTACTTGCTTAAATCCACTATTTTATTTAGTTTTATTATTTATCTATATTTTGAGCTACATTACGTAAATAATACTCTAATCCCTTATTTTTTGATCTATTTTGATGTTAGGAAGATCCTCCATTACATTGAAAAGCCTCGGTGATCCAAGAAGTCATTGATTTAAAAGTCATTTTCGCTTAAGCGAGAATAATTTAGCTTAAGCGAGAATGACTATCTTCTTCAAGAAGTTTATTCTCACTTAAGCGATAATAATTTAGCTTAAGCGAGAATTTGGGCAGTATATATACTCATGAGGTAGAAAGAAAAAAGGGTCTTTGGTTCTTTGGAGGCGTGATTTCACGTCTGGAGCTCATGGGGGGCGCGAGGAGCTTGTGGGAACATCTCCTCCTCTTCCTTTAGGTCTCCTTCTTCTTCCATCTTCCATGTTTGTAAGCTTTCGAGTTCTTTATGGAAATGGAGAACCATATTCATCTTGTTAGGGTTAGATGTAGCCTATGAACTCTTGTGTAATGAATGATTGTTTCTTATTTATAAATGCCTTTTCTATCTATTACTAGTATTCTTGTTTCCAATCTTAAAGCTTGCATGTAATGGGAACGTTCATGACTTGATTTTGGGGTTTCATTGAGTCAGGGATGGGATATGATTCACATGTTGTCTTAGATCCTAGTTCTTAATGCGGGTTTGCTTCTTAGATTGTCCAAGGGATTGGAGTTTGATAAGGAAAACCTAGGCTCTCTCACCTAAGGGATTAGGGTTAGAGTGTTTTAGTGGATTGACTTTTGTAAATTGATAAAGAGGAGATGAAATTTGTTATACACAAGAGTGCATTGGTGAAAACTAACCTTAACAATGTCATTTCATACCATTTATAGTCTTTTCCATTTCCATGTGCCTTCAATACCAAAGTCCAACCTTGTAATTACTTGTGAATTTATCTTTTTGCACATATTTTTAAATGATGAGTTGTTCTTGAGTCTAGATGAGTTGTTAATCGAAAAATCTTCTAGTATTACGAGTCTCTTGGGAAAACGATACCTAGTCTTATCATGGTTTATTACTTGAACGATTTGGTGTACTTGCCAATGAGATTAACAAGTTTTTGGCGCTGTTGCCCGGGACTCGTGTCAATACTAGACTTTTGTGAGGTTTCTAACTTATGTAGACTTGATTTTGTATATATAACTAACTCTTTTGTTGTAAATAAATTTTCACTTTTATTTGGGCTAATTTGTGGCTTTAGCCTAGTTGTGTCTAAGTGTATGCAGGGAGATGTTCACATAAGGAGGACTGCAGCCTCTAAAGCATCATGTAGACCTTGAGGGTGAAGGAACTATAAGACATAAGGAGACAACTAGCTTGAGCATCACAAACTGCCCCAAATTCTTCCTCTCTTGTGTATGCTCCAAGTACTAAGTGAAAGTAGAAGAAGAAAGGGAGAAACAAAAGAGAAAGACTAGTCACCACCACTTTTTGATGAGTATTTAAAGATGTCAAGGTAGTGGAAGGGCTAGAATGAAGATTCTTATGCTATGAGAGTTGATTTGGTGACTAGAAAGTGATTTAAGAAGAGTTGGTGAAAGGAGCACACCAACAACAACATCTACACTTCATTGGTTTCTACCGTCAAGCTAATGACGTTAAACAAGCGCTTTTGGGAGGCAACCTAATTTTCTTACCATTGTTACTTGTGTTTGTGTTGTTTTAGTGTCATGTGCTTGTATGTGTTTCAATTTCAATTACTGACTTTTGTTATGCATGTTTGTATTTTATTGCATGTTTGTGATTTTTGAGTTGTAATGTTGTTTTTGTGGTTTTGTATAAGTATATTATGTTATTTGTAGCTTGGTTTGTGTGTAAGTGCATTGAATGAAGGTATAAAACTAAAAATCACAGATTGAATGGCCAATCTCGCAAGAATCTGCATTATTTTCGCCTAGGCTAAACGTTCTCGCTTGGGTGAGATATGCAGAAAACTTAAAAAATAAGTTTCGCTGATATTTTAGCTTAGGCGAAACCTATCCCGCTTGGGCAAGAAGCGAATTTCAAATTCAAGCGCTGTCTGGAATATTGTCGCTTAAGCTAAAACTAAGTCGCCTGGGCGAAAAATTCTTCTGGAAATTTAGCTTAAGCTAAAAACGTTTATCTTAAGCGAAAAAGTGATATGACGCCCAACACCTTAAAAACTGGTTCTGCACCTAATTTTTGTTGTTGATTCTGAGCTTTCCTTTTCTTTGCACTCTTTCACACATTCCTTTTAGTGTGCTGTTGGACCTTTCTATTCAATTGTTGACTATGGAATATTAATTTCACTTTGAGCTCACTTTGTGCAAGATAACATCTTTCTTAGAACTTTAAAGGTGTCAAAACCACCAGCGGTCATCCTTTGAGGCATGCATGAGCTGAGCAATGTGTGGCTTGAAGATTTTGCTGCTTGTGTAGCATGGCCTGGGAGCCAGGCCCCTACTGATAGGGGAGGTGGAGGAGTTGCGGAGTATAAGCTACTTGAGGAGGAAGATGTTACATATGAAAAGTGAAGCTAGTGTTCTACACTGTTGGACCTGCAAAGAGTCCATTTTGATCGGTTTTTCAGTTTTAATTTCCAGTTCTTATTTACTTTTAGTTTTTGTGTTTTTGATTTCTTTTTTACTTGCATAGTGGATAGTTCTTTTGCAATTGGTTTGATGATTCGAGTGAATCATATGTTATGCTTGAATTGAATACAAATCTTTTGTGCTTGCTCTTTATCTATGAAAATTTCTTTGAAAATTTAATTGAGATTATGTGGTTAAGTTTGTTGAATAGAGGTTGTGGTTGCTTGTATATGTTTAGATGGATGCTTGGTTTTAATTGTGATCAATATTTTTTGCATGATGTTTAGCAAACTTTGGAACCCTAAGTAAACCTGTGAGATGTTGTAATTAAGTGGGTAGCATAGTTCAAATAAGTGGATAATTGTGTTGTAATTTTGCATAACTTTTTCTTAACATGATCCTTTGAAGGTTCTCATATCAATCAATTCAATGACGTGCTAATTTACCATTAAGATCTTCAATGGTACCAATTATAAGCAGAACATCAACACGCTAACTCTTTGAAGCAAAAAAAGTCTCATAACAAACATTATAATTAAGTAGATATCATAGTTCAAATAAAAGGGTAATTGCATTATAATTTTTATACAACGTTTCCTTAACATGATCCTTTGAAGGTTCTCGCATTAACCAATTCAATGAAGTATTAATATACTACTAAGGTCCTTAGTGGTAATGCGAAGAAACTACATCAACATACTCACTTTTTGAAGGAAAAAAAGGATCATCTTTAACTTTTTGAGGTACATAACAAACTACATTAGTTTTCATGTCATACCACTAAAAATATTTCAAGTACTAATACATCTTCATCACACTTAGATGAAGACTTAATATGTGTGACCTCCTCTAAGATCATCTTATGAAAAAAAAAGAGTCGATATTTCATTTTAAATCTTAATTTTTCATCGGATCAACTAAGAAATCCTTAACTAATCAACAACTTTTTTACAAATAAAAAATATGATCTCCCAATTATTTGTCTCTTATCAAACCCAAAAAATCATTAGTCATAACTATTGGAAAAAAATTTGTTAAAATTAACAATTTTTTAATGATTGATAGGTGATTAACTCCAAAATATTAGAATTCTTGAAAAAAATATATGCATGAAAAGACAATGTGTTGAAAATATAAATAGAAGTATATTTGAAATATTAATCAACCAGTTAGTCGAATACCTAATAATTCCTTTAGACTCAAATATTTAAAGTTTAAGGATAAATTCTTTTAATCAATTACAAAATTAAAGTTAACAAAAATTAATTAACTTAAATATATAAATAAATTTTGACTATTTTTTTATCTATACCATGATATCATTTCAAAAATAAATTTTATTTCTACTTTTAATATAAATTTCGAATGAGAGATAATTAAGGAAATTAGAAGTTTACTTTTCAGCATAAAAAATTCTCAAGTATTTTACTGACTGGTTGATTAATATCTCAAATATCCTTTTCCTCTCCATATTCCCACTACTGATTCAATTTTTTTATTACAAAAAATAATATAGTTAATTTGTCATATTAATAAAGAAGATTAGCCCGACCCAAACTTCTTGAATTCTATATTTTTCTGTCCATATTTTATTTTGTCTGATTTTTATTTAAGTTGGAAAAGGAAAAAAAAAACATTTGATCATGTTTAAAGGTCTGTTTTTACCAGTCACGCTACCAAAAAAGCCTAATTCGGCCTAGAATTATACAGGCCTCCAATTTTCGAAAACTCGGTCTAATTAATTAGTCGACCAATTTAGCTTCTACAATTGGACAGAGTTTTAGAACCAAACCTGTTTTGGATGTGTAGGGCTGTGCTGTTCCAAATCTCCACGTCCTCCTGCCAATTTGTCTTAATAGCTGATCTTCTGCCCTGATCCTCAGTCCCTTTTTCTCAATCCCGAGGGGTGGAGACCTGCAAAAGGTTCTCCGATGCCAAAGTCAGTCTCTGGCTTTTCTCAGGGATAGTAATAAATGTGCATTCAATGTAACCTATCTACCACTCACCGTGGACCTGTATTTATAGTTTTCGCTATGGGCTTGGGATTAGTGAAAAGTTAATCACGGCCCAAAACAGCCCAATAGCTTCTAATTTCTACTTACCTTCAAACCAGGTTACTTTACCTTAAGTCACGTTGATTAGTGTTGTGGCGGGTGTGGGCGTTCGCCCCTGCTGCATGAGCGTCCGCCCACACGCATGGGGTTCGGGTGCTAACGTCTCATCCGCCCGTGCAGTATGGGCGTCCGCCCATATAGACTCTTCCGTACGGCGTCCGGCTCTTGCGGATACAAAACCCAATATAGTCCAAACTTCCTAAAGCATATCAATAGCAAACGGATCACTATGTAACCTAAAAATATTACATATTGACCAAAATCGAACCTCGTGGTAAAAAAATAAATCTTAACGTAATACAGCATAATTAAAAAATGGGGTCGAAAAAAATATACACAGTTGGAAATTAATTTAACATTTTATTATTTTCTATTTCAATATGATTCACTCTCAAATTTTCTTTTCATAGTAGATGAAAGATGATTTAAAGATAAATATATAGTTTGGATTTCTTATTAAAATCTTATTTAGAATTATCATTTAGTATTTAGAATTATCATTTATTATTCAATATATATATATATATATATATATATATATTATTCATTAATTAATATAATGAGTTTTTTATAATTATTTTGGTAATTTAACATTTAGTTCCCATTTTTACATTAGAAAAAATATTAAAGAAGATAACTTTAAATAATGAATCGACTATTTTAATTCATTAAAACGTGATAGATTATATCGGTCAAATAATCTATTTTAACAAATTTATATACAGAAAATTTATTATACACTTGTGAAAGTACATGTTAAGCATGTGTATTCAATTTTTTATGTTAAACAGATTATAATTTTTAAAATAGATATAAATAATATTGATAATTTAATTATATAATTTTATTTATCTAATTTTAAAAATGATTAAATTTAAGAAAAAAGATTAAATAGTTAAATTTAAAAAAGTCACTTGAAGGGTAAAATTAGAAAAAAGATATGGACAAACAAAGGTTAATTATCTTTATATAATAATATAGATTGTGAAATTAAATATAAATATAATTTATAACTTTATTGTAAATAGTTTTTATTTATTTTATAGGTAATTTTATAATTAAAAAATTGGTTAATTTAAAAAAAACAGTGAAATTGAAAAAAACAATTAAAATTTATAAAAACCATAAAATTAATAAAATAATTATTTTAATTAAAAAAGTTTTAAAGGATGAATTTGAAAAAAAATTGAACACTAAAAAGGACATGACCTTTATAGGTATAATAGGTATAGGTATAGATATTCGCATAAATAAAGAAGTTCTCCATCAATAAAGAAGATTTATTTAAATATATATATATATATATATATATATATATATATATATATATATATATATATATATATATATATATATAATACATGCTAAAAGTTAAGCAATGTGAAAATCAATTATAATTATAATTATAGGCATTAATTGTTATTATTAAATTTTAAATTAATATTGTTTAAATTATTACGCAAGTTATGTTTAAATTTTAAAAAATAAATATTACGTAAATATTGTACACAATCGTTTATAGAGAAAGGCACAAAATACTAATGATGTAAATTTTAATTAAACTTTGCAACAAGATAGGAATTCCCAATTAAACCAACAAACAAAGGTTACCCTGATAAATGCAACTCAATATGCAAAAAGTAAGTCAATGGAAGTAATAGAAGAAGGTGGGACTTCCTTTTTCAGTGCCGTGAACATTAATTGTTCTATTCTTCATCAGTGGTGGGATATGGCTACACGTTTTACTTCAAAACCTAACCAATTTAATTCAAAACTTTAGCAGATGAAGCTCATACCAATGGAAAGTGTTTCTAATGGGACCGGAAAAAACTTCTGCTGTCTCCCTCCGGAAATATTTCTTCTCAATCGATCGGTCTTACGTTTTTTCACTCTCTTTCAAACACTCTGACACTCAAGTCAGAATTAGCCTTTGCAAGTCTATATGATTATCAAAAAGAGAGTTTATCTTCTCCTTTGTCTGCTATTTCTATGTTTTTCAGACAATCTTACCCATTAATTTACCTTTTAATAGCTTTCAATGCACATCTTAAATACTCGACAACGACCCTTATCTTATTAACTACACCTTCATGAACATTCGACTACTATCTCCAACCCAATTTTATAAGTTTATTCAATCGAATGTATTGAACTTGAGAGATCCGATCGAACGACTTAGACTCTAAAACACCGATCGGACAAACTAAACTTGTTTCTACAGAAATAATAAACTCTAGTGTATTATACAAATTAAACATTAAAACTAACTTTAGTTTAAAAACAATATTACTTTAATCTCTAAAAAATATTGATGAAGATAAGTAGCCCATCCTTCCTCAATAGCCATCGGCTAAGTTCGACTCTATCCTAGTCTCTTGGTCTAATATGATCTATATAAACCCTAGTTTTTCGCAACACTTGTACTCTAAGCAAACAAACATCACAACAACTTTTTGTTACTCTGAGTTCTGATGGCTGCTCTCAAATTTGCAAGCGTGGTTGCGGTCATGTGCATGGTACTAGTGACTGCACCCTTCACACAATCTATCACGTGCGCCCAAGTACTCAGGGCCATATCCCCATGCCTCAGTTACCTTCGGGGTCCTGGTCGAGTGCCACCGCCGCAGTGCTGCGGAGGAGTGAGGAGCCTCAACACCGCTGCGAGGACCACCGCCGACCGCCGGACCGCGTGCAATTGCCTGAAATCCTCTGCTGGTTCCATTCCTGGGCTTAATTTCAATACCGCAGCTTCACTCCCAGAAAGATGTAGAGTGAGGATCCCCTACCAGATTAACCGTTCCACCAACTGCAACCGGTATGTTCACACACACAAATATATATATTATAAATAATTAAAGAAAACATATTAAGAGTTATATTTATTTAAAAAATGAAATGAGCATATCCCTTCATTTTTAATTTTATAACTTTTGTTTAATATTTTTCTATTTTATATTACTGGAATCGTTCTTATGCAATTTTTATTATTTCACTTTGATTTATTATAAAATGGAATCCATTTAATTTATTGGTCAATCCATCTGTTAACGTTTAAGGATGGATATCAAATCCATGAATGTCAAACTAATACCTTTTAAAAATTAAAATTAACTTTTTTAATGTTATATCTAAAGCTTTAAGAATAAAATATAAAGATTGTATTTAAGAGTTTTTCATAGTTTTTACAGATATTATTGTATTTAAAAGCTTTTCATAGTTTTTGCTGATATTATCTAATGATGTGCATTACTTCAGGCGATACTTTTATATTTAACAGATGATTTGTTAAAAACCTTTTCGAAAACTGAGTTTGAATAATTTTCATTCTTAGGTTAGTGTAGGTTCAATAACATGCAATATAAACATAATGAGTGAGGAAATTATTTGAAATGATTTTATATGGATTAATGTGATACAAATTACAATAGATATTCTTTCGACTAGTAGCCACCTTTTTGTTAATATGTATGAATATTATTTTGGAATATAATTACTCTTATCGAATCCATCAAGTATTACTCCATACTTAGTCATTTTTGACTTAAAAATCGAGTACTTTTTTAAGACCACTACTTTTAGATAAGACAAATTATCTTAAGTGTGATGAATATATAATAGTTTTTGCTCACTAATGAATCTTTTGACATTTACTATGTTTAAGCTCTCTCTTTTAGTTTTCTAAATGAGCACAACAATATTCTTAGAAAGTTATTAAGGAAAAAAATATTTTGATAGGGTTTTTTTATAACACTTACAAACTATGACTTAAGATATTTTTTCTTCTTTAAAAGGATGTTGAAAAAAAGAGTTATTTTAAATTCTTTTTAATAGTCATTGAACATCTTAAAAGTTACTTGAACGTTGCGTTTAAGTAGCTTAGACATAGAATATGGATTATAAATGTTTTTCTCTTTTTAAACTACATCACGGTAACTAAATCCTTGAATAAAGCACACATGTGTATGAAGAATATAAACTTTTCTAAAACTGACAAAACGTGTTAGAGAGTTTATAAAGAAAATAACTTTCACTCATATATATATATATATATATATATATATATAAAATTATGCAAAATGTTTTAGGCTTCAATTGTCCCATTGTAGATACAAAAGAAAAAAAAATATTTTAAATAGACAAAAAACTTCCAATTCAGTTCAAAACCAACTGAAACAAAAGATCTTTACATATGCATCAGTTCAGAACCTAGGTAGAAAGGCTACTCCTTTTTGTTTGTATATACTTTGGTTAATGAATCGTTGCGTGTAAATAAAAATAACCAGTATTAATGTTTGACTAGTTAATTTAAAATATTTGAGGATTAATTTATAATTTTAAAATATTATAAAGATTTGTGTTATTATAAAAAAATATTTAAGAATTAATTAAAGTTTTACAAAGAGAGCAAATTTACTCCAACTTGACTCTAATCTTCTTTTGTATATAGGACTTTTTCAGACTATTTTTATTTAGCGAGTTAACAAAAGGATAATTTAAAAATGCAGTATGGTCCATGATATCTAGGTCAAATTGATACTCATAAGTGCTAGAGTGTAAGCCGAGTCAGTTAGTTAGTTAGCCAATGCAGCTGTTGTTTAACTATCTTGGTAGTTATATTTTTCCTATTATAAATACTGAACTTTTGTACTTATTTTAAGGTTGATTTTGTAAGTGAGATCAGTGAATAATACAACGTTTTTAGTGCGTTTAGAGTTTTGCTTTTTTCTTTCTCTGGTCACTTAATTGACCGTGCGGTGCAACGATACTTGACCATTCGGTGCTGTCCGTGCCCTGCTGGTTCGTTCTCTAGCGTTAGTGCGACAATGCTCTATTGGTGTGTGTTCTTAGCGTTTGGTGCATAAGCATTAGCGTTCTGTCAGGCGCACTATGCATCAAAAATCGTTCGGTTAGGCGCACTAGGTCCAAACCCTCGTTCTCTTCCTTTTCTAACAGTGGTATCAGAGTTAAGTTTGAGACTTGGGAGCTTTAGAAATCATTAAGGCTTGGCAGAGGCTTGGCGGAAAGCTGATTGAAGTGTGAAAAAGATCAAGACTGTGTTTCTTGGTGAAAGATCAAGTGTGTAAAGAATGGCTAGATGTGATATGTCGTACACTAATCTACCAATTCTCACGAAAATAAATTGGAGTAAATGGAGTACACAAATGCAGGTCCTGTTCAGATACCAAAATGTGCTTGAAGTGATTGAAGGCGATCATCAAGAATTGCCTACGGGTGCAGCTGATGATCAGGAGGCCGAGAAGAGAAAGAAAGACAATAAGGCGTTGTTCATTATTAATTAATGTGTAGATGATGCCCACTTTGAGAAGATCCAACATGCGAAGATTGCAAGGGAAGCTCAGAGTATCTTGATCAGGTGTCGTATTGGAGGTAAAAAGATCAAGAAGGTCAAGTTGCAGACGCTAAGGAGGCAATATGAGTTGATGAAGATGATTGAAGGTGATAAAGTTAGAGAGTACTTTGACAAAGTGATTGCCATCACCAATCAAATGAAGGGATGTGGAGAAGTCATCTCGGACTTAATGATCATTGAGAAGATCATGAGGTCTTTGCCTCAGAAATTCGACTACATAGTTATGGCTATAGAAGAATCAAGAGAGCTGGATAAGATGAAGATAGAAGAATTGCAAAGTTCCCTAGAAGCACATGAGATGAGTCTCTTTGACAGAAACCCCGTTCGGAATGATGATCAAGCCTTGAAGGCACATCATTCCAGAAATGAAGGACAAAAGAAATTTAAGAAATGGAAGGGGAAATCTTCAAAAGGGAAATGGAGAAATGATAAGAGCAATGAAGATCAAGATGAGTCTTCAACAGAGGAGGAAGACAAACCAGATAAAAACTTCCACAAGAGGGACAAGAGGAACGTTGAATGTTTCAATCGTCATAAGTATGGGAACTACTCTTATGAGTGCTATATTAAAAAGGAAGAACAAAAGAAGGGTCAAGGAAATGTGGTCTACATAGCTCAAGAAGAGTCTGATTTAGAACCCCTTACATTGATGGCAACTACATCTACAGTAAGCTCACACTCTCAAGATAAATTGTGGTATTTGGATTCGGGATGTTCGAATCATATGACGTGCACAGAGAATGGTTGGTGAATTTTGATGAAACTAAGAAGAGTATGGTGAAATTTGTTGAAGACAACACCTCAAAGGTAGAGGGAATTGGTGATGTTGTTATCAGAAGGAAGAATGGCTTGAGTGCCACTATAACTAATGTGTTGTTTGTGCCTGCAATGAGGTGCAATCTTCTGAGTATTGGCCAATTAATTCAAAAGGGTTTTACAGTAGTAATGAGAGGCTTCAATAAGGTTGAGTTGTTTGATAAAACCAAAAACCTAATCTTGAGAAGCAAGATCTCGAAAAATAGAACATTTCATATAAGCCTAGTGAAGTCTAAGATGTGTGGAGAATCTTGCAATACAATAGAGCCAAAATTAAATTCTAAAAGTAGTAAGGATGTGCAATCTAGAAGTAGAGGAAGGAGACACAAGCTGCCATAGGGGTTTCGTGAATGTGAGGTGAATACTCTTACACAGACTGGTGATGAGGAGGATCTGGTGCACATAGATATGTTTGCAGGTGTAGAACCGATAGGTCAAATAGAAGCCTTGAAGAAATCCGTATGGAGGGATGCAATGAGAGAAGAAGTTGATTCCATTGGGAAGAATGGAATCTGGAAGTTAGTTGACCTTCCAGCTGGGAAGAAGAAAAGCGTTGAAGGGAATGCTGCCAAAAAGGGATGGGGAGTCACAAGTGAATCGAGACATGACGAACACCAAAACACCCGACCACAACATTCATTCAACCGAGCGGGGTGTCGCTTTGGAGTGTCAAACTGGAAACCACGCACTCAGTTTGTGCCCTCACACCGTTCGGTCACGTCACTCAGTCACTCTTTCGCACCGTTCGGTCTTGGTCGCACAACTTGCTCAAATTGGCATTCGCCTTCGCCACGTGATTGGCAAGGACAATTGCTCAACGGAGTGGCAAGTGCAGTTTTATGTGACACCGAACACACTGTTCGATCTCAACGCTGCGCGAGGTAGGCTGGCGAGGATGGGTGCTACCTCCCTAGGTGCTTGGCTTAGAGGGGAGTGTTAGAGTGTAATCCGAGTCAGTTAGTTAATTAGTCAAGGCAACTATTGTTTAACTATCTTGAAAATTATATTTTTCCTATTATAAATACTGAACTTTTGTACCTATTTTAGTGTTGATTTGTAAGTGAGATCAGTGAATAATACAACATTTTCAATGCGTTTAGAGTTTTGCTCTTTTCTTTCTCTGGTCACTTAATTGACCATGCAGTACAACGATACTTGACTGTTCGGTGCTGTTCGTGCCCTGCTGGTTAGTTCTCTAGCATCAGTGCGACAGTGCTCTATTGGTGTGTGTTCTTAACGTTCGGTGCAGAAGCATTAGCATTAGCGTTCGGTCAGACGTATGCATCACAAACCGTTCAGTTAGGCGCACTAGGTCCAAACCCTCCTTCTCTTCCTTTTCTAACAATAAGAACATGTGAGAAGCAGGTTTGTCATCAATTGGTTCAACGATTTTCTGGTTTGATGGCTGCTAATTCAGTCGGTGGCTGGTTGGTTTGGTGGTGGCTTGCAAATGGGGAAATCAAAATGCAGTGAAAGGATAAAGTGAGAGGTTTACAAAGAATAAACAAAAGGACGTGGACCATGGTGGCTTATGTCCACCCTACACCACGTCGCAGACTTGTCAAAACCTGCAAGCGTCACAGTGAATTATGTTTTTATGAAAGTTTCAATTCATCCCTTTGTTTAATGAAATTGACTCACAGTGAATATAAAACATTCAATACATTTAGAGTAATGAATCTTTCATTTATTTTCTATTATTACCGTCAATGGAGTTAGATAGTTATATCAGTTTAAATTCTTTAGTTATTTTACTTGATTGTTTAATAGGTTACACAATATTGCAGGATCAGGTGATGGCTAATTGATCCGGAGAAGAAAAAAAGTGGAAGGTGTATGTATGTACTATATCTGTTGTGTTGAAGAACTACATAAATCAAAGGGTGATGAACACTTATGTGAGTGTTCTTTGTATCATTGTGCATTAACTTCAAACTCTGTTCTAGTTATGTTACTGTGTTCACTGAAATTTGTCCATGTTGTTTTTGGTGCAATAATAATGGCAACTATGTGTTTTTTTTTTTTAAAAATTCATTAACTTTTGCAATTTCGTTGTTTTCACTACATGATTCTGGGTTCGTTGGCAACATTTTAAAATCATATAGGGCTTATAAAATTTGAAATAGCCCCTCATAATTACATCCACCAAAGTTGGCTTAGACCATGGTACTAGATCTATATATATATATATATATATATATATATATATATATATATATATATATATATATATATATATATATATATTATTTTTCAATATCCGATGCATAATGTATTATTTGAATGAAAATGATGATATAGAAAATAAATAATTACATATTTGGATTAAAGAGGAAAAGACATAGTTATATTATAGAGTACTGACTTGG
The DNA here is from genome assembly GCA_034642375.1 of Vigna nakashimae. Taxonomy (NCBI): domain Eukaryota; kingdom Viridiplantae; phylum Streptophyta; class Magnoliopsida; order Fabales; family Fabaceae; genus Vigna; species Vigna nakashimae. Next base: position 14,818,865 of record CM067766.1, on the reverse strand, counting down.
AAGATGAACTAGTAATTTATTTCAACTATTTTTTTACTGCAATATAAGTAACAAAATATTAGTAAAATATTATAAAAGGTAAAACAAAATAACGTTAAATTTAACTCAAAAGACGGATATCTCTCACGCACGCGCGCGCACGAACACTAAAACTCATTTTTAAATAATAAAAATCATTTTAAAAGAACGAATGTGTATTCTAACATAACATAATGTATACAGTATAAATGTAATATAAGATACATATAAATAGTTTAAATATATAAGTTATATATAATATCACGATATGTTTAGTAATTTATTTTGGGCCTAGTTGGAACATTTTTTATTTGACATTGTGGGCCTTTTTAAAACCCTTCTATTTATATAGTGTTTAGGTCCACTTTAAAAGACCCTTTTGAAAACTTTTGTCACTATACTCTATCACTCTTGTAAATGACCAGGAATTTCTTACATTTTCTTCTCTTTGCTCTTGTCGTCTTCTTCTACTCTATAAGGTAAAAGATAATTTAAGTTTGCTACTATGGTGATTTTAAAATTAAAGGTCTAAAGTTATATTTATATTTTTCCTCTTAAGTTATATTTCTACTTTTTTCCTATCTCTTTTTGTTGATTGATAAAATCGCTTCATCTCTACACTAGTGTAGTGAAGGGAAACGACATCGGTTGTCTTTTACAATACTTTTCGGTTGTGAAACCGAGACATATACGGATAAGGTAAAAAGATGGAAGACTTTTGGCCTCGGTTCCAACCGAGGTAATATCTCAAAGGATACTGCCTCGGTTCTTCAATAATCGAAGTAGTAAGGAAGAAAAAAAAGGGGGAGGGTGGACCTATGGCACCGGTTCTAGGTTGAACCGCTGCCAAAGCCCCTTTGTTTTTTAAAAAAAAATTAGTATTGGAGAAAGAACTGATCTTGAAAGAAAGGGAAACTCTTGATGTGTTGAAAGAATTGGAAAGTACCAAAAAGCTTGTTGAAGAATTGAAATCAAAGATACAGAAGGAACAGTCTGAAGTGAACTTGAATCTTCGGCTTGGCGAATGTGATAGAAAATCAGTTGTTGAAGAGAATGAAGAAAAGGAAAACCAGATGAGTCAATTGAATGTTCTTCAACCTTCCAGACAAGGTTTTGCTTCCCACCTTCCATCTGTGCCGGGTTTAATATTACAGGAATTGAAGCAGGCCAAGTTGAATTTAACCAGAACTACTGTTGATCTCGCTGATGTCCGAACTTCCGTCGAATCTCTAAATAAGAAGTTATAGAAGGAAAGAATCTCACTTAAGAAAACGCGTGAGAGGTTAGCTCAAAATACTTCAAAAATATCTTCTCTTAAGGAAGAGCTAAACCATACCAGATTAAGGCTGCTAATAGCAAAAGGGGCTAAAATTAAAGATGCTTCAGATGATCCTTCGGTTATTACTAGAGAGCTCCAGCGATTGAGTTTTTAGGCCGATAATTTCAAAATAATAGGAGAATCTGCAAAAGCAGAAGTTCTGAGAACAATGTTCGAGATTGAACAGACAAAAGCCATGATAAGAACGACTAAAATCAGATTGGTTGCTGCCAGGAAAATGAAAGAAGCTGCAGAAGCTTTTGCCCTTGTAGAAATTAACACATTATCTAATAATGAAAATGAGAGTTTACCTGGAAATCAGATTACTCTTTCATTTAAAGAGTATACCGTTCTAACATGCAAAGCCCATGATGCAGAGGAACAATCTAGGAAGAGAGTTGCAAATGCAATGCTTGAAGTTGATGAAACAAATTTGTCAAACATGAACATTTTGAAAAGGGTTGAAGAAGCTAAAGAGGAAGTTAAAACCAGCAAGAAGGCCCTTTTGCAATGACTTAAGCAACATTACAAGCAAACTTGGAGACCTAACACAGAAATGCATATTCAAGAACAAACAAAAAAATTGAATATCATTCAAACCTTTAATCAAACAGTTCATAAGCAAAAACTGAACTATTGAAACCAGCCAAGCAATGCTCCACCAGTGGCGCACCAACATGTTCGAAAATATCTAGCTGAAAAACCAGATCCAAAAGTGCATCAAACACCGAAATCAATAATTCTGAAGAAGCGAGAAAGGCAAGAGCAGCCTTTGTCCTTAAGCTGAAAATGGGGGAAGAAACACCAATGACGACGGTGGCAGCTGGGGCAACGATGGCAATCAGGGCGACGACTGCAGAGACGAAGGCCGCGAGGGAGAACGGAGAAACTTCAGCTGTACAAGATGAAGAAGAGAGGCCGCGAGGAAGGAGGAAACCGGAGGTTCAACCAAGGAAGAAAATGGAGGTTCAACAAGTGGTGATGGCTAGAGAGAAAATGCAGTAGAGGGAGGAAATACACAGCAGAAGCGGAAGAAAGAAGATGCACAATAGGTTAAATGGCTATGCGAAAAAGTGTGAGTGAGGATATGCTTCAGTTATTCAACTAACCGATGCCTTAGCTTCAAACATATGCTTCGGTTCCACCAACTAACTGACACAATAGCACAGTCCTGAGTGGTTTGCAGGATGTGGCAAGCCTATAGGCATCGGGTCTACTACCAACCGATGCAATAGCTTTTCTAAAAAGTTGTCAGCCAAAAGTCTGATTTGCGGGACGCAATGCAAAAGGATAGACATCAGTTCTACAGCTAACAAATGCAATATGCTTCTTCCACCTGAGGTTTCTCTAAACCGAGGTATATACTTCTTTATGCTTCGGTTTTTGCTTAACCGAAGCTTATATGAGGCGTTAATAACCACTTTTTCTACCAGTGGTAGTTGCTATAAGACATCAAAATTTTCTACCATAATAATTTTTTTCTTAAATATTTATGTTATAATTTAAAATCTTTTTCATTAAATTTTAGAAAGCTATTGAGAAGAATGTGCTTCATTTAGAATTTGAGAAAAATAATAGTGGGAAAGTATTTAGAGAGTTAAAAATAAACATCTTATACAAGATAATAAACATTCAATATAGCCTAAACTCAAGAGCTAAATTAGTATAAATCTTTGTTTTAGTTGTCCTCTTATATGTTTACATCATATTTTTCTACAATAATATCTATATATATGTTTTATTTTCTCCTTTTCTTTTACCGCACATGAAAAAAATAAATGTAGAATAATAAAGATAATGTATGAACAGAAAAAAGAGTTACTTGTCATTAAATTGTTGTAATACTTTTTTAATAAATACTATTTCTCTATTTAAAATAATTATAGTTTACATAAGAATAATATAGTACAAAACTGAAACACTTTTTGTTCATTTTCAAACATGAAACGAGAACCAAACTCAATTATGCATGAAAAGAAAATTTGGGTATAATGCAATAAAAACTTGAGAAAATCAAAATGTCTTACATCGGAATTATATATATGAATTTTTTAAAATTCTTTTAATCAATAGATAAAAGTATAAAATACTATTATTGAGGTCATAGAAAGAAATATAAAATAAAAATGTAAAATACTATAAAGATATATGACATAATTAATTTGACTTCACAAAGTGTCTCCTTGGAATTGTTCCGATAACCTTCATCATATGCCTTATATATAATTTCAAAGTTTTTGTTTTTGTTTTTTAATATATGATTTTAATTCTAATTCAATTATATACTACTGAGTTTAAAGATAAAATTTGCATTTGTAAATCTATGTACATATATATATATACATACATACATATATGTACATACATACATATATGTATATGTATATGTATATATATATACATACATATATGTACATATATATATATATATATATATATATATATATATATATATATATATATATATATATATATATATATATATATATATAATACATTTTGTCACAAACTTCTCTTGCCGCATTTCTCTCATTGTGTTTTGCTTACGTATATTTTGAACAGCTGTTTACTATTATTAGGTAAAACACCGTATATTTGAATTACAAGAATTTAAACATCTAATATTTTAATTCCTTACTCTAATGCATTGTCATAGTATATAAAATAACATTACACATGGGTATCTCATGAATAAATTATGAATAATTTCAAACACTACAACCCCATTAAAAAAAGGCAACCACGTAATATTTAAGGACATTACATTTTGAGATATCGTGTCAACTTTTTATAGGTTGGAAAATTTAAATAATGATTGAAAAGAACCTTCATATTCATCCTTTAATTTTAAATTCGTATGTTTTGTTAGTTTCCGGTTTACTATATATACCCCAGACAGACTAAAATGCAACAAGCATAATAAAACTATTGAAGATTACAACTTAAATAGACTTTAATAAACATAAATTGACAATGAGTGTGTTTCTTGGAAACCCAAAAAAGAATATTATTTTTTTCTTCCTTTCTTCCAAACTTCTTAGAATTCTAATTGAAACACCCATTAACCTGGACGATCCCTGTCCATTTGTTCTTTCCTACAAACGAAGTAGCCACATCACATGTAAGGGTCATTGAGAGGTACTTTACATTTTGCCAGAATATAGTATCAAACTTCAACTCTCTCACTAGGATACGTAACTTTTTAATATTTAATACAAAGATTTTTAGAACCAGCCTGCTACTTTCTTAGAACAATTTCCTTTGATCAATCCATGTTTTGGATTGCTTGCATCACTGCTTGCTTCACCACTTGTGCATCGATGCTTTCCTTCTCTTCACTCTGCAAAACCAAAACGTTTTTCAGTGTTACAACCCATCAAAATCAACACTGTAACTCCATGACAAAACATGGATAATGTACCTGTCTATGTATATATGCTTAATGGAACGCCCTCTAATAATTTTTTGTTTTCAATTTTTCTTAATCTTTTTCCATCACATCACTTATCTTATCTAATGCTGCTGTTTCTTCTTCTTATCCCTGTCTTAAAATTGTATAATTTTTCATATAAAATTTATCTATAATAGTATCGTTATTCTTGCTTTATTGGCTGATACAAGGCCCATGCAACTACACAACACGGTTAAACGAATCTACACATGGGAGCCACACTCATTATTATGTCAGTACTTTGGACTTTGAAGCTAGAATTTTAGGTATGTCGCTCAAACCAAAATTTTACAACTCATGCGTGATTTTTTCCCCCTTTTCTGAACTATTTTATAAGTTTCACAGGTGAAGTGAATATTGCAGTTCTCCCATTAGCCATTCCATGAACTATAAACTTGGTTCCTTCTAACAAAATTCAAAGAAGAATTAACACTATAATTTTCGTAAATCATCATTTATATGATTTAAACTATTCTTATTAAGATAGAAAAAAAAAGGAATTAAATCATCATTTATATGGTTGTGTTAATTTTCTTACTTCTCCTCCAACAGCTTCAAGCTGGAAAGTGTCTTCACAAGAAACCCTAGCATCAAGCACATCGAGTCCCAGTTCTTCAAACGCGTCCAGAATTGCCCCAAGCATGCCGGGGCAATTCCTTTCAGAAAACACATTAATGAGGAAACCCCTTTCTAGGGTTTCTACGGTGACCTGTGAAATGTTTCCAGATATATACAAAAAGTTCATGTATTTATTGTATGAAAAAAAAACAGAATATAACTGATGCATTTAAAGGATGTAATATCCTTTTAATCTTCAGTAAGATTTCTCTGATAAATATATATACACACATATATATATATATATATTTATATTTGTATGTATGTATATATAAACAGTAAGTACCATGGGTAATTCGCCTTGGGAGATTGATGATTCAGCGGTTCCAAGCTCAGAGTTCAATCCATCGACTTTTTGCTTCAGCTCCTCTATGTATCTTGTGGCATCCACAATAATTGAGGCTTTGTTAACCTGCAAGATTAAGCAAAAACAAGCAAAAACTAATGAGGTTCTTGATTCAAGCTTTGAAGGTAGCAAGCCAAAGTTAACATGCATCATATATATAATAATCATTGTGAAGAGCGAATGAATTACAGCACTGGAGTTTGTGACCGATCGAAGTTGTTGCAACTTGCGTTGCATATTTCTACGCCTCCTAGAATCCATGATTCTTCCAACTTTCTTCTGATTGATTTTGGGTTTTGGTTTCTTGATGCCTTTCCTTTCCCATCTGAGGCTTAGGGGCTGTTTTTTTTTTTTATATATAGGAAGGTTGGTGTAAATAATATTTGTGATCTCTTGTTTGTTTCCCTCACGACTACCTACATATCCCCCACAACAAATTATGCTTTTGAAAACTGAATTACGAAATTGGCCTTACCGTATATAGGATTTTTGTGAACAAATTAATATATACGAAATGTTACCGATAATAATTTATGTACAAATGCAAATTGGTAGAATATTTGAAGATTCATCACCTATGTATATATGTATATATATACATATATATGTATATATGATGTTTAGAAACATGCACGATAACACAATGTAGTTTTTCTTTTTTCTGTTTTCTTTTCCACAGATGTTGTTGTTATTGATCTTCCTTTATGATACATCCTATTCAAGATTCTAGTCCCAAGGACTTAGACAAGTATATAAAGCCAAAGTATTAGGGTGTCACTAATCACAAACAACTAAATGCAAATGTCAGTGCCTCATTCGTAAACTTTCTTATAAGTCACTTTTTTCTCTTCCTTTTTAAGGACTGCTTTGTATAGTTGTTTAAACTACCACTGTCTCACATAAACATGGAGAGAAAAGGAAAAACTCCCAAACATGCGTTGAAATCAAGAGGCTAGCTAGGTTAATTAATATGACGAAAGTCATAGAGCAAGATATAGAGTTCAGCCTCACATTTTACGAAATTATTAAGGAAGAGTAACTAGTTTACTCACTATTTTGTTCACCCTTTTCACATAAAAATTCATGATTATGTTGATAATATATACATTCATATCCAGTTTTGATTTGATTTCACTCTAAGCAACATGGAATTAATTGCTCTCTAGATATTTTTCTTTTATGTTTCTGTCCTTTTTACCAAGAGCTCGTTCTGTGAAAGCAACCTATATCTACCACTTCATTTTACAATTTATTGCTTCCTAATAATATAATTTAAAGACACACTAATTATTTTTCTTAATATATGTAAATATTATGTGATAAATTTATTATATATAAGTCATCTTACAACTTCGAGTTAAATGTAAAATTCATTTTTTAATATAATATGAAAGTCATGTTAGAACTTATTTTATCAAAATTTGTTAAATTTATTATTTCATCTAATTAAGTTATTATCAGATTTCTTACAATTATTTAGTGTCACGGTTCAAATATATATGTGAATAGAGCTTACTCAAGACTAAATTTCTCACTTTAGACCTAAAAAAAAGTTCTTAACTTTTTTTAGTATTAATTTTTGTAAACCTATAAAAAATGCCTCAAAAAATTCAAAAAATAAATTTTTAAATAAAGTTATAATACCATTTAATATAATATTTTTTAATAAATAAAAATGTCTCATTTTTAATTTTATTTGAAGTTTTTGAACGCCCTTGATAAGAAAATATGTTAGAGATATTAAATTGATGAAAAATATAAATACAACAAGTGAGTGTAAATCAATTTTATAATTTTAATTGGAATTTATTATCTAAAATGTCATCATAATTTTATAAATGTATTGTTACAGGAGAGTATTGCATAGAAATATAGGACAGGTGCAATGAAATATTTTTAATATTAAGTATTGTTGTGGGAAAGGGTATTTGGGAGAAAAGAGTGGAGTGGAATGAAAGGGAGCCCCGTGAGAGGGGTTTGGAGGGATTGACAGCTAAACAACGTTTGACGCATCCTTCGCAGTTATCGATGCTTATGATGGAATGGAATCCCTTCGTGCCTTCTTCCGCTACTGCCAATTCCAATCCAACCCCATGCATCTCTATAATCCATTCCCTCTGTCACGTGCAGATTCCCTCTCTTCTCCGCGTTAAGCCCACAACATTTCCTATCCATTTTTTTATCAATTAATATTTCATTCCTCATTCCGCACGTGCCCTTCTTTATTTATCACCTAAATGTTACTGCTTCTCTCCAACACTCTCTACCCATTAAGATATCAACCAACCATCTTATTAATTATTCTTTATAAAATCATGATAAACATTTCTACTAAGCTTTACCATTTCAACTAGATTCACACTTTCAAATCTCAACAATTTTTTGCCTTCTTATGACCATCCGTGAAAGAAGAGATAAAAACGGTACAAATAAACATAGTGACGAAGCAAACCCATACTAGAAAAAGGGTTATCACATACCAAAAAAGCTAACAAAACCTAGATTCTGTAAATATTTTTGTTTCTAAAAAAACCAAAGGGTAAAAACTCAAACCCAAGAAAAAAAAAGACTTATTCTTTACTTCTATATTAGTAAGTAAATAAGCACCCATATTACCTTGATGAAAAATGTGTGAAACCTCAAACTTAATGTTTGTACAATTTCAAAAAAATTTCTCAACAAGCTTAAAAGTCAAGGCACAACGGTAGAATTACCAAAGGCTTGACACACCAAGATAAAATCACACTCCAACCTATCTTTGGAAATCTTCTTAGCAATGAATTTTTACACTTTAGCATATAAAGTATTGTAGACTAAGTTGAGAAACTCTCGAAATATTTACTTCTGTAGTTCTTGAAAATTTCTTTAGTGACCATTTAATTAGGATTACCTCTTATAGAACCATTACTGTTAACTTTGACCCAATCCGAATAAGATTTAATCTGACGTAGATGTTTTATTTGAGGAGTTTTTCTAAATCTACATAAAAGTAAATATTATAAGGGATGACAACAAAATAGATGTGATGAGTTTCATTATTTTATTCTCAAAAGAAAATATACATTTATATTTCTATATCTATATATAATGGATATAAACTTTTTGTTTTATCCTCATTTCTACTGAGTAATAGGCATACTCAGACCCCGTAATCGCTTTTTTTATTATTTTAATATTACTTAATTAGGTTTTATAAACACAATAAAGGATACGATATTATCAAAATATTCAAAAAGACATATAATATTTTGAATGTTAAATATTTAAAAAGAAATTATAATTGTAAGAATTCAAATTAAAGTATTAGATAACTATAGGATAAAAGTAAAATAATTATATAAAATATTATACAATTATACAGAAATAAAATTTCAAGACAATCTAAATATTTATTAATATTGCAAAAATTAATGAAACAAAGTTGATAAAGTTAAAAAAGTATTTTTAAGAAATTATAAAAGAAAAACAAACATTCAAGTTTAAAAATATTTCAAAGGTCTCTTTCCTTTTTTCTCTAAATTTTTAATGAAATATAATTTTTTACACTAATAAATATTATTATAACAGTTAAATGAAATCACACAATTAACAAATATTAAATTAATAATAATAATTTAAAATTAACATAAATGTTTCATTTGTTAAATTTCAGTCCATGTTGATGGAGATAAATAAGATTCATGAATGTGATATTAAATTATTATATTATAGTAAATAAAATATATTTATACAATAGTAGTGATAAAATTACTTATGTGAACATGTTGAAAAAGAAAAATAAAAATATAAAAAATTGTTAACTACAAAAAAAAATTCCCACAACCAAAATCTACTGTAATGTATAAAATCCATAAATAATTAGATATTGTTCATATATTATTTACATAAAAAAATACTTATATTAAACATGCATGAGTAAATTTACAGATGAAAAAAAAAATCTATAAGTAATGTTACATACAAAATTATTTGCGGATAATGACAATAGTGCAAGAAAGATATATTAAATTTGTCAATACCCAATTTCGTCCGGGTAAGTAAATATTTAAAAATAATAAAAAATAAGATAATAATAATTAATGGTGGGTAAAAAAGGATAAAATAATGACTTTAATACAATATTTTGAAATGTTAGTTGAATATGGTAATATTTCGAATTAATATTATGATAATAATTATAAACAATAATTAAATAGTATATTAATATAATTTGTTGCATTATTTGCTTTTAAGAGGAAAATATGATTTTCTCACAATAATGATAATCAATGTTTTGATTTTTATTTAATTTGTTTTCTGGCAACCATGCAATTCTTTCCCTATTTTGTTTTATTGTGATTTAATTCACAATTAAGGCAAGATTTCCATAATATTACAATATATGTATATAAATATGCACTCTGCCATAAAAAAGGGGACAGGAAAAAAAGAGGAAAAGATTTTAAAAAAATAGAGAGATAGCAAGAGTACCGAAGGAATATAGAGAAAAGTAAGTTCTCAGGTTGGACGAACTCTGCCAAAAGAGATCATCAAAGAAGGAAAAAGCTAAAAAGGTATGTCATCTCTACACCATTATTTTCCTTTTTTTTACTGTACTCTCTGAAGTTTTCTTAAAAATATTTTTTTTCTTTCTACACACAAATAATGTTTTTTTAAAATCAAAATTTCTTTTTATAAGTATGTGTCGGCCTATGGTCGATTTCTTTCTTTTTTCCCACCATTTTTCAAATAAATAAAAAAAAATACAAAATCTCCAAAAACCAAAAAGAATGTCAATCTTCTTTAAACCAGATCTTTTTTCATATTCATTGTTTTCAAAAACATCTAAATCAATCAATAATAATTTTTAAACAAACTCACAAACCTTTTTCTACATAAAGAACTACGTGATCCCTGATTGTCCATTATAAATGGATGTACTTAGGACCAATGTCAATTCTTGTCGGGTTCATAAAACAAAAAATATTTTTTTGTTTCTCAATAGTTTGTTTTATTTTATTTTTATTACTTTGTTTAGGGAAGATTAACATTTTTGCAAGACCACGTCAACTTTACATATTTAATTAAAGGTACTGCCTTTGGGCAGACGCGATAGGGTGCTAACACCTTCCTTACGCGTAACCGATTCCCGAACTTGAAAATCTCTTTTCGTAGACCATGTCTTATTTTTTGGTTTTCCATATAAATTATGGTGGCGACTCCACGAATCTATTTCCCAAACTCGTTTGTTTTTCGGGTTGCCGTCCCGTCGCGATTCTGGTTGCGACAAAATTGATTCTGGAACATATATACATCGTGTAATATGTCTTATATATATTAGATCGGTTGTATAATCCATGTAATATATACCTTTAGCTAAAAAGGCAAAAACTACATTTTTCGAAAGAAATATTAGATTGTTTATGACACTAACTAATCTCATAGGTGATGTATTAATTAGATCAATTAATGCCTGCCAACATAATATGTGCTATTTCTTTATAAATTTGTGTTTACAATTATAATAACACATTACAGTCCTAGACAGATATAATTAGAAAAAATGGACAATAATTCAAATCCAACAATGAACTTTACCAAAATTTGTCTTAAATAATAAAGACACAACTAATACTAAATAAACAAAAAAGAAAGATACATATAAACTAATTTTTATGCTACAAGAAATATTTGACTCATTCAATCCTAATTTCTTCAATTCTCTCATACCTAATGGTTCAACATTGTAAAAAGAAACTGGAGTAAGGAATGTATATTAGTTATTTCATAACAACATATATCAAAGATTAATCTTTTGATGTTTTATCCCATCCCAAAATTCTTTTAAGACCAACATGTGCTATGGTCTACATATAGTACATAACAATGTATCCACACTCAAAACTTCCTTGTTGCTTATTATACTAAGACATGAAATTTTAAGTAATTAATATGTAAAAAAATAATAGAAGATAAATAGACTTAATGGAAACTAACACCTTAGGAGCAATCACTTGGAAGTTATGTGAAGATGAAGTGGATTTACCTCCCAACATAATGTGGACATTCATAACTCTAAAACGACAAGTCATTAGTCGTTTACAATAAATTTGATGACATAAATAATACATTATTTTTTATAACTACCACATACATGTGTACTATATTTTTCATGGTGAATGTTCTTGTGCATTGAGAATAAAAAAACAACACTATTGTCCATTGGATAAATAATCATCAATTGCCAATAAGACATGTTAAACAAGAAATTTAATTAGTGATTTGGAATTAGTTACTTAATAGCTAATATGAGGTAGTTCAACTAACGCATTAATAATATAAAGGGCCATGTAAATTCTTTTATTGGATTTCTCCATCCACGTTTGAATGTACCTATGACATTCTAGATTTTTATTTCCAAAATTCTGTGTATTTTGAGACTCAAGGAAACCATAGACATGATCATTCCCCTTGTTAACAATGTGTTTGTTTAATACGTACATTGAAACCATAAAGTTTAGTGATAATGATTGATTTCATAAAAAGTTTATCGACAATATAACTTAAAGTGTATTTACATCATCCATAGTTGAATAACTATAATGATTAGCATCTTATTCTCTTGGATGATTTCATACACATAATGCATGTGGATATACAATGGTATATTTCCATTATTGATGTAAAAAACTATTGCATCCCAAGGAATTGCAAAAGTTGCTTCAAACATATATGCTGAAACCCTAGCTAACTCATGAATCAAACTAATATTTGACTTGGTTTAGGGTTGGGATTGGGGCTTAGGATTAAAATCACATGCCAATGGGGTTTTATCCGTTATGGACATGCAGAAGATAATAGAAAAGTTAAATATGAAGTTGTGTTAATTTAGGAAGTGTATCATTCTAATGAAGAAAAATATACGTATGCTTTGATAAAATAGCCTTAACTAATTGTTTAGGACATGAATTAAATGTTCCAAGTGCCTCTCCCACTAATTTCACCTCCTTTGTGGGCATTGGAATAAGAGTTATGGCATCTCTAATATCTTTAACTACCACTCTAGCTAAATGATATGACATTTGCACAATGTGCATGGTTGATCCCCTTGGATATAATCTACCAATGGCAACTAGACAAGGAGGAACCTCTCCAACATACAACTTACACCTGTAGGAGATATCAATCTTTGTGTCCTCTTGTTCATTTTTTGATTGTATAACTTACGCTTTCTTTCTTTATTTTTGTTAAAAGAGTAATATAGACAAGTGATTAATTTGATTACACACATAATTAAAGTCTAATATGTGAAGAAAGAAATATACCTCCAAAGAAGGATCCTGTCAACTTTGAACAAATAATTCCCATGTTTGCTTGTCCATGCCATATATCGGACAAAGAGACTTCTCTTTGTATTTCCCAAATACATAGAAGCTAGACAACATTATCTTGAATGCTCTCCATTTTGTAGCTATTAATGAGAGTATCTTCCTCATGAACTCAGAAGTTTCAAACTCATAATGATGCTACAAAATAATCGGATACTATAATTAACATTGAAGAGAAATGAGTAGTAAATATTCATAAGTTGACAAAATAAGTTACACAAAGATAATTATGTGTAACATGGTTCATCATTATCGACATCCTCATTAAGAGGAGGCATTTGCCTTAAGATTGAAGGACTATCTATAACATTGAGAATTTAGTCATCATGATCTTGAGTATCTAATTTAATCCTTTTTTGAAGAACAATTTACCACCACTCATTTCAAGGATCTTTGATGTAAAAAAATATGTTTTGCTTGGTATATGCCATGATAAAAAGGTCTTCCTCATAAGCTACCTTATTAAGATCAACAAAAGTAAACCCCAACTCATCAACATGCAATCCTGTATTTTTATCAATCCATTTGCACTTAAATACAAGCACTCTAAATTTGACTTAATGAACCTCCCATATTTCTTCAATGAACCCAAAGTAACTTATAGAATCCATAACATGATTATTATCTTTTGAACTAGCAAAATGCATGGATTATGCTTCAAGGGTTACACAACTATTTTGCATAGTACTTTTGTCATCTTCCACCTATGAATAGAAAGAGAACATGTTAAGGTCATATGTAGTCTGTGTTATAACATCAAAGTTAGGTCCCCATGTCAGCCATTTTAGTTCTTTAACATCATAATTTAATTCATCACTTTTTTATTTAAACCACTTCAAAAATGTCCGTTTATGCTCAATCAACAACCATTTTTCATTTTCCCAAGTATTAATTGACTTCACCAATTTTTTTTGTGCCTCTAGGTTAAGAATAAAAACATCAGTATTATTCATTATGTCAAAAAATGAAGGAGGAAAATACATCTCTAGTTGACACAAGATATCTATAACTTCATTTTCCAAGTCATCTAACGTGTTAAGCTCAATTACTTTATGAAATATATTATTAACAAAGATGCAAAGATGAGTGATGTCATGTCTTACAATTTTAGGCAAGATGCCATAAATAGACATTACAAGAAGTTGTTGTATGAGAACATTGACAATCATGAGATTTTAAACCAACAAGTTTCAAATCTTCCATTGACATAAGATTCTTAATATTTGAAGAGAATCCTTGTGGTACTTTCATTCCTCATCGGCTTTCACAGAAACTTATTTTCTCAAGTTTAGACAAAGTATGATAGGTAAGAGGTAAATATATCTATTTACCATGAGCTTGTGGCTGTAACTCCAAATGAACACCTATCTCAACTAGATCTTTACGAGAATTAACATTGTCCTTTGATTTCCCTTTGATGTTTAACAATGTTCCAATTATACTATCACAAGCATTCTTCTCCACATGCATGACATCTATGCAATGTATGACATCTAGCTTGGCCCAATATGAAAGTTTAAAGAATCCTATTTTTTTGTTCTAAATGTTTCTTGCAATATATTTTTGTTTTTGTGTTTTCCCAAATGTGAAAGTTACTTGGCACACATGCTCATACATTTCTTCTCCAGTTAAGGGTGATAATGTGATTTTGTTTCTCTTGACATCCGTTGAAAGCCTTTTTCAATTGATAATATGGGTGATTACATCTCAAAAGTCTCTAGAGGCCAATCAAACAAGTCTTCCTCCCATGTTTTAGTTGATGATAACTTGTGTTTTCTTCCCATTATAACCACTCAAATTTTCTTAAGTTGGAAAGCCATTAATGGTGTAAAATGACAATGCTCATAAATTAAAGTTTGATTTTACATATGCATCAAACACCTTAACTCCTTCCTCCCACAATAATCTTAAATCTTCTATCAACGGTGTTAGATAAACATTTCTATCATTTCTAAGTTGTCTTGGTCTAAATATCATCATAGATAACATCATGTTTTTCTCAAGCAAGTTATAAGTGATCATCAAAATGGGTCATAAATTATGCTTGTTACTTAAATTATCGTAACGATTCATCCTATCAATTGTAAGACCAAGCCTCAAATTTCTTGGATCACTCCCAAATTGTGGGTAGAGGGTATCAATTTTCTTTTGTTAGAGTGAATTAGTTGCATGTTGTAACAATTCATCACGTTTTTCTTACAAGGCCTAAATCATGGTATGATGGGAAGATACCATATACACTTTTTTAAGAGGACCTTTCTTCATGTTATCTTCATCATTGTCATCATATTTCATTTTGTACCGCAATACTCCGAATCTTGGACATACCTTAGTCAATGGTTTTAACTCTTTTCTATACTACATACTGAACTTACAGGAAAACACTAGAAATATGGTCGGGGGTGGGGGATGAGGGGTGAGTGAGATTTGAATAGTGTTTTAAAATTCTTTTTGCACAATTGTGTCTGATGTTTGAGTGAGAATTAGTAGAGGGAATATTTTAGACGCTAAATTTTATACGTATTGTTTAGTGAGATTTCACAGCATGCATCATGTATAACTTTTAAACTCTTGTGATAAAGGTAAGTGTGAGTTTCCAAAGGAATACTTTAAGTGCCCTACAATTGAATAAATGTGTGTTTGCTCACATTTTCTAATTCTCATAATCAGTGTCTAGTGAATGCAAGAAGATAAATAGTTTAAATGACTTATCTAGACACTATCTTTTTACAGTAAAGACAATAAGACATTTAATAGAATAAATCACAGACACACAAGTTTTATAATTGTTTACTCCAACTAAGCTACATCTAGTCTCTCCCAATAACTGTTGAGGTTTCATTTATCATTTTCAACGATTAAATATAAGTTTGAGCCACTCCTGGTTGTGTAGTATTTTTCACCACTCCTAGTATCCCTAGACTCCCGTCTAGTTGAGTTTAACCCACTCCTGGTTGTGTAGTATTATTCACCACTCCTAGTATCCCTAGACAATCTTGGTATCTCATTGATACACTACCTAGTTGAGTTTTACCCACTCTTGGTTGTGTAGTATTATTCACCACTCCTGGTATCCTTAGACAATCCTAGTATGTCACTGATACACTACCTAGTTAAGTTTCACCCACTCTTGGTTGTGCATTATTATTCACCACTCCTGGTATCCCTAGACAATCTTGGTATCTCACTGATACACTGCCTAGTTGAGTTTCACCCACTCATGGTTGCCAAGTATTCTCGCCACTTTTGGCATCTGAGTTATTCTAGTCACTCTTGGCACCTGAGTATTCTAGCCACTCCTAGCACTTGAGTATTCTAGAAACTCATAACATATGAGTATTCTAGCCTCTCTTGGCACCTAGAAAATTCTAGTATCTACTTGATACATTGCTTAGTTGAGTATCACCCACTCCCGATTGTAAGTTTTTTAATTCGCTCCAGAACACAACAAATCTACTAAGCGATATTAAAAGGTACAAATATTTAAATGTCAATGAGAAGATAGGGTTACAATTACAATATGACACTTGTAGAGTACAAATTTAGTTTAACTTTCTTAAAAAGGATAAATAAAATGACGTGTAGTCTTGTAACTTGGAGGTTGCTTCCTTTGTTGAAGAGCATCAGACGATGTAAGCTTGATGAGCAGCAACATCGATCTTCAATCTTCATGCTTGTGCTTACTCTTTATTTCTTCTCTTCATTGAGGTTGATTCTTTTTTAGTGGAGAAGCTTGAGACGATGTAAGCGTGAAAAAAATAGCACGAATACTAACTCTTTCTCTTTTCTCTTCTCTTTGATGAAATTGTTCTCCTTGATTGAAGAGCAATAGATTGTGTAAGCTTTAAGCATTCACTATGTTGAATATTCAATCAATTTTCATATGATTTCTCCTTTTCTTCACCATTTTGTATGGATAGAAGAGCATTAGACGATGTGGATAGGCTTAGTGAGCAATAGGATGAATATTCATATTATGCTCTCTTGCTCTTCTCTTCTTTTCAATATGCTCTCAAATTGATTTTTCTGCTTCATTTCATTTCAACCTAAATTGTTTCAACCTCTTTTTCTTTTCTTTTCTCCCTTCTTTCTCTTATCCCATCTTGGGCATTATAATCAATTCTTTTACTTTTCTGTTTTATCACTTAATTTGTCTTCTCTCTTCTTTTGATCTTCTTTATATAGCCTTTTGAAGAAATGACAGTTGAATGTGAAGTTGACCCTTGTATAGGATTCTTTAGTGCTTTTTGGTAGATGGTCACATTCACTTCTCTTGTTAGTGCTTTATCATGTCTTTGTTTGAAGCCGACTTCTACGACATGTAAGAGTAAAGGTTTATGCTTAGATTATTCTTAGAACGTTCTTTTCCTCTCTCATTATCTTTATCAATGTATGTAGTTACTCTGATTAATCCATTGTGTAATTCTGATGTGCACATTAAACGAGGACAAAGTATACAAGCATAATAGCACTTTTATAGTACATGAATTAAATTGCATTAAATGACATTAAATATTTTGATCGTTTATGAACCTTATCTTGTACTATATGTTCAAAACATCTTGTCATACATCGTGTCAATAAATATATCAGTCGATAACAATATTCACACAATATTAGATAATATAAGGCATGTGTCATTCATTGTTAAACGTTAGACACTTGTAGATGAAAAGTAATTTGATACATAAGAATTCACGCATTTTTCATTAGATGATATCATTTGTAAGAAATTTTCCATTGATTACAAGTTTGAGATTACATCTTTATTGTTCACAGTTAATATTCATCAGACGATGTTTTTACTTTAGCTCTTTCTCCTCTTGTAGTACTAATTAATTTAGACATTAGGCTTTACTGTTTCATCTTTTCCCATGACTGAAATGTATTCTTTAAGTCTTAAGGATATATCCTTTTGTTTTGCGCATATTTCCATTTAGACGATAGCTACTGTAAAGCATGTTTCACTTGATAGATTTTTGCGCTCATTACTTTACAAGATTAACTTTGACACTTCTATACTTGTCTCTTTGTGAATATATATACATACATATATATATATATATATATATATATATATATATATATATATATATATATTTCTTTGAGCACAATATCTTGTCTATTTTAGGCTTTTTTTTACTGGTCAGACGCTTCTTCCCAAGAATACATTATGTTATTTTAGCTTGTCTCCTTCATTATTATTTAAACAACTCGTGTAGCCTTAGATATAACCTTTGATTTTTACTTTGATTTGGCTTGCGCTTAGATGCTTCTAATCTTTGGACATAATCTAGTCTTTAGACGCTCTATCTTATAGAATTTTATTCTTTGCATGATATATCTATCCTCTTCCTATTTGATTATTCAAGATTATTTTGTTTAATGTTGTTTGTTAAATCTCAAAACCAGAGATGCTCTAGATGATCCAGTCTCACTCTCTAGACAGTCTTGTCTCAACACATACAATCATTGGAACATACTTGAATTTTGTAGTACTCCATACCCATCAGACATGGTATCTTTTCAGTCTCATATAAATGGGTTGGCCATGTACCATATAGGAGAATTTGATGCAACAATTCAAGCAACTTAATGAAACCTCTTTCGGTCCACCCATTTTTGGCTTTGATGTTGAATAATCTTAATATAATTACCAAACGAATGAAACTCATACAACTGGGATATAAAGCCTTTAATAAATCATCTTTTAATGAATCATAAACATGTGCTCATTAAAATTTGTCTTCTCCAATATCTTGAATCATATATTCCATGCGATCCTCACAATGTAGATTGAACTCTTGACTTTAAGATACGATTGGAAGGTGTACAACTGCACCATGCCATGTCCACGCTGTATAACTCTTTGGGAAACCATCACATGGAATATGCTCTTGTATCAACTTAAGTTTTTGTCGTCTCCCATTGAAACAATTAACACGGGGATAATAATACTTTCCATTCAAGGTAGTCCCATACCATTGAGTAAATTGTAGAAACTCTTCAACATCATTCTCATATACATCATTGATTCAAATTGCATTCATTCAACTTTTATCCATTACTACACAACAACATGAGAACTTGATTTAACATATTTAACATTTTATACTAAAACTATCATAACTACATCTTATTTGTTATACATATCGAAGAACTATATATTAATAAAATATACATTGGTACAAAATCAATCATATTTAATTATTAATGCCTAATTAGATAAACATTTATAAATCTAATGTAGTTTCAAGAAACATATGAACTAATTATTAGACGTAGTTCTTTCAAAAAATTATAACCCACAAGATTACAAATAATACATTTAAAAATGAACTTTTTAGTAGCATATTTACTAACCTTTATCAATGGAATAGTGGTGATAGGGGCAGCGATTAACAGAGGAGAGTCAATAGGTGGTTTTGAAGCTATTTAATGATCACTAGGTGTAGGAGCTTCATGGAAAGACCTGCCTATGGTGGAGTAGTGCGTAACACGGCTAAATTGGTGTAGCAACACAAGTGGAGCTGTAGTCCAATGGAGCTTGGTGTTGAACAAAGCAATGCAACGATAGTAGGGCTTTTGGGTAGTGATGGAAAGTTTGAAGCCAAAAGGTTTGGTGAAGTGAGATGACAATAGTGGTGGTGAATAGTGGAGGCACGAGTGAGTAGTGGAGAAGAAAAAGATAAGAGCTTGATGCAAAGTGAAAAATGAGTTTCACGCTTGGGTAAAAAGAAGGCATATTAGATAGGTTTCATTTTTAACAGATCTACTATGTAAATATTAGATTTGTTCCCTTCATAACCAATACAATATTCATGTATTAGGTTGATTAAAAATGCAACCGATCTAATATACTTTACAATATTTTCAAAATTGCTACTACATTTCGTAGGACATCATTTCCTATATGACCAATTCAATAGACTGTTTTATTATCTTGTGTGGAATTTGTACAAAATTACATATGAATTGTCGGATATATATGTGTGTGTGTGTGTGCGTGTGTGTGTATAAAAGATATGTGTTTAGAATACATTAATTTTTCATATAAAATTGACACTTATCATGCTTTAATTGATACCGTTTTTTAAGTAAACAACCCCTTTTAGGTTATAATTATTGAATATTGTATGGAGAAGCAAAAAAGAATAATAAATTGATGAATATTTGATTATTTGTAGAAAGTTCTCAAGGATTTATAAAATTTTGTTGCTAAGCCGCAAAATCCGCCACTAATTACTATCAAGTTAGTCAAGGAAAGATAAAAAATGTGACTTTTGCAGCCAAGCCAAAAAAATGGAACTGAGCCCTTAAGGCGGTTAATTAAAGGTGGGGTATAGTTGAACCACAAGAAAATGACGTTGAGCACTTAAGGCAACAATGAAAGAAGAAAACCTCTATAGTTGAGCGCTAAAGGCTGAAGTTGAGCGTTGGTGAAAATTTCTATAGAAAAAGACCTTATGTATTGGTTTTAACCATTGAGTGGGGAATTAAATATGTAGTAGTATAGTAGAAATATAGTTGACGCCTTGAGATACACTTTTATTGTAAATTTTATGTGTAGATGTTACTATGATTGCATTATAATATTCTATGTGTAGTTGAAATCTCTCGAGGTTGAATGTAACCAATTCTAATTCTCTATACTCCTTCTTGGATATTAATCTATGCTTTCATTCAATAATTTTTAGTTTGATTTTTTCTTATTGATGATTTCACAACTCATTTTAATTGGTTAGGATTGATTTAGAAGACTAGTCTCAAACTGTGGTCTTAGTAGATAATCACAAACTTTGTTAGAGGCTTCCACAGGATCAAGAGGGTGGACTGGATAGAAAAGTCCTGCACTTAAAAAGAGAACTCATTCTACAAGAGTGGAGGACTCACATTGGGTTTCAAAGTTATTATGTTATAGGATGCATGAATGGGCCTAAATCTACCTTAGAGTACTCCCTAGACTTTGAATGATTTGCATAGTAAATGTACAAGATAAGTAGCGGTGCAGTTGAAGACGGTGAGATGAGATCCAATCATATCCTTCACTCCACTCAATATATATAATATATACTACTATCAAAATTTTCATACAAAAATTCAAAAAACAAATTACAAATATACTTGCTAAATCCCTGTGAATACGATGACTCTCATTCGACTATACTACAATTCATTTGGTGATCTTGACAACAGGTTACACAACTTAATAACAATTTTAAAACTTGACACTGTGTGATATTGGGGCTTCTAGGGCTTAAGCCAAAGGAACATAAAATCTCAATCTAAACTTACATTAAATTACATTAGATGCTCAACATTCAGAAACAACAAAAGTGATAAGAAAAGTCATATTTGTTGCATGCACAATTTAGTTTAATTTTGAAGATAAGCTATTCTACATGCATCCATAGTGCTTGATAAACAAATTTTAATCCCCGAAAATGGAGTCAAAAACTTATTAATATCTTGACAAGCGTACCGAATCGTATCAAGTAATAATAAATCATAAAACCAAGTATCGTTTCCCAAGAGACTCACAACACTAAACAATTATGTATCTGCTTAACCAATTAAGACTTAAGAATAAATTTTGGTGGTTTTCAATGCAAATGCAATAAAATAAACATGAATGCAATTTGATCAATTGAGGCTACACACAAGAATGAATGGATGAAGTTGGTGATATTGTTGTTGGGTTTAGATTTCACCTAATTTACTCTCATGCATATATGAATTCATCTTCTTCATTAATGTTAATGCCACTTTCTAATTTACGTTAAACCTGATGTCTCAGTGAAGAAAGCCTATTCCGAATTACTAGTTCACAATATCTTGTCTCCCTAGCAATTAATCATGCATTACATTCGCACAGAAGCTGAAAGGCAACCGATCCTGTTATTCCTATGTGTAGGTAATATTGCTTCCGGGAGAATTTCCACAGTTCTAGATTTTCTCATATGTGTCCATAGTGACAAAACCAATAATCATGCAATTGAATGAGTTAAACAAAGCATGCATATAGTATAAAGGAAAAACCCTAACAATTAATGAAGTAAACCATATATAGTCAATAATCAATTCAACACATGAGAGTTTAAGAGGTTACATCTTTCCCAACAATAAATAAGGTTTAGTTTCCCATTATCATGGAGAAACTAGATGAACAATGAAAGAATGAGAGAATGAAAGAGATAGAAAAACCCTAGAAAGAGAAGAGGAGACTCCCACATCCCCAAATAACGATTTCACTCAAACTTGAAAATAACGGTTTTCCAACCATTATCACAACCCCAAACTTGAAACTTTGCTTGTCCTCAAGCAAAACAAAAACCTGGCTAAACAACATAGTCAAACCACAATGGTCTAGCACAAAAAAAACATTTTGATCTAAAACAAGTAAATCACTCATGTCTACTCATCATAGAAATATCAATCAAGATAGATAATCTCATAGCCAATCAAGCTTCAATTATGGTGCTCACATAAGAAATTATACAAATCAGATGCAAAAACCTTATGAATAATCAATAACTAGGCAAAAATGTTACCCTATATGCATGAAACTATTCCTCACCAAAGATAGTGTTTCACTCAACCACTCAAAAGTGTTTCACTCAAGGACTCAAAAGTATTTCACTCAAACTCAAAGGTGTATAGTGAGGTGACACCCTTACACTTTACTATCACAATGTTATATGAATCAATTTTTCCTTTCATTTAAACACATCAAACACATTCACAAACAAGTTATCATCACAAGGACTTTTTAAGGTTTGTATTGAGGCCAAGTTAAGAAGAAAATTGGTTTTTCTAGACAACAAAATCCTTGAATTAAGAGACTGCACAATTCATTTATTCTCATTAAATCTCAACTCTCTTTCTTCTTTTATGTGAGAAACCAATATTCAACTCATTCCCAAACTTTACTTGCATTGAGCTTAACCTTTTCTTCTCTTTTGCTTTTTGCTTTTGCTTTTTCTTTTGCCCAATGCTTTTTAATGAATTTCACAAAGTTCATTCCAGTTTTTCACCACCCCAAACTTGAACCATTCTCCATTACCACAAAAACATACTCTACTTAACTCAAGGTGAGGGTTTCAAAAGGGTTTTTTCACTTTTCAAATTTAGGCTCAAGGTGAAAAGGTTAGAGAAAACATTGATCTTTATTGGGTTCACCTATAAACATTGGCTCTAAAGAAGAAAAACATGGCCTTGATCATTTGTAACAAGCAAGTGGTTCAATCATAGAAAATTAGGCAAAATCAATCATGCTTCCAAAGCAATAGCATTAAATCAATCAAAAACTCTGGAGCCTAATCTCTCATAGGTTAACTCAAGTTCCACAATTTGATAAACATCCTGCTCGACATATTAATTACAATTGAAAACATGCATATGTTTTTAACAATACTATGAGCAACCACCATCTATGCTTAAAAAGCCTCAACAATAACTCAACATGAATCATAGAACAATAGAGCTAACACAAGAATATTACTCATCACAAATAACAGTTTATCACATCATACCAAACCATTGCACATAACTCATTAAACCAAGTACATAAGCAAAAATAAAAATAAAACAAAATTCAAATAAAGCAAAAACATAAAAATCCTGATCCAAAAGCATCCATCAGTAGATGCTGTCAGTAACATCCATTAGTAGATGCCTAATAGCATAGCATCCATCACTAGATGCTCTCAGTAGCATTCATCAATAGATGCTCTCTCATATGAATCTTCCTGCATCCATTAGTAGATGCAATCCTTCTCATCAACATCCATTAGTAGATGCTAAACTTTCTCATCTTCCTCGGCATCCATCAATAGACACTATCATTCATCAACCTCATCATAGCAACATCCAATAGTAGATGTTGTCATCCGAGTCCTCCTAGTATCCCTCAGTAGATGCTGTCCAACATCCATCAGTAGATGATGTAATTCCTGCAAAGCAAATTCAAATCCAAAAGAAAAAAAAGTCAAAAATTGGGTTGCCTCCCGATAAGCGCTTTTTTAACGTCACGAGCCTGACACCATTAAGCATAATATGTATCTTTGATGTTGGTGTTCCTCTTTTTTTCATCACACCAACTTATCTGCAACATCTTCCTGTTCACCATCTTTACCTTCCTTGAATAAGGAGCCTCAATCTCAATAACTTGATTTTCTTTGATATTTTCAACCACTTCATGCACAAAGTCTTGGTGAACATGACAGTTGAAGACTAGCGCTCAACGCCCTTAATGGGGCGTCTACGCGCGTCCTGCGACCTTCTTTATCCTTCTCCTCTTGATGATCTTGTGCTCCTACCAGAATTTTTTGAATTTTGTCATGCAAACACTAAAGAACACTACACTAGAGCACACAATTAGCACAAACAGATAAAAAATTAAAAAAAAAAGATGAAGAGATAGAAAGATAAAATGATAAAAAAATAAAAAGATAGAAAGGTAGAAAGATAAAAAATTAAAAAAAAATGAAGAGATAGAAAGATAAAAAGCTAAAAAATTAAAAATATAGAAAGATAAAAAAAATAAAAAGGAAAAAAGATAAAAAAAATAAAAATAAGAATAAAAAGATAAACAGATAAAAAGAAAAAAAACATAAAAATCTAAAAAAACTAAAAAGATAAAAGAGAAAAAGATAAAAAGATAAAAAGAGAAAAGAGAAAAAGATAAAAAGATAGAAAGAAAAAAAAAGATAAAAAGTCTAATGGGTTAAAGATCACACAAATAGAGTAGTTATAACACGAACGAGTTCTTGACAACGACGCCAAAAACTTGATAAACAAATTTTTAATCCCCGAAAACGAAGTCAAAAACTTGTTAATACCTCGGCAAGCATAACAAATCTTATCAAGTAATAATAAATGGTAAGACCAAGTATTGTTTCCCAAGAGACTCATGACACTAAACATTTAAGTAATCGCTTAACCAATTATGACTTAAGAACAAATTTTGAGGGTTTTGAATGCAAATGCAATAAAATAAACATGAATGCAATTTGATTAATTGAGGCTAAACACAAGAATGAATGGATGAAGTTGATGATATTGTTGTTGGTTTAAGATTTCACCTAATTTACTCTCATGCATATATCAATTCATCTTCTCAATTAATGTTAATGTCACTTTCTAATTTACCTTAAACCCGATGTCTCAGTGAAGAAAGCCTACTCCTAATTACTAGTTCACAATATCTTGTCTCCCTAGCAATTAATCATGTATTACACTCGCACAGAAACTGAAAGGCAACCGACCCTGTTATTCCTATGTCTAGGTAATATTGCTTCCGGGAGAATTTCCACAGTTCTAGATTTTCTCATATGTGTCCATAGTGATAAAACCAATAATCATGCAATTGAATGAGTTAAACAAAGCATGCATAGAGTATAAAGGAAAAACCCTAACAATTAATGAAGTAAAGCATATATAAACAAGAATCAATTGAATACATGAGAGTTTAAGAGGTTACATCTTTCCCAACAACAAATAAGGTGTAGTTCCCCATTATCATGGAGAAACTAGATGAACAATGAAAGAATGAGAGAATGAAAGAGATAGAAAAACCCTAGAAAGAGAAAAGGAGACTCTCGCATCCCCAAATCTACCCCCAAGGGGTGAAAAATGTGTTTCTATGCTCAAGCCATCAAAAGATACCAAACTTAGGATGCACAAGTCCTTAAATATAACATAAAAATAATAGAAAACTGGTCCAAGCCCATTAAATAACAGAAAACGGGTCCAAGCCCACGAAATTGGCTCTCAGCGGTAACTACGGTACTAGCCCCAACTAGCGCTCAGCCCTACTACACTGGTTGACTTTTCTGCACTGGTTAACTTTTCTTCATTCTGGTTGACTTTTCTGCTTTCTGATTGACTTTTCTGCATTCCAACTATTTGGTACTTTAACTCTTCTTTCAAATCATTCAATTAGCCTACAAAATCAAGGGAATTCAGTGATAAAATCATCAAGTATAACCTCAAGTCTCTTATTCACAAAACTAAAGCAAAAACACGAGTTCAAGCAAGCTTCTAAGTAAAAAAGGGTGCTTTTAATATCAAAATTAAGTATAAAAATAACGGTTTTTCAACCGTTATCAGTGCTACAAATAAAATATTAAATGTAGAAATTAGAGACAAAAGAGATAATCATGGCATGTTCCTCTCTTGAAGTAAAGTCTACAAAGATCGTATAACCTACTTAAAGTAGAGTTGACTTACAGAACGAATGCTAAGAAAAAGAAGAAAGAAAAAACACAAGCACACAAGCTACTAACTATAAACGCAGTCTAACCAACAAATATTCTTGAAGCCTATAAATAAAAGATTTCTCAAGAAGAAAATCAAGAGGATAAAATAGAGGATAGCCAAAGTGCACAAAGTTTACAATGACATATCCATCCTAAAGAAAAGAAGAGAGAAAATAACTTAGAGAAAATAATACATTTGAGTTGAAGAGAAGAGGAGACAAAAGAGAAAGAGATACTCGTGAGCTTAAGCGTCAAATCTCTTACTGTTGTAAGATTATAGAGAGAAACACCTGTGAGTGTTTAGATTTCATTGTATTGTAGTCAAATCCTCTCGTAGATAGATTTAGTTTAAACTGCTTGTAAGCAATCGTTGATTGCAATTCTTAAGAGAATTAAAATACTTACAACTGAACTCTTTTGAGTTGAGGAATCTAGGCGCGATAGTCTAGTTCCAAGAATGGTTCGAATACTCAAGAAAATCTCAGCAAGAGCTTCTTGATCCAAAAATATGCACCTCTATTGTGCACAATGATAAGACAGTTTGAATCAATCAATCCAGCTTCTCAAGAAAACATCAAGTCTTGTTCACCACGGAAGTTCTTAATTCTTGGAGCGTTTTTCTCTTTTGTAAAACTTCAAAGCATTTATCTGAAACAAATATGAAAGTTTTAAAATCAATTCTTCTTCTTCTTCTTCTTATAGAATTTCAAATCATGAGTCTATATAACATAAGTCAAATCAAAGGCATTTAAAGCGATTATGCTATTAATCTAATCGATTTTATCTCACAGTTATAACATATTAACAATAGTCAAAGTCATTAATTGAATGCACAATTAATGTAATCGATTTTCAATTAATGCTTGGTCAACATATTTAAAAATATGACTGTCAACACCCAATTTCGTCCGGGTAAGTAAATATTTAAAAATAATAAAAAACTAAGAGAATAATAGTTAATGGTGGGTAAAAAGGGATAAAATAATAACTTTAGTATCAAATACAATATTTTTGAAATGTTAGTTTAATATGGTAATAATTCGAATTAATATTCTGCTAATAATTATAAGCAATAACGAAAATAGTATATTAATATAATTTGTTGCATCAATTGCTTTTAAAGAGGAAAATATGATTTTCTGACAATAATGATAATCAATGTTTTGAATAATATTTAATTTTGTTTTCTGGAAACCATGACATTTCTTTCTTTTTTCAATTAGAGCAATTCTTTCCCTATTTTGTTTTATTGTCAATTAATTCACAATTAAGTCAAGATTTCCATAATATTGCAATGTGTGTATATAAATACGCACTCTGCCATAGAGGGGGATCGAAAAAAAAGATGGAGGAGATATCTTTAAAAAAATAGAGATAGCAAAAGTACTGAATAATATAGAGAAAAGTAAGTTATCAGGTAGGAGGAACTCTGCCAAAAGAGATCAAGAAGGAAAAAGCTAAAAAGGTATGTCATCTCTACACCATTATTTTCCTTTTTTTATTGTACTCTCTGAAGTTTTCTTAAAGATATTTTTTCTTTCTACACACAAATAATATTTTTTTAAATCATAATTTCTTTTTATAAGTATGTGTCGGCCTATGCCGGTTTCTTCCTTTTTTCCACCATTTTTCAAATAAATAAAAAATACAAAATCTCCAAAAACCAAAAAGAATGTCAATCTTGTTTAAACCAAATCTTTTTTTTTTTCAGATTCATTGTTTTCAAAAAAACATCCAAATCAATCAATAATAATTTTCAGAACCAACTCACAAACCTTTTTCTACATAAAGAACTACGTGATCCCTGATTGTCCATTATAAATGGATGTACGTAGGACCAAGGTCAATTCTTGTCGGGTTCATAAAACAAAAAATATTTTTTTTGTTTCTTATTAATTTGTTTTATTTTATTTTATTATTTTGTTTTAGGGAAAATTAAACATTTTTGCAAAACCACGTCAACTTTATATATTTAATTAAAGGTACTGCCTTTGGGCAGGCGCGATAGGGTGCTAACACCTTCCTTATGCGTAACCGATTCCCGAACCTGAAAATCTCTTTTTCGTAGACCATGTCTTATTTTTTGGTTTTCCATAGTTTTTCCATATAAATTATGGTGGCGACTCCAAAACCTTTTTTCCCAAACTCGTTTGTTTTTCGGGTTGCCGTCCCGTCGCGATTCCGGTTGCGACAGATGGCGACTCCATTAGGGAATGCTAGAGAATCAGGCCTTCTTAATTAAATGTTCGAAATTGATGTGGTTTTTATTTTATTTTATTTTATTTATTTTCCCTTTATTTGTTATATATGTTTGTCTTTATTTATTTTGTTAATTTATTTATACTCGTTTTTATTATTATTATTACTTTGCATATCATGAGTGGGACCCTATACCCGGGTCTGAGTGTAACATAGAATTAGAGGGGTTGTGTAGCGGTGTCACATCTGGACTATTTCCAGTTTGGCTATCGTGAGAACCCCAGCCAGTGTCTGTTCTCTTTACATGCAATTTCACACCTAGTTGCGTTTCAACTGTTGTGGAAAAACTGTGAAAAGGACCGTAGCTCTGGTGGCCTTAATTTTAGGTTTAGGAAGCTTTCCCTGTGAGATTGCATATGCAATGCTTAGACTTTAGGACGTTGGACCTACCTTAAAAACATAAAACAAAAAAAAGAAAATCAGTTTATAAGGGGACCTATCTTAAGGTGATCGCAAGCAATCTTTTCAGCAACAAATCAAAAATAAAAAAAATTGAAAATGAATAAAAAAAATAGGGGCAACTTGTCTAACTTAAGATTTTCGAAAATAAGGCGATCATAATTTAATGGGAAGATATGTTTCTTTATTTTAAAAATTATCTTTCTTTGTAACCTATTTTGAATCTTAAAAATAAAAATAAAAATGTTTTTTTAACAAGTCAGGTTGACATCATGTTATTTAAGAGATAGTTCATCAATAATATTTAGAAAGATTTGTTTTTTGAAAAAAAAAATCAAAATTTCAAAACACAAAGAAAGAATGAAAATGGCAAACTTAATTTTCATTCACTGTAACAAGAATGAAAACACAAAGAACTTGTTTTTTTAAGTCCATTGGGCCAGTTGTTAGTTTTCTTCAAATTCAATTTCTTGAAAAAAAAAGGCAAACGAATGCGATAACTGGAAAATATAAAAAAAATATTTCTCAAAAAGTTTTATCACTTTCATTTTGCAAAATAAAAAAACATAGAAAGGGAAATCATTACATTTTGAGTAATTTATTATCATATGTTTTTGCGACCAAATATTTTAAATAACCAATAAGCATTTTCTATTGAGGCATATGTGTGCATTGCTTGAAAACAATCATTTGGGGCAACCCTTTTTCAGTAAATCCTTTCCATACTTGTTCCCTATCATGAACAAAACCCATGCCTAAAAACTGGGGCAGCTTTGACATTCATGGATCATTTTACCAAACACCAACATCCTTTTGGTGTGTTGTATCTCATATTCACATATTACACGCCAACGGGGCTATCCAGTGTTCTTTAAATCCTTACCACTTTCAACTTTTCTATGATTTCCGTTTATTTTTAGCATGCATCATTTCTACATTTTCGCATATTGCGTTTTCATCTAATCCAAGTTAATAAAAACAGTATAAAGTTAAAAAAAAACAGCGAAACTTCCACGACATCCTTATAAGACTCGAGCAAACTCCAAAGCTATGGAAGATTGGGAAGAGGAACGTGAAACTGTAAAGGCTGATATCAATCAGCTAAAGGATCAAGTCGGTCAAATTTTAGAAGCGTTGAAAGCCATGAAAACTACAGGAGAGGCTTCATCTGCAAAGACTGATGATAATGCTCACACTTCAATACATGACGCTGTGGGTACACAATTCACATTTCCGATGTATGGTTTACCACCAGGTTACACACCGCCTACTGGAGATCATTTAGAGGCAGAGCATACTTCCTTGGCTTTTCCCATAACTAGTAATGTACTCCCCATTAATACCCAGGGACCTATCCACACGACTGAGGCAAAGTTGAATGAAACATCCAAGCTTCCCCACACAATTGTTGCACAAGATGCTGCTTTGCAGGCAAACGTAGAAGGGGCGAAGGATAAACTTGAAGTTCTAGAAGGCAGACTGAGAGCCATAGAAGGGTTTGAAAGTTACGGATTTGGTGACGTGGCAAGATTGAGTTTGGCTCCCGGAGTGACCATTCCACACAAGTTTAAAGTGCCAGAATTTGATAAATACAAGGGAAACACATGCCCTAAGAATCATTTGACTATGTATTGTCGAAAAATGGCTGCTTACGCTCACGACGACAAATTACTTATCCATCTCTTTCAGGATAGCTTGGCTGAAGCGGCATTGAGTTGGTATACACATTTGAATTCCTCGCATATTCGTTCTTGGGCAGATTTGGCAGACGCCTTTGTAAGGCAGTACAAGTACAACATGCATGTTGCACCAGATAGGTTACAATTACACCACATGATAAAGAAAGAGGAAGAATCTTTTAAAGAATACGCGCAATGATGGAGAGAGTTGGCAGCACAGGTTGAGCCGCCTCTATATGATAAAGAAATGGTGGCAATGTTTGTGAGCACGCTACAACCACCTTTTTATGAGCATACAATTAGCAATGTGTCCTCCAATTTCGCCGATATCATCATCATAGGCGAAAGGATAGAAATCGGACTGAAAAGTGGTAAAATTACATCTCAAGCCGCCACTCCAAAGAAATATGTTTTTAATCCAGGGAAAGAGAAAGAAGGGGGAGTGCATGCAACATCAGCAGTCCCTATGTGGGGAGGTCATACCCCTACTCGTAGCTATCCACCAAGCCCAAGCTACCCTCCCTATGTGAACAACACAACGCCTGGTCCCCAAATTAAATCTCAACCGCCAGGATATTATCCACCACCACAAGTTTCAAATAATGCTTGGAGAGTAGGAGTTGGCATGGGTACTGATCGGAATGTTGGACAAAACACTCATCCTAGGAGGGAACCTGAGAAGAACTTCACTCCCATTCCTATGACGTACACAGAATTGTTACCTCATCTCTTAAAGAAAGGCATGGCCAATATTCGCCCCATGAAACCTTTACAACCTCCATACCCTCATAATTATGATCCAAATGCAAGCTGCAATTTTCATGGGGGAAGCATTGGCCATTCAACTGAAAGGTGCATGGGTCTTAAGTTCAAAGTACAATCGTTAATTGATGCAGGATGGTTGAAGTTCCAGGAAGACAAACCTAGTGTTGAGGTCAACCCCCTCGCCGAGCATGGAAACGCCTCAACCAATGCCATCGAGGTTGGACGACACAAGCTAGTAAGGAATGTAAGTGAAATTTGAAGCTCCAAAAAGACCATTTTTGATAAATTAGTAAGATTGGGTTTGCTAAGGGGCGAAAATGGTCTCGGAAATGCATGTGGAACTCATCCAAGGACTGAACATGCCATTAATGAATGTAGCAAGTTTAGAAGTATTCTTCAAGACCTAATTGACAGAAGTTTCCTACAAATATACTACGAGAATAAAGAAGAAGAAGTATCTGCAAACCCAAGAACTAGAAGATAAAGAATTTGCTTGTGATGCTTATTGAAATGTAATCATTTTTAATTAACCTCACTGCTTTGCCCGGAGCCTCGGGGTTCGTGTTTTACGGGTTGACACTTTCTTTTGCATTTGGTTTAACATTAAATCATGTTTGTTTCGTGTCTTAAATTTTTTTTTTTCAAAAAAATCGAATAACATG
This sequence comes from Vigna nakashimae, assembly GCA_034642375.1. Classification (NCBI taxonomy): domain Eukaryota; kingdom Viridiplantae; phylum Streptophyta; class Magnoliopsida; order Fabales; family Fabaceae; genus Vigna; species Vigna nakashimae. Next base: position 14,786,724 of record CM067766.1, on the reverse strand, counting down.
GATATGACAATGAATGTTTTGAAAATAATAATGTTGTTTTTCCTAATTTTGAGCACCCTATCATTAATATGGAAGATGATTATGACTGACCCGGAACCCTCTCCAGAGTTAATGATATTTGTGAAGCAAAATTTTAAAGAAATAAAACCCCATCAAGTAAAAGTTGAAATCTTTAGTGTGAGAGAAGAAGGTGAGAGAAAAAAGGTAAAAGTCGACATTAGCACGAAGAAAGAGTTCAACATGAGTTACTACTCAAGCCAAAATGTCTTCAGAATCAAAGATGAAGTACAAAAAGCAGTTCGATGCGAGATTTTTAGCTGGGGCAAGATACTCCCAATAGGTGGCAAGTATCGTGCTGAAGAAGGACTATAATGAGCAAATGCATGTCGACTATCATGATGTAAAGACAATTTCTCATTGCCGCAAACCTGAACAATCAAACTTCCCATCATCATCCAAACATGAATGGGACAGTCAAGGTCGCTAATAAAAAATTATCAAGAGGAATATACCTTCGGTTACCTCACATCAGTACGCACGTCGGCCGGGGCAACACCGTTTTCTTTGGTATACGGAATGGAAGCAGTATTACCCTTCGAGGTAGAAATCCCATCCTTACGAGTATTAATGGAAACCCGTTTAGAAGAAGCCGATTGGATTCAAACCCGGTTTGATCAACTCAATCTCATAGAGGAGAAGCGGTTGACCTCAACATGCCAAGGACAATTATACCAACAAAGAATGAAAAAACATTCAACAAGAAAGTACGTCCTAGGGAATTCCAAGAAGGCGAACTGGTCCTGAAAAAGATTTTGCCAATACAAAAGGACCACAGGGGCAAGTGGACTCCAAATTGTGAGGGCCCGTATGTGGTAAAGAAAGTATTCGATGGTGGGGCACTTATTCTCACAAGAATGGATGGGGAGGAGTTACCTTTGCCGGTTAATTCTGACGCAGTCAAAAAATTCTATGCATAATGATTCCATGATAGGGAATGCTTTTAAAGTGGAATTGACAATATTATATTCAATAAATCTTTTTTCATCTCTCTCATAAGGTCGTTCTTAACTTTCAGAATGCCTCCCGAAAATAATAAGCATCACAGGCAGATTCGCTGGGTGCGAGTGTATTCTTAAAGGATGTCGTGGAATTAAAACAAAACGGGAAGTATTTGGGTCTCACATGAATTTTCACCCATACATTCATGCATTCATCATAGTGTAGGCATCATCATAGGAAAAAGCATGGCACGCTATGCATCGCCAACATTCAATAAGAAATTGTAAATTCAATAGAATACAGTTCAAGTAAAATACATCAGTGACAAAATTCAGAATTTTTAAAAAAAAAAAAAAAAAAAGCGAGGTTTCCGCCCTCACCATTTAATTTTACGAGGTTCCTGCCCTCACCATTTAATTATACGAGGTTCCTGCCCTCACCATTCAAGTTATACGAGGTTCCTGCCCTCACCATTTAATTTTACGAGGTTCCTGCCCTCACCATTTAATTTTACGAGGTTTCTGCCCTCACCATTTAATTATACGAGGTTCATGCCCTCACCATTTAATTTTACGAGGTTCCTGCCCTCACCATTTAATTTTACGACGTTCCTGCGCCTCACCATCAAGTTATACGAGGTTCCTGCGCCCACCAGCAAGTTTTACGAACAAAGTTCATAGGGTATGACACACCCTCCACAAGTGTCACGGCTTTTCAGCGAGGTCCACAAGGTTGCCACATGCTCTACCAGGTACGCTTTGAGGTAATCTCTTTCCTTTTCTTTAGACCCGAACGAAATTAGCGTCTTTATCTTTATTTAGCTTTTACAAGGATAACACAAAAAACCTTAAGGTTCATGTTATCCAGCAAAATCCAAATAAAGAGGGGCAGCTGTCAACACCGAATTTCGTCCGGGTAAGTAAATATTTAAAAATAATAAAAAACTAAGAGAATAATAGTTAATGGTGGGTAAAAAGGGATAAAATAATAACTTTAGTATCAAATACAATATTTTTGAAATGTTAGTTTAATATGGTAATAATTCGAATTAATATTCTACTAATAATTATAAGCAATAACGAAAATAGTATATTAATATAATTTGTTGCATCAATTGCTTTTAAAGAGGAAAATATGATTTTCTGACAATAATGATAATCAATGTTTTGAATATTATTTAATTTTGTTTTCTGGAAACCATGACATTTCTTTCTTTTTTCAATTAGAGCAATTCTTTCCCTATTTTGTTTTATTGTCAATTAATTCACAATTAAGTCAAGATTTCCATAATATTGCAATGTGTGTATATAAATACGCACTCTGCCATAGAGGGGGGATCGAAAAAAAAGATGGAGGAGATATCTTAAAAAAAATAGAGATAGCAAGAGTATTGAATAATATAGAGAAAAGTAAGTTATCAGGTAGGAGGAACTCTGCCAAAAGAGATCAAGAAGGAAAAAGCTAAAAAGGTATGTCATCTCTACACCATTATTTTCCTTTTTTTATTGTACTCTCTGAAGTTTTCTTAAAGATATTTTTTCTTTCTACACACAAATAATATTTTTTTAAATCATAATTTCTTTTTATAAGTATGTGTCGGCCTATGCCGGTTTCTTCCTTTTTTCCACCATTTTTCAAATAAATAAAAAATACAAAATCTCCAAAAACCAAAAAGAATGTCAATCTTGTTTAAACCAAATCTTTTTTTTTTCAGATTCATTGTTTTCAAAAAAACATCCAAAGCAATCAATAATAATTTTCAAAACCAACTCACAAACCTTTTTCTACATAAAGAACTACGTGATCCCTGATTGTCCATTATAAATGGATGTACGTAGGACCAAGGTCAATTCTTGTCGGGTTCATAAAACAAAAAATATTTTTTTTGTTTCTTAATAATTTGTTTTATTTTATTTTATTGTTTTGTTTTAGGGAAAATTAAATATTTTTGCAAAAGCACGTCAACTTTATATATTTAATTAAAGGTACTGCCTTTGGGCAGGCGCGATAGGGTGCTAACACCTTCCTTATGCGTAACCGATTCCCGAACCTGAAAATCTCTTTTTCGTAGACCATGTCTTATTTTTTGGTTTTCCATAGTTTTTCCATATAAATTATGGTGGCGACTCCAAAACCTTTTTTCCCAAACTCGTTTGTTTTTCGGGTTGCCGTCCCGTCGCGATTCCGGTTGCGACAATGACTATTATGCCAAGTAATGAAATAGTTTTCAAATCTTTAAGAAACTTAATTGAGTACAAGATGCATGTAATCGATTAAGTTTTAACACAGTATATTTTTGAAAAATTTTCTTCTCAAAATCCATTATAGCACACTTGAAAAAGATTTGTGCAAACCCATGAGTTTTAATTGATTTAACCACTAACGTACTCGACTTAAAACCTGTTTTTTTGCCACAGTTTAAAGCTTAAGCTGTTTGATGACCTTAATTGGTTAACCCATCATTGGAATCGATTAAGTCATGCAGATATGCTTGGTGCATGTGGTTTTTCCATTTCAAAACACATATTATGCATACTCAGATATAATCACATTTCCAACACAGTAGTATGCAACAAACAACACAATATTTTCACAATTATGCTTGTATTAAATCTCATAGTAAGCATATAAGCATATTACACATAAAACACAATACATATACATGTGTTTCTATTAACTATGTGTTGTCATCACCAAAAATAGACATCACAGAGATTGTGGGTTCAGCGAAACTTATGCTCCCCCTATCAACAATCTCAACAAAATGGGTAAGTCCCAATGCTTGAAAGTTCAGAACACATTATAAATAGAGTTCATAATTTGGAAATTGACACAAAGAGTGAATCTAGCTAGTAAAAGAAACTAAAGGTGGTGAGTGAAACAATTGTTGTGAGTAATTTCATTGGTTTTGTGTTTATTTTTATTTCTACTAATAATAAAAAGCTCGGAAAGGATTAAAGAAAGTTCTTTATTGAATATTTTTAGCCTAGTGTCAAACAACTAACTCAACATAAAGTTATTTGTCCATTTTAAACCTCAGCTTTGCATACATGCACCCTATTCTTGAAAATGTGAAAATCTTACCTTTCTTACGGATGACAAAGATAAAACAATAAGTGTGTGTTGTCAAAAGCAAAAAAGGAAGTTGGTATGAATGAAAATGAAAATGAAACACCTCTCAAAGTCCAAGAGCTCCTCACTCTTCTTCCTATTGCACAAGAACAAGGAAACAACACAATCAACAAGTGCGAAAACCATTTCTTATCACAGCAGATACACCTTAATAGTGCGAATCAGATCAGCCAGTCACGTTCTCATAAATCCTCTCAAGAATCCTTCAAGTTTCCTCAAAATCTTCACTTCTTTATTCTTGAAGTGTATGTGTAATATGTAAAACCTTTCTTAGATCAAAGATCTCAGATATGAAAGTGTACAATTGATCAAAAGTTACAGAATCACAAGTAATGCGTCAATTTATAGTTTTCATCATATCAAACGCAAAATAATCGAAATTAGTGTCTTTATCTTTATTTAGCTTTTACTATGATAACACAAAAACTCTAAGGTTCATGTTATCTAGGAAAGTCTAAATAAACAGGGGCAACTATCAACACCCAATTTCGTCTGGGTAAGTAAATAAATAAAAATAAAGAATAAAAGAATAATAATTAATGTGGGTAAGAAATAAAGGAAAAAAAAAGAAAATAACAAAATAAATTTCCTTAATGTAGGACACATCACTAGAAAGTATTTTTGAAATATTAGTTTGATATGATAATAACTTGAATCAATATTATGCCAATAAATATAAGCAGCAATTAAAATAGTATGTTAAAATAAGTTACTGTGTTAATTGCTTTTAAAGAGGAAAATATGATTTTAAAAATGGATAAATTTTCTGACAATAATTATAATCAGTATCTTGAATATTATTTGATTTCTCTTTCTAGGAACCAAGACATTTTCTTTCCCTATTTTGTTCATTGTCAAATAATTTACACTTAAGGCAAGTTACCATAATATTACAATGTGTGTATATAAATATGCACCCTGTCATAGAAAAAGGAGACGGAAAAAAAATAAAGAGAGACATGCAGAAATAACGAAATAGAAAGAGAGAAATAGAGTATAGAGCAAAATAGGTTCTCACACATAAGCGTTCTGTCAACGACACCCACCAAGGAAGAACTAGAGGAGTACCGAAAGCTAAAAAGGTATGTCACCTTTACACCATTCTTTTTCTCTTTTTATTGTACATTGAAGTTTTTTTCTAAAAGGTATTATTTTTTTACTACGCACAAATAACATTTTTTTTAATCATAAAATAAAGGGTACGCATCGGCTTACGACCGATTTCTTTCTTTTTCCTACCATACTTAAAAAAAATACAAAATATTTAAAACAAAAAATGTCAATTTTGTTAAACTAAACATTTTTTACCAGAACTACGTGATCCTTGATTCTCCATCATAAATGGATATACATAGGAGCAAGGTCAATCCTTGTCGGGTTCACTTTTCAAAAATCTAAAATAATCCATAATAATTTTCAAACAAACTCACAAACCACTTTCTAGATAAAGAACTACGTGATCCTTGATTGCCCATTATAAATGGGTATACGTAGGAGCAAGGTCAATCCTTCTCGGGTTCATAAAACAAAAGATTTCTTTTTTCTTAACAATTTCTTTGTATTTTTAATTTTTGGGAAAATTAAATATTTTGGAAAACCACGTCAACTTTATACTTTTAATTAAAGGTACTACCTTTGGGCAGGCGCGGTAGGGCACTAAAACCTTCTTTACGCATAACTGATTCCCGAACCTAAAATCCATTTTTCGCAAACCATGTCTTATTTTACAGTTTTCCATAGTTTTCCCAGAATAAATTGGGGTAGCGACTCCCAAAATCTTTTCCTAAACCTATTTGTTTTTCGGTTCGTCGTCCCATCGCGATCCCGGTTGCGATAGATGGCGACTTCACTGGGGACGCTAGAGAATCAGGCCTTGTTAATTAAATGTGCAAACTGATGTGGTTTCTCTTTATTTTATTGTATTGTTTTTTCCCTTTATTTATCTATATGTTTGGTCTTTATTCATTTTGGTAATTTATTTATATTCGTTTTATTATTATTGTAATAATTGTTATTCTGCATATCATGAGGGGGACCCTATACCCGGGTCTGAGTGTAACATAGAATTAGAGGCACTAGTGCAGAATTGACTTATAACGTCTCCCCATAGACGTCCGTCCACAAAAGCCCCAATGTAAATAATTGACCGGTGGCATATTCGTAAATAAGTGAAACTATAGACGTACGTCCTGGGAGGGAACGGACGTCTATAATATTATAGACGTCCGTGGGAGTGGGGCGGACGTTCATAGGGTTGAACACTGAATGCTTTCAATTCCCATGTCAGCGACTTGAACGTCTGTCTTGGGAGGGAGCGGACGTCTATAATATTATAGACGTCGGTTCCCCGTAGGATGGACGTTCAAAGGACTGACAGAGTGGTTGGAGAATTATTTGGTTTCAGTCCCTTAAACGTCCGTCTTGAGAGGAGCGGGCGTCTATAATATTATAGACGTCCGCGCCCCTCAGGACGGACGTTCAAGGGGCTGACATGGGGACTTGAAGCGTTCATTTGTTCAGCCTCCCAAACGTCCGCCCCTCTACCACGGACGTTTATAATATTATAGACGTCCGCTCCCTCCCTGGACGGACGTTTAAGGACTGATTGGGGGAGTTGAAGCATTTAGTTTTGATCAGAATCTTAGACGTCCGGCTGGGGGGACGGACGTTTATAATATTATAGACGTCCGTTCCCCGTGACGGAACGTCTAAAAGCCCCCGCGAATATCAGTTTTAAATTCCTAAAGACTTCATATTAGTAATGTGCCAGACATCTATAATATTATTAATAGGTATACGTAGGAGCAAGGTCAATGCTTGTCGGGTTCATAAAACAAAAAGTATTTTTTTGTTTCTTCATAATTTCTTTATATTTTTATTTTTGGGGAAAATTAAATATTTTGGAAAACCACATCAACTTTATACATTTAATTAAAGGTACTACCTTTGGACAGGCGCGGTTGGGTGCTAACACCTTTCTTACGCGTAACCGATTATCGAACCTAAAATCCAGTTTTCGCACACCATGTCTTATTTTACGGTTTTCCATAGTTTTCCCAAAATAAATTATGGTGGTGACTCCCAAAATCTTTTCCTAATTCCGTTTGTTTTTCGGTTCGCCGTCCCGTCGCGATCCTGGTTGCGATAACCGTATAATTACTCTGCTTACTTACCAAAGTAGTGTGGTTTATGTTATTCTCTTTATCTATTCATCAAGCATCTCACCTGCCTACTTACCAAAGTAGCACAGATCACCCTGCCTACTTACCAAAGTTGCACAGGTCCAACATCTTCCTGCCTACTCACCAAAGTAGCATAGACCAACATCCTCCTGCGTACTTACCAAAGTAGCGCAGACTTACGTCCTCCTGTCTACTTACCAAAGTAGCGCATATAAAAAAAATACATTTTTACAACAGATTATACATAATCAATCACAATTCATCTCAACCAACGATCCCAAACCTATCATGCTCAATGATGACAAATTTATGAACACTGAAAAACGGCGCCACAAACTTGTTTAACAATCGGCAAGTGTGACCGAATCGTTTCAAGTAATAAACTCGGTAAGAGCAAATATCGTTCTCCCAAAGGACTCACGGCCTAGTTTAGTTATGTGGTTTGTTGATTATTTAAGACTTAAGAACAAAATAATTGGAGTTTAATATGCAAAAGACAGAAAATAAACATGTATGCATGAGTTGATCAATGGCGAAAACAAAATACAAACACTTCAATGAAATAGATGGATGAGTATGTTGTTGGGGTTATCAATTTCATCTTATCCACTCTCATATACTTTAGGAATTCAACATTCTTTTCATCAATTGTTAATGCCACTCTCTAAATCACCTTGACAAGAAGGCCTATCCTTAATTACGAGTTCATACAATTCCTATCATTCCTAGTAATTAGTTCTTAAGTGCAGGAGCTTAACGACAACCAATATACTATTGGGAGAAATTCCCCGGATCTAGATTTCTCCGTACGTTCCCGTATCGACAAAATAAATAATCATGCATTGAATGAGTTAAACAAAGCAAGCATTGAGCAAAGAGGAAAAACCCTAACTAATGATGAAAGAAAGCATAGGTCTTAAAATAAGATGTAAAAACAAATTCCATATATGAGAGTTTCACAAGACTACGTTGAATCCCCAACAACAATACAAGGTTTAGTTCACCATATTCATGGTGAAACTAGATGAACAATAATGAAAGAATGAAAGATAAAACCCTAGAAAGGTGAAGAGGTAGCCTGAGCATCCAAGATCCTCCTTCAAAGGGGTGGAAGAGAGAGTGTTTGCTTCGTTTCTGCCAAAGATCCAAACCCTAGGACGTCCTAAAGCTTATATACTATTCTAAAATTACAGAAAATTTAGGCCCAAGCCCATAAGTGTGCCACTCAGCGGTAAAGTGCCGCTCAGCGGTAAGTGCGTGAGTTGGTTTCTTCCCCTCAACGGCCATTTTGCCCCTCAGCGGATCCAACGTGACTTCCTGAGTGCTGCTCAGCGGTAAACTGCCGCTGAGCGGCAGTTGCGGCTTCTCCTTTTGCACTTTTTGATGTCTTTTCTGATTCCATCTCTCTCCTTCTTCACTTCTTTCACCAAATTCACCTTAAAACCTGCACAAAAACACTGAAATCAAGCATAAACATGTCCAACTCTCTTATTTATGAAAATATGAATAAAAGCATGATTTCAAGCTAGTTTCTAAGTGTTAAAGGTTGCTTTTAGTATCAATTTTAAGCATGAAAATAATAGTTTTTCAACTGTTATCACTCAACAAGCATATAATATTCAATCAATGTTTCCCAATTCACTTCTGTCTACTTACCAAAGTAGCACCGATTAACCAAATTACATTTTTATAACATATCATTGATAACCAATCACATGTCATCTCAACCACCAATCCCAAACCAATCATGCTCAACAAGCATATAATAACCAATCAACATTTCTCAATTTCAATTTTGTCTACTTACCAAAGTAGCACAAATTAACCAAGTTACATTTATATAACTTATCACACATAATCAATCATCATCCATTTCATCCAACAATCCCATTCCAGTCAAGGTTAACAAGCATTTAATAGTCAACATAATGTCTACTCAAACATATCATCAATTCATTTTGCCTACTTACCAAAGTAGCACATACCCAAGAGAATACACATCTCTAAACTCAATTCACAATCACAATTTAATCATCCTTAATCATACTTTACAAAGTATTTAACATACATCTCATCCCATACATTTGCTAACACGCCCTTCAAATTTAAACTCTCAGTTTAATTACCCTCAACCATACTCAACAAAGTATATTCACCTACCACTCATTTCCACATCATTCAGCCCACAATTCACAATCAAATTCACAACTTTCTTTATAGCACCTTTGATTCCCCACATTTAGGTAGCTCAAACAGCTTAGAGACCATCTCCAATGGCTCCGGAAGGGTCAAAAACCCCCAAAATGAATTTGATTAACTATGAAGGTTAATCGATTAACTATGAAGACATTGCAGTTTAATCGATTAACATTGCAGGTTAATCGATTAATTGTTCATAATTAACCAAGTTTCGTTTAGTTTTACCTAGATTTGATTTCTATCCCAGATTCAACACTTCTAACTTGTTTCCAAACATATTTGGAGTCTAAATTCATTCCAGAATCAACCACAAACATCATAAAAATTAATCCCTCCACTTACTCATGCAAAATCAACTCTTTAAGTGCACACAAACAAGATTTTTCTGCATAATTTTCTAGCACATTCATCCAACCATTCATCCTCAAACTTGAGGTTTTCCTATCCAGATTTGTATCCCTCCATAAAGACCATTCAGCCAACATATTAATCATTCCAATGATAACGATTCAAAATACCATTATCTATTATGTAATTTTGACATTAAATGCACCATTTTCTGCTTAGAAACTTGCTTGGAATCATGTTTTTGCTTTACTTTTGTGAATAAGAAAGTTGAGGTTGAACTTAATGATTTTATGACTAAATTCCCTTGTTTTAATAGGTTAATGAAGTAATTTGGAAGAGGATTCAAAGCATGAAGGAGTCAGAAATCAAGGAGCGAGGAAAACTGCCGAAAAAGTGAAAAAACGCAGTGTTGAAAAATTCCGCGAGGCTTGGGCGCCTCTCAGGGGGGCTTGAGTGCTAAAAGGTGTCGCACACCATCCCTGCACCCTTCCAAGGGCGCTTGAGCGCCAGATGCCGCGCCCGGGCGTCCCTTAGGGGCGCTTGAGCGCCAGCAGGTGCCGTTCGACACCCGGGCGACCCATTTAGGGCGCTTGAGCGCCAGGGATATGGGCCGAACCTTGTTTCTGTTATTTCTATGCTCTATTTAAGGACTTGGACGTCCTAGGGTTTTTATCTCAGGCTGGAGCAGCCCAACAGCACACTCTTCCACTCTCTGAAGGCGGATTTGGATGCGAAAGCATCATTCCTCTACTTTTAGGGTTTTTCTATCTCATGCTTTTCCATTATTCATCTAGTATTTCCATGTCTATGGGGAACTAAACTCTATTTGTTATTGGGATATGGTGTAACCATGTGAACTCTTATGTATTTGAATTGATTCTTAATAACACATGCTTTTTCATTAATTGTTATAGTAATTCATATGTGCTTATTACATGCTTTGTTTAACTCATTCATCGCATGATTTATGAATTGCATAAGTGCTAGGAGGTTCCTAACAATTCAGGTTCTTGTTGAATTCTCGCAAGAGTAATATTTCTCAAGGATGAAGGTATGAGTCTTGGTCGTCTTTAACCTCTTGATCTTCACCTTTAATTATTAGGAATTCAAGGAATTGCATCAACTAGTGATTAAGGACAGGCTTATTTTGTCGAGGGATCGGGTTTAGGTGGTTTAGTGAGTGACATTAACATTAATGCATACAGAAGAATTCTTACATACATGAGAGAGAATTTGGTGTCGTTACCTGGGACTCAGTTTTTGGTGTCGTTACCTGGGACTCACAGTTTAAACTATTTTATTTGTGTGATTCTTGGTTAACTTTGACTGTATTTTTATTTTTATTTTTATCCTATTTTTTATTTATGTTTTGTGTTATTTGTTTTTGTTTTGTGCTAACAAATTTTGTAGGGTTATGTGTTTAGTGCTTGCAGGATGCTATTCAGACAAGAAGTTAACTATATGGACACTTAATTCCACCAAGGTAATATCAACTACTAGTGGAAACCTCACTTAAACATGGGTCAAAGTCAATTTGGGCAAGCTGCCGAACAATTTGATAGGCTGCCACAACAACAATGGCAGCAACAACCCTCTCTTTTAGAAAGAATGAGTAAGATGGATGACTTCAACAATTAATGCAGAGGTCTGATTCTCATCATAAAAGCAATCAAGTAGCATTCAGAAGGATAGGGAACCAGCTTGGTCACATAATTCAGAAGCTGGATGATCTTGGGAGTAACATGAAGGCTAAGCCTAGAGAGAAATGTCAAGCTATTATCACTAGAAGTGACAAAGTTTTAGATGAGAGAAAAATAGATAAAAAAGAAGAAGGGTTGAGTGAAAAAGAGAAAGATGTAAAGGAAGAGGAAAAAAAAGAAGAGAGAAAAAGTGAGGTTGAGAGAAAAGAAAAGGGGAAGAATGTGGAAGAAGAGAGAAAAGAAACAGAAGAGGTTGAGTGAGAGAGAAAAGAAAAAAATTGAGAAAAATCTTGTGTACCCTAAGGAGTGTTCCAAGGAGAAAAAAGAGAGGGAAGAAAAGAAAAAGAGAGAGAAGGATGATGAGTGAAAAAAGAAAGAATCATATGAAAGACCCCTTCCTCACCCAAAGAAGTATCATAGGAAGTAGAAGGAAAAACAGTTTGAGCGTTTCATGTAAATCTTCAAGAAATTGGAGATTAAAATTCCTATGATTGGGACACTACAACAGGTTCCTGGTTATATTAAATTCCTGAAAAAATTCAACAAAAAGAAAAAAATATCTAGAAAAGGGAACAATTAAGGGACATGGAAATTGTAGTTGGTCAAGGTGGTGACGTTAAAGAAGCGCTTGCTGGGAGGCAACCGAGTTTTTCATTTTTTATTTTATTATTTTTATTTAGTTGTGTGGTGTGGATTTGATTATGTTTTGCAATAATGACAGCATTTGCTGATGGATGCTGGACAACATCTACTGATGGATGCTAAGAGGATTCATATAACAACATCTACTGATGGATGCTGCTACGATGAATGATAGCCCATTTTTCTGAACTTTTCTTTTTAGTTGATTTAATTGTGTGGTTTTTATTTGATTTTTTTTTCTTTGTGTGTTTGAGTTTTTTTTTAGGTTAAATGCTGCTTGTGATGGCAGTAATGATAGAACCTCCTGATGGATGCTTCTACAACATCTACTGATGAGTGTTGCTATGATGAGGATGATGAATTACAACATCTACTGATGGATGCTGTTGTGGAAGAGGACAGAGATTAGACATCTACTGATGGATGTTACTGACAGCATCTACTGATGGATGCTATGATGATAAAGATGGTGTCAAGCTAGACACGTTAAAGAAGCGCTTACTGGGAGGCAACCCAACTTTCTAAACCTTTCTTTTTAATCAATTGTTTTGTTATTGTACTTTGCTTGAATGAACTACACTGCTTTGTTTCAACTATGTTGTGTTTTGTGATAAGTATTTCTAGTGTGCTGATTGATGTTGAGATGATGTATGATGTGCTGATATTTAGGTGATAGCTCACAGAGTATGAAACAGGTGCTAGAGGTAAAGTTTGATTGAGACACTGAGCAGGGTGTTTTTCTGAATTCTAGGAGTTGAGAGTTTACCTGTGTGAGTTTTGAGCGTCATAGTTTTTGTCAATAATTGCTATTACTTTGGAAGCATGAATGATTTTGTCCAAATTTTCTGTGATTGAATTACTTGCTTGCAGGTTTCATATGATCAAGGCCATCTTTTGTTGTCCCTTAATTGTTTTAGCCTTGACATGATCTTTGCGCACTAGAAAGAAAACAAATTGTTTTAACCTTTGAACCTTGAACCTTATGCATGTTATGAAAACCATTTATTTAAATATTTACCTTGAGTTAATTTGAGAACATTTGTGAGGTATTGATAAAGGTTCAAGTTTGGGGTTGCTAGAAAGACTAGGAAAGAAAAAAGAAAAAGCATTGAGCTAAGTAGTGAGTACTTGAAAAGAAAAAGCAAAAGCAAAAGAAAAAGAAAGATTAAAAGAAAAGAAAAGAAAAGCTCAATGCAAGGGAAAGTTGGGAAAAAGAAAGACCGTTTGTGCTTGAATGATGATATCATAAATGTCTCTCTTAACTCAAGGATTTTGTTGACCAGAAAAAGGAATTTCCTTCTTAGCCCAGCTAAGTTACAAGCCATGAAAAGCCCTTGTGATGACTACTTGCTTGTGAGTATGTTTGATTGTGGTTAAATGAAAGGCAAAGTTAATTTGTGTCACATTGTGATAGTAGAGTGAAAAAGACACTGACACATCACTATACACCTTTTAGTTGAGTGATACACTTTTGAGTGCTTGAGTGAGACACTTTTGAGTACTTGAGTGAAACACTTTCCTTGGTGAGGAGTAGTTCTTTGAATTTTTTATTACATCTTTGCTTGGTTGATTGATCATTCTTAAGGATAGCATCTGCCGAACATCACATTGATTTTGCTGGATTAAGGCATCTGCACATCTTGACTGACATCTTTATGCTGAGTTGATAAAAGTAATTTCTTGTCTGGAAGAAAAAGTTTTTTAAAAATGTTGAGTCATTATAGTGATTCTTTTGAAAAGATGAGTTACATTCTATTTTGCTTGAGGACAAGCAAAGTTCTAAATTTGCGGTTGTGATAACGGTTGAAAATATTGTTTTCTATGATGTAATTTTGACACTAAATGCACCCTTTTATGCTTAGAAACTTGCCATGAATCATGTTTTTGCTTTGGTTTTTTGAATAAGAGAATTGAGGTTGAACTTAATGATTTTATGACTAAATTCCCTTGTTTTAGTAGGTTAATGAAGTAATTTGGATGAGGAGTCAAAGTATGAAGGAGTCCAAACTCAAGGAGCGAGCAAAACTGTAGAAAAAGTGAAAGAAACGCATTGCTAAAAAATTCCGCGAGACTTGAGCGCCCTTTAGGGGGGCCTTGAGTGCTAGAAGGTGCCGCACACCACCCGGGCGCCCTTCCAGTGGTGCTTGAACGCTAGAAGCCGCGCCCGGGAGGCCCTCAGGGGCGCTTGAGCGCCAGTAGGTTTCGTTCGACGCCCGGGCGCCCCATATAGGGCGCTTGAGCACCAGCGACATGGGCCGACCCTTGTTTATGTTATTTTTATGTTCTATTTAAGGACTTGGACGTCCTAGGTTTTGTATCTCTAGTTGGAGTAGCACAACAACACACTCTTCCACATTCTGAAGGCGGATTTGGATGCGAAAGCATCCTCCCTCTACTTTTAGGGTTTTGCTATCTCATGCTTTTCCATTATTCATTTAGTCTCTCCATGTCTATGGGGAACTAAACTCTATTTTTTGTTGGGGCATGATGTAACCTTGTGAACTGTTATGTATTTGAATTGATTCTTAATAATACATGCTTTTTCATTAATTGTTAGAGTAATTCGTTTATGCTTATTACATGCTTTGTTTAACTCATTCATCGCATGATTTATGAATTGCATGAGTGTCGAGAGGTTCCTTACAATTCAGGTTCTTGTTGAATTCTCCCAAGAGTAATATTGCTCAGGGACGAGTGTATGAGTCTTGGTCGTCTTTAAGCTCTTGATCTTCATATTTAATTACTAGGAATGCTAGGAATTGCATGAACTGGTGATTAAGGATAGGTCTATTTCACCGAGGGATCGGGTTTAGGTGGTTTAGTGAGTGACGTTAACATTAATGCATAAAGAAGAATTCTTACATACATGAGAGGGAATTTGCTGAAATCTAACCCCAACAACATACTCATCTCATTACAAACAACATCCATTTATCATTGTGCTCTTCTACTATTGATCAAATTGCATTGATATTTAATTTTCAGTCTTTTGCATCTTAAACGAATTATCTCATTTTATTTAAGTCATAATTAATTGAGTTATCACACAACTATCTAGTGTCGAGAGTCTTTTGGGATACAATACTTGTTCTTACCATTTTATATTACTTGTGTGATTTGGTACACTTGCCAATCCATCAACATCTAACGGCCCCCAAAATGTGCCAAATCCATCCCAAAATAGTTCACACAAATTACTCATTCATCCTTCATCAAAAATAGATTTTATAATGCATACTAATCAAGTGAAATTCCCAAAAACTCATCATCAATTTTACTCAACAAAAGCATACCTTTAGATCTACCAATTTCCAACACAGAAACTTTAATAACATCATCATCTTAATGTTTTATACATCATTCTTTCAGCTTGCCAAAGATTCCCACACAAACCAATCAATTCATCTATGAAAAATTCATTAACCATCCAACACAAACCATTTTCGTATTAGATACAAAGTGAGGTAAAATTCTCATGTTTCGCATCCAATTTCACAACCCAATCCATTAAAAATTCCCATCCACACATACCAACATACAAAAACGAAATTCCACCATCAATTCATCATAGATCCATCAATTGCCACCAATCTTACATCATATAATTTAATCAAGATTTAGAGATCAAAGTTATAGTAAAAAGATCCATTCAAATCACCTTCTTAAAATCATACCATGCAGATCTCAATTCCTCATTCTCAAATCTTTAATACCAACTTCCACACATATGAAACAACATACTTATCAAGTAAATTCTGCATAAAAAAATAAAAAATAAAAGAGATAAGTTAGTGTTGAGATTGTTGATAGGGGGAGCACTGGTTTAACTGAACCCACAATCTCAGTAATATATGAGTTTTTGATGATGACAACACATAATTAATAACACATGTGTTTTATGTGTTACATATTCTATGCTTACATGTTATATGCGTATATGAGAACATGATTGTGTTGTTCATTGCATTTCACTGTGTTATATATGTGATCTTATACATGAATGTATGACACATGTTTTTGGATGAAAAAACCACAAGCACTAATGTTGAACTTTAAATGTGTGGCAAAACAACAGTTTGAAATAAATTACATTATGGAATGAATCTATTAAAACTAGTGTATTTGCAGAAACTTTTTCAAGTGTGCTGTGAGAGTTTTTGAAAGAAAAAAGTTTTCAAAACTTTGCATAATATTGTTGCATAATCGATTGCATGTGATATGTATATGCCTATATTTTGATCAGAGAGTTAGAGAGATGTTTTATATTTTTGACGTGAGGTCTCTATAAAAACTTTATTGTAAAAACCTTGATCATTATATTGCATTGGCTTCTTGTGGTTGGAAGGACACTGGATGTAGGCTTGGCCGAACCAGTATGAAAACTCAACGTCTGATCTTTCTCATCCCTACTCTGTTACATTCAATCGATTATACTTTACACGCATTCGATTAAATTTTCGCTGCATTGAAAATCTTTTAACTTGCATTTGAAGAAAAGTATAAAGGCATCTATTTTGGTGAAAAAGATTTTGGAAGTTTTAAATTTTGTACTTCAGTTCACCCCCCCCTCTTGGTGTGAGAAATTAAGCCATTCTATTTTAACAATTGGTATCAGAGCTGGTTTTCATAAAATATTTGCAAAAACTAGTCGATTACTATTTTTATTAAATCAAATGATCCTGTAAAATGACTTTCAATTCTCAGACCTTTGGTGAAGGTGCTTCGACAAATAGACCACCACTATTTGCTGGAGAAAATTATGCTGTTTGGAAAATAAGCATGCAAATCTTTCTTGAATCGGTGGATAAAGGAGTTTGGGATGCAACTCTAAATAGTCCATATAAGCCCACTCATGTTTTAAATGGAAAAGTTGCTTTGAAATTTTTTTAGAGTGGACTCAAGATGAGAACCGAAGAGCTCAATATGATGTTAAGGCTAGAAATGTTATTGCTTCTGCATTAACCATGGATGAATTTTTCAGGATTTCCCATTGTAAAATTGCTAAAGAAATGTGGGAGGTTCTTGAGGTCACACACGAAGGAACATATGAAGTGAAAAGGGCCAGAAAGAATTGTCCATACAGGAGTATGAGCTGTTTAGAATGAAAGCGAGAGAAACTGTCTATGAAGTACAAAAGTTATTCACACACATAGTCAATCACCTCATGGCTCTGGTGAAAGCGTTTAGTAAAGAAGAAATCAACATAAAGATCCTGAAAATCCTTAACAGAAGCTGGCAGCCGAAAGTCACTGCCATATCTGAATCAAGAGACTTGACCATCATGAACATGGCTACGTTATTTGGAAAACTTAGAAAACATGAATTGGAGCTTGGAAGGCTAAAGGAGGAAGAAGAAATTGACGATAAGAAATCAATTGCTCTAAAGCCCACAAGCAAGAAAGCTACAAATAATCTTGAACCTGAAACTGAATCAGATACAGATGTACCAGAAAAGGAAATGATGAATATGATGGTGAGAAAATTTAATAGATTCATGAAGAATAAAAATTTTGATATATACTTTACAATCTCCATATTTATTAAGTTCTTTACAATCTCCATATTTTTAGACTAAATATATTCATCCTTATTTTCGGTTGAAAAAATCCACTTCCATTTTGATAAGAGGGCTTCCTTAAACAATTGTATATCTTTTATATCTAATATGGCTCCCCTATTCAACTATGCTATGTCCTTTCCTCTTTATTACATCTTATAAGAATTGTCTTTATGTTTTCCTAATCTCATTTATTACCTATTGTGAGGCTTTCAAATAGAGAAAAAGAAAAGAGAAAGACTTGTGATGATAGATTTAATTTGAGAAACTTTTCCAACAAATGATATGTTAAAATAGAATGGCTTAATTTTCAACACCAAGACGGGGGGTGAATTGGTGAAACACAAAAACAATGTTTTCTTTAAATCTTTTTCGCAAAGTAGATGCCTTTAAAAGCTTTCTTGAAATGCAAGAAAAAGGACTTTGTAGTATAGCGGAATATATTTGAATGAGTAATATATAAAGTGGACTGAATGTAACAGAGTAGGGATAGAAAGATCAAACACTGGGTTTTTATACTGGTTCGGCCAAGCCTACATCTAGTGTCCTTCCACCACAGGAAGCAATGCAGTATAATGATCAAGGTTTTTACAACAAGGCTTTTATAGAGACCTCCACGTCAAAAATATAAAACACCTCTCTAACCCTCTAATCAAAATATAGGTATACAATAAAAAGATCTATAGGAAGAATCCCCTCTTCTGTTGTCTACACCCTTTGAGAAACCCATCAAAGTCAAGAACGCCGCATGTTCTTCTTCTTGTAATCACAACAGGGAAATAACCCAATCTTCAGTAGATTGTCCACTCTGATCTTTCAGCAAACACCTCTCTTTGCAGATTTGACCAGCTCTTTCAAAGCCAATAATCTTGCTCTTCAAGAAATCACAAGAGATGATCACCATGGTCTTCTTCTTTGATTCTTGGCGCTTTTCCACGTTCTGTAAGATAACACTAATATGTAATGAAGATGAAAATGTTAGAATTCAAATTCGCGTCTATTTATAGTTTTTCACAATTCTGACGCTCTCAAGTTGACTTAGCTACTAAGGCAGTCAACTACAACACTTCAATCAAAGCAGTTAGCAGCAATAAATGCAGTTAATTGAATGTACAATAAATGTAGTCGAATCACAATAAATGCTTGGTCAACATATTTAAAAATATAGCCGTTGTAAAATTTAGTTCAAGCATTAACAAAATTTCAAAACTGTAACAGACTTAGTCGAATGCAGGTTGCATGTAATCGATTATACAACAAAATTAAACAATGTTTTGAAAAAATTTCTCTTCAAAAATTCTTATAGCACACTTTGAAAACGTTTGTGCAAAGCCATGAGTTTTAGTCGACTTACTTCATAATGAAGTCGACTTAAAACTGCTGTTTTGCCACATATTATAAGTTCAACAAAAGTGCTTGTGGTTTTCCTTTTCTAAAACATATGTCATGCATTCACAGATAAGATCTCATGTAAAACACAATGAGTTGCAGCAATGACAGAATCAACACAAACATGTTCTCAAATAATCATAAACATGAAAGTAATGAACATGTAACACAAACATCACATGTGTTATTAATTATGTGTTGTCATCATAAAAAACTAGAATCTTTGAGAATGTAGGTTTAGCTAAACCAGTGCTCCCCTATCAACAATCTCAACATGATAGCTGTCTAATCTTCTTAATGTCTTTATAGTTTTTTTGTAACATATCAATAAAAATTATCTTATAAATAGAGATTTCTATTATTCGTGTTTCATTTTATAAGAATCATCATCTCTCTAAAAAACTTTTAAACATTTTTTTACCTATTTTTTAGATCATTGGCTTCTGTTACCAATGAGGAGCATTGGTGTCTTGAAGATATTATCGGTTTTGATGATGCTACAAGATGAAGAACTTTAAGACTCTTGTTGTATTCACTTTAAAAGAATTTTGTAGAATAAATTGTATAGGAATATCTTTGTTGATGTAAGAACTCTTAGAAGTTTTCCTGTCTAGAGAAAGTTTGTGCAGATAACTGATTATTTAGTGCAATAATCAATTATCACGAGCTTAATTAGAAAGAGTTGCTCACGTAAATAATCAATTATTGCACAAAATATTCGATTATTTCAATCTGAGTCAGTATTGCCTAAGTCGCACAAATAATTGATTATTCCTAAGGATAATCGATTATCACTTTTTAAAAACCCCATAACACAAACAAGCGGATGGAGACGAGAATGGAAAACTAAACGAGTTAATACAGTAGAAGGTCAAACAGTATCACATCAACAACAAACAAGAACAAGCCGGATGGTATTACAACCAATCCAGAAAACGAAAGTGAATGTAGAAACGAAATGCAATGAAGACAAACAATAATAAGCCGAACAATACTAACAATGAAGTATGTTAGAGATCAAATGGTATTACAGTAAATGCAACAAAAGGAAAAGGAAATTCAACTTCAAATCTGGAACAAAATGCAGATTACGAAACTGAAGCACAAAACGAAAATTGGAAAACGAAACTAAAACTGTAAACGAGATTGGAAAAAAAGGGCAATGCGTGAATGAAATTGAAGATTCAACAACATTAAACGAAAGTGCTAGAAAACATAAAAGCAAGAACATAAAACGGAAATTATAATTAAAGGTGGAAAACATTCAATACATGAAGAGTAAAGGAATGCAAATCTAAAACCCTCCAAACGGCGAGAGAAGAAAACACAACAAGCTCCCTAAACCTAAAAGGTGAAAAACATGAATGAGGGGAAGAAGACATTCTAAATTCTTGTTGTTCCAAAATATATTTCCAAAATTGCCCTGCAAATAAGAATTAGAATAATTAAGCCCAAATAATTTAAATTAATTAAAATAAGAATTCTTAGTCAAATTAAGTCCAAATGGTCAAAATGAGACAATAATGGAGAATTAAACACAATTCACTAATACAATATAGTGCGAAAAGCTAAGTGAATAATACTAAATAGTGATTCATCACAAACAACGACAGTGAGATGTTGAATCTAGCCTTGGTGATATATTAGCCAGAAGCACAATGTTGTTCATGTGTTTTTTGTTCAATTTTAACTATTGGGAGCAATTCTAAGTTAATGAGAAATTTGTTTGCATCTGGTTTAATTCACTTTTTGTTCAAATAAAAACTGAGTTGAATCAGTTTCTATTTAGTTTAAATGATACATGTTGTAGTGAAAGGTTAAACACACTATGAGTCCCAAAATGCTTATGCAAGCTCAAAGGTTTAAACGAAGCGCATAAAATCTGTTTTAGTCTTATTGTTAGCTTTTCACAATGCTAATTCAAATGGAAAGTAAATTTATGATGCTAAGGTTCACTTTCAAACTTAGTTCAGTCCATCTTAAAATCTATTGAGTCTCTAAAAATACTAGCTGGTAAACTGACGTTTTGAAATTTAAATTTGGTGGTCTGGTGTTAACTCATTGGCAAGTGTACCAAATCGTATCAAGTAATATAAAATGGTAAGACCAAGTATCGTTTCCCAAGAGATCCATCTAACACTAGTTAATTGCACGATTAACAACTCATTTAGATTAGCGAATATAAAAATAAGTGCAATAAAATAAATTGACAAAGAAAATAAAAGTGGTCTTTGGCATTCAGAGACGCTTAAGAGTGGAAAAGACTAGAATTAGTATGAGATGGCAACGTTAAGGTTAGTTTTCACCTATTTAACTTTCATGCATATTAGAACTCATCTTCTTCATTGGAATGCTAATGTCAGTTACTAAATTACTTAGAACCCAATCCCTTGGCGTAAAAAGCCTAGCCTTGATTATTAGACCTCAATCCCTTGAATCCCAAATAACCAATTCTGCATTAAGAAAAGAAGATTAAGACAACCAAACTTCCTATCTCTATCCCCAGATAATATTTCCTTTAGGTGAAATCCTCCAGATCATGGTTCCTAAGTGTTTCCCAATAATAAAGAAATCCAATCATCAAGCTATGAATGGCCAAAACATAACAAGCATTAAGAATAGGAGAAAATCACTAGCATTCAATTAAAGAAGCATAAGATATTTAAAACATGTTTAAATACATGAAATTCAAAGGTTACATCTTTCCCCAATAAGATGGGTTTGGCTCTCCATTGTCATGGAGAGCCTTAAAGCTTACAACATGACCAAGGAAGAAGAAGAAGAACCCAAAGAGGAAGAAGGGAGTGTTCCCATAAACCCTAGCCGCCCTCCAAGCTCTCCTCTAAGTGAAGTCGCGCCTCCAAAGAACCAAAGACCCAAAACCCTTCGCAATATAGGTTTAAATAGAACAAATCTGCAACAAACCCTAACCGCAAACCCTTAGCGCCCCTAGTGGGGACGCTAGGCGAGCTTGCGAGGTGCCTGGCGCTCAGCGCCCCTGAAGAGGGCGCCCGGGCGTGAATTATCAACCGCCACTAGCGCTCAGCGCCTCTAAGGGGGCCCTTAGCAGAGCGCTCAAGGCCCTTGACCCAGGGCCCTCAGCCGGACTTTTCTGCACTACATCTTTTTCTCTTTTTCTGCAGTTCTGCTTGCTTCTTGTGGTTGGTTCAACTCTATACTTTGTTGGAGATTCTTCCAAACACATTTATTAGCTACAAAATTAAGGGATTATAAGTGAAATTACATCAAAGTAGCCCAAAACACAATTATTCGAAAAACTAAGATAAAAGAGAGGATTAAGCAAGCTACATGTTAGAAAAGAGTTGACTTTGTATCAAAATTGCATCACAGATAACGGAAAAATCAATCATTATCATTAGGTTGTTCAAATTTAATGAATTATGAACTATTGAGAGACCAGACTTTGGGATACTATCATTTTAAGTCAATGTGTAGTTCAATCCAATCCAATGTGATCTTGAAAAGTTGTTAAAAAGGTCTAATTCAAATTACACTTACAGTTGTGCATTTTAACCTTTTTTAAGTTCATTTTTCTGGTGGAAGTTGGAGTATAGTGTTGATATCCTGATAATTTGTAAGAGTTTTGAAATAATTTATGAATATTAGATGTGCCTTAGGATGAAAATTTAGCCCAAATTAGCGTTGTTTGGAAATTAACGCGCAATAATCGATTACCAAGGGTGATAATCGATTATCTTAAGTTAAAACATAACAAAAAGAAACAAAAAAAAGTTTTTTAAATTTTTTAAGAATCTGTTTTTCATTTTAAGGAGAATATTATATTTAGGGGGAGTAATATTTTTAAAGGACTTAAATTCTTTTTAAGTTAACTAATTTAGGAGGAGCATAAAGACTAGATGATTTTTTTATGATCAAAAGTAGGGAGAAATTTTTGATTGACATCTTATGTGATAACTAGTACCTATTTAAGGGGGAGATATATGTGTTTGTTTGATATTTTGTTATTTATTTCTACTCTAGATTAATGACTCTTTTCCATTATAATATTTGAATTGCATCTTTCTTTTGTTGAGGGCGAGCTACACTTGAGGGGCAATATTTATTTTACTTTTTGCTTACGATCAAAAAGGGGAGAAAACTTCTAACTAGTGCAGTTATTACTAACATGTACGTTTGTAAGTCTGAAATATGTGCAGAAAATGAGAGATGCTTTTAAACAAGACATTTTTTATCATCATCCAAACGGGGGAGATTGTTACCAATGAGGAGCATTGGTGTCTGGAAGATATTATGGGTTTTGAGGTTGCTACAAGATGAAGAACTTGAAGACTCTTGTTGTACTCACTTTAAAAGCATTTTGTAGTATAAATTGTATACGAATATCTTTGTTCATGTAAGAACTCTTAGAAGTTTTCCTATCTAGATAAAGCTTGCGCAGATAATCGATTATTTGGTGTAATAATCGATTATCATGAGCGTAATTAGAAAAGAGTTGCTCGCGCAAACAACATAATTGATTATTTCAGTCTGAGTTAGTATTGCCTAAGTTGCGTAAATAATCGATTATTCCTAAGGATAATCGATTATCACTTTTTGTAAACCCCATAATGGACACAATTAACCGATTATCACTTTTGATAATCGACAATCACTGGCAGTTGGGAGATGTATTTTTAGTTTCTGACCCTGCACGAACCTAGGCTTATAAATAGAGGTCTTCACAGATCTTAGAAGGTATCTTTTCATTTTGAGATTATTAGAGTTGTGTGCCTAAGGAAAGCTCTTTGAGAGTAAAAAGGGAACTAAGTCATTTGAGAATACATAATTTGTCTGAGGAAGTTCTCTAGTGTTAGTGTGCTCATATCAAGTTTTATGAATAGGAGAAGCTTGTGCTTAGTGGGTCTAAGGTTGAAGCGGTTCTCTTCAAGTTGATTGAGTAGGTTCTTCTGTTTGATTGTCGAAGGAAGGTGTTTTTTGTTCTTACTCTTTAGTCCATCATATTGTAATCTGTGAACAATATTTTAGTGAAAGGTTAATCATTGTTTATATAGGGATTAACGACTCGACGTAGAATCTTTTGATTTGAACCCGGATAAAATTTTCTGTGTTGATTTTCTTTAACTCTATCTCTTTAGCATTCAAACTATTTGATAAAAGTCTTAAAAGAAAAAAAAAATTAAAAGAACCATTTCACCGTTCCTATCTTGGCTATTGACTGTAAGAGGCTTCCACAAAAACCCCTTTTTGTTACGCGATACCGGTTGTCTAACCAATAGCTCCATCCTTCATTTTTTGAAGATTGGAATACGCCATAGGTGATGGAAACCCATTTAGGGCATTCCATTCAAACGAGTATGAACTTAATCTAAGGCTAAGAAAGGGAAGTTGGAGAAGGACTCTTAGAAGCTCTTCCTTGATTTTTTTTCTCTAAGTCTTAGTAGGATTCTCTTTAATATGTTTATATGTGTTTTGTAGGGTCTAATAAAGCTAGGAGATCATGGATCAACTAGCCAAAAAGCTTGATGAAGCAAGAAGCAAGGAAACTTCAAGAATGGAGAATCAAGTTAAATCTTCACTTGGATGCATTAAACAAATGTTTAGAAAGCTACTCTAGGAAGCCCATCGTGAGCCATATTCCAGCAGCTTTGTTGAAGAAGAAAGAAGCCTAGCACCCAACAGAAGGGAGTTTGCATTTAGTGGTTCAAGCTGCACTAAGCTTGTTGTCCACGTGCTGCTGCTAGTTTGTTGCACACGTAGCCACTCACATTTCTTCACACTCGTACAGTTGGCATTGCTTGACAACGTTAGCCAAGTGAAGGCGTGAACCAGGAGCTTGTATTTTTCCTTTAAATAGCTTGCTTAGCCATTGTAAAAAGGTCCTTTGATTTGAATGAAGAATTGTTTTCTGTTGATGTTGTCCAGAACTTTTTTTTTGTTGAAGGTCACCGAGAGAGAGGTTGAGAGTTTCCTCTAGCTTGTCTCCCTAGCTAGGCTTCCATTCCTAGCATTCCTCTCCACCATCCGCATCATATTTCAGCATCCAAATCTATGCCTCCATTTCATTTCTCAAACACCGAACACCATCGCTTGGAGAGTTCCTCCAATACTTTTGATTTCTTATATCTTCATTCCATCGAATACACCTACTCCTTCAATCCTTCTTCATTCCGCTGCGTTCTTTCATCCATTCATTCACGTAACCAGCTGCTTGCAACGAACATTTAGTTGTGAAAATAGAAGTAGTTGTGTCCATATATGTTCAGAGAAGAAGATCTGGTTGACAGCTTCCACCACCAGAACCAGCTGGATCGTTCTTTCATCATGTGGTATCAGGAGCTATGGTCGAATTCCACGCTTGAGTTAAGTGTCTTTATATGATTTCCCTGTTGTCTTTCAATTACATCCATGTTCTTGTTTTATTTTATCATTCTTATTACTCTTTCGTCAATTCCTCTTGGTCATTACTTTTGTTCATCACTGTTTCATTGAATCTGGTGTGTGTTCTTGTTTATTTTATACATTTTAATCGATGAAATTTGGTTGTAGAGTCAAAGTCATGTGCATTCTTAAAATTGATGCAGTTTTTCAAATATGTCCAGGTTTTACTCTAATATGCTTTAAATCAGTTTATGATGAAGTTAGTGCAATGTTTAAGTGCAAATTATGACCAAGTCAAGGCAGTGGGACACTAAGTCTAGCCTGGTGATGAATTAAGCCAAGTCTAACTCATTATTCAAAGCTTTTATGTGTTGTTTTTAATAGTGTTTGCTGTTACACTGGTTCAAAGTAAATTCTGCTAGTTTATTCTCAAAACAATCTGCTTTGGTGTATTTTTCACCACTATTTTTTGTTGTCTAGGTTGCAAATGATATGGTAAACCATAACAAGCAATGAAATGCATCTAGCATAGCTTGGTTGCCTCATAAACCAGACACACCTACTGAATTTGGTATACATTCTTCGTGCAGTTTTGAAATGCGAATGAGAATCTTTTAAGCTGTAGCAACAAAACCGAGAAAGGGAGAGTTGAAACCATAAGCTAGGTGACTCCAAAAGTACTACAGCACATGGATTTGAACAAAAACCAGAATGTGGCAACAATTGTTCTTAGTTTTCTTTTATAATTGTAGTGTTCATTTTTTACTTGTAATAGGTTTGTTGTGTTAGTTGTCTTCTTTGTAAAAGGCCATTCAAAGTGTAAGTGTTTTGGAAGAGTCCTTGGTGCTCTTTCAAGTTTTGGCAAGTGTTCTTGTTTGATTTGTGCTTGTGTTTAAATTCTTATTTTCACGTGTTTAGGAGTGACTTAGGCTACAAGAGATTAAACTCTAAGCCTTGTTACATTACGTGTCCGAAATTAGAAGTCTAGGTGTTTTAACTTTCATTTTGTTTGTTTAAGTCCATTTTTAAATTCAATAGTGAATCTTACTTTGAAAATGGTCAGGTAAGCAGCCTTAGACATTCTGGCTAGCTTACTTGGTATTTAAGCAGCCTTTTGGATAAGAGATGAAAGAGAGAGACTAGAAGGAGGGAAGAGGAATTGAGAGAAAAGATAGAAGAAGAAAAGAGAAAGAGAGAAGAAGAGAAGAGAGCAGAAGACGAGAGAAGAGAAAAAGAATAGAGAAAAAAGGAGCAATTGCTACTGATGGCAAATTCTACTCCTACAATTCAAAGGGAACCAAAAAGGGAAGGTTTCCAATCCTTTAATTCTTCTTCAATTATCTTTAAATCTTTGCATGATAACTTCTCTTGTAAACCAATTGCCACACCAATTTTCATTATATTACCCTCTTCAAAATATGGCAATTTAAATCTTGAGTTATTGTTACCCTTAAGGAAACAAGAAACTCAAGACAAAAGAAAAGTGACTTGTGAATTAGGACTTTCAAATTTCCTTAAAACTATAAAACAAAATATAGAAAGTCCTTATTTTAAAGTTACTTCCATAAAACAATTCTTTCTTGGATTGATACTAGTTGGAGATATATTTGATGCTTATTGTAGATATATTTTTGATTCAGGAGGAAAGTGACAAACCAAAGTTGTGCATCTTTATATCATTCCGATTTGAGGACAAATTGTTTTCCAAGAGGGAGGGTATGATGGAAACCCATTTAGGGCATTCCATTCAAAGGAGTACGAACTTAATCTAAGGCTAAGAAAGGGAAGTTGGATAAGGACTTTTAGAAGCTCTTTCTTGATTTTTCTTCTCTAAGTCTTAGAAGGATTCTCTTTAATGTGTTTATATGTGTTTTGTAGGGTCTAATAAAGCTAGGAGATCATGGATAAACTAGCTGAAAAGCTTGATGAATCAAGAAGCAAGGAAACTTCAAGAGTGGAGAATCAAGTTAAATCTCCACTTGGATGTATTATACAATTGTTTAGCAAGCTACTCTAGGAAGCCCAACGTGAGCCATATTCCAGCAGCTTTGTTGAAGTAGAAAGAAGCCTAGCACCAAGCGGAAGGGAGTTTGCACTTAGTGGTTAAACCTGAACCAAGCTTGTTGTCCACGTGCTGCTGCTAGTTTGTTGCCCACGTAGCCACTCACGTTTCTTCACACTTGTACACCTGGCATTGCTTGACAATGTTAGCCAAGTGAAGGCGTGAACTAGGAGCTTGTATTTTTCCTTTAAATAGCTTGCTTAGCCATTGTAAAAAGGACCTTTGATTTGAATGAAGAATTGTTTTCTGTTGATGCTGTCCAGAACTATCTTTTTATTGAAGGTCACCGAGAGAGAGCTTGAGAGTTTCCTCTAGCCTCTCTCCCTAGCTAGGCTTCCATTCCTAGCATTCATCTCCACCATCCGCATCATATTTCAGCACGCAAATCTTTGCCTCTATTTCATTTCTCAAACATCGAACACCACCGCTTGGAGGGTTCCTCCAATACTTTTGATTCCTTATATGTTTATTCCACCGAATACAACTACTCCTTCAATCCTTCTTCACTCCGCTACGTTCTTTCACCCATTCATTCACGTAACCACCTGCTTGCATCGGACATTTAGTTGTGAAAATTGAAGTAGTCGTGTCCATATCTATTCAGAGAAGAAGATCTGGTTGACATCTTCCACTAGCATAACCAGTAAGGTTACTGGATTACATGTGCAATCTGAAAGGTATAAATGAATCTCTATTAAATTAGGATTTTTAGGATATGATCAAATCAATGATATATGAGTTTTTATTGTGCTTTGTGCTCATATGTTAGGGAAGAGAAGCTATATATTTAAAACGTTTTTGTTCAGATTGATGAATGGGTTGATTAATGAATGGGTTGATTAATGAATTTGTTATTATGATAAAGTTAATTTAACAAGTACAACAGTTTTGTTTAATTGATGAATATGATATTTTGATATAGTAAAATATTGGTGAAGAGTTGAAGTGTATCTGCGAATGGTAAGGGAATCTAGTGATTTAAAAATTGATTGTTCCTTGGTATGAAATTATGGTTTAATTGTGATTATGAATTTGATGTAAAGTATGAATGGGTTAATTTAGTATGTGAATTTGACTGATCCTTTGGGGTAAATGTTGTTGTGTGAATTTATGATTTGAATGAGGTTCTCTTTTAGAAATTTGGTAACTTAAACTATTAATTAGGATTTTTCTATAAGACCTTTGATTGAATAAGTTGTATTTAGTATAGAATATTTCATGAATAACAATGAGATGAGTTTGGATTTGGGTACCATACATATGTATAACATCGTGTGATGATTTAAGATTATAGGAGAATGTTAATGATGTAATGTGTGGAATGTTTGAGATGGCACTTAGATTTAAATGGAAGATGTAATGTGTGGAATGTTTGAGATGGAAAATGATTATATTTAAACACTAGTAAAAAATAGGGTTTTAAATCACCTACTACGCTTTGGTAAAAATCGAAGCGTATAAAAATGCGGTGGTAGACATGTAATTTTAGAGATACTATATGCCTCGGTTTAAATAAAATCACTATCTTAAAGGGTATACTCCCTCAGTTGGTCAAAGGACCGAGGTAGAAAACCCTGTTGACCACTTAAAAAATCAATATTTGACCCGATAACTTTTTGGAGACAGGTTTACTACCTCGGTTGCTCAAAGAACCGTGGCATAAACCCCTGCCACTAACAACTTTTAAATTGCAAATTAGACTTTTGCTTTTTCGAATAGGGATACTACCTCGGTTCTTTGACCAACCGAGGTAGTATCGCTTGTTAAGTACTGACTTTCTCTGGTTAAGAATGTCCCATCTTTATTTTGTCGAGGGATATTACATCGGTTCCAGATTAATCGATGCCATAGTATGGTTATGCCTCGATTTAACCGTGAACGGTTGCCTATATTGGGAGGATCTTTTCAAATTTAACATTTTAATGTAATTTTCAATATTTGTTTGAGGGGTTTATGTCTCGATTTTAATTATAACCGAGGTAGTAGGTGACATATTACCTCGGTTTATCACTTAACCTAGGTAATAACGTCTTCGAGGGTTAAACTCCAAAACTCTATTAAGTTTCACTATTCTTCTTCCCAATTCTCTACTCCAAACCTCTCTGCATCGTCGTTCACCACTACTGTTTGCCTCGCCGCCATGCTGCTACACCATCGTTGTCGTCGTCTCGATCGCCACTGTCATCCTCGTCTCGGTTGTTGGCTCAACCTCTAGGCATCGTGGTTTGGACTATTCTTCAACGTCCCCACTGGTCCTTGCCTCTCCATCGCACCGCTGCAACACTGTCCTCGTCGCTACTGCCAAGTGCACCACTGTCATTGGTGTTGTTGTTCTTGTTAGTCTGATATGTTCTTTAGACCACCTTCATTTTTGTGTTTGAAAGTAATTTGTGTATATGTATGTTGATATGAATAACTTAGGGAATAAAACTTAGGAATATAGAAATTAGGGAATGTAAATTGGTTGAAGATGCAAATTGATTGAAGAAGTAAATTGGTTCAAGATGTAAATTGATGTTTAATTATGAATTAGGGATATAGAAATTAGGGGAACATAATTTTGAATTAGTTGATGATGTAATTGGTGTATAATTTTGAATTAGGTATATAGAAATTAGAAATATAGAAATTAGGGATTATAATTTTGAATTGTTTGTATTAAATTGGGGTATTTGGTGATGAAATAAACTTTTAAGGTTAGAAATCATGAGACTAACCAATGTGTTGTTTGTTTTTGTCTAGATATTGCATTTTTGTGGTGAGGTTTTATAGCTTCATTGTTGACCGGCTTTGACGCTCCAAGGTTCCTATTCTTAAAATTTTCCTTTTAATATTATTTGTTAGCTTCAATATATTATTTGCTTCAATATATTGTATGTTGCATATGTAATTATTTGTGGTTGAATATATTATTGTTGTGAATTATTGTTTTAACATATGCAACATATAAGTAATAATAATTTACAAGTATTGAATCTTGAATTGTCTGGTTGGACAATTTAAGAAGAGTAATAATTTTTTCATTGTTTATTAATATATATCAATTTTAATATATGTGTCTTAAATTTCATGAAATTTTGCAGTTGTGTTTTGTATTGATCTTCGGGTACATATTTGATTGTGATTTATGATCACTTTCATTTCGTGTAACCTAAACACCAATGCGAAATTTTGGCAAAATTTTCTGAAATTTTAGATATGTTGTTTAAAATTTATATGTTTAATAAACTAAAAAAAAGTAAATCTTCTTGAATGAGATAGGGTCACACCTTGAATACAAAAGTGATCAAAGTGATCATTCAAGATTATTGAAATTATGTAAATAATTTCAGTAAATATGCGTAAGGATCGACATTGGATTAATTCAACACACATTAGTGTCGAGTACGAAAGAGTGGTAGAAGAATTCATACAGTTTCGCAATGTAATGTGAGTACAAGTGATGATGAACTAAAGTTTAGATGCCTTTGTGTCAATTGTTTGAATGGGAGGAAGTTGAGCGCAACCGATATTAAGGAACATCTTATTTGTGATGGTTTTGTACGAAGTTATACAACATGGATATGGCACGACGAATTAATAGACTTTCCAATTGCCTCTCCCACTGAAAATGTATTTGATTCCACCATGGAAGATCGCTCGGAAGAAGACAACTTAGAGGACATGATCCGCAATGTTGGTGTAAAAGCTTTTTCCCAGGCGTATGTGTATGAAATGATGTCCACTAATGCGGAGACTTATTTTTGTGTGAGTTCAACTAAGTTCACACGGTTGTCAATGGTGTTAAGATTCGTGAATTTAAAGGCGAGGAATGGATGAATTGATAAGAGTTTTACAAAATTGTTGTCGCTATTGAATGAAATGTTGCCAGATGGAAATACGTTACCCACTCGTAATTATGATGCAAACAAAATTCTTTGTCTGATGGGTATTTAGTATAAATGGTTGCATGCATGTCCGAATGATTGCATAATATATAGGAATGAGTATGAAGTTTTGACAAAGTGTCCAAAATGTAGGTTATCACTATACAAGTCAAAAAACAGCAGTGAAGATAGTGGTCACACACAAAAGAATGATTCTACTTCGAAAGTAGTTTGGTACCTTCCACTCGTGGCTAGACCTAAGCCTTTGTTAGCGAATTTGAAAGACGCTAAAAACCTAAGATGGCATGAAGATGAGAGAACAACTGATGGGTTGCTTAATCATCCAGGTAATTCAAAGCATTGGAAAAATATTGATCAAGAATTCCCCCAATTTGGTCAAGAATGTAGAAATCTTAGGTTTGGTTTAGCTACTGATGGAATAAACCCATTTGGTAATTTAAGTACCAATCATAGTTGTTGGCCTGTTATACTGATAATTCACAACTTATCTCATGGATTGTGCATGAAAAGAAAGTACATGATGTTGTCAATGATGATATCTGGTCCAAAGCAGCCTAGAAATTACATAGATGTTTATCACAGGCCACTAGTTGAAGACTTGACTTTGTTGTGGGTTGCTGGGATTGAAATATTTGATGCCTTTGCTTCTGAAGCTTTCATGTTGCATACCATGTTATTTTGCACCATTAATTACTTCCCAACTTACTGTAATTTGTTGGGGTACAGCGTCAAGGGTCATAAAGCATGTCCTATATGTGAAGAAAACACTACAACTCATCGATTAAAACACGGAAAGAAGACAATGTATATGTGTCAACGGAGATTTTTACAATTTAATCATCCATATCGAAGGTTAAAGAAAACATTCAATGGACAACAAGAGAAAGACGATGCACCAATTCCACTTCTTGAAGATTTTGAAAGGGTATGTCATAAACCAATATTTTCCAGAAGGTTCAATGATTGAAAGGTATATTGTTGAAGAAAGTATCGAGTTTTGTTCGGATTATATGACCCATATGTGAAGAAAACACTAGTTACCTTCAGTTGAAGCATGGTCAAAAGACGGTATATATAAGACATCATAAATTTCTTCCTCGTAATCATCCTTATCGTAGATTGAAAAAAGCATTTAATGGAAGTGCTGAGGATGAGGTTGTGTGCAGACCTCAGAATGGTGAAGAGGTGGACAACGAAGTCAAAAACATTGACATTGTGTTTGGAAAACATCATAAAAGTACCTCTGCAAAGAACATTTGGAAGAAACGATTGATATTTTTTAAGCTTCCATATTGGTGTGAACTTGATGTTAGACATTGTATTGATGTGATGCACGTTGAAAAAAATGTTTGTGACAGTGTCATCGGAACTTTATTAAACATCAAAAGGAAGAGCAAAGATGGAATAAAAGCAAGACAAGATTTGGCTGACATGGGAATCCGATCTGAGTTACATCCACAGATAATAAGAAGACGCACCTATCTGCCCCCAGCCTGTCACACACATTCCAAAAAAGAAAAACAAAGTTTTTGTAACTGTTTAAGAAGTGTGAAGGTTCCACAAGGTTATTCTTCAAATATTAGTAACCTTTGTCTATGCAAGACTTAAAGCTAGTTGGTTTAAAGTCTCACATTGTCATGTATTGATGCAACAATTGTTACTTGTTGTTATTCGAGGCATATTACCTCATTCTGTTAGGGGTATTCTGACACGTCTGAGTTTTTTCTTTAATGCCATTTTGCAAGAAAGTTCTTGACCCTCGAGGTTTAGATGAATTGGAAAATGAGGGAATAAGACTACTATGTCAATTGGAGATGTATTTTCCACCTTACTTTTTTGACATCATGGTACATTTGATTGTTCATCTAGTCTGAGAAATTCGAATATGTGGGTCGGTCTTCTTAAGGTGGATGTACCCAGTTGAAAGATACATGAAGATATTAAAGGGATATGTCAAGAATCGGTATAGACCAGAAGCTTCAATCATAAAGCGATACGTTGCAGAACAAGCCATTGAATTTTGTTCAAGTTATATGCCATCTTGTGAACCCGTCGGTCTCCCCAAGAGTAGACATGAAGGAAAATGTGAAGGTAAGGGTGTTCGAGGTGTAAGAATTGAAAGTGTTAGCAGAAAAGAAATTGACCAAGCTCATTTGTACGTCTTAAACAACACTATTGATGTGATTCCTTACATTTCTGACCACGTTAATGAAATAAAGGAAGCAAACCCAAAAATGAGTGAAAAATGGCATCTTAATGAACATGTGAAAACCTTCTTGCAATGGTTTAAGAAAAAGATTTATGCAACTCCACATGTTTTTGAAACTTTATTGAGGTTATCTCGTGGGCCGAACACAAATGTCATTACATATGGTGGGTACTATATAAGCAATATTTCTTTTCAGACAAAGGTAGAAGATGACAAAAGCAGAGTTCAAAATAGTGGCGTCACACTACAAGCTGAGGCTGTGCACTTTGCTAGTTCTAAAGACAAAAATCCAATCACAGCATCCATCAGTTATTTTAGAATAATACAAGAAATGTGGGAAGTTGATTACGTCACTTTTAGAGTCCCAGTTTTCAAGTGTAAATGGGTTGATATAAATTCTGGTGTCATGACAGATGACCTTGGTTTCACATTGGTAGACTTGAACAAGGTGAATTACATTGATGAACCATTTATCATGGCTAGTCAAGCAGGACAAATATTCTACGTAAATGATCCAGCGAATAACAAATGGTCAGTGGTTTTAGAAGGACAAAACATGCATGGACATGATGATGACGATTCTCTTTATATACTTGAGACAACATCTGTTGCATGTAGACCCACTGAAGTCCTAGTTAATGACGTTGCCGATGTCATGCATGCAATTCGTAGTGATCACAACGAAGGCATTTGGGAAAAAACAATTAATTAATAGGTTGGTATTTTCAGTTTTATTGACTTTATATGTATGTTCATCATAATTGAATTATTACTAACGTTGTTTAATTTTTCAGGTATGTCGGCCTCAAACTCTGGATCGGGAAAGAGCAGACGTGGACGAGGCGTCACCCGAGTGGCAGATGTGACATTCGGACGCGTGGATGGTCAGAGGAGGCATGTTGACATCGACCCTAGATTAGGTCATCCATCAGGGCCAAATATTGATAGGTTTAGGAGTTATCTGGGTAAGTTAGCAAAAAGTCATGTCTCTATCCTTCATGCATGTTGGGATGACGTCCCAGAGGTCGATAAGAACCTCTTATGGCAAGATATTCAGGTATGTTTATACTTCATGCAATTTGTGATATACTTAGCTTTTATGTTTTCTTTTGGAATAACAAGTTTTTTATTTTAAATAACAACATTTTGATATTCCAAACACAATGCAAATTAGAAAGAAAGTGTTATCGCATATAGCGATAAGATGGAGGGATTTCAAGACAAGGCTAACACGACTATATGTCTTTGGAGACAAGCAACATGAAAATCTCTGTCAGCAATATACATTCATAGAGGAGGATTGGATGCAGTATCGTGCATCTAGAGAGTCTGAGGAATGGAAGGTATGTTTCTTAACATCGTCTTTCATTGAGTTTTTATGATTTTACACTTATTTATATACATGGTTTCACAGGGTAAAAGGTTAGCCGCCCAAGAAAGACAAAGGCTAAACGATGCACCCCACTTGTTATCACGAGGTGGATATGCAAAACTCGAGAAGAAACTGAGAAAGTCTAGAGCGGATGCCTTGGGACTTGAGTTGCCGGACCTAGCACCTGCACCTGCTAGGTACGAGCTGTGGAAGGCTGCTCGGACTAAATCTGATGGGAACATGACATCTTCCTCAGCTGCCTTGATCTCATAGAGAATTGTAAGTTCAAATTATAAGCAGTTCTGTGATTGTGTATTTATCACAACATGTCTTCTAAGTAACTTGGTTTTTTTATGTGTAGGATGAGTTGGTTGAGTAGCAGACTCAGGGCACATTTGCTGGCCAAGGTAGGGACAACATTCTAACAACGACCATTGGAAGACCCGAGCACCCAGGACGTGTACGTGGTGTTCCTGGGGCGATTGGTCTTCGTGACTACTTTGGCCCTACACAGAAAACCCCCCAATCAATGAGTCAGGAGACACTGAGGCAGATGGATCTTCAGTGGGAGGAAAGACTCAATCAAAACATGAGATCAATGGAGCAATGATTCATGGAGCAGCTACAAGAACAAAAAGAAATACAAAGAGCACTTGAAGAAAAGCTGCATTGCATGACGCAAGGCAACATGGGGGCCGATGAAACTCCCATACCACCTCGTGTCAGCACTAGAGGATCATACTCTACTGTAGACCCCACTCAGTATAGTGGTCAATATGAGCTATTGGTTGATGGGGATCCCCCACGCATTGTAGCTGTCGGACGAGTGCTTGAGGGAAGGCAGACTATTCATGGTGTTGCCATATTACCCAGCACTTGCATGTGACCGTTGACGAGGTTCGGGATCCCCACGCTCAGGTGTGTGTACCCACTCCAGAAATTAACTTTGTGGAAGAGGCCATAGGATCATTTATTGCTTGGCCTAGAGCATTGATCATGTCCCACATCGCTACTCCACAGGTATAATGTCTTTTTCCTTAGTATTTCTATGTTTATTCTTCAAATAATTGTTGAGAACGCTTTGACGTAAATTCTTATCTTCAGTTCACACGTCATCAGAAGCAGCCAATTCATGATATAGTCATACATGAAGATGATGAGATGGCTGAAGCAGAGGATGATCCTCTATCAAAGTTAATGACAAAATTACCCAGATTGAAGAAAACATCATTAAAACTATACTGGGATTTGAGAGTATTTGGTCTTCCCCCACATGTGCCAGTTTATATCACATTCTCTGATGCATTGGAGGTGATTGAGGGAGACAGGATGTTGAATATTTCCATCATTCAGCTGTGGTGCATGTAAGATAGTAAATTTGGTCTTTCATATTACTTTTATTTACATTGTTATAGTTTCTAACAACTTAACTTTGTTGTTTTAGGTACATGGACACAATCGTTGCAGACCAAGGTCGGTCTTGCATGTACGGATTTGTTAAACCTCAAACCATTCAACCATCTGGTAAAACACTTCAAAACAGACAACATTATTTGCAAACATGGATGGATGAGTAAAAAAGAGACGTATACCTTGTGCCATACATTGAGGGGTAGGTGTTGTTATATGTGGTCAATTCATTATTATAGTTTCCTTAATTAGTTGAATAATTATTTGTCCTTCATGATAGGTCGCATTGGAAGCTGATGGTCATCATTCCCAAACAATGTAAAATTATATGGTTTTATTCGTTGCACAAGAGGATGAAAATGACTTGAGAACCATGCTTCAAGGGTAAGTGTTTCTCCAAAAACGACTTTGAATTTGATGTTCACCTTCAACTTTTATGATAAATATAGTCATATTAATTATATTTTGTGTTTTCAATATGTACAGAGTTATTGGTAAATCTCGTGGTCAACTGGTTCAAATTTTGCATCCAAAGGTTGTAAGTCATTTATAGTTTCTAATTCATTTTCTATGTTATTGAATGATCTAAATTCTTAACTATTTAGTTTGTGATTTTAGTGTAACCAGCAGCTAGATTCATGGGAATGTGCTTCTATGTGATGTGTTGTATTAAAACCACATTCGAGCTGTCATTACAGATGACTAGAATGAGGTAATGATGTATACCTTCAATACATTACAAATCAAATTCATCTTCAACATATATGAAACCATAATGAATCTTTCTTGAATTTTGCAACGCTTCAAGAGTACATCGCCTATTCCAGAGGACACATATAAACAGATAAGGCATGAATGGACCACTTATCTTCTGCAAAGATGGAGTTAGGAATAGTTTTATTTCTTGTTGAACATTGCTTAGTTTTAGTTTAAGTTTTATGTTGATAGTTTTGGTAGTGGATTCAACTCCACATTAAGTAGAACTTTGTTTATATGAAACGCATATTTATATTATTGCAAAATTGTTCTGGGACAATTTTCTGCTTTTCAGGTGTGGTTTTATTGCAAAAATAAATTCATTTTTAAAAAGAAAACGCCCAGTAGACGTTGGTTAGTGCACGGTCGGACATCTATAGACGTCTGGCAGTGCACAAACGGACGTCCAACCCCCAGCCTCTACCACAAACAATTCAGGCAGGTAGACGTCGGGGGAGGGAGGAGCCGGACGTCTATATAGACGTCCATCTTGACACACTGGACGTCTATATGGACGTCCGAGGGTGTACACCGGACGTTCCCCGGCGTTTGAGTAACGTCACCCACAAAGACGTTGGGGAAGGTCGGACGTCAAAAGGCCAAAAGAACGGGCGTCTAAAGCCCTTTCTGCACTAGTTCAAATGGTTTAAAGTTTGATTTTGTATGTTGTACAGGCTATAACATTCTATACGAACACTTTGGATGATAAAAACACATTACAAAATAGTGGCGTTAGTCTAGAAGCTGAGTTGCTACAATTTTCTACATCCAAAGATCAAAATCTTGTACTTGGATCAATGAGATATTATGGTAAAATAGAAGAGATATGGGAGGTTGATTACACTAAGTTTTCTGTTGCACTTTTCAAATGTAATTGGGTTGACAATAAGAGTACTGTCAAGATAGATGAATCTGGTATGACACTAGTTGATTTTCGAAAGGTTGGTTATGGAGACGAACCGTTTATCATGGCATATCAAGCAAGTCCAACTTTTTATGTCAACGATCCTGCGTTTAACCATTGGTATGTCCCTCTTCAAGGAAAAAGACAATTTGAAGATAAAGAAGAGAATCTAAGTAATCTTCATATTGTTGACAACCATCCATTTAAAACGACAATAAATTTGGATGACGACCCTCTAGTTGATGATATACATGCAATTCAGGAAGATCACAATGAGGAAATATACATATGACCAATCCATACGATTATGTATGAATTTCATATTTATGTAAAAAATTATGGCTTTTGTTAAATAATATATGTTATTTTATAAGTCTTTTATTAATCTTTCATCTTAATTATTGTGACAGATATATGGCTGAGGCACCACATTCATTAAGGGATGAAGTCCCCACTTCTAGACTTATAAGAGGAGCAACGAGGTTAAGACAACTTATATGTAGAAGAAATGTAGGTGAGAAGACACCTATCATTATTGACGTGGTCACCAGAGTAGCATCTAGACCGAATGCAGATGTTTTTAGGTCTTACCTTAGAGTACTAGCACGTGATCATGCATCTCTATCCTTACTCTATCATTTGACCATGTATCTGAGACTGATCGAAATCTAATCTGGCAAGATCTATTGGTAAGTTAATCAATATTGCTCTAAATTATAGTGTCATTATATTGATAAATTTGTATTGATATAAGGTTCTTACTTTCTTTATTGTAGATGACATTTGATATTCCAAATGTCGCGAGCCTAAGGAGTAGGTGTTTATCTGCAATTGCTGAAATATTTCGGGGGTTTAAGACAAAATTGATGTGAATATATATATATATATATATATATATATATATATATATATATATATATATATATATATATATAATTTGAAGCAAAAAGTAATGAAACTCCATGTTCTAAATATTCTGCAATTGACGAAAACACTTGGCGTCAGTTTGTACAACTTCATTTATCTGAGTCGTGGCAGGTAAGTATAGGTAAAATCATTCAATTCATCATTCATAATTTTATATCATAACAATTGTTTCATTATGTCACAGGAAACAAGGTCAAAAGCACAAGGTATAAGTGCTTAGAATAAAAATCCACACCTACTATATCAAGTGGATACAGGAAGCTTGAGGAAAAAATAATGAAGCAGAACTTTGATCGTAGACTTCCACTTTCTGAGGGTGGTGACCCTCCTCCTCCTTCACCACCATCTCAGCACGAGAAGTGGAAGTTAGCCCGTAAAAGATCATCGGGCTCCTACACTTTCGACAGTTCTAAAGACATATCAGAAAGAATTGTAAGATGTCGTTTCACTTATTTTGACAACATTTTTGTTAAATATATGACATAGATCTTCCAAATAATTTTCAAGTTTTTTTTATGTTATAGGACTCCTTGGTTGAGCGGAGCTCCGTGGTTCAATTCATAAAGAAAGGTCGTCAGGAATAAAGCATATATGAATAAGAATTAATTCAAGTACATGAGAGTTCACAAGGTTACATCATTCCCCAACAACAAGTAGAGTTTAGTTCCCCATAGACATGGAGAAACTAGATGTACAATGGAAAAGCATGAGATAGTAAAACCCTAAGACTAGAAGAGGAAGCTTCCGCCTCCAGATCTGCCTTCAGAGAGTAGAAGAGTGTGCTGTTGTGTTGCTCTAGCCAGAGATACAAAACCTAAAGCGCCTAGGTCCTTTAAATAGAGTAGGAAAAGAGTAGAAATAGGGCCTTGTCCAAAAGAGTCGAAATAGAGCAAAAATTGGGCCTAATCCATGACGCACAACGCCCGGGTGCCCCTTGGGCGCCCAGGTGATGGACGTCGATTTCTGGCGCCCAAGCCTCCAAACTGGGCACCCAAGCTTCGCGGTTGACTTTTCTGGAATGTGGTTGACTTTTCTGCATTCCAAGTTTTTGGTACTTTAACTCTTCCTTCACATCATTCAAAATGCCTACAAAATCAAGGGAATTTGGTGATAAAATCATCAAGTATTACCTCAACTCTTTTATTCACAAAACTAAAGCTAAAACATGAGTCAAAGCACGTTTCTAAGTCAAAAAGGGTGCATTTAGGATCAAAATTACATCACAGATAGCGATATTTTAAACCGTTAACACAACCCCAAACTTAGAACTTTGCTTGTCCTCAAGAAAAACAAATTGTAACTTAGCTTTTCAGAACAATCACTACAATGACTCAACCTTTTTCAAAAACCTTTTCTTCTAGGACAAGAGATCACTTTTATCAACTCAGCATAAAGATGTCAGTCAAGATATGAAAATGTCTTAATTCAATTAAAATGAATGTGATGCTCATATGTTTCAACAGATGCTATTCTTAAGAATGATCAATCAACCAAATAGAGATGTAATCAGAAATTTAGAGAAGTACTCTTCACCAAAGAAAGTGTTTCACTCAAGTACTCAAAAGTGTATAATGAGGTGTTGGTGTTTCTTTCACTATGCTATCACAATGTCACACAAATTAATTTTGACTTTCATTTAACCAAAATCAAACATACTCACAAGCAGGTTTTTATCACAAGGGTTGTTCTTGGCTTGTAACTCGGCTGGGCTAAGAAGAAACATGGTTTTCCAAGAATGCAAAATCCTTGAGTTAAGAGAGATATTTATGAATTTAACAATTACATACAAGTTCTCTTTTCAAGAAGATCTTTTTCTTATTCCCAACCTTTTCCCTTGCATTGAGCTTTTCTTTTATTTTTTTCTTTTCTTTTGATTTCTCTTTTTCTTTTTCTTTGTGCTCACTACTTATTTTTTTAGCAACCCCAAACTTGAACCTTTATCAATACTTCAAAAATATTCTCAACTCAACACAAGGTAAAGAATTTAAAACAAGGTTTTCAAAGCATGCTTTTAAGGCTAAAGGTTCAAAGGATGGAACAAACTGTTCTATTTTTATTTGGAAAAATTCATGAGTAGGCTAAAAAAATTAAGGGATAACAAAAGATGGCCTTGATCATATGGAACCTGCAAACAAGTAGTTCAATCACAGAAAATTTAGGCAAAATCATTCATGCTTCCAAAGTAATAGCAATTATTCACAACAACTCTAAAGCCCAAAACTCACACAGGTAAACTCTCAAGTCTTAAAATTCAGAAGAACATCATGCTTAGTATCACAATCAAGTTTTACCTCAAGCACCTGTGTCATACTTTGTGAGCTATCACCTGTATATCAACACATCATGCATCATCTCAACATCAATCCACACACTAGAATATCACAAAGCAATACTTATCCCAAAACAATCACAATTGAATCAAAGCAGTGAAGTTCATTCAAGCAAAGTACAATAAATAAAAAAAAATGAAACAGAAAACAAAATACAATTAATCAAAACAATAAAACAAAAAAAGAAAAATAGAATAAAAGTTTGTAAAACATTGGGTTGCCTCCCAGCAAGCGCTTCTTTAATGTCACTAGCTTGACCCAGTCTTCATCATCATATCATCCATCAGTAGATACTATCAGTAACATTCATCAGTAGATGTCTAGTCACCGTCCTCTTCCATAGCAACATCCATCAGTAGATGTTGTCATTAATCATGCTCATCATAGCAACATCCATCAATAGATGTTGTAGAAGCATCCATCAGTAGATGTTGTCATTACTGCCATCAAAAGCAGCATATAACCTAAAAAAAAACTTAAACACAAAAAAAATCAAATCCAAACCACACAACTGAATAAAAAAATTAAATAAAAGATAAAAAAAATTCAGAGACTAGGTTGTCTCCCAGTAAGCGCTTCTTTAACGTCACTTGCTAAACCCTCGACAAGTGTAACCGAATCGTATCAAGTAATAAACCTAGTAAGACCAAGTATCGTTCTCCCAAAGGACTCACAGCCTAGACAATTGTGTGGTTTGTTGATTAGCTAAGACTTGTAAAACCGATTGATTAAGATTTAAATGCAAATACTCAAAAGTAAATATGAATGCATGGATTGATCAACGGTAAGAAGAAACAAAACACGTGAATTGAAATATATGGATGATTATATTGTTGGGGTTTATCAATTTCATCCTTATCTACTCTCATGTATTCAAGCATTCATCTTTCTTCATTAATTGTTAATGTCACTTTCTAAATTACCTTAAACCAGATGTCTCGGAGAAGAAAGCCTAATCATAATCACTAGTTTACAATGTCTTGTCTCCCTAGCAATTAATCATGCATTATAGTGAGCATAAGCTTAAAGGCAATCAACCATCACACTCCTATGTCTAGGTTTATACTACTCTTGGGAGAGATTCCCCAGATCTAGATGTCCCTGTATGTGTCCATATCTACAAAATCAATGATCATGACATCGAATGAGTTAAACAATGCATGCTTTGAGCAAAGAGGAAAAACCCTAACAATTAATGAAAGAAAGCATGTATCTTAAAGAAGATTTTGAAGAACAAATTTCATACATGAGAGTTTCAAAAGGATTACATTGATTCCGCAACAACAATAAATTTTAGTTCACCATATTCATGGTGAAACTATATGAATTACAATGAAAGAGAGAAAAGATAAAACCCTAGAAAGGTGAGAAAGGAGCTGTAGCATCCAAAATCTGCCTCCAAGGGGTGAAAGAGTGTGTTTCTGCTTCGTCCCAGCCAAAGATACTAACCCTAGGAAGACTAAAGCCTTCTATAGACTTTTAATTATTATAGAAAAGTGAGCCCAAGCCCATTAGAATGTCGCTCAGCGGTAACTACGACACTTTAGTTTTGCCCCTCAGCTGTTGTTTTTTCCTCTCAATGGTGATTTTGGCACCTGAAAAGTGGCGCTCAGCGGTAATTTTCGCTCAGCGCAACTTTTTCTGCACTGTGGTTGACTTTTCTGCATTCTGGTTGACTGGTTGACTTTTTTGGCTGACTGGTGGACTTTTTTGGTTTATTAGTTGACTTTTCTAGTTTCTGGTTGACTTTTCTACATTCCAACCAGTCGGTACTTTATCTCTTCTTTCAAATCATTCAATTACCTACAAAATCAAGGGAATCTAGCACAAAACCATTAAATTCACCTTCAACTCTCTTATTCACAAAACTAAAACAAAAATATGAGTTCAAGCAAGCTTCTAAGTAAAAAAGGGTTGATTGATTATCAAAATTAAGTATAAAAATAACAATTTTTCAACTGTTATCATAACTAGCTTGACACCATTAAGCTCAATCTGGATCACCTAATTCCAACTTTAATCTTGGTGTTCTCCTTTTTGTCTCCACACCAACTTATCTTCAACAACTTCCTCTTTGTAGGCTTGACTTCAAGACCACCAGTCTTTTCAAGTACAGATAAGGGCATCAAGTTGATATTGCATCCTAAATCAATTAAGGTTTTCTGATGGAGGACCATCTAAGCTCCACATAGGACCTTTAACAAGAGCCATGTCTAAGAGAATCCAAGAGGAAGAGGGAGCACTCACTACTTTACTCTTATGGAGTATTACTTACTAAGTTCTCTTTCTCTTTGCTAAATACTTTTACATTGCTTTTGTAGAATATTAATAAAAGGGAGGAACCATGTCTATGCAACTTAAAAGGGCTGCCACGTAAGCAAAGAAGCACAAATGGATGGTTGGTGTCATGGCTTTTGCATTACGTTCAACACCAAAGACAACAACTCCATCTTCTTCAATGGCTTTGCTGAGTTGGCACTTATAACTTGCTGCCCAAGCTTCCTCTATCTGTTTTACAGCATGTGCACATTTAAATAACTTGCACAATATGTTTTAGAAGCTCTCCTTCTTCTATAAATAGAGAGCTTCATCACTTGTAAATGTAACTTGATTTGAAGTAAGGAAATGCTGCCAATTTTCAGCTTTTACTCTCAAGTTCAACCTTGTGCTTTGTTATCTTGCACCTCCTCTAGCTTCTTTCCCCTTTGGAAAGCTTGCTGAGCTAGAATTCTACCAAACACAACCACTCAAACACTTCCAGCATCTTATCAAACACCTTCCGTGCATCCAGAAATTCCACTGCATTCTCTCAATCCGCTGCCACTTCTCTGAGTTTTGGAGCTTCTTCTGCATATCCTGGAGTAGCTTCCATCATTTGGCATCAAGAGCCAGTCGTTCAGGCTGCCACTGCAAGAGCTAAGTTGCTCTTTCATTCACTTTCTCTGTTTCTGTCATGTGCTGTTCACACTCTGTCACTGTTTCATCAATTTTTTTTTTCTGTTTGGGTTTAATTCGTGTCTGTGATTCCTGTAATCTTTCATTC
This sequence comes from Vigna nakashimae, assembly GCA_034642375.1. Taxonomy (NCBI): domain Eukaryota; kingdom Viridiplantae; phylum Streptophyta; class Magnoliopsida; order Fabales; family Fabaceae; genus Vigna; species Vigna nakashimae. The sequence continues at coordinate 14,742,316 of CM067766.1, read as the reverse complement.
ACTGTTCTTTAGTGTTTTCTCTTCATTTTAATCGGTGCATTTCTTTATTTTCGTTCAAATCCAGCTTTATTCATCTTTTCCAGTTTTGTCTCAGTCATGTGCCTTATGTGCAGTGTTGTTTCTGTTTCAAATGTTTGATTCTGTTCTAGCTTTCAATTTTCATTTTCAAACTGTGTATTAGATGCACGTTTAGCAATGAATCAATCCACAAAGGCAAAGAGACAATGTCTAGCCTGGATTATATGAGCTAAAGCATCCAACATTTGCGTCAATTTTCACAAAATTCTGCACAATCTTTTCAAATCTGGTATCTGTACTTTAATCTGTTTCAGACCAGATTTCTTGCTTCTAAAGCTTTGTGCAAGTTTCCTTGGTGTTGTTAAGCATTGCTACAAGTGTACAAACTCATATTAAACTCAGAAAAGCAAAATGTGTGGTTGAGTTCATAAAATCTGGTTTCAAATTCTGCATCAGAATTCATTTCTACATTGATTTGGTGCATACTATTTTTGCCAGTTTTGTTGTATCTAAAACTTGAGACAAGTTTCTTTTATGATTTTAAGCATGTTTCAAGTGATAGTAACTCCAATCAATCACATATTTGCAAAATGAGTTGTTGAGTTGTTTCAAAATTCACTAAACAATGCTGTCACAGTTTTTTTTATCAGATTTTGCACCGTGCTTGCTGTCTTTGTGTGGTTTTAGGTTACTTTAAATCTTCTAGCTGATACTCTACAGTTAGATCTAGTTGTTTAGGACCTTTCTTGCATGATTGTTGATCCATCCAGCTTTGACTCTATTGCATTTTAAATTTTGGTGCAGTTTTGTCACTTTTTCTGCATAATTTGGCAACTCATACACTGTTTTTGAGATTTTGTGACTGCCTGTGCATTTTCAATGGTTCAACAAGTGTATTTGGTCAATTAAAACTAGTGCCTACTGTTCATTTGGTCAGTTTTCACCAAAAGTGCAAAATCAGTTTTCAGACCATTGAAATTGCTTAAGTTTGGAAGTGGACTACTGATTTGCTGCTGCAGTGTGATTCTTTGCTGTCTAAGTGTTTGTACACATCAAAATTGATGAGATAAACTTGTTTGACATATCATTGGAGCCTTTGATACACTGCCATTTGTTTTGCACACTGTTGTTCCAATTTTCCAGCCACATTTTTGGTGCAGTATGCATTTCTTTGTTGTTTTCTATACTTTAAAAGTTTCCATTTGAAATTTGGATTGGCAAAAGCTAGGGGATTCTGTTCCAACCATTTTTGAATCATTATACAAGTGAATTCAAAGCATCAAAAAGCACATCACCCCTGCAATCCAGTGTTCACGAATCCAAAACTAGAAAACACCAAAATCTGCTGTTCTTTGTGGCATTTCATCAAACAGTTTGTCATTTTTATCAAACACTTTCACTGCACTTGAATTTCCTCTTTGTTTTGAGTTTTTCTTGCTTTTCTAATCTGTTCTAGACCTTATCTTAGGTTCCTTTTGTGTGCTAGCCTTTATTCCATCCCCAAAGTGTTTAGAAATCACCTTTTATTGGCTTCTATAGCTGCTGTCATATTAATTCTGCATTTAAATTGGATGCACCTTGTTTTTCATCACTCACGGGTTTTGTGAATTTTGGTGTGCTGGAATATCATTTAGTGGTGGAGTTTTAACATCCAGCTAGGCCTTCTCAAAGGGGTAGCATCTTAAGGAGTGGAGGTCTTGCTAACATTGCTTCAAGTGGACTTCAAGAGTAATCTCCATTGGCTGTCCAGCACCTCCTTGCAGCAGAAAAACACCATTTTAAAGTTCCATTTCAGCTCATTTACTTTGCCTTTGCAGCCACACTTGGCTTTGTTTAAATAGTTCTACATTTCATTGTATATTTGGCTTTCTATCACGGAACCTTTGTAGTATATTCTTCTTTGCTTTTGAAACTTGAGTTACTTGGGGAAAATGCTTATCAAGCAATTCCAAGTACTCCATTAAACATTGTAATAGTCTAGTTGCGCATCTTAGTGTGGAAGTGTGTCAAGTGGCTCCAAGTGTCATTTGCACTTTCACTTAGGGCCGTTTTTTTCTTCCATTCATTTCATACTTCCTTTCTTGTGCTTGTTGAATATTTGTGTTCTACGTCTCCGTGATAGCTAGGTGTGCTACCATATAGACAAACCTTCGTTTGGGTTATTAGGGGCATAACATCGTTACATTCCAAAAGGTTTTGAAAGACTTCTATATAGAAACTTGGGTCAGAAACGTCAGGAGACACTCTGGCTAAGGAAGGACAAGGTTTCTAAGCTTGTCCATTGTGACTCACCTCTCCTTCCTGGGAGCTATTCGGTTTCTTCACCTTTAGAATCTCTATAGAAGTCATTCACCAAAAACAAGTAAATCCTCTTTTCCAAAAGTTTTGATTCATACTTGTGCAAGGCTTTCAAATTTTGTGAAAACACTTTCTCTACTTCACAAGCATGAGTCACTCTAGTGTTCAAGGTAACACCAATCATGATCAGGACAACATAGAGTTGAGAGAAGAGCTCAATAGAACCAAGGCTGAGTTACATGAACTAAGGCAAATGGTCGCCAATCTTACTCTCATTCAAAGAGGGCATTCACAAGGGGATCACTCTCATAGGCAAAACCATGATCATGATGATCATTCCCAACATAGTGATCACCATAGTTATCACCCTTATGATCACTATCAACGCCCTCCTAGGCGTAATCATAACCATAGAGACCATCATGTGGAACCTAAACTCGACCTTCCACCCTTCTTTGGACGAGACAATGTAGAAGAATACTTTGAGTGGGAGATGAAGGTTGAACAGATTTTTGAGTGCTACCACATAGATGATAGGAGGCGAGTGACCTTAGCTACCTTGACTTTTCAAGGTGCAGCCCTTTATTGGTGGACATCAATCATAAGAGATCAAAAGATGAGTGGCGACTATACCATCCAATACTGGAATGAGTTAAAATCAGCCTTACACAGAAGGCATGTACCAGCATATTATGCTAGAGAAGTCATGGACAAGCTCCATAGACTTCAACAAAGAAACATGAGTGTTGAGGAATACCGGCAGAAATTAGAATTACTCATGTTAAGAGCTGGGATTAAAGAGGAAGAGAGATTCACCATAGCTAGATTCCAGAGTGGATTGAACTATGAGATTAGAGATAAGGTAGAACTCTTACCTTACTTAGATCTCAATGACTTTGTCCAGCTATGTGTGAGAGTGGAAGAACAAAATAGAAGAAAAGCTTCCACAAAGAGACCTTATGCTACCTCCTCTTCATATAGGAAAGATTTTAAGAGGGAGGGTAGTTTTCCAAGATATGAAGAATCAAAAGAGAGAGAGCGTGAACGAGAGAAAGATAAGATCAAAAGCAAGGATAGAGAGCTAAGAAAAGAAAAAGAGAACTCTAAAGGAAAGGAACAACGGTCTCCAAGAGAGCAAACTAGAGATTCCAAGGGTAGGGAGACTAGATGTTTTAAATGTGGGGCTAGAGGACACTATTCAACTGAGTGTCACTTCAAAAAGTCAACCTATATCCTTGAGCATGAAAATCATAGTGAGGTATCAACCTCTAGTGCGTCTGAATTGTCTTCATCTGAAGAGGAACATGAAGCTCCACCTTGTGATGGAGATCTTCTTATGGTTAGGAGACTCCTTGAAGCAAAGCATGTGGAGTTACAACAATCTCAACGAGAAAACCTATTCCACACACGCTGCAAAGTTTTTGATAAAACTTGTTCTATGATTGTGGATAGTGGTTCTTGTTGTAATTGTTGTAGCTTTAGAATGGTGGAAAAGCTAGGCTTAACTCCTACTCCTCATCCTAACCCTTACAAACTTCAATGGATAAAAGAGGATGAAGGAATAGTTGTTAAGGAACAAGTAAGTGTACCAATTTCCATAGGCAAGTATGAAGATCAAATCATTTGTGATATTGTTCCAATGGAAGCAGGTCACATCTTACTTGGGCGACCTTGGCAATATGACAAACAAGCTTTGCATGATGGGGTCACCAACAAGATCACCATCCAACACAAAGGCAAAAAGATTATCTTGAGCCCTCTTACACCATCACAAGTAAGAGAGGATCAAATAATACTTAAAAAAAAATTGGATGGTGAGAAAAAGCTCAAAAATAAAACAGTTTCAAAAGAGAAGAATTTGAGTTTGTTAGAAAGTGCCTCAACCAATGTAGTTGTCCCAACAAAACAATCTAAAAATCTTTTTCTTGGACAACCTCACTTTCTTCTCTATTGCAAAGAGGCACTTGTTTCCATAAATCATCTACTTGATTCTCTTCCCAAAGGGTTACAAAAGCTTTTGAAAGAATTTGATGATTTATTTCCTAAAGAGGTTCCAAGTGGTTTACCACCTCTTAGAGGAATTGAACATCAGATTGATTTGATCCCTGGAGCTAGTCTTCCCAATAGGCCAGCTTATAGGACTAACCCTACAGAAACCAAAGAGATAGAGAGGCAAGTCCATGATTTATTGGAAAAAGGGTGGATACAAAAAAGTCTTAGCCCTTGTGCCGTGCCAGTGTTGTTAGTCCCAAAGAAAGATGGTTCTTGGCGAATGTGTACAGATTGTAGGGCTATCAACAACATTACAGTCAAGTATAGGCACCCTATTCCTCGGTTGGACGATATGTTAGATGAGTTACATGGAGCAAACATGTTCACCAAGATTGATCTTAAAAGTGGATATCATCAAATAAGAATCAAAGACGGAGATGAATGGAAAACCGCTTTTAAGACCAAATTTGGCCTCTATGAATGGTTAGTCATGCCTTTTGGCTTAACCAATGCTCCTAGTACATTCATGCGACTAATGAATCATGTCCTTCAGGAATACATCGGCAGCTTTGTTGTAGTCTACTTTGATGACATTCTAATCTATAGCAAAGGTCTTAAAGAACATCTTCACCATGTGAGGAAAGTTTTGATTTTACTTAGACAACATCACTTATTTGCCAACTTTGACAAATGTACCTTTTGTCAAGAAAGTGTCATTTTTCTGGGATTCAAAGTTGGGAAAGAAGGTGTACATGTTGATCCTAGCAAAATCAATGCTATCCAAGAGTGGCCTGTCTTGAAAACAGTGGGAGAAGTAAGAAGTTTTCTAGGTCTAGCAGGTTTCTATAGACGATTTGTAGAAAATTTCTCTACTATTGCTGCTCCCCTCAATGAACTTTTAAAGAAAGATGTGTCATTCAAGTGGGATGAAAAGCAAAGTCTAGCCTTTGAGACCTTGAAGCATAAGTTAACACATGCACCCATTCTACATTTACCTGATTTTTCTAAAGCTTTTCAAGTCGAATGTGATGCATCTGGGGTAGGAATAGGAGCTGTCCTTATACAAGAAGGTCACCCCATAGCTTATTTTAATGAAAAACTTAGGGGACCTACATTGAATTATCCTACCTATGACAAAGAACTATATGCCCTTATTCGAGCATTACAAACTTGGGAGCATTACTTGGTGTCTAGAGAATTTATTATCAATACTGACCATGAATCTCTCAAGTATATTAAAGGGCAAGGAAAGCTGAACAAAAGACATGCCAAGTGGATAGAATATCTCGAGCAGTTTCAATATGTCATCAAACATAAAAAGGGAAGTACTAATGTTGTTGCGGATGCTCTATCTAGACGTCATGCATTGTTAGTTACTTTAGGATCACAAATTCTAGGTTTTGATGACATTAAGCAACTTTATGAAACTGATCCTACATTTGCATCCACATATGCATCTTGTCTTAAGAAGCCATTCGACGGATTCTATATTTCTGAGGGGTATCTTTTTAATAAAGGAAAATTATGCATACCCCAAGGATCCATTCGAAAGCTTCTTATCAAGGAAAGTCATGGAGGAGGACTCATGGGCCATCATGGAGTTGATAAAACTCTTCATACTTTAAAAAGCAAATTTTATTGGCCACACATGAGAATAGATGTCCAAAAGCATTGTTCTAGTTGCATAACTTGTTTACAAGCTAAATCTAAAGTCATGCCTCATGGACTCTATCTTCCTCTTCCAATAGCTAGCACCCCTTGGGAGGACATTAGTATGGATTTTGTCCTAGGTCTACCGAGAACTCAAAAGGGGTTTGATTCAATCTTTGTGGTAGTTGATAGATTTAGTAAAATGGCTCATTTCATACCCTGCCACAAAGTAGATGATGCTAGCTATATAGCAAGACTTTTCTTCAAAGAAGTAGTCAAATTACATGGCTTACCCAAAACTATAGTTTCTGATAGAGATGTTAAGTTCCTTAGCTACTTTTGGAAAACACTTTGGGCCAAGCTAGGAACTAAACTACTATTTTCTACTACATGTCACCGACAAACTGATGGGCAAACAGAAGTAGTAAATAGATCTCTATCAATTCTATTAAGGGTAATGTTAAAGGGCAATTTTAAAAATTGGGATGATCATCTACCTCATATAGAGTTTGCTTATAATAGAGTAGTTCACAAGACTACTAAACTTTCTCCTTTTGAGGTTGTTTATGGTTTTAACCCTATCACACCGCTTGATTTACTTCCTCTTCCAGATTCATCTTCTTTTCTTCATAAAGAAGGTATTTCTAAAGCGGAGTTTATCAAAAAGTTACATGAAAAGGTTAAAACCCATATTGAAAAACAAACTCAAAAATATTCTGACTACAACAACAAAGGGAGAAAACAAGTAATCTTTAAAGAGGGAGACTTAGTTTGGCTTCACTTGAGAAAGGAAAGATTTCCTTCTCAACGTAAATCCAAATTAAGCCCAAGAGGTGATGGTCCTTTCAAAGTGGTCAAGAAAATAAATAATAATGCATATCAATTAGACCTTCCTGAAAGTTATGGCGTCAGTCCTACTTTTAACATTTGTGATTTAATTCCTTTCACAGGAGATGCCCAACAGGATTTCCAAGATCTGAGGACAGATCTTTTTCAAGAGGGAGGGACTGATGGAGGACCATCTAAGCTCCACATAGGACCTTTAACAAGAGCCATGTCTAAGAGAATCCAAGAGGAAGAGGGAGCACTCACTACTTTACTCTTATGGAGTATTACTTACTAAGTTCTCTTTCTCTTTGCTAAATACTTTTACATTGCTTTTGTAGAATATTAATAAAAGGGAGGAACCATGTCTATGCAACTTAAAAGGGCTGCCACGTAAGCAAAGAAGCACAAATGGATGGTTGGTGTCATGGCTTTTGCATTACGTTCAACACCAAAGACAACAACTCCATCTTCTTCAATGGCTTTGCTGAGTTGGCACTTATAGCTTGCTGCCCAAGCTTCCTCTATCTGTTTTACAGCATGTGCACATTTAAATAACTTGCACAATATGTTTTAGAAGCTCTCCTTCTTCTATAAATAGAGAGCTTCATCACTTGTAAATGTAACTTGATTTGAAGTAAGGAAATGCTGCCAATTTTCAGCTTTTACTCTCAAGTTCAACCTTGTGCTTTGTTATCTTGCACCTCCTCTAGCTTCTTTCCCCTTTGGAAAGCTTGCTGAGCTAGAATTCTACCAAACACAACCACTCAAACACTTCCAGCATCTTATCAAACACCTTCCGTGCATCCAGAAATTCCACTGCATTCTCTCAATCCGCTGCCACTTCTTTGAGTTTTGGAGCTTCTTCTGCATATCCTGGAGTAGCTTCCATCATTTTCCCTCTTTCATGACTCCCAATAGTGCAGGGGATATTGAAACTTCCCATATCTTTAGCTTTTGGAGGAAATTCCTTCTGCAAGATCACACTGCAATTGCTCTGTACCTCAATTGTTTCCTCCTCTAGACTTTTTTCCTTTTTATTGAATTTCTTTAGGAAGTTAACATAACTCGGGACCTGTTGCAATGTCCTAGTAACAGGATTTGTAATCTCCACTTCCTCGAATATTTCCATGGATTGCTTAAACTGTCTTTCATTCTCTTCCTCAGAATAATTCTTTGGGTAAGGAAGAATTTTTTCATATAATTTTTTTTTCTTCCTTATCCTCTTCCTTTCTTTTTTTCTTTTCTTTTACCTCACTCTCTTCTTTTTCTTTCTTTATATCTTCCTTTTTTTCACTTAAACTTTCTTTTTCTTTTCTCTCTATTTTTCTCTCGTCTTCTTCCTCTTCTTCCCTCTCCTTTTCTTTTCCTCTACATCCTTCTCTTTTTTGCTCAAACTTTCTTCTATTTTTCTCTCATCTAAAAACTTGCCACTCTCAGTGATAACGGTGTTGCACTCGTCCTTGTGAATGCTGCTTGATTTCTTTTGTGATGAGAATCAGGCATCTGCATTATCTATTGAAGTATGTCATCCATCTTTGCTCATCTTTCTGATACAGAGGGTTGTTGCTGCCATTGTTGTTGCGGTTCTCTATAAATTTTTCCGGCACCATGCCCAAATTGACTTTGATCCATGCTTGAGTGAGGTTCCCACCAGTGGTTGAAATTTCCTTGGTGGAATTGAGTGCCCATATATAATTAATTTATTGTCCGAATTGCATGCTAAACACATTAGTCACAACACCCTAGAAAACATTGTTAGCAAAAAAATAAAAATAAAAATAAAAGATACGAAAATAAAATAAAATAAAATAAAGCCAAAATTAATTAAGAATCACACAAATAGAATAGTTTAAACCGTGAGTCCCCGACAACAGCGCCAAAAAGTTGTTAACAATATTTTTGATATCCAGAAACGAAACCAAAAACTTGTTTATGGATCGACAATTGTACCGAATCGCACAACTAATATAAAATGGTAAGACCAAGTATCGTATCCCAGAAAACTCTCGACACTAAACAATTGCGTGATAACTCAATTAATTAAGACTTAAAAGAAACAAGATCATTGGTTTAAAATGCAAAGACAGAAAATTAAATATGAATGCAAATTGATCAATAGTATAGAGTAACACAAAGATGAACGAATGTTGTTTACTTATGAGATGAATATGTTGTTGGGGTTAGATTTCACCAAGTTCCCTCTCATGTATATAAGAATTCCTCTTTATGCATTAATGTTAACGTCACTAACTAAAGTACTTAGAACCCAATCCCTTGGCGCAATAAGCTTGCCTTAATTCCTAGTTCGTGCAATTCAAAGCGTTCCTAGAAAATTAAGTCTGAAGATCAAGAGCTTAAGACGACCAAGTACTTATACCCTCATCTTTGAGAAATATTACCCTTGGGAGAATTCAACAAGAATCTGAATTGTAAGGAACCTCCCGACACTCATGCAATTCATAAATCATGGGACTAAATGAGTTAAATAGAGCAAGCATTAAAACAGATGAATTTCCTAACAATTAATGAATAAAGCATATATGATTATGAATCAATTCATACATGAGAGTTCACCAGGTTACATCCTTCCCCAACAACAAATAGAGTTTAGTTCCCCATAGACATGGAGAAACTAGATGTACAATAGAAAATCATGACATAGTAAAACCCTAAGAGTAGAAGAGGAAGCTTCCACCTCTAGATCTGCCTTTAGAGAGTAGAAGAGTGTGCTGTTGTGTTGTTCTAGCCAGAGATACAAAACCTGGAGCGCCTGCGTCCTTTAAATAGAGTCGGAAAAGAGTCAAAATAGAGCAAAAACTGGGCCTAATCCACGACGCCCGGGCGACGTCGATTTCGGGCGCCCAAGCCTCCAAACTGGGCACCCAAGCTTCGCGACTGACTTTTCTGGACTGTGGTTGACTTTTCTGCATTCCAACTATTGGGTACTTTAACTCTTCCTTCAAATCATTCAAATAGCCTACAGAATCAAGGGAATTTGGTGATAAAATCATCAAGTATAACCCCAATTCTCTTATTCACAAAACTAAAGTAAAAACATGAGGCAAAGCAAGTTTCTAAGTCAAAAAGGGTGCATTTAGCATCAAAATTACATCACAGATAATGGTATTTTAAACCGTTAACATCAAGGCATAGTTGTATGATGAAGTTGCTGAAACGGTTATGTGTCAGTTCTAGCAATATGAGAGTTATGGCATGCGTCCGTAGCCATCTCCTATAGCGGAACGTGTTGTGCCCCCTACTGGTAAATTTAATAATCTTTTTTGTTTATTAATTTACTTTTTGTATAACCTAACATTTAATTTGACAGGTAGAAGCGACAAAGGAAGTTGCTCAGCTATCGGTGCCCCAAGGGACGACATGGACGACACTCGTCCAAGTCAGCTATATATTCTCTCCCCTACCGGGACCATGCTAGTGGGTCGTGGCACAATCTATGAGGTAGCCATTGTAGTGCATGGTATGGAGCTAGGAGAAGATGAGGTCGAGGTCACGGTGGATGAAGTTGTCGTACCAGATGTCTTTGTTCTTGTGCCTATGGCGGAGTTTATCACTGTAGCACCGACATTTAAGTGTGTCGCCGCTTGGCCTAAACATTCGGTTGGTGTTGTATCTGACCCCCCGGTAAATACTCCTACTATATACTTCTCAATTTGAAACTTGACTTCGTATTGACGTCAGAACATAACCATTTTTTCATGTAACAGCAGACAAGTCAAGAGGAAAGTCCTACACCGAAGAATACTTATTTATCTGAGGACGACCCTCTTGGTTCTTTAGACGAGCCTTGTAACATCATTGAAGATGCGCCGATGATTGTACCATGGGATTCTACTACATTTGGAAGACATGTTGAGATCCCATTGTACTTGCATCATCAAGATGTTAAGGAGCTTGCATCGGGGAGAGAAGAGATTAATATTTCACTCGTTCAATTATGGATGATGTATGTTTATGAGAACCTTTTTATATAAAATTGATTTATCAAGGTACTTATATCATATCATTCCTTGATTTCAGGTATATGTTTGGTGTGAGTAACAAGATGGGGTTCAATGATGTATATGGGTTCATTGACCCTAAATGACTCATGAAGAAAATAGATTTGATGACATCCAAGCATACATCACCAGCTGCTTTGTAATGGGAAAGGAGATATATTTTCTCCCTTATATACTTGGGTAAGTGAAGTTTGTTAACTTTAAAGTTTTATTTAAGATTTTAGTATATGACAAATAACTTATTACCAATTTTAGGCGTCATTGGCTGCTACTTGTGATCTCCATACCGGTGAACATTGTTGTATGGTGTTGCTCATTACACAAGTCTCCTCCCAACCATCTTAAACAAGTAGTAGATTGGTAAGAACCTCAATGTTTGAACTTTCTTTGTTATATAAATGTATGCTAAAGCAATTTCTTTTTTAATAATTCCCTTACAGCACATATGATGTTGTTTGGGAGATCAACTGCTAAAGCTAAAAAGCTTGCATGATTGGCCCTTAAAGTTTGGTATTTTAGTCCATACTTGTTACATTTTGTACCATTCCAATGATGTTACTTAATATTTTATAATTATGATGATATATTATAATGTAATAAACAAGTCGGGTCACATGAGTGTGGTTACTACATAATGTATTGGATGATGACCACTATTCGTGCACATGTTACCAGTGGATGGGAAACGGTATTATTTTGGTTTGAATTTTATTTTCTCTATAGTTTAGATTTCATATTAACTAATTGAACTCATTGAGTTTTATGTAGAGATTCAATTTTACTACTTCAGTTCCAAGAGGTCACTTAAACTCATAAGGATAACATTGGCTAAATAATAGTATATAATAGATATTAGGATATAGTAAGTTCTAAGTTTATGCTTCTAAGTTGATTTATGCTTTGTACATTATTATTAGTTTAACTTTGTACATTGGATTAATTTATGCTTTTAAGTATGATTACATTGAATTGATTTATGCTTCTAAGAAGTTGATTTACAATTACATTGAATGGATTTATGTTTTAATATAATATTTATTGAAAATATATGCTTCTGGATTGTTCTGGACTGTTTTGGTTGTTAAATATACGCATGTATGTTTCTACAGTTGGGAATGTTGCAGAAACAGACCTCTTATTAAAAAAAGAAATAGAGGAATACGCCTCAGTTGTGACCATAACCGAGGTAGAAAGCCCCCTATAGCATCGGTTCAGGTCCAAACTGAGGGAGTAGAGTTTGACATATTGTCGAACCGAGGCGAAAGGTCTTTCGAAAAAAAAATTAAAAAATGAAAATCTCTACTGCTTCGGTTACCTGTGAACTGAGGCAAAATCCTAACCACTTTTGCCTCGGTTCACAACCGAGGAAAAAAGTCTACCCCTTTTTGGCTCACCTTTATATGTATGGGTTGCGAAACTACTTTCTATAAGCGAAAATAATTGTTATCGTTTCCCTTGATTGCACTAGTGAAATGAAAGATGTAATGTGTGGATTGTTTGAGATAACAAATGATTAGATTTAAATGAGGATTAATATATGAAATGTTATGATAAGTGGATTCGACGGTGATTTAGAATAAAGAAAAGATTTTAATATATGAATTGGATGTGCTTCGATATATGTGAATGTTAGGTATAGATGTGATTAGAGTGTTATACCATATATGTAATTGTGATGTGATGACAGAGAAATGACTTTCAAGGGAGAAATTGTGTGTTGTGGTGTATTGAATAAGGATTCTTTAGGGGATTATCTAGACTCTATTAAGTATTATACTCATATAGAGGAAGATACTTAGGTGGTCTAAGTCAATGGAGGTTCCTATGATTGGAAGTGGTTTAAAAGACAACCTTTCTTTGGTGTCATAATCAACTAACCCTATTATATGGAATGGACATATAGGTCCATCGTGGGGCTGAGTAGAGCCCAGGTAACGTGTACCTAAATATATTAGGATCCATATGACAGGTGTAGAATTATAGAGTCATATTCAACAAGCAAATTCCTCAAGAGGTAGAATTGATAGTTGAATTAAATATTCATGTTTGCAATCTATGATTTGATTTGTAAATTATTTATAATTAATTATAAGTTTTTTTTTTGTTTTTAAAGATAGACTTAATTACATGGTTGGTCGTGTTTTGGTGGAAAGGTTTTAAGTTGGTTCCTACTGAACCTTTTCTATAAATTGTGTCTCAACTTTTGAAAAATTTTCTCAATTAGGTTCTTTTAAAAACATTATTTAACAGCGTTAATGACATGCCACGTGTCAATTTGTGATTATTTTATTTATTTTTTTAATTCTTAGGGAATTTTTTTGTTGTCCACGTATCAAGTCCTTGGTGTGACACGTGACATTCTTAGTGTCATGTAGCAAGACAATGCCACCTGTCAATGTCAATATCAAGCGTCATTGCGTTGATTTCAATTTCGTCCCTATGTTTCTTTGATTAAATTTAGTCATAACCTTTGTTGAGATTGTTGATAGGGGGAGCACAAGTTTAGCTAAACCCAAAATCTCTGTGATATATGTTTTTGATGATGATAAAACATAGTTAATAAAAACACATGTATATGTATTGTGTTATATGTGTTATGTGCTTATATGTTTACTGTGAGATTTTTACAAGCATAAATGTGAACATATCATGTTGATTATTGCATACTATTGTGTTGGAAATGTGATTATACCTGTGTATGCATAATGAGTTTTGAAATGGAAAAACCACATGCACCAAGCATATCTATATGACTAAATCAATTACAATATGTGACAATCAATTAAAGTCATTAGACAACTTAACCTTTAAACTGTGGCAAAACAACATGTCTTAAATCGATTACGTTAGTGGTTAAATCGATTAAAACTCGTGGGTTTGCACAAATCTTTTTCAAGTGTGTTGTGATGGATTTTGAGAAGAAAAGTTTTCAAAAATATACTAAGTGTTAAAACTTAATCGATTACATGCATCTTGTATTCAATTAAGTTTGTTAAAGATTTGAAAACTATTTCATTACTTGACATAACGGTCACAGCGGTCATATTTTTAAATATTTGACCAAGCATTAATTACAATTCGATTACATTAATTATGCATTCAATTAATGACTTTGACTGTTGTTAATTTGTTATAACTACGAGATGAAATCGATTAGATTAATAGCATAATCGATTTAAATGCATCTGATTTGACTTATACTATATATAGACGCATGATTTGAAATTTTGGAAGATAACTTTCATATCTGTTTCAGATAAATGCTTCAAAGTTTTACAAAAGAGGAAAACGCTTCAAGAAACAAGAATTACTGTGGTGAACAAGTCTTGATGGTTTCTTGAGAAGCTGGATTGATTCAAATTGTTTGATCATTCTGCACAATAGAGGTGCATACTGCTAGATCAGGAAGCTCATGCAAACGCTTTAGTGTTGTTGTTTCCCTATCGTGTTATAATGGAAGAAGAACATGTGGTTCTTGACTTTGAGGGGGATCTCAAACGGGTTGACTGCAGGAGAGGATTGTTCTTGTTGTTAGTCTGTTGTATTTGGCTATTTTAGATTAGTGAGTTAGAGAGGTTATTTACATTTTGACGAGTGAGGTCACTGTAAAAACCTTGTTGTAAAAACTCATATCTTGTAGTGCAATTGGCTTTCCGTCTAAGGTTGATCGGTAGGACACTGGATGTAGGCTTGGCCGAACCAGTATAAAAACTCTGAGTTTGAATCTTCTTCTCCCTAACTTTGTGCATTTAATTGATTGCATATTACTTGTATTCGAATACGTATACTATTACATTGCATACATTTTTACTTGCAATTCAAGAAAAGTTTAAAGACTCGTAGTTTTGCGGAAAAAATTTCAAAAGCAATCATTTTTATACAACAACAATTCACTCCCCCTCACCCCCTCTTGGTGTGAGAAACGAAACACATGTTTTTTAATAACATTTTCAAAATAGAGCAATATTGTCCATTTCCAAATTGAGACCAAATTTATTATTTGTTTAAATGTTATACTAATATTTTTTATTCAAACAAAATTTTTAACATATTACATTATTGTATATTATTAATCTATTGTTAATCATGTTTTTAATAAATTTCAATATAAATATTAGTATAACATTTATATAAATAGTAAATTTGGTCCCAATTAAAAGAGGACTAAACTTTCTATTTGTATAAATGTTATTAACTAATTTATTGTTATAAAAAAACAGATTAATAATATATTATATTTAAATACTTACTTTTATTTGTAAAAATATTTATACTTAAATAGTTTTAATCTTATAACAAAACATGGATTAATAATATACAATAATGTAATATGTTAAAAAGTCATTTTTAATAAAAATATCAATATAATATTTATAAAAATAATAAATTTGGTTTCAATTTGGAAGACGACAATCACTAGTCAAAAAAGTGGATTCTAACGCGCCATATAAGCTTCTGTTATGAAAAAACCGAAGCGTACAAAGCTATATACCTCGGTTCAGAAGCATGCGAGGTGGAAGGGAGATATTGCCTCGGTTAATTGCAGACCCGATGCCTATACCTCTGCACAAAACACTACAAAGTCTGACATCTTTTTGGAAAGGTTCTATTGCCTCGGGTAATTGGTAGAACCGAAGCATTATGTTTGGAGATTATGCTTCGTTTTTATAGGAAGCCGAGGCCTATTATCATTCGGTTAAACTTAGGCATCGGTTAATTGAATGACCAAAACAGTATCCCCATTTATAATTTTTACTTTCTCGAAACAAGTTACCCTAGATTGTGCATCTTCCTTCTTCCTCGCCTAAACCTGCATTTTCTTTCTGGCTAGCCTGCGTTTTCCTCCTTTCTCGCGGCCTCTTCCTCTTCATCTTGTACGCCTGAACTTCTTCTCTGTTTTCCCTACACTGTGCATCGTTGTTCTCCCCAAGCGCTGCCTCCACCACCGTTGCCGCCGCAATTCCTTCACTTTGTGGGTGTTGTCTTTGTTGCCGCCAGTCCGCTGCAATTCGTTCACTTTTTTGGTGCCGCCTTCGTCCCTGCAATTTTCGTCGTCGTCGCCCCCTCTACCATTGTCGCCCCATTGCCGTCGTCACCCCGTTGTCGTCATCGACCTCGCTGTCATCGTCGTCCCCGTTGTCGTCGTCGCCCTCGCTGCCATCATCGCCCTCGCTGTCCATCACGGTAATTCATGCTTCTTGCCTTAACTGTGAATGCCTCAGTGGAGAAATGTCCTTTGACGAGCAACAACTAAGGGCTGAGGGCTGTGAATATGCGATTGAGAGAAGAAGTAAATAACTTTGACCCTTTATGGCTCTGTGGAAGTTATGGCTGTGAGATTCTAAACCAGGATGAATATCTGTGATCTTTCCCTAAGGGAATAGGTCCAACACCCTTAGATGTAAAAATTGAAACTTCAAGGCATTCCGTAGTGGTAATCTTGATTTCCAAACTCCTTATCTCTTATTAGGATTTACTTTAAAATCTCTCGATTTTAATCTTCTATTCTATCACCTTATTCATTATGTTTTCCATTTATAAGTTTGTTTTCTTTCTTCTTTCATTTAAGGTGAGACATCATTGTAAGACATTTAAATTGGTTAATTGACATTGAAAACGTTGATAATGATTTTCAGAATCAATGGGCAAACATGTTTTGCGGTATCATTTCAAGGGCGGCGATACATCAACTGTTGGAAGTTGGCCAAACAGAAATCTTGGAGGGAGCCTGTCAAGTGGTAAGAAAAGTTTAATTTATTATAAATCTGCCTTAATTCGCATCTATTTTATCCACTTTGTCACCTCTCTCGAGCATTGATGAAATTCATTTGTTGTTGGTTCAAATGTCAGCTGAGTTCCAAGTTCCTTAACTGCTTGTTCCTGTTCATGATGACTATTTTGTGAGGTTCTGTAAGAGAAAAATGGGTTTACTTATGATCAGCTTATGAAATGTAATACATATACAATAACCTCTTAATCATATTATACGAGTTAAGACATGTAATTAATTAATTAATTATTACGGGTGTTAAATTTACTAATGATCTGTATATTACTTTTTTCGGAATTAGTCTAAATTTATAATTGTCCTAGAACTTCAGAATTCCACATTAATCTATAAAAGGATTCAATATATTTTTAGATTTACCCTTAAAGTTATTGATATTGTATTCTCTTCACCTAATTGATAAATTAAATAACAATTTTATAGAATAATAATATAATAAACAACACTAGTAAAAAAAGCAGATTTAAACTCGGCCATTACGCCTCGGTTTTGTCATAACCGAAGCGTATCAAAAGGCGGTGGCATTTCTGTAATTCAGAACATATTATATGCCTCGGTTCTAAACCACCCGAAGCCTAATACCTATACTGCCTCGGTTCGTAGATGCAACCGAAGCATATACGTTTAAAAATATTACAAAATCTGACGCTTCAGGTGGAAACTGTTTAAAGACGAAGATACTGCCTCGGTTAGCATTTAAAACCGAGGCAGTATATCCTGCTCTGCCTGCCACGTTGGCCTGCTGCCACTGACAACCTTTACGAAACAGCGTTATGGCCTCGGTTGGTACTCAGAACCGAGGCAGTATAGCCTGCGCCTCTGCACATTCTGAACTGCTCCTGAACTGCTCCTTCTGAACGTTCTGATCTGTCCCCTGGGATACTACCTCGGGTGCTTTTAACCGAAGCCGTAGAGGCTTTTTCGCTTCGGGTTGGCGGAAAACCGAGGCATATAGCCAAATTTAATTTGAAAAATTAGATTTACTGAAATGTTTATGCCTCGGTCTGGAAGATAACCGAGGTAGTATCCGGTTTCTGACTCGGTTATTTGAATAACCGAGGTAAAAGGCTGTTTATATTTCCAGAACTGCAACGCTTCTTCTCCCTCACGCGACATTTCTCTTCTCCACTGTTCCTCCACCAGTTTGCTTTTCCTCACCGCCACTCCCCCTCCGCGCTCGTGCTGCCATCGCCGGTGTTGTTCGGTTTGTTCTCCTTCTCCGTCATCAGCCGTCCACGACTCTGCGTGTCCTCTCACCTTCGACTGCCTCCGACGACGCTGCTGCCTCCGCGCCGGACTCCGACACGCTGTTGCCTGCGCCGGTCACACTCCGTCACTGTAATTGCCACCGTGCCTCGTCCACTTCCATTTGTTTCTGGCATTTCACGGTTAGTTGAATTCACATTCACTGTTGGATTGAAAAAATTTTCATCATAAAATTTTGATATTAAAATTTTGATATATGTTTGATAAATATTGTTGTGAGATGATATATTGGTGATAAAATTGTTGTTGTTGTTGTGAGATTGATATATTTATTTGATATTTGTTTGATAATTGTTGTTGTGAGATTGATGTATTTATTAGATTGTTATTTGATGATTATATTGGTATAATGATTATTGTATTAAATTGGTTGATTTGATGATTAGATAAAGTTTAAGGTTGGAAATCATGAGTTGTTTGCTTTAATATATTGTTTGTTGTTGTGAATTAGCCTTAGTTTCCCGTTTGAGATTCAATACAAAAATTGTTTACTATCTCTAGATTTTTTTCAACAAATGTACTTTTTACAAATAATAGAAAGAGATGGTAGACATAATTTGACAGTATTGAATCTTGAATTGTCCGGTTGGACAGTTTAAGAAGAGTAATAACTTTTTCATAGTTTATTATAACATATCAATTTTAATATACATGTCTTAAATTTCATGAAAATTTGCCGTTGTGTTTTTGTATTGATCTTCGGGTGCATATTTGATTGTGATTTATAATCACTTTCATTTCGTGTAACCTGAAGACCAATGCGAAATGCTGGCAAAATTTCGTGAAATTTAAGATATGTTGTTTAAAATTGATATGTTTAATAAACTAAAAAAAGTGAATCTTCTTGAATGGGATAGGGTCACACCTTGAATACAAACACGATCAAAGTGATCATTCAAGATTATTGAAATTGTGTAAACAATTTCAGTCAACATGCGTACGGATAGAGGGTGGATTAATTTACCACGCATCAGCACTGAGTACGAGAGAGGGGTAGAAGACTTTATAGAGTTTGCGCAACGTAATGCGAGTACAAGTGGTGATGATGAAGTCAAGTTCAGATGTCCTTGTGTGAACTGTTTGAATGGGAGGAAGTTGAACGCAACTGATATTAGGGAACATCTTATCTGTGATGGTTTCATACGAAGTTATACAACATGGATATGACACGGCGAATTAACAGACTTTCCAACTGTCTCTCCAACTGGAAATGTTTATGATTCCACAATGGATATGGAAGATCAAGCAGAAGAAGACAACTTAGAGGACATGATCCGCGATGTTGGCGCAGAAGCTTTTGCCCAAGCGCATGTGTATGACACGATGTCCACTGATGCGGAGACTCCTTTGTATGCGGGTTCAACTAAGTTCACACGGTTGTCAGCGGTGTTAAGGCTGATGAATTTAAAGGCGAGCAATGGATGGAGTGATAAGAGTTTTACAGAATTGTTGTCGTTGTTGAATGAAATGCTGCCAGATGGAAATACGTTACCCAATCGTAATTATGATGCAAAAAAAATTCTCTGTCCGATGGGTATGGAATATAAACGGATACATGCATGTCCGAATGATTGCATATTATATAGGAATGAGAATGAAGTTTTGATAAAGTGTCCAAAATATGGGTTATCACGATACAAGTCAAAAAACAACGGTGAAGAAGGTGGCATCACAGAAAAGAATGGTTCTGCTTTGAAAGTAGTTTGGTACCTTCCACTAGTTGCCAGACTTAAGCGTTTGTTCGCGAATCCCAAAGACGCTAAAAACCTAAGATGGCATGCAGATGAGAGAACAACTGATGGGATGCTTCGTCATCCGGCTGATTCCAACCAATGGAAAATTATTGATCAAGAATTCCCCCAATTTGGTGAAGAATGTAGAAATCTTAGGTTTGGCTTAGCTACTGATGGAATGAATCCATTTGGTAATTTAAGTACCAATCACAGTTGTTGGCCCGTTATACTGATAATTTACAACTTATCTCCTGGATTGTGCATGAAAAGAAAGTACATGATGTTGTCAATGTTGATATCTGGTCCAAAGCAGCCTGGAAATGACATCGATGTTTATCTAAGGCCACTAGTTGAAGACTTGAAGTTGTTGTGGGTTGATGGGGTTGAAATATTTGATGCCTTTGCTTCAGAAACTTTCATGATGCATGCCATGTTATTTTGCACCATTAATGACTTCCCAGCTTATGGTAATTTGTCGGGGTACAGTGTGAAGGGTCATAAAGCATGTCCTATATGTGAAGAAAACACTGCAGCTCAACAATTAAAACACGGAAGGAAGACAGTGTATATGCGTCATCGGCGATTTTTACAATCTAATCATCCATATCGAAGGTTAAAGAAAGCATTCAATGGAGAACAAGAGAAAGACAATGCACCCATTCCACTTACTGGACTTGAAGTTGCTGAGAAAGTTAATAAAGTACATCATATATTTGGGAAAACGTCGAAGAAGTCTTCTGTAGCGACCCCTTGGAAGAAGAAATCAATATTCTTTGATCTTCCATATTGGTCAAAGTTAGATGTTAGACATTGCATCGATGTCATGCATGTTGAGAAAAATGTTTGTGATAGCTTGATTGGTACACTACTAAACATCCAGGGAAAAACAAAAGATGGAGTGAATGCGCGTTTGGATTTGGTTGACATGAAAATCCGAGAAGAGTTGGCACCAAGAGAGATTGGTAAACGTACTTATTTGCCCCCTGCATGTTACACAATGTCCAAACAAGAGAAGATAAGTTTTTGTCTTTGTTTAAAGAGTATCAAGGTACCACAAGGATACTCTTCAAATATCAAGAACTTAGTGTCAATGCAGGACTTAAAGCTTGTTGGACTGAAGTCTCACGATTGCCACGTCTTAATGCAACAGTTGTTACCAGTGGCAATTCGTGGAATTTTGCCCAAAAAAGTTAGGCTGACCATAACTCGATTGTGCTCATTTTTCTCGTCAATTTGTAGTAAAGTCATCGATCCTACAAAGTTAGATGAACTTCAAAACGAAATTATCATCATCTTGTGTCAACTAGAAATGTTTTTCCCTCCATCCTTTTTTGACATCATGGTGCATTTACTTGTTCATTTGGTCAGAGAAATAAAGTTGTGTGGACCAGTATACTTAAGATGGATGTACCCTATTGAGCGTTATATGAAGATTTTGAAAGGGTACGTCAAAAATCAATATCGTCCAGAAGGTTCGATGATTGAAAGATATATTGCTGAAGAAAGTATTGAGTTTTGCTCTGAGTATATGGCTAAAGCAAATCCGATAGGAGTCCCTCGGACATCATGGTTGAGTAGATATTCTACAAGTAAAAGCATCCGAGGTGTGAATGTGGTGACGAAAAGTCGTGAAGAATTGATGCAAGCACATTTATACATATTAAACAACACAGATGAAGTGATCCCATTTTTGGAAGCTCACAAAGCCGTTGTAAGGGACAAGTATCCACGACAATCAGAGAAATGGCAGTTGATGGAGCATAACAGAACATTCTTGTCCTGGTTCAAATCTGAAGTTTCAAAAGAATCACGTTCCTCTGAGACTTTGTTTTGGTTAGCAAATGGCTTGAAGTTTGATGTTGTATGTTGTACAGGATACGAAATTAATAATTGCACATTCTATACCAAAACTTTGGATGATAAAAGCACAGTACAAAATAGTGGCGTCAGTCTAGAAGCTGAGTCGCTACAGTTTTCCACATCCAAAGATCAAAATCCTATAGTTGGTTCCATGAGATACTATGGTAGAATTGAAGAGATATTTGAAGTTGATTATACTAAGTTTTCTGTTGCACTCTTCAAATGTAAGTGGGTAGACAATAAGAGTGGTGTCAAAATAGATGAATCTGGTATGACACTGGTTGATTTTCGAAAGGTTGGTTATAGAGACGAACCATTCATCATGGCATATCAAGCAAGTCAGGTTTTTTATGTCAAAGATCCTGCATCTGACCATTGGTATGTTGCTCTCCAAGGAAAAAGGCAAATTGAAGATAAAGAAGAGAATTTAAGTAATATTCATATCGCTGACAACCATCCATTTAAAACGACAATAAATTTGGATGACGACCCTCTAATAAGATCACAATGAGGGAATATATATATGACCAATCCATATGATTATGTATGAATTTCATGTTTGTGTAAATTTTTATGGCTTTTATTAAATAATATATTGCACAATTTATAAGTGTTTTATTTATATTTCATCTTATTTATTGTGACAGATATATGGCTGAGTCACCTCATTCGTCGGGCGATGAAGTCCCCACCACTTCTAGACGGACGAGAGGAGCAACGAGGTTACGACAACTTATACTTAGAAGAAATGCAGGTGAGAGGACACCTGTCATTATTGACGTGGTCACTGGAGTTGCATCTGGCCCAAATGCAGATGTTTTTAGGTCTTACCTTGGAGTATTGGCACGTGATCGTATCTCTATACTTACTCCATCGTTTGACCATGTTTCTGATTCTGATCGGAATCTCATATGGCAAGATCTATTGGTAAGTTAAGCAATATTGCTCAATCTTCTATATTCAGTATATTGATAAATCTGTATTTATATGACGTTATTACTTTCTTTGTTGCAGATAACATTTGATATGCCAAACGTCGAGAGCTTAAGGAATAGGTGTTTATCTGCAATTGCAGAAAGATTTAGAGGGTTTAAGACAAAATTGACGTCTAGATATATATTTGGACCAAAAAGTAATGAAAGTCCATGTTCCAAATATTCAGCAATTGACGAAGAAACATGGCGTCAGTTTGTAGAGCTTCGTTCTTCTGAGGCGTGGCAGGTAAGTGTAGTAAAATCACTCAATTCATCCTTCATAATTATTTACCATGACAATTGTTTAATTTTGTCACAGGAAAAAAGGTCAAAAGCACAGGGAATAAGCGCTCAGAATAAAAATCCACACCTCTTGTCTCGTGGTGGATATAGGAAGCTTGAAGAGAAAATAATGAAGCAGAAGTCAGATAGTAGACTTCCACTTTCTGAGGGTGATGACCCTCTTCCTCCTCCTTCACCACCATCTCGGCACGACAAGTGGAAGTTAGCCCGTATGAGACCATCGGGCTCCTACACTTCGGAGTCAGCCAGAGAAATATCTGAACGAATTGTAAGATTTCATTTCTTATTATATTACATTAATTTTGTTATATATCTTACATAGCTATTTCAAATGACTTTGAACTTTTGTTATGTTATAGGACTCATTGGTTGAGCAGAGCTCCCAAGGTCAATTCACACAAGAAGGTCGTCAAGATATTATTGCCACAGCTATTGGACGACCTGAGCATCCAGGACGGGTGCGTGCTGCTGGGACTGGCATAGGCATACGACAGTTTTTTGGGTCTTCCTCGCGTCCATATTCATATGAAAAGATGAAGGAGGAAATAAGAAAAGAGATGACGCAGGAGATCACAAAGAAGGTTCGAGCAGAGTTATATGATGAAGTTGCTGAAATGGTTGCGCGCCAGTTCCAGCAGCATTATGAGGATTATGGCAATCGTCCTCCACCATCTCCTGTAGCAGAACATGTTGTGCCCCCTACAGGTAAGGTTATTTATTTTTGCTTACTAATTTACTTTTTGCATAAACTAACATTTAATTTGACAGGTAGAAGCGGTAAAGGAAGTTGCTCAGCTGCCGGTGCCCCAGGAGACGACATGGATGACACTCGTCCATGTGAGTTATATATTCTCTCTGATACTGGGACCATGCTAGTGGCTCGTGGTACAGTGTATGAGACGGCCACTGTAGTGCATGAGGTACAGCTTGCAGAAGATGAGGTCAAGGTCACGGTCGATGAAGTTGTCATAGCGGATGCCGTTCTTCCTGTGCCTACAGATGAGTTCTTCACTGTGGAAGAAGCATTTAGGTCCTTTGTCGCCTGGCCTAGACATTTGGTTGGTTCTGTATCTAATCCCCCGGTAAACACTCGTACTATATACTTCTCAATTTTAATATTTAGTTTTAATTGACGTTATAACAACCATTTTTGCATTTAACAACAGATAGGTCAAGAGGGAAGTCCTAGACCGAAGAAGACTCATTTATTTGAGGATGACCCTCTTGGTGCGTTAGACGAGCTTGCTAAACTCATTTCAGAGGTGCCGATGAATGTACATTGGGATTCTACTACATTTGGAAGAGAATCTCATATCCCATTGTACTTGCATCAGCAAGATGTTAAGGAGCTTGCGTCGGGGAGAGATGAAATTAATATTACACTCATTCAGCTGTGGATGATGTAAGTTTATGAAAACTTTTATATATATTGGTATTTTATGAACTTACTTACATCATATTATTTCTTCATTTTAGGTATCTGTTTGATGTTAGTAACAAGAAGGGGTTCAATGATGTATATGGGTTCATTGACCCTTCTATGACTCATGAGAGAAATAAATTTGATGATATCCAGACATACATCACCACCTGCTTTGGAACGGGGAAGGAGATATATTTTCTCCCTTATATACATGGGTAAGTGAAGTTTGTTAACTTCAACACATTCATTTATTAATTTTGGTATATCATTCATAAGTTATTACCAATTTCAGGTGTCATTGGCAGCTACTTGTGATCTCCGTACCGGAGAACACGGCTGTTTGGTTTTGTTCATTGCATAAGTCTCCTCCCAGCCCTCTTAGACATGCAGTAGATTGGTAAGAATCTCAATGTCTGCTCATTTTTTTTATATAAATGTATGCTAAAAGAATTTCTTTTGATAGTTCCCTTGCAGCACATATGATGTTATCTGGGAGATCTACTGCTACAGCTAAAAAGCTTGCATGGGTTTCTCTTAAGGTTTGGTATTTTAGTCCATACTTTGTTACATTTGCTTCCATTCAAATGATGTTACTTAACATTTTATAATTATGATGATGTATTGTAGTGTAATAGACAAATGGGGTCATATGAATGCGGTTACTACGTTATGTTTTGGATGATGACCATCATTCGTGCACATTACACTGTTAGCAAAATGATGCAGATGAAATTTTGATGATGTCCAAATCAAGTCAAGACCAATCAAGAATCAAAATGATTTGAAGATTTGTATTGTGATGGAAAGCTTTTGTAATACTCTTAGAAATATGTATAGGACTTAGATCAGAAAAAGGAAAGTGTTTTGTAAAATTACTATAGTAAATCATTGCAACAAAACACTATAGTACTATTCACATGAATAGTAACACTATTCACGTGAATAGTGACGGTTAACGGTAAGAGTATCGCACTTAACACGGATGTTGGACAAACTAGCCGTTTATGGCCGTTGGACAAACTAGCCGTTTATGGCCGTTGGACAAACTAGCCGTTTATGGCCGTTGGACAAACTAGCCGTTTATGGCCGTTGGAGAAACTAGCCGTTAAGTTTGTCTTTTAGTGAATGGAAGAGCCTTTGGATGAGTCTATAAATAGACTCTCATTTCCTCTCAAGAATCATATATCTAGAGACACAGAAACTCTTCCCTTGTGCTCAAATACTCAGAAATTCTTGAGACTTGTGTGTTCTTGTTCGGCTTGTGAAACTCTTGTCTGTGGAGCTGGTGAAGTGCTGCTACGGTGACAGAGGAAATAGCCGGTTCATCCTTGGTGTGTCTAAGGAGGTGTTCGGAAGAGAATCATCCTTCGTGAAGTATTTGGAGGAGGTGTTCATCCTTTGTGAAGACTCAAAGGAGGTGTAGTTTCATCTCTTGTGGTATCAAGAGAGGTGGTTTCTAAACTCTTACAAATTGTATCTTTGTGATTGTAGTTTGTAATTGTTTTGTGATTAGTGAATTGTTTATCTTGTTTTGAGATAAGCGACTGGACGTAGGATCCTAGTGATCTGAACCAGGATAAAATCATCTGTGCAAATTTCTCTCAACCTTACTCTTGATTTATTTGTCTTTATTAATTGCTAAGTAAGTTTAATTGAGTAGAAATTAAAAGGTACACGTTCGTATTAAAAACTCTCTTGGTTTGTTATTCCGCACTAACCCATCCGCTGCAGCCGCACTCTGACAATTGGTATCAGAGCTTGCTTTGATAGTCATTCAAATGGCGGGATCACATCAAACATTCGCAGAGGGTGCTTCTATCAATAGACCACCACTATTCACAGGTGAAAATTACGCATTTTGGAAGGTCAGAATGCAAATTTTTATGGAATCTATTGATATAGATATTTGGGATGCTGTTGCATTTGGTCCTTTTGTTCCAACTAACAATATGCAGGAACCAAAGTCCCGTGACCAATGGACCATTGAAGAAAAGAGAAGATCTCAGAATGATGTAAAAGCCCGGAATATCATTGCGTCAGCGTTGACTGTTGATGAGTTCTACAGGGTCTCTGTCTGCAAAAATGCTAAAGAAATGTGGGAAACTTTAGGAGTAACTCATGAAGGCGGAGATGAAATTGGGTGTGCTAAAACGAATACTTTAATCATGGAAGAGAATAATTCAAGCTCTTCATCAAGCACAACATCAAGTATGGGTGATTCTGATGAGCAAGCATACATCTGTTTAGTAGTGAACGATGACACTGGAAGCCAAGTAAGTACCTCTAGCGATTCTGATGATTCTGATCATATTGATGAAGATGAATTACATGAAATTTATAGAGAATTATTGATAGAATCAGAAAAACTAGATCTTGCTCATAAGAAATTGAAAAAGGATTTTAAAGAATTACAAAAGAAATATGAAAAATCCTTAGAAGAAATAGAAACTTTAAATAGTAAAATTTCAATTGTAGAAAATGATACAAATATATCTGTTGAGTGTAAATTTTGTGATAAACATAAATTGAAAGTTGATAACATTGAAAAACCAATAGCAGATGAAAATAAAGAATTAAAATCAAATTTTAAAAAAAAATTTTGAAGAAAATAAAATTTTGAAAAATAAAATTTTATTTTTTGAAAAGGGTAAATTTACTAGTAGTGATGAATGTGCTTCTTGTGAAAATTTTAAGAAACTACTAGAACAAACAACCTTAGGAGAATGTAGTAAAAATAATGAAAATAAGGTTGTTAAAAATAAGTATGTTCCTAGAATTAAAAATAAACACAATCATAGAACCCGTAGAACTTGGGTAGAAAAAGGAACAACTTATAGGAACACAAACTTTGTATCATGCTTTTATTGTATGAAAAAGGGTCATACATCAAACAAATGTAAAATTAAGCATTATGGTGTTCCAAGTGGTAGATATATTTGGGTTGTAAAATGATTTCAAATTTTCAAACTAACCCAAAGGACCCATACAAAATAGTTGGGTGCCAAATGTTTCATATTTAAGAATATTTTTTAAAAATGTTTTTGTTTTAAATATTTGAAATAGAAGAATCTGTGCATGTTGTCTTTGATGAAATTGTGGACCTTGAGGTAAAACCTCTTGAGTCAGATGAATCAGATGCAGGTGAAAATGAAGACTTGCAAAAGACAACCAATGAAGAGAAAATGAATAATCCTCAAGATGATGAAGATCTAAACAAAATATGGCAACAACCTAGAGGATTATCATTGGACAACATCATTGGCGACATATCAAAAGGGGTAAACACTAGAAGAAATTTAGTTAGTTTATTGTATGCTTGCCTCTTTAAATTCAATAAAATGTATGTTGTTTTTCCTTAATATTTCTATGCATATATGCTTTTATTAAGGGGGAGTATAATTTCTAATAAATTTAGGGGGAGCAATCAAGCACAACTTTTTAATTATGATCAAAAAGGGGGAGAAAATGTTTAAAGCTTATTTGCTTATTTGTGTTTATTCACTAATGCACTTTTTCTTCCATAAGTTGTGTTTTAAATACAGATTATTACCAAAAGCTTTAAATCAAGAAGTTTTTTGATCATCATCAAAAAGGGGGAGATTGTTAGCAAAATGATGCAGATGAAATTTTGATGATGTCCAAATCAAGTCAAGACCAATCAAGAATCAAAATGATTTGAAGATTTGTATTGTGATGGAAAGCTTTTGTAATACTCTTAGAAATATGTATAGGACTTAGATCAGAAAAAGGAAAGTGTTTTGTAAAATTACTATAGTAAATCATTGCAACAAAACACTATAGTACTATTCACATGAATAGTAACACTATTCACGTGAATAGTGACGGTTAACGGTAAGAGTATCGCACTTAACACGGATGTTGGACAAACTAGCCGTTTATGGCCGTTGGACAAACTAGCCGTTTATGGCCGTTGGACAAACTAGCCGTTTATGGCCGTTGGAGAAACTAGCCGTTAAGTTTGTCTTTTAGTGAATGGAAGAGCCTTTGGATGAGTCTATAAATAGACTCTCATTTCCTCTCAAGAATCATATATCTAGAGACACAGAAACTCTTCCCTTGTGCTCAAATACTCAGAAATTCTTGAGACTTGTGTGTTCTTGTTCGGCTTGTGAAACTCTTGTCTGTGGAGCTGGTGAAGTGCTGCTACGGTGACAGAGGAAATAGCCGGTTCATCCTTGGTGTGTCTAAGGAGGTGTTCGGAAGAGAATCATCCTTCGTGAAGTATTCGGAGGAGGTGTTCATCCTTTGTGAAGACTCAAAGGAGGTGTAGTTTCATCTCTTGTGGTATCAAGAGAGGTGGTTTCTAAACTCTTACAAATTGTATCTTTGTGATTGTAGTTTGTAATTGTTTTGTGATTAGTGAATTGTTTATCTTGTTTTGAGATAAGCGACTGGACGTAGGATCCTAGTGATCTGAACCAGGATAAAATCATCTGTGCAAATTTCTCTCAACCTTACTCTTGATTTATTTGTCTTTATTAATTGCTAAGTAAGTTTAATTGAGTAGAAATTAAAAGGTACACGTTCGTATTAAAAACTCTCTTGGTTTGTTATTCCGCGCTAACCCATCCGCTGCAGCCGCACTCTGACATACACCACTGGATGGGAAACGGTAATATTTAGGTTTGAATTTTATGTTCTCTATATTTGGATTTCATATACACTAATTGAAATCATTGTACTTTATGCAGAGATTTAATAGGACTGCTGCAATTCCAGAGAAGTCAATCCAACTTGTGAGGAAAACACTTGCAAGATATGTAATTCATTTATATAATAGTATGTAGTAGATATTAGGATAGACTAAGTTTTAAGTTTATGTTTCTAAGTTGTTTTATGCTTTTCTACGTTACTATAAATTGAACATGTACATTGCATTGATTTATGCTTGAAACTTGATTTATGATTACATTTTGGATTGATTTATGCTTCTAAGAATTTGATTTATGATTCCATTCAATATATTTTATGTTTTAATATCAATTTCATTTAGAATATACGTTTCTGTAATATTCTGGACTGTTCTGGTTATAAAAAAATATGCAGGTCTGTTTCTGTGATTGGGAATGTTGCAGAAACAGACCCCACTTTAAAAAAAAACGTGCTTATATGCCTCGGTTCTGGTCAAAACCGAGGTCAAAAGCCAACTTACTGCCTCGGTTATGGTCAAACCCGAGGCAGAATGTGTAGCGGAGGAGAAAAAAAAAAACATAAAATGGATCTACTGCCTCGGTTTGGGCAAGAACCGAGGCAGTAAAGTCGAACTTTATGCCTCGGTTACAAAGAACCGAGGCCTAATGTGGTACGAAAAAAATAAATTAAAAAAACGTGAAAGGTATATGCTTCGGTTAGGGATGAACCGAGGCCGTAGGGTGTGAGTTTATGCCTCGGTTCAGAACCGAGACCAAAAGTGTTAGACTTTTTACCTCGCCTGAATATGCCTCGGTTGGAAAACCGGTGCCTATAGCCAAAAATAACCGCTGTCGTTTCCCCTTATTGTACTAGTGCAATGTGGAAACTATCCTATTAAAAGGATCAAATTTTTCAAAAGAAGTATAGAAAAAACCCAAGAGGCAGTTAATAACTCCAGCACATGTTTAACCTAAGTCATAAAAATAAATAAAATTCCCTCTTTTAACTAATCTCAGATTGAAGTTTTGGAAAATAAATATAACTTAATTAGTATAGAAACAATTTTATGAATAAATAAATCAGCACCCCATCTATCTTGATTAGATTTAAGCTAAAAGAGATTAGGGCACGTAATAGAGATATATGAATATGAGTTGGAGAAAAAATAGAGATAGTTATCGATGTTGTATTGTAGCCAAAGGCATGATCCTCGAGAAATGAAAGATGAAATGACAACTGTGAGTATATATGTGTCATTCTGCAAACAACGAATGAATCCAAACACTGCCCTCATTCTGCAGAAAGGTAATTAATTATCAAGTACCTACCTGTTCACATGTGTGCCCATTAATCATCGCTACAAAACAACCAACGGCACACAAAAAATAAATAATTATCTTGTCTCCTGCCATTGCTACTTTCAAGTTTTCCTTTCCCTCCCTTCAAAAATATGTAGTGTTCTACATATTCTACACCCATAACTCTCTCTCTCTCTCTCTCTCTCTCTCTTCAATAAGTTGAATTATAGCTTCACTTAACTATATTTATATTACAGCAAATCTTTCCTAGATAGGATATTTTTCTATTATTAGATGAGTTAGATTTAAATTTTTATATTAATATAATATTAAAGTTTATATTAGGTTTGATAAATTTATCATGCCATTTGCTATCATGTCTTTATTAATTTTGTGCGATATATTTTCTACGTTCCCTTATATAATATACATATCTGTAAGTCTTTTAGGTCAAGTAGGGGTTGAAATCACAAGATGGCTTTTTACTCTTTTTTTTCTTTTTCTATTCTTTTGTTTTATTTTCTTAAGATGGCATTTCATCTTACATCTATTTTCTTTTGTTTTTCTTTTGTAATTGAGGCAACTCTTTTATCACTTTTCATATATTATTCATATATATGATTAAAACAATTGGATTTAAAGTAATAAATAAAAAGGAAAAAAGAAAAATTTATGAGCATCTTTCACTACTTTTCCTATGAGAGATATAGTTTAGGTCGATTTCAAGTATATAACTACCAATAATTTTCTTTTTATGAACTAACTTTTGTAAAAATAAATTAAATTTAAGTTTATTACTTACACTTTAGGGTGGGTATATATTGATGTAGGAGTCTATTATTATAAAGTAAGTACATGGAGATTTTTCTGTGGCAAACCCAAACCAATATAATTAGTTTGATGAAGCTTGAGGAATTTAGATAGAAGATAATTTGCAATAGATCATTGAGAGGTCAAATGGCCCCATTGAAACATTATTTGGCTTCGTATCAGAAAATGTACATGAAAGGAGCTATTATTTGGAGAATAATCAAGAACACGTGGTGCCCGTTTGCCTGAGGGACGTAATGATTAAGAGTCCAAAAGGCTTTTATTCAGAGAGAAATGCCAAAGACATAATGCACTGGAGGATGAAAAGATTGATTTAATTGAGCATAGAAACAAATTAATGGGTTCCAGAACTTCAATATTAATATTTAATATCAATATAAGTCTGGCTGCTGAGTGTGACATTCTGTTTTTTTTATCTAAGATCAGTTTCTTTTTTTTTTTAAATGTAACAAGTTATGTGTTCTTAACCAAACTTTGAATTTGATTATTTATAAACATTAGTTAGGTTAAATTTATTATTATAAATACTAAAAAATGTATGAATATTATTTATGTTAACATACATGCTCTGCATGTCATTTTATAAAATATGTTTTTGTATATACATTATAACATAAATTCGAGCATGTCATTTATCAAATTAGAATTGGTCCTTTTTTTCCAACTTTATTTTTGTTTGGTCTTTTCATATTAGAAAGTAATAAATTTAGTTTTTTTTTCCAATGTTAAATTTTTTTTAACGTGACAAACGACATTTCACTAAGATAGCAGTATGTTGTCCACATGTCAATAATTAATTATTTAAAATTAAATTAAATTATTGTTAAAACATAGACTTATTTGACTATATTTTAACATCAGATAATTATTTTTTTGAGTTTATATTAATGAAAATTGAAGTCCAATGCCATTGTAAATGTAAGAAGAGAAATTGTTGAAGAATATTAGTGACGTAGATTAATAATAGTGAAAAAAAGGGATAAGTAATGTCGTATTTTGGATATGTGTAAATAAATCTGGGATATTTGGAGATTACTGTTTTATAATGTTGTTGGTTTAGAATTATATGGAGGAGTTATAGATTGAAATGTACGTCATCGTTATCTTCATCTTCGTAGTTGAGACCAAAAATTTGTGGTTGTGAAAAAAAGGTTGTTACTTCTCAGAGCAAGCACGATAAAAAGAGTAATAAAAGATCTTGAAATGTAGAAATTGGAGAATAAGTAACAATATTTTGTAGTGTTTAAATTTGGGGTGTTTTTGCTAATGGTATTCTTTTTTCATTGTATCTTGGACACATTGTAACTACTTCTAATGGGTTAATGGGTTGATGAGATAGAATCTCAAATGGAAAGAAAGACAAAAATATAAGATGAAGAAATTGTATCCGGTAGTGAAAGAATGGTACTAAAATGGTTCCAAAAAGAGGCTAAGTTGAAGGGCAAGTTAATGGCATAGACAAAAACAAAAGTGTGGAAAACTAAGATGTGTTTTTCATTGTATATTGGGTATTTATAGTTATAATTTCTGTGTATTTAGGTCAATTCTAAGGAGTAGTGTTTAATGGATATTATGTAAGGTGTTAAATATATTATATTATTATAGATATCCTAGATAGATATCATATCTTTATCTTTTATCTTTAGATAGTTTGTTATTATTCCTTATTTGTATTTTTGACTTAGCCCATATTTCTTATATTATAAATACAATACCCTATGTGTATATTCAACACAAGGGAGATTAATCTCATACATTCTTTCTATCGTATTGAACATGGATTCTAGAGCTAAGGTTCTTTGAAAAAAAAATTGTTACCCATGTCCACTACAACATCCATCACTATTGCCACCATCATTAGAGTCGTTGTCGCTGCTATCGGAGCTTCAGTTTCGACCGGTGACCACACAATTCTGCTTGTCCCGGCTAAACAAGCCTAATGCCATCAAGATTACTACCATCAGAGTCCAGATGCGTTGTCACATGTTGATCACAGTTTATTCTCGCCGTTTCATTGTTGCACTCTTTATGACCCCCTCACTCTAGATCTAGCCTTGTTGAGTTGATTGAACCTCTTTCACGTTTTAGGTTTTTTCTATCTCTTGCTTGTTCATGGCTTCTTCCCCTTTTGATCTCTCTTTGTCACTAATATGTTTGACCCGTCCATATATACTAACTATGTCAATGTACATTTACATATCAATAAGTTAGATGGCAATAATTATGTGACTTGGGATTTAGACGTTAAACTTTGGCTTAAGAGTTATATGTGTGTTGATCATATTACGCAGAACGTGACAACAATTGATTCCGCTACGATTACCTGTTGGGTGAAAATTGATGGTCAATTGTTTTTCTCAAGGGTACTCTTCAATTTTTCTTTAAAACAATTTTTCTTTCGTATGAAACATGTTTTGAAATATAAGCTCAAGACAAATTATTATAAACCAACAATACTCAATGTATTTATGGTGTTTTTCATTATCATTTCAATGTTGTTGTTCCTCGGGATCAAGAATTTATGGCTAATCATATGGATAAAATGTTTGGGCTTTTTTATGAATTTAATGAATTATTGCCTCCTTCCTCTACTCATGCCTAAGAAATAGAGTAACAGTCATGGTTCTTCATGATATTGGAATTACATGGTCTTGATGACAAATATTCTCATATCTGTGATCCGATTTTGGGTTTGTTAAAAAAGAATAACTCAATTTCTCACACCAAGGATGGGGGGTGAATTGGGGAAGTATAAAATTTAAAACTTTCAAAATCTTTTTCACCAAAAGTAATGCCTTTATAACTTTTTTGAAACGCAAGTTAAAAGACTTGTTTATGGAGAGGAAATTAAATCGATTGAGTACAGTAAGAAGTCGATTGAATAAAAGAGTGTAGGAAGGAGGATTCCTAATAGGTGATTGTGAGAGAGGAGCAGTCTGAACAACAATAACAGATCTAGGAGGATGACCATGTAATGCATAATGTTTGTCAATCTTGTAGCCTAGCCTACCACAATGGTCAAATTTGTAATGGTTTTATCTCAAATTGCTAGAGTAATTGCGATCATCCTGTTAAGATGCTGATGTAGAGGAATCAACAAAAATAGGTGTATAATTGATCGGTTTACTAGGTATACGCAAAAGAGTGGAACAAGTAAAAGTCAAAGTGGGTACAACAGGTGAACCCTGTTGAGATTGTTGATATGGCAACACTAGTTTAGCTGAACCCACAATCTTAGTGATATCTGAGCTTTTGATGATGACAACAAATAATTAATAACACACATGTATTTGGTGTTACATGTTCTATGCTTACATGTTATATCTGTTTTTGAGAACATGATTGTTGAACTTTTGTTGAACTTAAATTGTGTGGCAAAAGATCAGTTTTAAGTTGATTTCATTATGGATGAGTCGATTAAAACTCGTGTATTTTCACAAACTTTTTCAAGTGTATTGTGAGAGTTTTTCAAAGAGAAAAGTTTTCAAAACTATTTTACACTGTTATAAAGTAGATTATATGCATGTTGCATTCGACTGAGTTTGTTATGTTTTGAATAACTGTTAATGCTTGATATAA
Source organism: Vigna nakashimae (assembly GCA_034642375.1). Classification (NCBI taxonomy): domain Eukaryota; kingdom Viridiplantae; phylum Streptophyta; class Magnoliopsida; order Fabales; family Fabaceae; genus Vigna; species Vigna nakashimae. The sequence goes on along the minus strand of CM067766.1, from coordinate 14,707,803 downwards.
ATTTCACAACAACTAAATTTTTAATTATGTTGACCAAACATTAAATGAAACTCAATTGCATTAATTGTAAATTCAATTAACTGCATTGATTGTTGCTAAGTACAATAACATATTTGTTATATCAAAATGCGTCAGAGTTATGTTTATCTATAAATTGACGCGAATTTGAGTTTTGTAAGGACTTTTTTGAATCTAATAGTTTGTGATATTTTTTGCAGAAAATGCATTCTTACAGAAAGAGAGAAAGACCTCCAAGAAACAAGAAGTGACGGTGGTGATCATCTACTTGTGGATTCTTGAAGAGCAAGTTAACTGCACGTACAAAGGCTGATCATATTTTCACATTGGGTGTAACTGACAGATCAGAGGCTACAATATTGTCAAGATTGGACTGAGGTTCCCTGTTGTGATTACAGGAAGAAGAGCGTTCTGTGTTCTTGATTTTGAGGGTGGATCAAAGGGTTTGGATTGCAGGAGAGGGGATTCTTTCTACTAGTTTGTTTGTATACTGCCTATATTTTGATTAGAAGGTTAGAGAAGTGTTTTATATTTTTGATGTGAGGTCGCTATAAAAGCCTTGTTGTAAAAACTTTGATCACTATAGTGCATTGGCTTCCTGTGGTTGGAAGGCCACTGGATGTAGGCTTGGCCGAACCAGTATAAAAACTCAGTGTTTGATCTTTCTATCCCTACACTCTTTTGTTCAGTCGATTTCTTACAGTACTCAATCAATTCATTTTCCGCTGCATAAACAAGTCTTTTACCTTGCGTTTCAAGAAGGTTAAAAAGGCACAACTTTTGGTGATAAAGATTTTGAAAGTTTTAAATTTTATACTTCAACTATTCACCCCCCTCTTGGTGTGAGAAATTAAGCCATTCTTTTTTAACAATTGGCACCAGAACTGATTTTCTAAAATATTTGAAAAACTAGTCGATTACTGTTTTCAATAAATCGACTGATCCTGGAAAATTACATTTGTTTCTCAAACCATGAAAAAGAGTGAATATGTTTTTGAACTAGTGTATGTTGCATGTAATGACAAACATAATTCCATTACTAATGGATTTTATGAATCTTTTGGTATAGATCTGTTGCGAAACAAGAAAAGTGGTGTAGATGGGCTGAAATCAAGAACTGGAAGAATAGATCTGCAGGCTGGAAAATTTACAAGATTCATAAACAAGAAGAAAAGATCTGATATCTTTAAATCTTGCTTTAATTGATATTGATTACTTATTCTTATATCTCTATATTTATCTGTTGTATAAAATATCTAAGATGATAAGAGTTTGAAATATGTTGTTTGATTGATTCCGTATCACAATGTTATTACTATGATTTATCTGATCTGGTACTGTGTTATTTACACTGATATATGCTCTGACAAGTTCTGTTTACTACATTGTGCATCTGTATTTTGAGATTGAAATATGCATAATGACATGGGGAGCATTGCATATCATTGATATATTTCACATGCCTTCATTTAAGGGGTAGAATATCTTAATTTCATGTGAATATTCTTGACAAGGGAAGCATTTGTACTTGTTTTATATCTCTATCAATACCTTTGTCTGCTTACCTTTTTTTCTAATGCCCAAAGGGAAATAACTTTTGGTTGATTGATTGATAATTTGTATTGAGTTGTGCAACATGGTTGATTATTAATCATGGTTGTGCATCATCAAAAAAGGGGGAGATTGTTGAAATTGTTGATAGGGGAACACTAGTTTAGCTGAACCCACAATCTTAGTGATACCCGAGTTTTTGATGATGACAACACATAATTAATAACACACATGTATTTGGTGTTACATGTTCTATGCTTACATGTTATATACGTTTTTTAGAACATGATTGTGTTGTTTATCTAGTTCATTGCATTTCACTGTGTTATATATGTGATTTTATACATGAATGCATTACACATGTTTTTGGAAAACAAAAACCACAACACTTTTGTTGAACTTAAATTATGTGGCCAAACAACAATTTTAAATCGATTTCATTATGGGTGAGTTGATTAAAACTCGTTTATTTGTGAGAACGGTTGAAAATACTGTTATCTGTGATATAATTTTGAGTTAGAAGCTTGCTTGAACTCATGTTTTTAGTTTAGTTTTGTGAATAAGTGACTAGAGGGTATACTGATAACAGTTGAAAAACTGTTATTTTCATGCTTAAAATTGACACAAAAAGCAACCTTTACACTTAGAAACTAGCTTCAAATCATGCTTTTATCCATATTTTCAGAAATAAGAGAGCTGGACTGGTTTATGCTTGATTTCAGTGTTTTTGTGCAGGTTTTAAGGTGAATTTAGTGAAAGAAGTGAAGAAGGAGAGAGTTGAAAGTGAATTTAATGGTTTTGTGCAAGATTCCCTTAATTTTGTAGGCTAATTGAATGATTTGAAAGAAGAATTGAAGTACCGAATGATTGGAATGCTGAAAAGTCAACCAGAAACCAGAAGAGTCAACCAGTCAACCAGAAAAGTCAACCAGTCAACCAAAAAAGTCAACCAGTCAACCAGAATACGAAAAAAGTCAACTAGACGTGTTTTGGGCCAGTTTTATGCGATTTTATGATCTGTTTGGGCCTGGACCCGTTTTCTATTATTTTTATGTCCTATTTAAAGACCTAGATGTCTTAGGGTTGGTATCTTTGGTAGAAACAAAGCAAACACTCTTTCTTCCACCCCTTTGAAGGAGGATCTTGGATGCTCAGGCTACCTCGTCACCTTTCTAGGGTTTTATCCTTCATTCTTTCATTATTGTTCATCTAGGTTCACCATGAATATGGTGAACTAAACCTTGTATGTTTGTTGGGGAATCAATGTAATCTTTTGAAGCTCTCATATATGGAATTTGTGCTTGCATCTTAATCTAAGATTTATGCTTTCTTTCATCATTAGTTAGGGTTTGTCCTCTTTGCTTAATGTTTGCTTTGTTTAACTCATTCAATGCATGATTATTGATTTTGTCGATACAGGAACATACGGGGAAGTCTAGATCCGGGGAATTACTCCCAATATTATATTGGTTGTCGTTAAGCTCCTGCACTTGATGAACTAATTATTAGGAATGCTAGGAATTGTATGAACTCGTAATTAGGGAGAAGCCTTCTTGAAAGGTACTTTAGAGAGTGGCATTAACAATGATGATTTGAATGCTGAATTCCTAAAATATATGAGAGTGGATAAGATGAAATTGACCCCCAACAACATATTCATCCATATATTTCATTGAAAGTGCTTGTCTTTTGCTTTTGCCATTGATCAAAACCTCATGCATACATGTTTATTTTCGTCTTTTGCATAATACAATCCAATTATTTCGTCCTTAAGTCTTAGCTAATCAACAAACCACACAACTAAACTAGGTCGTGAGTCCTTTGGGAGAACGATACTTGGTCTTACCAAGTTTATTACTTGAACGATTCGGTCATACTTGCCGATTGTAAAACAAGTTTGTGACATCATATTTTGGTGATCATAAATTTGTCCATCATATACTTAATGATTTTTTCACTAAATTTCTTGATTTTGTAGGTTATTGGAATGATTTGAAAGACGAGTAAAAGTACCAAGGAGTTGGAATGCATAAAAAGAGAAAAAAATGCAGTGCAGAAAAGTCAAGCTAAAGCTGAGGGCCCCCTTAGGGCCTTGAGCGCCAGCCAGTCTAGGTTGAGCGCCCCTTTAGGGGCCTTGAGCGCTAGTCAAGGCTGAGCACCCCTCAAGGGCTCTAAGCGCCAACTGTTTCCCGCACACCGCCTGGGCACCCTAAGTAGCACGCTGAGCGCCAACGACGTGGACTTGGACCTGTTTTTTGTTATTATTTTGATCTATTTAAGGACTTGGATGTCCTAGGGATTGTATCTCTTGATGGCTTGAGTAGAGAAACACACGTTTCACCCCTATGGGGGTAGATTTGGGGATGTGACACCTCTCATCTTCTCTTTCAAAGGTTTTTATATTTCTTTCATTCCATTGTTCATCTAGTTTCCCCATGACAAGGGGGAACTAAATTCAATTAGTTGTTGGGGAAGATATAACCTTTATACTCTCATGTATTTGAATTGGTTTTAATTATATATGCTTCTTTCATTAATCTTTAGGGTAATTCTTCTTCACTTAATGCTTGTTATGTTTAACTCATTCATGGCATGATGTATGATTTGCATGAGTACCGAAAGGTATCTTACAATTCAGGTTCTGGAGAATTGCTCCCCAAAACAGTATTGCTCAGGGATGGGGTTATGAGTTTTGGTCGTCTTAAGCTCCTAATCGTAATGTAGAATTAATTATTAGGGATGCAAGGGATTGTGGTCTAGTAATTAAGGATAGGCTTTCTTCGCTGAGGGATCGTGTTTTAAGTAATTTAGAGAGTTATGTTAACAATTTAGTGAAGAAGAAGAATTCATATATGCATGAGAGTGATTAGGTGAAATCTAAACCCCAACAACATTATCATCTCATATTATCAACTTCATCCATTCATTCTAGTGTTTAGCCTCAATTGATCAAATTGCATTCATGCTTATTTTTATTTCATTTGCATTCAAAACCCCAAAAATTGTTCTTAAGTCTTAATTAGTTAAGCAATTACACAATTGTTTAGTGTAGTGAGTCCTTTGAGATACAATATTTGGTCTTACCATTTTATATTACTTGATACGATTCGGTACACTTACTGATATCTTAACAATTTGAACAAACTTTTTCAAGTGTGCTGCGAGAGTTTTTCAAAGACATATGTTTTCAAAATTGTTTAACTCTGTTCTAAAGTCGATTATATGTGTGTTGCATTCGACTGAGTTTGATATGTTTTGAATAACTATTAATGCTTGATATAATTGTCACAACGACTATATTTTTAATTCTGTTGACCAAGCATTAAATGAAATTTGACTGCATTAATTGTACATTCAATTAACTGCATTGATTGTTGCTAACTACAATAACATAATTGTTATAATCAAATACATTAGTAACTTAGTCAATTAAAATGTGTCAGACTTATGTTTATCTATAAATTGACGCGAATTTGATTTCTGTAAGTACTTTTGTGAATCTAACAGTTTGTGATATCTTTTGCAGAAAGAGCTCCAAGAAACAAGAAGTGACGGTGGTGATCATCTACTTGTGGATTCTTGAAGAGCAAGTTAACTATACGTACAAAGGCTAATCATATATGCACATTGGGTGTAATTGCGAGATCAAAGGCTACAGTCTTGTGAAGATTGGACTGAGGTTCCCTGTTGTGATTATAGGAAGAAGAGCGTGTTGCGTTCTTGACTTTGAGGCTGGCTCAAAAGGTTTGGATTGCAGGAGAGGGGATTCTTGCTGCTAGTTTGTATACTGCCTCTATTTTGATTAGAGGGTTAGAGAGGTGTTTTATATTTTTGACGTGAGGTCGTTATAAAAGCCTTGTTGTAAAAAGCTTGATCATTATAGTGTATTGGCTTCCTATGGTTGGAAGGACACTGGATGTAGGCTTGGTCAAATTAATATAAAAACTCAGTGTTTGATCTTTCTATCCCTACACTCTTTTATTTAGTCGACTTCTTACTATACTCAATCGATTTAGTTTTCGCTGCATAAACAAGTCTTTTACCTTGCGTTTCAAGAAAGTTATAAAGGCATCACTTTTGGTGATAAAGATTTTGAAAGTTTTAAATTTTATACTTCATCAATTCACCCGCCCTCCCTCCCCCCTCTTGATGTGAGAAATTAAAATCATTCTTTTTTAACAAAAACAAGGAAACACTCACCTAATTTGTATTAATGTTGCTCTTAACCACACAATTCCACCTCTTTCACCAATGCAAAATAGACGAGGTTTTTATTTTCACAAAATTTAATAACAACTACAATGTTCAACACCTATTAATAACAAAATTTATGAATATTTTGTAGTTTCATTAATTCTACAAGTGTTTAAATGCTATTATTTCAACTAGTACATTTTCTTATTCATATTTTGGTAGATTTATTGATAACATTAAGTTTTTAGAAGTGTGGACCTATTTAAGGTTTTTCTTTTTCCTTATTGTGTTTTACATAAGCATATTTTAGTTAGGAAAAAACTATTTTTAACTGTAAGTGAAGTTTTGCATAATGAAGTCTCATTGCTATTGTAATTACTGAAATTGTGTTTTGAAGTTTTGCGTTGAATTAGTTGTGATTGTATTTCTTTTAACATGATTTTAATATGAAAGGCCAAATTAAGTTTATACTACTTATAATAGACAAACATTGCATTAAGTAAGAGACGTGCATCACCAGTTAAGAGAGGTAAAGTTAGCATATTCTACTTTGTTTTACTAGAGTATGTCTCTAACTATTCAAATAATTCAAGTCATAGGTTAAAACCAAAACTTACATCACCAACAACTTGGTGTCATGGGGACAATGAGTTAATTCTCTATCATATATCCACGAGTAAGTGCAATAAGTTATAGTTAACAACACATCTTACAATAATTATAGTTGACAGTTACTTGTTATTTTCGTAGATCATCGTGTTATTACATGGTTTTTCTCTTTGTATAGAAACTATTCACATACTTCAAACATTTATAAAATTAAGTTTACAAGCACTTTTTTCATAATTAATATTGTCATGCATTTAATGTTTTCTCTAGATATAGTATATTGAGTGTTCGACCAAATATAAAATAAAATGGGTGTGTACTTGAAAGGTGTTTTAATCAAATTATTAATTCATTTTTCAATCTAAATGTATATAATTTTATCATGCTTATTTAATATTAGAGTGATAAATAAATTTGAGGTTATACATAATTTATTGAAACCATTGTTTGAGTTAGAATAGAAAAAGAACAAACATTGTTTGAGTTAGAAAAGAAAGTGGTTGGATCAACTAAGGGAAATATATGTTTTACTAATCAAGAATGAATTAAATAGTTATTGTTAATGTTAAAAGTAAAAGAGAAAGAGGCATAAGAGGAATCCTTAACGAGACATAGAGTTATGCTATATATATATATATATATATATATATATATATATATATATATATATATATATATATATATATATATATATATAGAAAATACAAAAGAGATGGAGCTAAGTCCGTTACATTTTAAACTAACACATAATATTGTAAAACTAACAATATCTAATAATATCTTAATCGTATCTAACACTCCCCTTCAAGTTGGGGCATATAAATCTTATGTATCAAGATTGTTAAATATAATTTTAAGTTAACAAAACTCAGTCTCGATCTCTTCAAATAAAATGACAGTTATCCTCAATGTCTTTTTTCCTTTTATGAAAGACAATATTATAGCTAATATGAAAAGGAACCTAATTGTCACATATAAGGGTCATTGGAGTAACATCCTCAGTTTGAAACTCTTTAAGTAATTATTTAAGCAAAACAAGTGAACAAGTGACTGAGGTCATAACTTTATACTTTGCTTCTGCACTATATCTTACCACAACACATTATTTCTTACCCTTCAAAGAGATCAAGTTATCAATAATGGAGACACAATATTTGGAGGTGAACCTTCTATAAGAAAGAGATCATGTCGAATCAGCATTCAAACAATAAACAACTTTAGTATGGTTATTGTAACCATATAGCAACATTTTTTAAGATATTGAAATCACAGGAAGCTTTTTTACTTAGAAGCTTGCTTGAACTCATGTTTTTGCTTTAGTTTTGTGAATAAGTGAGTAGAGGATATACTTAATGATTTTATCACTAAATTCCCTTAATTTTGTAGGTTATTGATATGATTTGGAAGAAGAGAAAAAATACCAAGGAGTTGGAACCCAAAAAGGATAGAAACAGTACCAGACCGAACGGTAGGATGCGGGAGAATCCAAACTGAATGGTTAAGAACCCAGATCGAACGGTTACTGAGACTCACCGAACGGTCAGATTGAGGAGAAGACAGAGACCGAACGGTTCATAACAAAGATCGAATAGTGTGAAGGTGGCCAACGGTGTGAGCAAGAAAGACAACTGCCAAACGGTGTAACTAAGGACCGAACAACTGTAGAAAAACATAGACAAACCGAATGGTTTATGAGAGGAGAAGTTGAATGAAGTGGTAGAAGACATGTCAAACAATCAACAGTGTAAGACTGATCGGTCAAAAGTGAAATCGAACGGTCATGCATCATTTGAGTGTCACAACTACCGTTGAGCAGCGTTTTAGGGCGTTGAGCGCCGCTGACGTGAGCTTGGACCCATTTTCTGTTATTTTTTTGATATATTTTGGGCTTGGACTCGTTTTCTGTTATTTTTCTACCCTATTTAAAGACTTGCACGTCCTAGAGTTAGTATCTTTTGATGGCTTGAGCATAGAAACAAACTTTTCACCCCTTAGGGGTAGATTTGGAGATGGTGATGGCTCTCCTCTTCTCTTTCTAGGGTTTTTCTATCTCTTCCATTCTTTCATTCCATTGTTCATCTAGTTCTTCCGTGACGATGGAGAACTAAACCTTATTTGTTGTTTGGAAAGATGTAACATCTTAAACTCTCATGTATTGAATTGATTCTTGATGATATATGCTTCTTTCATTAATTGTCAGAGATATTCTTCTTTGCTTAAATGCTTGTGATGTTTTATTCATGTATGCACTAGTAAAAAAAAGTCTTTTTTAACGAGTTATATATGCCTCAGTTCTACTGAAACCGAAGCGTATAAAAGTGCGGTGACATTTCAGTAAATGTTGAGTGGTTATATGCCTCGGTTATATATGAACTGATGCTATAGATGTTATTGCCTCGAGTAGAAGGCCAACCGAGGCATATAATATGAATTTTAAATGGTTTAGACCCTAGTTTGTTGTGTAATTGATGCACTTAAAGGGTTTAGGCACCGATTTTAAATATAACTAAGGTAGTACCCTTAGGTTAAAAACCAAACTCCGCCTGTCGCACCTTGCACTCTCTCCCTCTCGCACTTTCGCGATTCTCACCCTCCGCCTCATGATTTCTCCTCTCCTCCAAACTCCAACATCAGGCCGCCACCATCACCAGCCATTAGGGTCGCCGCAAGCACCGTCGTTCAACCACGCCGTCGGCCGCCACGCCCGAACTCGCAAGCCGTCACCACAACACCTTCGTTCTCGTCCAAACTCCATGGACACTACGACCACCATCTTCAACTTCTCCGCCATGAGCACATCCATGGCCGTCAACCGGAGAACGCGCAACCATTCCAAGTCGCGCACAACAATGACCTGCAAAGTGGGAAACTCAAACAGATCCAGAAATAGAAACCCCTCTTCTCCACCGTCGCACCAGCCACCGCGTTTCAACCTTCTTCCATCACCATCACCATCATCGAACCTACAACTCTGCGACAAAAACCCTTAATCACGCCACCGTCACCAGAATCCCTAAAGCATGTCGCCGCCGTGGTGAGAGTTGCCATGGTTGTGCGATTAGGGTTGATGCAGTTCGCATGCTTCCGGAGGCGCGATTTCTGAATTGGATCCCTGCGTGATGGTTATATGGTGTTAAATTTGGTTTCTGCAGGTCTGATTGTGGTTGCAGGTAGAGGCGTGATTTTAATTTTGGGCTTCCCATTCAGTGTTCGCACATGGAGGCTCAAATCCCGTCGCCATGGTCTTCCCGTTTCCAATCTCTACTTATTCTGCAGATTTTTCTAGAAGAGGCTTTGTTGGCATTCTACAGATTATTCTAGACTCCTTGGATGACAAAAAAAAATGGGAAAGATCAAATTTTGAAACCTATGAAGGTTCGATTACCAACTGTTTGTTCAAAGGATTCAAAGAATTTCATGTCTCCAACCATTTCTGCTTCTCGCAAGATCAATGAGTCTCTCCCGAAAGAGAGTTCTTACTGAGCGGAACGATGACATTCACAAAGAATACCATCTAAAGGCTCCCACTGAAAGAAATAATACTGCCTCGGTTCATTTAACCGAGTTGACTCCTAGATATTGTTTCGGGTAAAGAGAACCGAGGCGAATACTTTTTATCTCGCCTACGTATACCTCGGTTCTCAAACCGATGTTCATGACTGAAAATAACCGGTGCCTATTCATTTAACTGTAATAGTGATGGCATAAATCTTATGATTTGTAAGTATCAGGAGATTTCATACTCCTAAGGTTGGACGATTTGGGGATGTGACAACTTTCCTTTTCTCTCCCTAGGAAGGTCACAGGACGCGCCTGGAACTTGTTAAAAATATCCATCAAGTGTCATGTTCACCAAGTTATTTGCATGAAGTGGTTAAAAATATTAAAGAGAATGGAGTTATTGAGATTGAGGCTCCTTATTCAAGGAAGGTAAAGATGGTGAATAAGAAGATGTTGCAGATAAGTTGGTGTGATGAAAGCAAAAGGAACACCAACATCACAGATGCAGATTGTGCTTAATGGTGTCAGGCTCGTGACGTTAAACAAGCGCTTATTGAGAGACAACACAATTTCTAACTTTTTGTTTTGCATTTGAATTTGCTTTGCAAGAATTACAGCATCTACTGATGGATGTTGTTATGATAAGGGTGATGATTGATAACATCTACTGATGGATGTTATGTGATTAAGCGTCTACTAATGGATGCTACTGAAGGCGTCTACTGATGGATGCTGATGAAGATGAGAAATATTAGCATCTATTGATGGATGTTAATGAGAAGGATTCACATCTACTGATGGATGCTGGAAGATCCAGATGAGAGCATCTACTGATGGATGTTACTGACAACATCTACTGATGGATGTTACTGACAACATCTACTGATGGATGCTGCTGGATAAAGATTTTTATGTTTTTGCTTTATTTTATTTGAATTTTGTTTTATTTTTATTTTTGCTTATGTACTTGGTTAATGAGTTGTGTGTAATGGTTATGATGATGTGATAAACTGTTGTTTGTGATGAGTAATATTCTTGTGTTTGCTCTATTTTTCTATGATGCATGTTGAGTTAATGATTGTTGAGGCTTTTTAAGCATAGGTGATGGTTTCTCATAGTATTGTTAAAAAAAGATTCATGATTTCAGTTGTGATTAATATGTTGGGTAGGATGTTTATCAAATTGTGGAACTTGAGTTAACCTGTGAGAGATTAGGCTCTAGAGTTTTTGATTGATTGAGTGCTATTGCTTTGGAAGCATGATTGATTTTGCCTAATTTTCTATGATTGAAGCACTTGCTTCCTTGTTACAAATGATCAAGGACATGTTTTTCTTCTCCCTTAGAGCCAATGTTTATAGGTGAACTAATAACGGCTGAAAAACCGTTATTTTTATACTTAATTTTGATATTAAAAACACTCTTTTTTACTTAGAAGCTTGCTTGAACTCATGTTTTTGCTTTAGTTTTGTGAATAAGAGAGTTCAAGGTGAATTTAATGGTTTAGTGTTAGATTCCCTTGATTTTGTAGGCTATTGGAATGATTTGAAAGAAGAGTTAAAGTACCGAATGGTTGGAATGCAGAAAAGTCAACCTGAATGTAGAAACGTCAACTAGTCAACCAAAGTACAGAAAAGTCAACTAGAGTGCAGAAAAAGTTGCGCTGAGCACTAAATTCTGCTGAGTGCCAGTGCCACATTTACCGCTGAGTGCCAAAAGTGTCGTTGAGCGCCGACGACGTGGGCTTGGACCTCTAGTTCAAAAATAGCGTATTATGTCGGTTATTTTTTGCTTTTAATGATGAATTCAAGACCGACGTCATAGTGGATGACGTAACTTTTACGTCAAATATCACGAGGCGACTGTAATAGGACAATTTGACCTCGATTATATCGAGATTTGACATAAACCTAACGTCGACATTGTGCAACGACGTGAGGTTACGTTAGTTAGTAAAGAGATTGACGTTCAATATTTGAATAAATATTTATAGTAAGATTTGTCGTCTTATGTACGAGGGAAGTGTCGTAAACCTAACGTCGATACGAAAGATAATGACCGTAATATTCACGTCGACGTTCAAAGACGATGTCAATTTTTGAGTAATATTTGAATAAATATTTATATTTAAAGGAATATTTGACGTCAAGTATAAGGGGGTAGACATAAGGTTAACGTCGAATTTTTCTATATGGGATGTTACTATCGATGTTTGAACGTCAAATGGTGTATACTTCAACGTTACCTTCAATGTTCTTTTTTCTTGGATTTGATTCGGTTTAGCTCATTCAACCAAACCTGAAATACAGAACCCAGTTTTCCAATTCATATATATTCACAGAATTAATTAATTTAAACCATGTTATCATCAATTCATCAATTCCAATTAAATAGTAAAACTAAAAGACGTTAATGCTATCCTCAAAACTTTAAAGAACCCACTTTTCCATTCATATATTCACAGAATTCATCTATTCACAATAATCTATTAACATTTTAAAAGATGCACAAGTAAGCAAATGCTAGTATCATGAAAGGAAAAACCTAAAGCTATAGCTATTTAAAATGTTTATTCAAATATCATGCCCAATTCTCTCTTATTGTCGTTATTACTGAAGTGGACAATGGAAAGGTAGTGTTGAAAATTTACTATTATATTCATTTTAATGTCAAAAGTTTATTGATATTTGTAAGATTTTCAAATGTAAATTGTTAGCTCAGTCCATTCCCCTCTGACTTCTGCTAAGATGATTGCCTTTATCCATGACATGATGTAACAGCCAGGAATCATTATGCTTATTACACTAAACATGTGAAAGAACTTAGTCAAATGTAATGGTTTAAATTAGACTACGAAAATTAAAGATTAAAGATCAACGAATTCCAACCTTAGGATATATAATTTAGAGTTCTTGTCCTCTGGTCCTAGTCAGAACTCTAAACAAATTTGCAACATTTGAAACATAAGTTAATATATTAATATCATAATGAATTGATAAGAATGAATTTAGTACTTACGTTTGTATCAAGGACTTCAACTCCGCTTTAATCTTCCTATGAAGAGAACAAAACCATACAACTTGTGCTTTTTTGAAATAACCACCATGAGTTGCCAATGGCCCCTGTCATGTACCACCAACTAGTGAGTTAGTTTATTTATTAAAATTTGATAAAAGTTGACAATATTGGGAAACACATACGCATCAATGTATGGAACGATATATATCTCTCTGTTAGACTCAATCATCCATGTTTGAATATATGACTTTCAGCTGAAATCTAATGTGTTTCCAGATGGTTCAATGGTCTGAGGTTCAAGAAAGCCATAAACTGACGCCGGACTTGATTCAACAAGGATGGTGTCCATCTACCTTTAAGAATAAAGTTAAGTATATTAATTAAAAAGTAATAATACTAATATACAAATTGGAAAATAACAAATAAAAAGCTTACATGCACCATAGTTGTATGCATGAAATGTTGAGCATTTTTTCTCCACCACTGATCTCATAAGCATCATCGAAATTAATATACAATGGAACATGGCACTCGAGGCCAAATGTTCTTAACTCCCACAGCATCTCTATCGGTCCTTTTCTCAACTTATTTAATCTGGAGGTCAATATGGATATAGTATCATGGTCTTCTGCTTCCTCACGAGCCTCGTTCACAGGTTGAGCAATGGGTTGTTTCTCAGGATGGTAGACCTGTAACTCATATTTAAAAAAGTTAGGAATCGTTTAATTATAAATTGAAGATTTAAGATAATAAAAAGAAGAATATAATACCGCTAGTGGGCCAAAATATGGCATGATCATAGCCTTAGGCCAAGCTATAAATGTCCCTAAGGCCTCCCTCACGAATTGGATTTCAGATGTAGCCAATGGCACTCGAGCCTGGGGGAATCTTGGATCATCAATCATTACCTGCGCGTGAGTGGGCAATAGAGGAGCACCATGAATGGTCTGACCTCCTGCAATCTGTCGTCCCACAACCACTACGCGCGGAGGATCCTCATCAACCAAAAACTCATACTGAATATTGTAAGCAGTCCGATCTGTAGTAGAGCATCATGAGACTTTGGTGCTCACACGAGGTGCAGTAGGATCATCTGTAGGGGCGTCCTCCTGTTGTGACTGTTGTTGTTGCTCTTTTTGTTGCTCTTTTTGTTGTTATTGTTGTTGTTGTTGTTGGGTGATCATCGCAAGGTTTTCTTCGAGTATTCTGAAGCGTTCACCCATGCTTTCCTCTAATTCGACTTGCAGCTGTTGCTTGATGCTACTAACCATTTCTTGAGTCACGACTTTTGTGCTTCTTGGTTTAGGGCCAAAGTAGTCCCTTAATCCAATAGCTCCTCCAACACCACGCACACAACCTGGACGGTCCAGCCGACCTATGGCTGCTACTAGGAGGTCCTCCCTACCTTGTGCCACTAATGTGCCTTGACTTTGTTGGTCAACCAAGTCATCCTGCATATCATAATGAAGCTAGACACATTAAAAAGTTTGTTACATAATTTTTTATGATCTATGGTAATCAGTTAAAAGTTTCCACTTAAAATTCTCTGGATATCTCCTGACCAGACTGGGATGTAAACTGGCCATTGGACTTTGTCCGTGCAACCTTCCACAATTCATGTCTGGCTGGTGGAGGTGCTAGATCAGGTGACTCAAGACCTAAGTCCTCAGCGCGACGTTTTCTCATCTTTTTCTCTAATAACGCATAACCATTACGTGACAGTACGTGTGGTGTATCATTAAGCTTCTGCCTCTGCTGGTTGGCTATCCTTTTCACCTATGAAAAAATGAAAATCATTAAGCATAAATCACAAATTAACATCTTGTGTGACGAGAGCAAAATATTAAAAAACATACCTGCCACTCAAGAGTAAGTCTAGATTCTTTAAACTGCACCCACTCCTCCTCAGTTATTTTATATTTTGTACAAGGAGTGTCGTTCTGTTTAAAGCCAAAGACGTATTGACGTGTCATTCTCGTCTTGAAGTCCCTCCACCGCACTGCAATGTGGGATAAAATCTTCTTCCTTATCCTCTCATCATTAGAGACATTCCAACTTTCTTCTTAAAAACAAAATTAATGTTAAAGCATGATCAACAAAAATAAGTCAATGATGGAAGTAAAACATCTTAAACATACCAAAATGTCCTGCCATATGATGGACAAATTTATGATCACCAAAATATGATGTCACAAACTTGTTTCACAATCGGCAAGTATGACCGAATCGTTCAAGTAATAAACTTGGTAAGACCAAGTATCGTTCTTCCCAAAGGAATCTCGGCCTAGTTTAGTTATGTGATTTGTTGATTAGCTAAGACTTAAGAACAAAATATTTAAAGTTTAATATGGAAGACAGAAAATAAACATGTATGCATGAAGTTTGATCAATGGCAAAGACAAAAGATAAACACTTTCAATGAAATATATGAATGAATATGTTGTTGGGGGTCAATTTCATCTCATCCACTCTCATATATTTTAGGAATTCAACATTCAAATCATCATTGTTAATGCCACTCTCTAATGTACCATTCTAGATGGCTTCTCCCTAATCACGAGTTCATACAATTCCTAGCATTCCTAATGATTAGTTCATAAGTGCAGGAGCTTAACGACAACCAATATAATATTGTCAGTATAATATTGGGAGAAATTCCCCGGATCTAGACTTCCCCGTACGTGCCCGTATCGACAAAACCAATAATCATGCATGGAATGAGTTAAACTATGCAAGCATTGAGCAAAGAGGAAAAACCCTAACTAATGATGAAAGAAAGCATAAGTCTTAATTAAAAGATGCAAGCAAAGATTCCATATATGAGAGCTTCAAGAGATTACATTGATTCCCCAACAAACATACAAGGTTTAGTTCACCATATTCATGGTGAACCTAGATGAACAATGAAAGAATGAAAGAATAAACCCAATAAAGGTGAAGAGGTAGCCTGAGCATCCAAGATCCTCCTTCAAAGGGGTGGAAGAGAGAGTGTTTGCCTTGTTTCTGCCAAAGATACTAATTCTAGGACGTGCAAGTCCTTATATACTATTTTAGAATTACAAAAGATCTAAGCCCAAGCCCATAAAAGTGCCAGAAAACGAGTCCAAGTCCATTATTAAGACTGGCGCTCAGCGGTAAATACCGCTCAGCGGTGCCTACGCTTCCCTTTTGTTCCCCTCAGCGGCCAGTTTGCCCCTCAGCGGACCTCCCGTGACCTCCTGAGTGCCGCTCAGCGGTAAAATGCCGCTGAGCGGTGCTTTCGGCTTCTCCTTTTGCACTCTTTGCTTCCTTTTCTGATTTCATCTCTCTCCTTCTTCACTTCTTTCACTAAATTCACCTTAAAACCTGCACAAAAACACTTAAATCAAGCATAAACCTGTCCAGCTCTCTTATTTCTGAAAATATAGATAAAAACATGATTTCAAGCTAGTTTCTAAGTCTAAAGGTTGCTTTTAGTATCAATTTTAAGCATGAAAATAACAGTTTTTCAACTGTTATCACCATAGTAGATTTTTGTCAACCTATGGGACATCATCCCAATATGTAGCGAAAATAGGGATATGTGCTTTTGCCATCACGCCTAAGTAACTTTTCAACGATGTTACGTGTGCCTCAATAGGCACAAATGTTCGGGGATCAAACTCCACCTTTTAGTATCAATTTTAAGCATGAAAATAACAGTTTTTCAACTGTTATCACAACCCCAAACTTAGAACTTTGCTTGTCCTCAAGCAAACAAAATGTAACTCAATCTCCAACCAATTTATATGATGGTTCACTCATTCAAAAATCCTCTTTTTTAAGATAAGTAACAACTTCACTTAAACTTATGACCAAGAGTTCATTCAAGATGTGCACATGCTTTAGTATTCACAAAGTCATTTAAGTTCCAACAAATGCTATTTTTCATGAATGATTAATCAATTAAGCATGGATGTTCATGTGCTTATGGAATATTTCCTCACTAGGTAAAGTGTTTCACTCAACACACAAGTGTATAAGAGGTAAAGTGTTTCACTCATTCACTCCACTATCACAATGTCACATGAATCAACTTTGCCTTTCATTTTACCACAATCAAAAACATTCACAAGCATGCATCATCACAAGGACTTTTCAATGGCTTATAATGTGGCTGGGCTAACAAGAAAATTGGTTTTTCTGGATCACAAAATCCTTGAGTTAAGAGAATCATAACAACACAATCATCTTATTCATTCCCAACTTTCTTTTGCCTTTGCATTCGCATTGAGCTTTACTTCTTTTTCACTTTTTTTCTTTTTCTTTGCATATTCTTACTTTTTAGCTCTTAGCTCAATGCTTTTCTTTTTTCATGTTTTCCCAACAACCCCAAACTTGAACATTTGTCAATACCACACAATATCTTCTACTTAACTCAAGGTAAAGATTTTCAATCAAGGGTTTCAGTGTATGTTCAAGGCTAAGGGTTCAAAGGATAGAACACAAAGTGTTCTCTTTTAGTGGGCTAACTTTATGAATTTGGCCAGTAAAAAGGGTTCCAACAAATGACCTTGATCATATGATGCAAAACAAGCAATTGATTCAATCATAGAAAACCTGGGCAAAATCATTCATGCTTTCAAAGTAATAGCATTCAATCATACCAAAAACTCTGGAGCTCAAAACCTCACATATAAGCTCATTCACATTTGACATACACATCCTGCTTAATTTCACAATCACAATCATGATATCATGCATTTGTTCACAAAGCTTGTGAATCACCTGTATAAGCATTTTAATGTGCACATCATCTCAACATCAATTAATCATAAGCATCATCAAGCATTACTTATCAAATAATCACAGTTAATAGCAAACCATCATAACAAACCAGGTGTCCAATAGAGTACATCAAACCTAATCTAAAACAAAAATAAATAAGTTTAGAACACTTAAACCAACAAAAGCATAAGTTCATGATAGCATTCATCAGTAAATGCTATCTCAGCTCCTCATCAGTCTGAGCTGTCCTCTGTATCTTCCTTCTTCTTGGATCTTATAGTCTTGATTCTTTTTGCCCGATGAGGAGGCCATCCCTGCATCAAACATAATTCACAAAACCAAAAGATACATTGTTAAGCATTAGTAAACACAATGAAGAAATCAGCCCCTTCAATGATGCTCTCTCCCAACCCCAAACTTAGATGGAAAACTAGTGAGCAAGTGAGTGGAAGGGAGATTTTCTAAAGAGGGATGAGGGAAAAGTTGTAGAGAACCTTTGAAAAGGTATGTAGGAGTGTGTGTGCAGAGAAGAACTTTGAAAGAATGAGAAATTGCGCAGCTTAGGGTTTAAAAATACCCTAATGGGCTCGGGTTCCGCTAAGGGGAACTTAAGCCCATCTGCGATAGTACCGCTCAGCGGTAATTGCCGCTCAGCGGCACTTTCGTGAAGTGCTCCTCTCCTTCTTTTCTTGACCTACGTGCCTCCTAGCCATACCCCTCACTGGTTCCCTGCAATTCAATGTTAAAAATGCTTATGCAAACCCTAACTAAAATAAACAAACAGAAAACAATCAATCAACTGGGTTGCCTCCCAGGTAGCGCTTGTTTAACGTCACGAGCCTGACCCAAAAATCCACCAACACCCATCAGTAGGTGTTTCAAACTTACCAGCACCCATCAGTAGGTGCAAAATCTTCTCACCAACACCCATCAGTAGGTGTTACAAACTTAGTATCCTTCAGTAGATACTTAACCACCTAGCATCCTTCAGTAGATGCTAGATCCAACAAAATATTCACAAAATAATGTCCACAAATTAAAAGTTACAAAACCAAATCAAAAGTCAAAAGTTTGTAAATCACTGGGTTGCCTCCCAGCAAGCGCTCTTTTAACGTCATTAGCTTGACCCAGTAAAGCCCAAGTTCCTTCTTCTTTTTCTTCTTTCTACTGAATTTCTTCAGAAATTTGATCAAACCAGGAACTTGTTGCAGTGTCTCAATCATAGGAACTTTAATCTCCAATTTCTTGAAGATTTCCATAAAGCACTCAAATTCCTTCTTCCTATGATACTTCTTTGGATGGGGACGAGATTTTTCATATGATTCTTTATTTTTTTCTCTCGTCCTCTTTCTCTTTTCTCTCACTTTCTTTTTTTCTTTTCTTTTTCTACTCACCTTCTCAATCTTCACACAAATTTTCTCTTCTTCTTTCTCTTCTCTCTCTTTTCTCTCTTCTTTTTCCAACTCAACTTTTTCAACATTTACACTCACTAGCTCTTGACACTCTCCCCTGGGGTTAACCTCAGTATTAGCCCCAAAATCCGTGTCAGGCCTTTCTTCCAACTGCTTGGTAATCTGCCCCATTTGAATCTTCAAGTTCTTAATAGCAGCTTCAGTGCTCTTTTGAGAAGATTCAGTTTTCTGTATAAATTGCTGAAGAGTTTCTTCCAACCTTATTGATCTTTCATTAAGTATAGAAATTTGTTGCCATAAGGTTGGTTGTTGTTGTTGCTTGTTAAATTGCCCAGTTTGTCCAGCTTGCCCACTTTGTCTTTGACCAACACTTGGGTGTGGTTTCCACCCTTCATTGAAATTCTCCTGACTGTATGGAAATTGATTGGCCATGAAGTTAACATCCTCTAAAGCTTCTGCTGGACAGGCGCATTGACCATTGATATGATCACCTCCACATAATTCACACAACTGTGATTGAACCTGTGCAACAGTCTTTAACTCTTTTGGCAGTTGTTCAAGTATCTTTGTGAGATTCTCCAATTGTTGAGTTATTAACTTGTTTTGAGCTATCAAGGCATATTTGGATTGCAACTGTAGAACTCCTTTTTGTTGAATAGGAACTCCTCTTTCACTGTTCCACTTATTGTCATTAGTAGTCATGCTTTCAATTATTTCTGTGGCTTCCTCTGGAGTCTTCCATTTGATATTGCCTCCAGCTAAGGCGTCAAGCATCATCATGGTTTGTGAACCAAGACCTCCAAGGAAGATTAGGACTACTTCTCCTTCGTTAAATCCATGCGTGGGAGTCTTTCGTAATAGGCTTTTATACCTGTCCCATGCATGCCCCAGTGATTCTTCCATGCCTTGTCTAAATGAAGAGATCTCTTGCTTCCCTTTGTTGATTTTAA
This sequence comes from Vigna nakashimae, assembly GCA_034642375.1. Lineage (NCBI taxonomy): Eukaryota > Viridiplantae > Streptophyta > Magnoliopsida > Fabales > Fabaceae > Vigna > Vigna nakashimae. The sequence goes on along the minus strand of CM067766.1, from coordinate 14,687,806 downwards.
AGCTTTGTTGCTGCCATTGTTGTTGTGGTTGGTTCTCAAATTGTCCGGCAGCTTGCCAAAATTGGCTTTGATCCATGCTTGAGTGAGGTTCCCACCATTGGTTGAGATGACTTTGGTAGAATTGAGTGCCCATATAGTTAAATTCTTGTCCAACTTGCATCCTGCAAACATTAGGCACAAAACTCTAGAAAATATTTGTTAGCACAAAAAGATATAGGAGAAGATATATATTCAGAAGATAAAAGATTCAGAAGATAAAATAAAATAAGATAGAATAAAATAAAATAAAATCAAATCAAATCTAATCTAATCTAATAAGATAAAATAAAATCTAATCTAATCAAATCAAATCAAATAAAATCAAATCTAATCTAGTCAAATCAAATCAAATCTAATCTAATAAAATAAAATAAAATAAAATCAAATCAAATAAGATACAAACTGTAAAATATAAACAGAAAAAAAAAATAAAAAAAAATTCGAAATTTAAATTAAAAATAAAAAAAATAAGTCAAAGATAATCAATAATCACACAAATTAACCAGTTAAACCACGAGTCCCAGGCAACGGCGCCAAAAACTTGATGGACAAATTTATGATCACCAAAATATGATGTCACAAACTTGTTTCACAATCGGCAAGTATGACCGAATCGTTCAAGTAATAAACTTGGTAAGACCAAGTATCGTTCTTCCCAAAGGACTCTCAGCCTAGTTTAGTTATGTGATTTGTTGATTAGCTAAGACTTAAGAACAAAATATTTAAAGTTTAATATGCAAGACAGAAAATAAACATGTATGCATGAAGTTTGATCAATGGCAAAGACAAAAGATAAACACTTTCAATGAAATATATGAATGAATATGTTGTTGGGGGTCAATTTCATCTCATCCACTCTCATATATTTTAGGAATTCAACATTCAAATCATCATTGTTAATGCCACTCTCTAATGTACCATTCTAGATGGCTTCTCCCTAATCACGAGTTCATACAATTCCTAGCATTCCTAATGATTAGTTCATAAGTGCAGGAGCTTAACGACAACCAATATAATATTGTCAGTATAATATTGGGAGAAATTCCCCGGATCTAGACTTCCCCGTACGTGCCCGTATCGACAAAACCAATAATCATGCATGGAATGAGTTAAACTATGCAAGCATTGAGCAAAGAGGAAAAACCCTAACTAATGATGAAAGAAAGCATAAGTCTTAATTAAAAGATGCAAGCAAAGATTCCATATATGAGAGCTTCAAGAGATTACATTGATTCCCCAACAAACATACAAGGTTTAGTTCACCATATTCATGGTGAACCTAGATGAACAATGAAAGAATGAAAGAATAAACCCAATAAAGGTGAAGAGGTAGCCTGAGCATCCAAGATCCTCCTTCAAAGGGGTGGAAGAGAGAGTGTTTGCCTTGTTTCTGCCAAAGATACTAATTCTAGGACGTGCAAGTCCTTATATACTATTTTAGAATTACAAAAGATCTAAGCCCAAGCCCATAAAAGTGCCAGAAAACGAGTCCAAGTCCATTATTAAGACTGGCGCTCAGCGGTAAATACCGCTCAGCGGTGCCTACGCTTCCCTTTTGTTCCCCTCAGCGGCCAGTTTGCCCTTCAGCGGACCTCCCGTGACCTCCTGAGTGCCGCTCAGCGGTAAAATGCCGCTGAGCGGTGCTTTTGGCTTCTCCTTTTGCACTCTTTGCTTCCTTTTCTGATTTCATCTCTCTCCTTCTTCACTTCTTTCACTAAATTCACCTTAAAACCTGCACAAAAACACTTAAATCAAGCATAAACCTGTCCAGCTCTCTTATTTTTGAAAATATAGATAAAAACATGATTTCAAGCTAGTTTCTAAGTCTAAAGGTTGCTTTTAGTATCAATTTTAAGCATGAAAATAACAGTTTTTCAACTGTTATCACCATAGTAGATTTTTGTCAACCTATGGGACATCATCCCAACATGTAGCGAAAATAGGGATATGTGCTTTTGCCATCACGCCTAAGTAACTTTTCAACGATGTTACGTGTGCCTCAATAGGCACAAATGTTCGGGGATCAAACTCCACCTTCACTGGTTTCTAATTAACCCGACGGGATATGACATCAGGCATCCGAGTCACAGATCTACCCCCTCCTCCGTTGGACCTAATCCAGAGCTCGTCATACCTGTTTACAAAGTGTTAGTACATTATAGTTAGAACAGACAAAATAAATCAATTGTACAAGTAATTAAAAAAATGCTAAGACACCTATTTATCCCATATGCCTTCCTTGTGATCATATCGAGTTGCATGTATTTCATCGGGTACATCATCGACCTTATTTTCAATGGTTCTTGATGAGAAGGAGCTTGTCTCAAGTATATCTAGAGAGTCTTCATCATCAGTTATGTGCATGGCTCTGCCTTCCAATACCACTGACCATTTATGACTCACTGGGTCAGTGACATAGAATATTTTTCTTGCTTGACTAGCCATAATAAATGGTTCATCCGTGTAACTCATTTTGTTAAGATCCACCAAAGTGAATCTGAGGCCTTTTGTCACCACACCAGAATTACTGTCAACCCATTTACACTTGAAAACTGGAACTCTAAAAGTGACACAATCAATTTCCCAAATTTCTTGTATTGTTCAAAAATAACTGATTGATGTTGTAATTGGATTCTTATCCTTGGAACTGGAAAAGTGTACAGCCTCAGCTTGTAGGATAACTCCACTATTTTGAACTCTACTTTTATCGTCTTTCTCCTTTGAATAGAACAAGTAATTGTTTATGTAATAGCTGTCGAAAGTGATCACATCAGTGTTAGGTCCACGAGCTAGTCTCAAAAGATTTTCAGAAACATTCAGAGTCACATAAATCTTTTGCTTAAACCAAGCTAAAAAAAACTCAAACGTGTGAGAATACCTCTAACAGAGGCGGGTAATATGGCTCGAATAGCTATTGGTAAAATTTGTTGCATTAAGACATGACAATCGTGAGACTTTAAACCAACCAACTTCAAATCTTTCATAGAAACAAGACGACTAATATTCGACGAATAACCTTGTGGAACCTTCAAACTATGTAAACATTGACAAAAAATTTGTTTTTCTTTTTCTGAAAGAGAGTGACAAGTTGGAGGAAGATAAGTGTGTCTTCCTATGGATTGTGAACATAACTCAGAACGGATTCCCATGTCAACCAAGTCTTGTCGTGCTTTCACTCCATCTTTTGTCTTTCCTTTAACGTTTAGTGAAGTCCCAACAACACTATCACATACATTTTTTTCAACATGCATCACGTCTATGCGATGTCGCACATCAAGTTTACACCAATATGGAAGATTGAAGAATATTGATCACTTTTTCCGAATGTTTTTCTCAACGGACTTGTTTTTATGTTTTTCGAAGACAACATCAATGTTCCTCACCTGGTCGTATACTTCTTCCCCATTACGTGGTCTGCACACTACATCAACCTCAGGACTTCCATTAAATGCTTTTCCAATCTACGGTAAGGGTGATTTCGAGGAAGGAATCTTCGGTGTCTTGTGTGCACAGTTTTCTGCCCATGCTTCAGTTGAAGATAGCTAGTATTTTCTTCACAAATCGGACATGCAAAATGACCTTTAACACTATAACCACTCAAGTTCCCATATGTTGGGAAATCATTTATGGTGCAAAACAACATTGAATGCAAACAAAAGTTTTCTTCTGAATATGAATCGAAGACCTCGACGCCCTTTTCCCACAACATTTTTAAATCAACAATTAACGGTGTTAGATAAACATCAATGTCATTTCCAGGTTATGTAGGACCCGATATCATCATAGACAACATCATGTATTTTCTCTTCATGCACAACATAGGAGATAGATTGTAAATCATCAAAATAACTAGCCATGAACTACGTTTGCTACTTAAGTTGCCATAAGGATTCATACCATCGGTAGCAAGTGCAAGTCTTAAGTTTCTCGGCTCTGCACTAAATTTGGGAAATGTGCCATCAATGTTCTTCCATTATGGGGAATCAGTTGGGTGTCGAAGAAGATTATCACATTTTCTTCCATCAACGTGCCACATAAGATTCTTCACATCTTTAAGAGAAAACAATCGTTTCAACCTGGGTACTATAGGTAAATAACACATGACCTTAGCCGATGGACCTTCATTGTGTTCATCGTTATTTCCATCAAGTTTCTTCTTAAATCGTGACGAACCACACGTCGGACACACCTTCACTGAAGCATACTAATCTCTATACAATACACATTCATTGGGACATGCATGTATCTTTTGGTATTCTAAACCCATTGGACAAAGAATTTTCTTCGCGTCGTAATTACGGATAGGTAACTTATTATTTTCTGGTAGCATCTCCTTCAACAACTCCAACAATTCCGTGAAACTTTTATCAGTCCATCCGTTTCTTGCTTTCAAACAAAAACAATTTCAAAGTAGCCGATAACCTTGTAAAATTGATGCATCCTTGATACAACTCTTGCTTCGAATTGTTCTTAAGACTATCGTATAAATGAGCTCTTCCAAAATTGGCTTCGCCAACGTCACATACCATTTCGTCTAAATGAACACTCATCCATTCGTCGACGTAATCCAAACCTCTTAAAGTTGTTGGCTTATATAATACTTCCCCATGCCAAGTCGAAACTGTATAACTTATCATTATTCCATAGATGAACAGATGATCACGGATGTTGTCCAAGTCTTCATATCGTTGATTGAGACAACGAACACAAGGGTAAAAAGTATGCCCCGTTCACTGGTTTTGCGTGTTCTTTAACATATTGTATGAACTCAGAAACCCCTCGCTCATACTCTTCACTAATACGACGCTGATGAATCCAACTTCGATCCATACTACTACACTGAACGAAAAGAATCCACGGAAAAAAAAAAACTAACTTACGTAGACAAACAAAAATAAATATCTATCATACGTTGAAGGAAAAAAATAAAGTACCATAGTATACGTACATGAACACAAATATCTATCGTTATACATATATCATACGTCCAGAATCGACAAACACAAACACATATATCATATGTAAGAGATATTGAAGGAAAAAAAAACCGAACTTGAAATGGTGTCACTAGAGAAGATGACGAAGTTCGCTGACAACGAACGAACACAAATATCATACGTTTAAGGAAAAAAAACTATCATAGTATCGTTATACATATAGATATCATACATCCAGAATCGACAAACACAACACAAACACGAGCACATACATCATACGTAAGAGTATTTTAAAAAAAAAAACATACTTCAAATGGTGTCACTCGAGAAGATGACAAAGTTCGCTGACCCTATATGAAAAACAGCCTAAAGATAAACGAAAAACAATCTGTCAACCTTAGGAATGAGAACCAAACGACATTACAAAGACAAAAACGACTTAAAAATAACCTTCTTTCTTTATCCCAGTCGTTCACCAAGAAGAAAGTTCAAGCAGAAATGGAACCGCGAACAAATAGTGAGACTGTGTTTTGTTTTTACATTCAATAAAAAAACTTTCACGTCGTATACAACAAAAATTTGACGTTATGTTTAAAAAGAACATCGAAGTCCCAAACCATTCGAAGTTTTCTCTTCAAACAGCGTGCCTTTTTAATTAATTTTTTCTTATAAACTACAAAGGTTACGTCAAATTTGAAGGGGCTTGGACGTAGTACTGGAAGCCACAAGTTTGTACCTTTTTATTTCTTTTTAGTTTTTTCTTTTAAACACGATAGCATTAATAGAATGTCGAGTTCTGTTGGAATTCGACGTTTTTTTCTTCCGCCTAAAATACCATACTTTCGGATCTTTTTTCTTTTCTACCTTCCCATAGAACGTGATGGAGCCAAATTCCAGAGGAAACCAGTGGCCTGAAGCTCCCAGATCAGAGGTATGGTAGATGTGTTGGTGTGCAGCGGAATTGATGGAGTAAATGGTGATGGAGATGTTGAATGAAGCAAGGTAAAATGAGTGAAGCCTCTCAGCTCAGAAAGCCTTCATATAA